>CM051243.1:138715387-139915387 GCA_027917425.1 Gastrophryne carolinensis | reverse complement strand
TGCATATATACTGATCTTAAGTCTGCTTGGGGCATCCCATTCTGTAACATCACATAACCTACCTCTCTTATTTACACTAAGCAGCTCTCTTATTTAAACTAAGCAGGCCTCTTATTTACACTAAGCAGCTCTCTTATTTAAGCTAAGCAGCTCTCTTATTTAAACTAAGCAGGCCTCTTGGAGGTTGATTGTCCACTTTTGGGTGTGCATTTATATTCGGTTTCATATACAGTGGGGTATCCCAATTTGTAAGATAACCTACCCCAACCATGTAAACTAAAGAGGCCTGTTGCAGCCTGAGTTTCTCTGCTTGCCTATGGCCTGCATTACAATCTGTCTCTTTCAATGACACTGCTGCCTGGGGTATCCCAATTTGTAAGATAACCTACCCCAACCATGTAAACTAAAGAGGCCTGTTGCAGCCTGAGTTTCTCTGCTTGCGTATGGCCTGCATTACAATCTGTCTCTTTCAATGACACTGCTGCCTGGGGTATCCCAATTTGTAAGATAACCTACCCCAACCATGTAAACTAAAGAGGCCTGTTGCAGCCTGAGTTTCTCTGCTTGCGTATGGCCTGCATAACAATCTGTCTCTTTCAATGACACTGCTGCCTGGGGTATCCCAATTTGTAAGATAACCTACCCCAACCATGTAAACTAAAGGTTATGTCCTTCCAGAAGGAAAACTTATGCCGAACACTATTTTTGTTAGGGGCATTGGGCCTGATGCAGAGCCTCCTCTGAACTGCCCTTAAAACCCTCCGATTGTCCGGGGCTCCCGTTTGAATCGTGGCTCAAATGTGATGCAGAGCCTCTGTCGGAATGGCTCCCTAACTGATCCGTCAATTTCACTTTAATCGGAAAGTTTTTTTTGCTCTCTCGGGTGCCTTCAATTTGATCGGGGCTCCCGTTCACGTTCACACGGGCGGCCCGTTTTTCCCTGATTTTTCCTGGCTTTTTGAACGTACCTGCTTGGTTTCCGTCGTATTTGACCTTCCATTTTGGTGGTTTGAGCAAGTATACTTACATCTCCATGGCTCTTCAGTTGCCAATCTGGCTACACGCAAGCGCACATCCCTAAACCTCCATTTGAATATGCATATGGCACCAACTGCCAATTTGACACATATATATATATATTTCTGTTAAATTTTTGTTGTTCCTTTTTTCTTGCCATTAATGCATACCTTAATTCTTTCTGATTGGTTTTGATTTATTGTCCCATATCTAAACCTTTTGTGTCATGTAAATGTGTGATGATGTTGTATGATTGTACATTTGCAGGAAAGACAACACACCAAATCTTTTTATTTGTTTTTAATTCAAACGTTGTTTTTTTTGTGGGGGGATTTGGATTTTTCATATTTTTTTATTTTTTGCCAAAACTAAAAAACAATTAAAATTTTAATGCAAAATAAAAACATTAGGCCTCGGGGTCTTGTGCCTGTGGTTTTCTAGTATCTGTGAATGATAAACAACATTAGTTTAGCATTGTTTTTATGGTTTGGTTGGGCGTGTTTTTTTTGGGGCACTTTTTAAACCGGACCTTCAGCGTGATTTAATGAAAAGCCCAAACTCTTAAAAAACGATTCCGCAGCATCATCTGTTATAAAAAGATACAAGGACCCACCATTAATCCACCAAATACATTAACAAGTTTCCTGGCCTAACTAAAGTCACTTTATTAACCTTTTTCTGCCTCACATTGCCCTAGTTCTTCTATCTGCATGTAGCCTAGTTTGTAGCTGCGTACATGGGTTAAACTAAGGTGGGCTGGTATGTAACGTGACAAACTAAGTTGTTTCAGACTATTCTTGCACTTTGTTTTTTTTTTATTATAAGGAATGTGTGCGCGCACATAAACGCACGCTCGCATACACACATCCATTATGATGTCGTCCTGCTCCTGTGTAAAGATGGCATAGCTCCTGGTATAGCTCTGACGTTTCCCCGCAGTGACGTGCAGGACATCCCAAATTGGAATGCCCCAGAGACATGATGCCTGTAACCCAGCCCTGGATTCCTTCACACTCCAAAGGGCTGGGTTACATGGGTTTTGGCCTGCTTTAAAACATCATGACCAAATCAGGTTAGGATGGAATAACCCACCTCCTTTACATTATTATTAAAGTAACACAGGTTCCCTCACATAAAGCAGAACAAAACCCAGAGCGGCCACTGGTCTTCCCCCTGGAAATCCCTGATCGGGATGCCCCACTGTGTGAAACCCTTTTTACTCAGACTTTACTCAGAAATGGCAGACTCCCTCTCTTAAAGCGGAACAAGCCATGATTAGTTTAATGACCTTTGCAGCCGTATATTGTAGTGCCCCCCCAGTCTGATCAAGACAACGGAACCTCATCTTCAAGAGACCAAAGGCTCGCTCCACCACAGAGCGAGTCCTCCTGGGGGCAGTATTGTAGGGCTCCTCTGCCTGTGAAGATGGGTGCAGGATTGGGGTCAGCAGCCAGGGGAGCAAAGGATAGCCAGAGTCTCCCCCCCCCCCCCCAAAAACAAAAAAAAAAAAAAACAAAATAAAAATAAAAAAAGGTGTGCATTGCAACAATAGAAAAGAGGGACAAATAGGTGAGCGGGGTAGGGTTGGAGTAAAGGACATTTGTAATGAGCCTACATGCACATCCAACCTGTACACTCATTAAAAAAGTCTGGGGAATACTACTTACATAAGAGGGCAAGAACATGACGCAATAGGGTTCGATCACTTAACCCATTTAATTTAACGTTAAAAAATTAGGCTAAAAATATACTAACAAAAAAATTAACAAATAGTGTGTTAAGGGAAAAAAAAATAAAAGACAGGGTGGGCAACCAATACAAGTTTCATACACATACCCAGTAAGGCGGGTGAGCTCAAATAGGTGCAGCCTGGTTTCTGCCATACTCAGCAGGACAAGACCGCGGAGCTGGCGCCGCTGATGTGCTCCAACAGGACTGCATATTATTGCCCGAGTGCAAATACGGCTGCTCTGACTTGCCGTAAGTGAAGGCTCGGCGGCCCCGTTTCATTAGGGTGATTTCAATCGGAAAACAAGGCTCTGCATCACTGAAAAAAACGGACCAATGAACGAGGCGCACGTTTTCCCGGGAAACAGCCTCGTGCGAGCCGACAATCGGAAAGGCGGCTGAGCGCACACCTGAGCGCATAAACGCACACTAAAATCAACGTAGCACCCTTTCCTGACCCGATCAAAGCCCAAAACCAACGGGAAAACGCACGGGAGAAGTGAACGGGGAGGCTCTGCATCAAGCCAATTGACCTTTGGATTGATCGGCATGAAATTAAGGATTTTTTTTCAAAGTATGGCGCTGTAAAGAAGGTCAAAATTATTTCTCATACTTGGATTATTGTTACTTTTTGTTCAGCTTGAAATATACCAGGCCACACGGGCATCCCAAGGCACATGCTGATTAACCCTATATGTTAAGCTAAAGCATTTCTCATACTTGGATTATTGTTACTTTTTGTTCATCTTAAAATATACCAGGCCACACGGGCATCCCAAGGCACATGCTGTTTAACCCTATTTGTTAAGCACAAGTATTTCTCATACTTGGATTATTGTTACTTTTTGTTCAGCTTGAAATATACCAGGCCACATGGGCATCCCAAGGCACATGCTATTTTAACCCTATCTGTTATACAACATAAGCGTTGATCAGCATCAGCTGCTTTATTAAGCTACTTCAGTTTGCACTTGTTTTTGACTGCTTTTAATAAACCAGGCCGCAGGGCAGCCCAAAGCTGCACCTTGCACCCTATCTGGTATACAACATAAGCGTTGATCAGCATCAGCTTCATTAAGCTACTTCAGTTTGCACTTCCTTTTTGACTGCTTTCATTTAACCAGGCCGCAGGGCACCCCAAAGCTGCACGTTGTACCCTATCTGTTTATACTAAATAATCATCTACAGCCTCAGCTTTATTAAGTTATTGCATTTTGAATTGGTTTTGGTCTGCTTTAAATACACCAGGCCGCAGGGTATCCCAAACCTGCATGTTGCACCCCATCTGTTATACTAAATAAGCGTTGATCAGCATCAGCTTTATTAAGCTATTGCATTTTGCATTGGTTTTTGCAGTCAAAACACTAGCCCATATGGGCATCCCAAACCAGCACATGTCACCCTATCTGTTATACTAAATAAGCTTCTACAGGCCCTTTTTTTATTTATCTATTTTTATTTATATAGAGCTGTAATAGATTATATAGTGAGGTAAATTCGCCATTTTGCACCATTATATAGAGAAGCTCACTGTGTAAATCTGAGGAGCAATAGTTTATACAGTATTGTGAGGTAAATTCGCTGTTTTGCACTATTATATATATCAACCTAAATCCCTGTGTAAATCTGAGGAGCAATAGTTTATATTGTGAGGTAAAGTTGCCATTTTATAGAGCAGGCCCTGTCTGAAAATCTCATTTTGCAATCTATGTTATATTGTGAGCTAAATTCGCCATGTTGCACCATTCTTTAGAGTGGCCCTCCTGTGTAAATCAGAGCAGCAATAGTTTATATTGGACAATACATTTGCCCTGTTTTGCACCATTATATGGAGCAGCCCCTGAGTAAACATGGGGGGCAATAGTTTATATTATGAGGTAAATTAGCCATTTTGCAGCATAATATAGAGCAGCCCCTGTGTAAATCTGAGGGGCATTAGCTTATATAGTGAGGTAAATTTGCCATTTTGCAGCATTATATAGAGCAGGCCCTGTGTAAATCTGAGGGGCAATAGCTTATATTGTGAGGTAAATTTGCAAATTTTGCAGCATTATATAGAGCAGGCCCTGTGTAAATCTGAGGGGCAATAGCTTATATTGTGAGGTAAATTTGCCATTTTGCAGCATTATATACAGCAGCCCCCCACCCCCCCCCCCAAATCTGAGGGGCAATAGCTTATATTGTGAGGTAAATTTGCCATTTTGCAGCATAATATAGAGCAGCCCCTGTGTAAATCTGAGGGGCATTAGCTTATATAGTGAGGTAAATTTGCCATTTTGCAGCATTATATAGAGCAAGCCCTGTGTAAATCTGAGGGGCAATAGCTTATATTGTGAGGTAAATTTGCCATTTTGCAGCATAATATAGAGCAGCCCCTGTGTAAATCTGAGGGGCATTAGCTTATATAGTGAGGTAAATTTGCCATTTTGCAGCATTATATAGAGCAGGCCCTGTGTAAATCTGAGGGGCAATAGCTTATACTGTGAGGTAAATTTGCCATTTTGCAGCATAATATAGAGCAGCCCCTGTGTAAATCTGAGGGGCATTAGCTTATATAGTGAGGTAAATTTGCCATTTTGCAGCATTATATAGAGCAGGCCCTGTGTAAATCTGAGGGGCAATAGCTTATATTGTGAGGTTAATTTGCCATTTTGCAGCATTATATAGAGCAGGCCCTGTGTAAATATGAGGGGCAATAGCTTATATTGTGAGGTAAATTTGCCATTTTGCAGCATTATATAGAGCAGGCCCTGTGTAAATCTGAGGGGCAATAGCTTATATTGTGAGGTAAATTTGCCATTTTGCAGCATAATATAGAGCAGCCCAGTTGCCATCTAAATCAACTACTGGCCGGGCAGGACAGCTTTTCCAGGGCAAACTTGGCTAGTTGCGGCCACAAGTCAAGTTTGGCTTCCCAGAATCCAGCGGATCCTCTAGGTGTGTTGGCATGGTCATGTCAAGGTATGACATGACCTGCTGGTTCAGGTCCTGCTCCAGGTCTTCCTGCTGCTCAGGAGTAGACTCACTATGCGGGTGTAGAAAGCTACTCATTAGCGACTGAAGACTGAGGCTGCTGCTGATGGAGCTGCTGCTGCTGCTGCCACCCCCCCCCTGGCAGCCATGGCAGTGGAAGGTGAGCGCAGAGGTCCCCCCGAGTCAGACCTGCGAGAGTATGGACCATGGCGCAGATAGACATTGCCCAACTGACTACGTAGGATGTCTCTGTAGTAGGTCAGTTTGTCCTCCCTCTCAGTGGGTGTAAAAAATGCCCCCATTTTGTGCAGGAAGCGAGAGTCCAATAAGGGGGAGAGCCAGAAGTCATCCCGCTGACAAATGGAGACAATTCTGTGGTCACTACGCAAGCACGTGAGCATGCATCGTGCCATTTGTGCAAGTGACTCGGAGGGACTACCTGTCTCCATCTCCACTGCAAACTGCCACGGTGTGTCTGGGTCCTCTGTCTCACCTTCCTCACAACCCTCTAGCTCCTCTGGCTGCTCCTGCTCCTCCTCTCCTGTCAGATGACTAGATAAAATGGTCATTTTGTCAAACCTAAACTGTGCTTCGCTGTGCCCCACCCCATCCTCCTCCTCCTCCACTTCAGCCCCCACAGGCTTCATGTGGCTGTGAAATGTATGCTCCATGTCTCTAATGCCCTGACCAGCCATGGTTTACAACATGTGTTGTAGTACATGAAGCAGTGGAATCTCATCGTTCATCTCATAGTCCTGGCGACTGACTAATAAAGTAGCTTCCTCAAAGGGCCTGAGCAAACGGCAGGTGTCACGTATGAGCTGCCACTGGTTTACATTGAAGTTACACAGGGGATTCCCCCTATCCGTTTGGATCATCAAGAAATCCGTGATGGCTTTTCTCTGTTCCTATAGTCGATCCTGCATATGGAGGGTGGAATTCCAACGGGTGGAAACATTGCAAATCAGACTATGTTGGGGGATACCGTTCTGACGCTGAAGCTCAAGAAGGGTGTGTTTGGCGGAGTAGGAGTGGCTGAAGTGCATGCAAAGTTTCCTTACCGCTGTTAGGATGACAACTAGATTGAACACGTGTGCCATGGCAGGACGCATGGCTCAGGCTTCCTTGTCGCAGCGCAGACAAGATGTTCTTCCCAGTGTCAGTCACCATGGGTCCCATTTGCAGTTTTCGTGGAGTAAGCCATGATTTAATTTATTGAGTTCTCATTTTTAGCAGTTCCTCCCATGTGTTGCTCTGTGGCTCAAGGCAAACCATGTGAAGAACAGCATGAAACCGCCATGTCCTGCACACATGGTAGGCTGGAAGGGCACTGGGAAAAATAAAAATAAAAAAAAAAATATTTAGAAAAAACAAAATACAAAAAAAAAAAAAATAAAAAAAAATAAAAATGTGTACAAAAATTCACAAAATATTAAAAAAAGACAATGGAAAAAAAAATATTTAAAAAAAATTCAAAAAAAAAAATATATATATATGTTTTAAAAAATACAAAATATGAAAAAAAAAAAATATCCCCCCCCAAAAAAATTTTTGCTACATTTTATATGTTACTGTTATCATGTTAGATGTTATTGTTGCTATGTTATATGTTATTATATGTTATTATTATAAATATGTTCAAATAAGATAAATGTTAACTATTAATATGTAATTGACAATTAGCCACTTTTTTCTGTGACACCATTGCTAAGTGCAAGTGCACTGTCACAGGCACAAAGGCATAGGAGCGTGGAGGCCACAGCAGAGGGACCTGTTCAAGTTGCTGTTGTGGTTGTGCAGGAACCACAATCACCCAGTGGTCCATAAAGGATATGTATTGTCCCTGACCGTAGTTACAGCTCCAGACGTAGGCACTGCTGTGCACTTTGGTACACACTGACAGGCTAAAGGACTGGCCCACCTTCTGTTCAACAAAATTGTACAGGGCTGGTACTGCCTTCTTCGCAAAGAAATGACAGCATGGGACTCTCCACCTCGGCTCAGCACAAGCCATCAGTTCTCTGAAAGGTCCACCAACTCAAAAGGGAGGGACTGCAGCACCAGCAACTTATACAGGAGCACATTTAGCTTCTGTACGTTGGATGAGTGGGCACATACTGTTGTCTCTTGGACATGGCTTGGCCAATGGATTGCTGGCGGAATGACTGACTCGGATTAAGAGGAGGAGGAGCATCTGGAGCGACAGAGGATGGGTATGACACACAGAAGGTGGAGCCTTGGTTGGCTGGAACAGAGAGCGGCGTGCCACTGGGTAATGCAGCAGGCTGGACCACCATTTTGGAGCCAACTCTCCCAGGCCACTTTATGGTGACGCTGCAAATGTTGACGCAGGGCTGTGGGTCCAACATTGGGACCCTGGCCACCTCACCTTCTGCCTACACATCTTTCATATAGCCATGGTAACCTCCTGCGGATTCTTGATGAAAAACTGCCACATGGCCTTGTAGCTGATTTTTCCTACCAACAGTCCGCACTAATTTACTGCTGCTGCTGCCTCCTGGGAAGATAGCCTGCCACGCAAGTGGTCTACCCCGAGCACATTTGCCTCCATACTTTCCCCTTCTGCCACCATGCTGGCCGCTAAATCTGTCACTCTCCATCACTCCAAGCCTTTAAAAGTGCCCTCAAAACTCACTGATGACCTCCTCAGGTTCCTCAACAGTGTCTGCTTAAGAAGCCAAAACGCTTCCAACACCACCTCCCACGCCACTCTCCTCATCACTACGTGCCCGCCTAGTGGAAGAAGTGGCGAGTGTCTCCTGCACTTCCTCTGCTGGGCAGTAGCTGCTGATTTTTCTGATTATCAGATCATCCTCACTGAATAGTGGAGCTGAACCCTAAGCATAAGACATAACCGACAGTTGACTGGGGGTGTCAGATGTCACTTGTGATGCAGTGTATGATCGTGTTAACCAATGGATGATGGCAGATGGATTGCTGGTCAAGACACGACCGCTAGCTGATCCCGGGAGATCAGTCCTCTCACTGAGACTCCTGCTGCCACTCACCCCTAGTCTGCTGCAACCTCTGCTTGATGAATTTAGGCCTCTGTAACTTCTCTGTGCCCATCCTGCCACTTCTCTGCCTGACATACTTAGTGCGTATATGAGGGGAGGACAAAACGCTACACTACACTTAAAACAGGATTTGTCGAAAAGAGCAGCAGGTGTGTAGCTATCTATGGTCTTTAGTAACTAGGCCCTGAAGACTTTAACACGAACAAAATGATGAAACTCTTAGATGTGCGTAAGTGATGCTCTGATGAGAGCAATTCAATGTGCTCCAGTATGCTTCAAAAATGTTTTTTTTTTCAGAGACTGGCCTGCGTGGAAATGAATCGGGCATGGATCAGCCAAGATTTCCACCCACCAATGCCTGATGCATTAGAGTAGATTGATCATGGGGCCAGACCAACACTAAAGAAATATGGATCGTGCAAAACAGATTTAAGGTGCTGCTCTCCAGTTACAGACATTCCTCTGCATCAGACCACAAGTAATTATTGAGAAATTGCTTTACCTTACTCTTACTTTTTATTAATATTCTTCGGATAAGATATCTGTGTTGAAAATCTGTATATGTTCTCTTAATGCTGCTGCCAACTCCAGGGTGTGTTCTTCTGGCAATTTTGGGCTCCTGCTGCTGCTTGCAACTCCAGTGTGTCTTTAGGCCAATTTGTGGGCTCCTGCTGCTGCTTGCAACTCCAGGGTGTGATTCATCCAATTTTTGACCTCCTGCTGCCAACTCCAGTGTCTCTTTAAAGCAATGTTTGGGCTCCTGCTGCTGCTTACAACTCCAGGGTGTGATTCATCCAATTTTTGGGCTCCTGAAGCCAACTCCAGTGTGTCTTTCAAGCTATGTTTGGGCTGCTGCTGCTACTTGCAACTCCAGGGTGGGATTCATTCAATTTTTGGGCTCCTGAAGCCAACTCCAGTGTCTCTTTCAGCCAATGTTGAGCTCCTGCTGCTTGCAACTCCAGGGTGTGATTCATCCAATTTTTGGGCTCCTGAAGCCAACTCCAGTGTGTCTTTCAAGCTATGTTTGGGCTCCTGCTGCTGCTGCTTGCAACTCCAGGGTGTGATTCATCCAATTTCTCGGCTCCTGAAGCCAACTCCAGTGTGTCTTTCAAGCTATGTTTGGGCTGCTGCTGCTGCTTGCCACCCCAGGGTGTGGTTCATCCAATTTTTGGGCTCCTGTTGCCAACTCCAGTGTCTCTTTAAAGTAATGTTTGGGCTCCTGTTGCTGCTGCTGCCAACTCCAGGGTGTGATTCATCCAATTTTTGGGCTCCTGCTGCCAACTCCAGTGTCTCTTTAAAGTAATATTTGGGCTCCTGCTGCTGCTGCTGCTGCTGCCAACTCCAGGGTGTGATTCATCCAATTTTTGGGCTCCTGAAGCCAACCCCAGTGTCTCTTTAAAGTAATGTTTGGGCTCCTGCTGCTGCTGCTGCTGCTGCCAAATCCAGGGTGTGATTCATCCAATTTTTGGGCTCCTGCTGCCAACTCCAGTGTCTTTTTAAAGTAATGTTTGGGCTCCTGCTGCTGCTGCTGCCAACCCCAGGGTGTGATTCCTCCAATTTTTGGGCTCCTGCTGCCAACTCCAGTGTCTCTTTAAAGTAATGTTTGGGCTCCTGCTGCTGCCAACTCCAGGGTGTGATTCATCCAATTTTTGGGCTCCTGAAGTCAACCCCAGTGTCTCTTTAAAGTAATGTTTGGGCTCCTGCTGCTGCTGCCAACTCCAGGGTGTGATTCCTCCAATTTTTGGGCTCCTGAAGCCAACCCCAGTGTCTCTTTAAAGTAATGTTTGTGCTCCTGCTGCTGCTGCTGCTGCCAACTCCAGGGTGTGATTCATCCAATTTTTGGGCTCCTGAAGCCAACCCCAGTGTCTCTTTAAAGTAATGTTTGGGCTCCTGCTGCTGCTGCTGCCAACTCCAGGGTGTGATTCATCCAATTTTTGGGCTCCTGAAGCCAACCCCAGTGTCTCTTTAAAGTAATGTTTGGGCTCCTGCTGCTGCTGCTGCCAACTCCAGGGTGTGATTCATCCAATTTTTGAGCTCCTGCTGCCAACTCCAGTGTCTCTTTAAAGTAATGTTTGGGCTCCTGCTGCTGCTGCCAACTCCAGGGTGTGATTCATCCAATTTTTGGGCTCCTGCTGCCAACTCCAGTGTCTCTTTAAAGTAATGTTTGGGCTCCTGCTGCTGCTGCTGCCAACTCCAGGGTGTGATTCATCCAATTTTTGGGCTCCTGCTGCCAACTCCAGTGTCTCTTTAAAGTAATGTTTGGGCTCCTGCTGCTGCTGCTGCCAACTCCAGGGTGTGATTCATCCAATTTTTGGGCTCCTGCTGCCAACTCCAGTGTCTCTTTAAAGTAATGTTTGGGCTCCTGCTGCTGCTGCTGCCAACTCCAGGGTGTGATTCATTCAATTTTTGGGCTCCTGAAGCCAACCCCAGTGTCTCTTTAAAGTAATGTTTGGGCTCCTGCTGCTGCTGCCAACTCCAGGGTGTGATTCATCCAATTTTTGGGCTCCTGCTGCCAACTCCAGTGTCTCTTTAAAGTTATGTTTGGGCTCCTGCTGCTGCCAACTCCAGGGTGTGATTCATCCAATTATTGGGCTCCTGAAGCCAACCCCAGTGTCTCTTTAAAGTAATGTCTGGGCTCCTGCTGCTGCTGCTGCCAACTCCAGGGTGTGATTCATCCAATTTTTGGGCTCCTGCTGCCAACTCCAGTGTCTCTTTAAAGTAATGTTTGGGCTCCTGCTGCTGCTGCCAAATCCAGGGTGTGATTCATCCAATTTTTGGGCTCCTGCTGCCAACTCCAGTGTCTCTTTAAAGTAATGTTTGGGCTCCTGCTGCTGCTGCTGCCAACTCCAGGGTGTGATTCATCCAATGTTTGGGCTCCTGCTGCCAACTCCAGTGTCTCTTTAAAGTAATGTTTGGGCTCCTGCTGCTGCTGCTGCCAACTCCAGGGTGTGATTCATCCAATTTTTGGGCTCCTGCTGCCAACTCCAGTGTCTCTTTAAAGTAATGTTTGGGCTCCTGCTGCTGCTGCTGCCAACTCCAGGGTGTGATTCATCCAATTTTTGGGCTCCTGAAGCCAACCCCAGTGTCTCTTTAAAGTAATGTTTGGGCTCCTGCTGCTGCCAACTCCAGGGTGTGATTCATCCAATTTTTGGGCTCCTGCTGCCAACTCCAGTGTCTCTTTAAAGTTATGTTTGGGCTCCTGTTGCTGCTGCCAACTCCAGGGTGTGATTCATCCAATTTTTGGGCTCCTGAAGCCAACTCCAGTGTCTCTTTAAAGTAATGTTTGGGCTCCTGCTGCTGCTGCTGCTGCTGCCAACTCCAGGGTGTGATTCATCCAATTTTTGGGCTCCTGAAGCCAACCCCAGTGTCTCTTTAAAGTAATGTCTGGGCTCCTGCTGCTGCCAACTCCAGGGTGTGATTCATCCAATTTTTGGGCTCCTGAAGCCAACCCCAGTGTCTCTCTTTAAAGTAATGTTTGGGCTCCTGCTGCTGCTGCTGCTGCCAACTCCAGGGTGTGATTCATCCAATTTTTGGGCTCCTGCTGCCAACTCCAGTGTCTCTTTAAAGTAATGTTTGGGCTCCTGCTGCTGCTGCTGCTGCCAACTCCAGGGTGTGATTCATCCAATTTTTGGGCTCCTGAATCCAACCCCAGTGTCTCTTTAAAGTAATGTCTGGGCTCCTGCTGCTGCTGCTGTTGCCAACTCCAGGGTGTGATTCATCCAATTTTTGGGCTCCTGAAGCCAACCCCAGTGTCTCTCTTTAAAGTAATGTTTGGGCTCCTGCTGCTGCTGCTGCCATCTCCAGGGTGTGATTCATCCAATTTTTGGGCTCCTGCTGCCAACTCCAGCGTCTCTTTAAAGTAATGTTTGGGCTCCTGCTGCTGCTGCTGCCAACTCCAGGGTGTGATTCATCCAATGTTTGGGCTCCTGAAGCCAACCCCAGTGTCTCTTTAAAGTAATGTTTGGGCTCCTGCTGCTGCTGCCAACTCCAGGGTGTGATTCATCCAATTTTTGGGCTCCTGCTGCCAACTCCAGTGTCTCTTTAAAGTAATGTTTGGGCTCCTGCTGCTGCTGCTGCCAACTCCAGGGTGTGATTCATCCAATTTTTGGGCTCCTGCTGCCAACCCCAGTGTCTCTTTAAAGTAATGTTTGGGCTCCTGCTGCTGCTGCTGCTGCCAACTCCAGGGTGTGATTCATCCAATTTTTGGGCTCCTGCTGCCAAATCCAGTGTCTCTTTCAAGCTATGTTTGGGCTCCTGCTGCTGCTGCTTGCAACTCCAGGGTGTGATTCATCCAATCTTTGGGCTCCTGCAGCCAACTCCAGTGTCTCTTTCAAGCTATGTTTGGGCTCCTGCTGCTGCTGCTGCTTGAAACTCCAGGGTGTGATTCATTCAATTTTTGGGCTCCTGCAGCCAACTCCAGTGTCTCTTTCAGCCAATGTTTGGGCTCCTGCTGCTGCTTGCAACTCCAGGGTGTGATTCATCCAATTTTTGGCCTCCTGCAGCCAACTCCATTGTCTCTTTAAAGCAATGTTTGGGCTCCTGCTGCTGCTGCTTGCAACTCCAGGGTGTGATTCATCCAATTTTTGGGCTCCTGCTGCTGCCAACTCCAGTGTCTCTTTAAAGCAATGTATGGGCTCCTGCCCCTCATAGTGATGCCACTACAACTCTCTGCAATTGTGCCGTTCTGCGATTCTATTAGCGATGCCTCTGATCTGCATGTGATATTTATTTAAAGTATTATTTAACTAACCCAGCACGCATCCTATGCATGTTACAGCAAGGCAGAATGGTTTACAACCCTATTGAGGCCCTAGGAGGCTCAGAAATAGCCGTTTTTAATAGCGATTCGTCGCGAACAAATTCGGGTCGAAACGATTTTTGTCGGAAAATTCGGCGAATCAGTCGAATCGCATTTTTCAAAAGTTCGTCCATCTCTATTTATTACATCTCCTCATTTCTCTCTATTCCACATTCCCTCCTTTTCCTCTGTTCCACAATAACTTCTTTATTTTTTTACAATACCTTCTAACTTTTCCACATTCCATTCTTTCTCTCTTTTCCACATTCCATTCTTTCTCTCTTTCACATTCCCTCCTTTCTCTCTTTTCCACATTCCCTCCTTTCTCTCTTGTCCACTGCCCCCCTTTCTGTCTTTTCCACATTCTCCCCTTTGTCTCTTTTCCATGTTCCCTCCTTTCCAATTTCTTTTCTTTCTCTCTGCTCCACATCTCCTCCCTCCTTTCTCTTGTTTCCACATTCCCTCCTTCCTTTCTCTGTTTTCCACATTTCCTCCTTTCTATCTTTTTCACATTTCCTCCCTCCTTTCTCTCTTTTTCACATTTCCTCCTTTTTCTATTTTCCACATCCCCTCTTTCTCTGCCATGTTCTCTCCTTGTTCTATTTTCCCACATTTCCCCCTTTCTCTCTTTTCCAAGTTCCCTCTTTGCTGCATTTCCTCCTTTCTCTTTTTTCCATGGTCTCTCTTTTCCACATTCCATCCTTTCTCATTTCTGCATTCCCTCAGTCTTTCTCTATTCCAAACTCCCTCCTTTTTCTTTTCCATGTTCACCCTCCTTTCTCTCTTGTTCACTGCCCCCCCCTTTCTCTCTTTTCCACATTCCCCCACCTTTGTCTCTTTTCCATGTTCCCTCCTTTCCAATTTCTCTTCTTTCTCTCTGCTCCACATCTCCTCCCTCCTTTCTCTTGTTTCCACATTCCCTCCTTCCTTTCTCTGTTTTCCACATTTCCTCCTTTCTATCTTTTAAACATTTCCTCCCTCCTTTCTCTCTTTTTCACATTTTCTCCTTTTTCTATTTTCCACATCCCCTCTTTCTCTGCCCTGTTCTCTCCTTGTTCTATTTTCCAGCATTTCCTCCTTTCTCTCTTTTCCAAGTTCCCTCTTTGCTGCATTTCCTCCTTTATCTTTTTTCTAAGGTCTCTCTTTTCCACATTCCATCCTTTCTCATTTCTGCATTCCCTCCTTCTTTCTCTTTTTTCCTTCCCACAGTACATGCAGCCAATCAGAGCTGTTTGCTGTACATATGTAATTTGGCAAACAGATCTGAGACTGCAATGGGGGGTGCAAGCGGCTGCATCCCCAGCAGCACGCAAGCTCATGTCTCATGTCTGAGTGCACACACAGCCTGAGGATACAGGGGATTGTAAACAGTCAGAGATGTTTGCTGAATTACATATGCATGACACACGGCTCCTCGTGCACCATAGTACCAAGCAAGGGACAGCGGATCAGAGGAGAGTAGAGTATAAAGAATAAATAAATACATTTAATTTATTTCTATAGGGTTGATTCAGAGACAGATACGCATGCACTTTCGCATGTGTCTGTGTATTTTTTGCGTATTTTTGCCTTGTTTTTTGGTTGTTACGTTACTTTTTCCATGTGTAAATGCGTTTACGTTAATGCGTATATGCGCATTCCATGGACGGATCAAAATCGGATAATTTGCGTTAGTTCTGATAAGTTACGTTATTGATATGGGCTTGCGTCTGATTCTGAGACCTGATTGCCGATGGGCCTCCGCCCTATAAAAGGTTTAATTTCCGCTCTACTTACGGGACCATTTTGGACTCGGCATTCCTGTAGAAAATGTTTTGAGGCTATGTGGAGGAGTATGAGCACCTTCAGCTCAAGGGCATAACATGCATCAGCATTGCCGAGGCCAGATTGCACCGGAGACATATAAACATCGATCGCATGCATGACGTTGAGCTGTTCGAGCTGACCTGACTCAATCGCGTTTTCCTCCATAAATTGTATAGTGAGCTGCGGCCATGGTTAGCCCGCACCACGAGGAAGGGGCAAGCAATTTCAGGTATGACCAAGATGCTTGGCTGCCTGCAATTTTTGGCAAACGGCTCGTTCCAGAGGCTGGGTGCCCTCTCCATGGGGATGTCCCAGCCTACGCTGAGCCGCGCGCTATCCAAGTTTCTGGATGGCATGGCTACCCTTTGTCCCAAATATATTTCCTTTCCGGACGACATGGTAGCTTGGAACGCGATTAAGTTGGTATTTTATAATATCGCCGACATGCCCAACGTCATGGGTGCGATCGATTGCACCCACGTTGCATTGGTCCCTCCCGCAGCTGATGAGTACATCTATCGGTAAGTTAATTATGTTATTTTTTTATATTGTGTAGCTAAACTTAATTTTAACTATCTATTAACCCTTTAAGTGCCAGCCTACCTAGATTTCCAGGGATTTTCCAGGAAAATGATATATTGTTTTTTTCAGCAGAGTCTGGGCTTCAACATGAAATATCTTGTTTGGCCTTTTTTTAGTGTATTCTCAATACTTTTGGGTGAAATATGTGCAAAAAAATAAAAATCTATTTTTTACAATTTGTAGTGTTTTTTTGTAATAAAAAATGTAAGTTTGTCAATAAAATATTATTGCGTGTGAAAGCCCTATTTCTCCCAGTTACAACGGTACCACATATGTATTGGTATACACCCTTTCCTGCCCAGGAAACTCCTCCAAACTGAAACAGCAGTTTAGGAAATTTTAGATAGGATACAACTATGCAATATGATTGCATAGTTGTAAGGGGGTTAAAAACTCTTAAAATCCCCCCAAAAAATGACGTAGGGTCCCCCTTACCCAGCATTACCGACCCGGACCAGCTATGGGGGCTTGTAGAACAGGGCGCAGGGGCCAGCGTTGGTGGCCCCTGGCCTTGCAGGCTACTAGCCCACATAGCCACTAAGTGGCTCGGGCCCTTCTGTCCCCCCCTGGCCATTGGTGAGGCAGTAATGGGGGGCTGGGGGTAGCCGCAGGTGATTGCCAGCCCCAGAGCCTTGTGAACTTGTATAAGGGGTCTCATGGACCCCTTACCAGTTCACAAAGGGTTAAGTAACAAAAATGGACACCAGACAAAAAATTCTTTATTTATTCTTTTTTCACTTATACTTACCTCTGATCCAGTGTCCCGCGCCGCTGCAGATGACACTTATCGGTAGTGATCGGAGCAGGGAAGGTGGGAGGCAGGGAGATCAGAGCCACTCTACCTCCCACCCTCCCTGCTCCGATCGCTACTGAAAAGTGACAGATCGGAGCCCGGGTGTGACACTATGAGGAGCGGGATGACGTCATCCCACTCCTCCCACAAGTGGGCGGGGCTAGAGGTGGGGCCAGTGCCGGCTGAAGAGGAAGGTGAGGGCCCATTGCTGGGTCCTCACCCGAAGCGTGGTAAGTCCAGGGGGGGGATCGGAGTCCCCCCAGCGAAGAGAAGACATCGGAGGAGCGATCGGGCTGTCAGGTGAGTTTGTGTCATTTTTAATTTTTTTTTTCTTTCAGATGGCGCGGGGGGGCTATTCTGGGCCCCCTCCTGAAGATCAGAGGCCCGGGGGCGGAAATCAAACAGGTGATACTTGAAGAGAATTGCTGGCACTTTCAGGGGGGTCAGGTAAGTCTATGTTTTTACTTTTTTTTATGGGGCTCTAAAGTCAGCTATGTGAGTCTCCCTCCTTCTCAAGTATCCCTTTGAACCAGTTTAGAATGCATACCTTAATCCCTCCTTCTCAAGTATCCCTTTGAGCCAGTTTAGAATGCATACCTTAATCCCTGCTTCTCAAGTATCCCTTTGAACCAGTTTAGAATGCATACCTTAATCCCTCCTTCTCAAGTATCCCTTTGAACCAATTTAGAATGCATACCTTAATCTCTCCTTTTCAAGTATCCTTTGAAACTGTTTAGAATGCATACCTTAATCAATACGTTTCATGTAGGCCTTATAAAAGCATTTTAATGCTGACCTTAATTAGTCCTTAGCATATTCACCTTTATTTGCAAACACATCCATATAATTTTTTTTATTTTTAGACTTATGTCCTTTGTTATTTATTTTGGGATTGTTGAAGTCAAATCTTTATTTGTTGTTTGAGTTAGTGTTTTTTTTGTTTACCTTGGCTTGGTGTAATTTGTTTTTGCAGGGTTTCAGGAACCGAAAGATGGGCCACTCGCTGAACATATAAGCAGTGGTTGGTCCGGACAGGCGATTCCTCAGTGTCCTTGCAGGCTATCCAGGGTCGTCCCATGATGCCTATACATTGAGGAGCTCCGGCTTATATCGTCGTTTTGAGTCTGGCAAATTATCTGGTGGATGGCTCCTGGGTAAGTTTGTTCAAATTCCATCATTCCCTTTTCACTGTATGCCTATGAATATAGTTGATGACCCATGTCTTAACCTATGGCTGTTTTTAGCCCTTGATGACATGTTAAACAATAATGTTGCTTAGAATGTGTAATTCATGTTAGTATGTTGTTATTCTTTCAGGGGATTCTGGATATCCACTCATGCCCTGGATCCTGACGCCCAGGAGTCCTATAATCGGGCCCACCGCAAGACCCGGGCCGTAGTGGAGAGGGCCTTCGGCCTGTTGAAGTCCAGATTTCGTTGTTTGGACCATACGGGGGGGGCACAGCAGTATGACCCCAACAAGGTTATAAAAATAATATAAGTATGCTGCATGCTCCATAACTGCATGCCCCCATTACGTGGATATGCCCCCCTCTCCACCCAGGCATGAGCCTGATGAGATATATGATGGCACCCCGGGTGTCTCTGGGCAATCTGTCCATGCCGATGTAATAGATTCTTATTTTTCTTAAGATTCATTTAGTTTGTTTATGTTTTTGTCTGATTTATATATTTGTTGCCTATGTGAAGGCCTTTTTTTTTGGTTTAAGAATGTTGTAATGACTTAATTACAAAACATTTTACACTTGATTTGAGCGTAATGCAGTTTTTTTTCTCATGTCATTACAAACCTTCATTAATGTAAAAACCACACAAACATAAATGCATCAACTAGGGCAAGAACAGCTAAAGTCCCATTCCATACATTTTCAGGAAATATGTTTTATTGTTTTGGAAGGGCACTCGCAGACTCCATGGGCATCCATTTTCAAACATAAGTATACATTGGGCCAGACTCCTGGCCCATAACAATTATCCACATCCAGGAGTTCTAAGCTAACTTACTCCATGCCGAAGTTTACCTGCCCACCAACATCAAGACCCATAGGGAGCACGACTTTCAAGGGGAATAGTCGGGCAGGAATACATTGGGCCCCATATACACCCTCTCCTGCTTGTTATTTTGCCAGCCTATGACAGCCAGCCCCCATGCCAGTCCAGTCCAATCTTTTCCATGGCCAAATGGTGATGTTCTTCAGCCAAGAATGTCCCCCAATATTGCCAACAAACAGGATGAGGCATCCAGCATTTCCTTAGGCCCAAGTCTGCTGCGTGGGAGCTTGAGCGTGCGCTTGACTAAGGCTTAAACTCAGCCATTGGCTAGTGGGGTATCTGAGCACTAGCATGAGCTTTATGGGCGAATTCCCAAACAAACCAGCAAAGGCATAAACCACCAAATCTTGGTTGCGCTCACCACACAGGTAAATAGTGTTGGGATGTAGAGGAAAGATGCTTAGTAGGTCAAATTCTTAATATTGATGTTGCCCATAATAATGTTGTGGTGGGCCTTGGAGGTGGGCCAAGACCTGGGCATGTGTGGCACTCATAATCTGCCACTGCTCCAGCATCTGTCCGCCTAGCACGGCAGTTAAGTTGGTATTTAAGGTGGCCATTTGTTCTGCCACCTGGCTGTTGCTTGTCCGAAATTCTGTCATCATGGTGGTGAAGTTATTATTGGAGGTCTCTAATTGTGCAGTAATCTGCTCTGTGGTTCTTTGAGTCACCTGCCTAAAGTAACGGCTGTCATGGCGCCATGCTGACTCCAGGATCGGCACGTGCCTCCCCTGGGAAACTGGTCGACGTTGCTGACTGCGTCTTCCAATTCCCCGGGTTTGAGCGCCTGCAGATGCTGGAGGTCTAGGGCGAGCAACAGTACCAGATGTACTAGGCAAAACCTCTGCAGCAAAGCTAGCACTGGGGACTGTAGGCTCAGTCTTAGCCTGCTGGCCACGATAGCTGGCAGCATGCATCCAGCTTCACTCTGCTGCAGAGGATTTGGTGCAGTAGGATGGTGGGTCAGTGGCAGATTAGGTTTCAGGGGGGTCATTTCCGAAGGTCCAATCCGGCTGGCATCCTCCTCCTCCATATGCTGGATTACATCCATTAGTGGGGGAGTGTGTTGGGACATGTGAAAAACTGTGTCAGATTTTTGGAGAAATATATTTTTGACCAATTAGTCATGTGCATTCACATGCATCACCAGTTACAGCAAAGTACACCTACCCTATATATCTGGTCCTGTGTCCTAGGCAGCACGGAAGTAGATGGTGTGCTCAAACTGGAGGAGGCTTCCACACTTCCAGAGGCATGATGCTGTGCTGGTGTTAAAATTAAATGGCACATAAATACACAAACATCCCTTGATGAGCCTGATGAGTAGATATGCTTTTGAATACACGGGGCCAAGCAGGAATGTCAACTCCCCCAAAGGTTAAAGTGGACCTTCCAAATGAATCTATGAGTCTATCTTATATGTATGACTCACCCTGTACCTAAAGATTGCTCACATTCAAAAATTCAAACATGCATGTACTGCATGTTAGGAGGCTTTACACATCCAAAGTGGTGCCTTAGGGGCCAACTGTCAGGGATTTCCCAGCGGAGAAATCCCAATTGTAAAAAGTGACCAGAAATTGAGACTGAGAGGCAGAAATGGATATGGGGCAAACCGTGTTTAATAGTGAAAAAACAGTGGTAACTACACATCAAACACACTACAATCAAAGTGCTGTACAAATTACAAAGGGGAACATATATGTGTAAGGGAACTATACATATATACAAGTGAGATTAACACGCTCTGGCTGAACTATACACATACAGGTGAAACCAACACGCTCTGGCTGTACATACACAAGATGGAACCCGGCAACAAGCATGCATAAGGATCAAAGGAAAGTCCAAATTCCAAGGCGGAAACACGGCTGGGATAGGGGGAGCAAACACAAGAGCTGAGGCAGGAGTCCTGGGTGCAGAGTTCAGATTTCAGAGTACCTGGGATCTAGGTACAGTATTCTGGGATAAAGATGACATAACACAATGCTAATCCGCTGCTTGAATGGGCTGATCAGCTTATATAGGCTTGAGGAGTCACAGGTGCTGGCTGATTGCCAGCACCTCTGCAGGACAGAGCCATCTCCTGGTGGATCATCATATTGCAGGGGATGTTCCAGAGAAAGCCAGCCAGAAGCAGTATTAACAAGCGGCACACTCTGAAGCTTAAGGAGGAACTCCAACCCTGACATTACCCCCTCAAAAAAAGCGGGCACCGAACGCTTTAAATAACCACTCCACTGGAGATGCTTCAATCAAGGTAGCATGGGACCAGACATATGATCTGGATTGGTAAAATTGGCAAACATCCCATGAGAGGCAGGCCGGACAGGAACCAAGCAGGCAGAAATCCAGACAGGGGCGATGCAGGCAGAAATCCAGACAGGGGCAATGCAGGCAGAAATCCAGACAGGGGCAATGCAGGCAGAAATCCAGACAGGGGCAATGCAGGCAGAAATCCAGACAGGGGCAATGCAGGCAGAAATCCAGACAGGGGCAATGCAGGCAGAAATCCAGACAGGGGCAATGCAGGCAGAAATCCAGACAGGGGCAATGCAGGCAGAAATCCAGACAGGGGCAATGCAGGCAGAAATCCAGACAGGGGCAATGCAGGCAGAAATCCAGACAGGGGCGATGCAGGCAGAAATCCAGACAGGGGCGATGCAGGCAGAAATCCAGACAGGGGCGATGCAGGCAGAAATCCAGACAGGGGCGATGCAGGCAGAAATCCAGACAGGGGCGATGCAGGCAGAAATCCAGACAGGGGCGATGCAGGCAGAAATCCAGACAGGGGCAATGCAGGCAGAAATCCAGACAGGGGCAATGCAGGCAGAAATCCAGACAGGGGCAATGCAGGCAGAAATCCAGACAGGGGCAATGCAGGCAGAAATCCAGACAGGGGCAATGCAGGCAGAAATCCAGACAGGGGCAATGCAGGCAGAAATCCAGACAGGGGCAATGCAGGCAGAAATCCAGACAGGGGCAATGCAGGCAGAAATCCAGACAGGGGCAATGCAGGCAGAAATCCAGACAGGGGCAATGCAGGCAGAAATCCAGACAGGGGCAATGCAGGCAGAAATCCAGACAGGGGCAATGCAGGCAGAAATCCAGACAGGGGCAATGCAGGCAGAAATCCAGACAGGGGCAATGCAGGCAGAAATCCAGACAGGGGCAATGCAGGTGACTCACACCCGGGGAGCTGGCAGGCGGGAAGCTCACACCCGGGGAGCTGGCAGGCGGGAAGCTCACACCCGGGGAGCTGGCAGGCGGGAAGCTCACACCCGGGGAGCTGGCAGGCGGGAAGCTCACACCCGGGGAGCTGGCAGGCGGAAAGCTCACACCCGGGGAGCTGGCAGGCGGAAAGCTCACACCCGGGGAGCTGGCAGGCGGAAAGCTCACACCCGGGGAGCTGGCAGGCGGAAAGCTCACACCCGGGGAGCTGGCAGGCGGAAAGCTCACACCAGGGGAGCTGGCAGGCGGGAAGCGGCCCGAAGCAGGCGACGACTCAGCAGGTGCGGGCCCCGAAGCAGGCGACGACTCAGCAGGTGCGGGCCCCGAAGCAGGCGACGACTCAGCAGGTGCGGGCCCCGAAGCAGGCGACGACTCAGCAGGTGCGGGCCCCGAAGCAGGCGACGACTCAGCAGGTGCGGGCCCCGAAGCAGGCGACGACTCAGCAGGTGCGGGCCCCGAAGCAGGCGACGACTCAGCAGGTGCGGGCCCCGAAGCAGGCGACGACTCAGCAGGTGCGGGCCCCGAAGCAGGCGACGACTCAGCAGGTGCGGGCCCCGAAGCAGGCGACGACTCAGCAGGTGCGGGCCCCGAAGCAGGCGACGACTCAGCAGGTGCGGGCCCCGAAGCAGGCGACGACTCAGCAGGTGCGGGCCCCGAAGCAGGCGACGACTCAGCAGGTGCGGGCCCCGAAGCAGGCGACGACTCAGCAGGTGCGGGCCCCGAAGCAGGCGACGACTCAGCCGGTGCGGGCCCCGAAGCAGGCGACGACTCAGCAGGTGCGGGCCCCGAAGCAGGCGACGACTCAGCAGGTGCGGGCCCCGAAGCAGGCGACGACTCAGCAGGTACGGCAGTCCCTCCAGGGTCAAAATCTAGAAAGCAATGCCCAGGGGGACCGGGACCTTCACGGCAGCGCCCAGGGGGACCGGGACCTTCACGGCAGCGCCCAGGGGGACCGGGACCTTCACGGCAGCGCCCAGGGGGACCGGGACCTTCACGGCAGCGCCCAGGGGGACCGGGACCTTCACGGCAGCGCCCAGGGGGACCGGGACCTTCACGGCAGCGCCCAGGGGGACCGGGACCTTCACGGCAGCGCCCAGGGGGACCGGGACCTTCACGGCAGCGCCCAGGGGGACCGGGACCTTCACGGCAGCGCCCAGGGGGACCGGGACCTTCACGGCAGCGCCCAGGGGGACCGGGACCTTCACGGCAGCGCCCAGGGGGACCGGGACCTTCACGGCAGCGCCCAGGGGGACCGGAACCTTCACGGCAGCGCCCAGGGGGACCGGGACCTTCACGGCAGCGCCCAGGGGGACCGGGACCTTCACGGCAGCGCCCAGGGGGACCGGGACCTTCCAGATCCAGGTTCTTAAGATAGTAACCTGTGCCCTTGAAACCTTTAAAATCAGCGCCTGGGTAACCAAATTCAGACCTTCCTGTGACTTTAGGAAACCCTTCCAGATCTCCTTGAGCCAGCGGGACATTGACAAAAATCCCCATTTGCAACCCGAGGTGTTTCAAAACCACGAGCACGTGGGGAATCTTCATGGCCTTCTCTAAGATTACCCGAAATATGGTGATCAGGTTCGGGCTTAGGGCAGATATTACTGGAGCCCTCTGGAGGGCACGCCGGTACTGAGGCAACAACTGGGCGCGCCGGTACTGAGGCAACAACTGGGCGCGCCGGTACTGAGGCAACAACTGGGCGCGCCGGTACTGAGGCAACAACTGGGCACGCCGGTACTGAGGCAACAACTGGGCACGCCGGTACTGAGGCAACAACTGGGCACGCCGGTACTGAGGCAACAACTGGGCACGCCGGTACTGAGGCAACAACTGGGCACGCCGGTACTGAGGCAACAACTGGGCTGGCCAAGGCAGGAACTGGCATCAGAGGCTCGGGCAAGGCAGGCACTGGCATCAGAGGCTCGGGCAAGGCAGGTGAACCAACCTCAGGCGCTCCTACCTCAGGTGAACTAGGAGAGAACTCGACAGGAGGAGAGAACTCGACAGGAGGAGAGAACTCGACAGGAGGAGAGAACTCGACAGGAGGAGAGAACTCGACAGGAGGAGAGAACTCGACAGGAGGAGAGAACTCGACAGGAGGAGAGAACTCGACAGGAGGTATAGATTGACAAACAGACATTAAGCCGGGCTTACAAACAGGTACAGGATCAAACTCATAGGCAGAGAATGTGACAGGTTCAAAGACAGACATTGGGTCAGGGTCACAGACCGAATTTAGAAGCAGACTCACAGCCAGGTTCAGGCATGGGCTCACAGTGAGGTTCAGGTTTAATCACTAGCGTTACTGGCTCGGGTTGGATTATTGGGGTCACCGGCATGGTTTGATGATAAACAGCAGACTGAGGCACCCTAGTGAACTGAACGGAGGACAGAACAGATGGATGGTGGTCATCCTCTGAAACAGATATATTAACCCCGGCATCAGACCCACTGTCATCCTCATCCTCCACGTTAGACACAGAGGCAATAGATTTGGCTGGAGTTTCTGATTTCTGGGCTGAACAAACTGCAGTCAGATTCAGGTCAGCCTCAGGAATACATAAGTAAGATGTGGCAATGAATTTAAGGAACTCTACAAAATTCTCACTGAGGTGTTTACTATGATTTAGCCACGCTTCAGCCCAGAAAAACAAATCATCTTCGAAAAGAAAATAAGCCACTTGACGACTCCAGGTTGTCATGGGAGACTGCTGGATGTAAGGCTCCTGTATTAACTTTAAAGCAGCCTTGAGAAACTGGGGGAAGGTAGCCAGAGTAAGCTCCTTATAACAAGGAGGAGGAACAAAGATATACCTATCTGTGGGACTGTCAGTGTCAGTAGCAACTGCTGTCCTTGTGGACATTTTGGAACTTATACTAGACTTGCGTACGCTAGGAATCTCAATATGGATAGATTGAATCATTCTGACCTACCCAGGCGAGAAACTTCCCTGGGCATTCAGGGTGGTGAACTGACCAAAAAACAAATAGACAAGGACAGACAACCCGCCTGTGCCACCAAGGAGGCAAACTGCCGACCATGAGGGGCGTAGGTGATCCGGTACTTGAGTAGCCGGTAATCCACCTACTTCTTCGACAGAGCTTCTAAAGGTGAAGTTGCACAGGCCCCAGGTAATCCCATGGTGGTCACAGACTTGGGGAAGGGAAACACAGGAGAGACATATACAGGACAGACCAAGACAGGGCCGGGCCCCAATACAGACCAAGACAGGGCTGGGCCCCAATACAGACCAAGACAGGGCTGGGCCCCAATACAGACCAAGACAGGGCTGGGCCCCAATACAGACCAAGACAAGAAGGCCGAAGGCCCAACTACAACCAGAAGGCTTTAAGCCCAAATTTCAAAACAAGAAGGCCGGAGGCCCAACTAAGACTAGAGGAACTACAAGACCCAGGACCCTGCACAACAAAGCCAGATCAGTCTCTACAGTCTCCTGGTCTATGGGATTAGCATTCTGTCAGGGATTTCCCAGCGGAGAAATCCCAATTGTAAAAAGTGACCAGAAATTGAGACTGAGAGGCAGAAATGGATATGGGGCAAACCGTGTTTAATAGTGAAAAAACAGTGGTAACTACACATCAAACACACTACAATCAAAGTGCTGTACAAATTACAAAGGGGAACATATATGTGTAAGGGAACTATACATATATACAAGTGAGATTAACACGCTCTGGCTGTACATACACAAGATGGAGTCCGCCAACAAGCATGCATAAGGATCAAATGAAAGTCCAAATTCCAAGGCGGAAACACGGCTGGGATAGGGGGAGCAAACACAAGAGCTGAGGCAGGAGTCCTGGGTGCAGAGTTCAGATTTCAGAGTACCTGGGATCTAGGTACAGTATTCTGGGATAAAGATGACATAACACAATGCTAATCCGCTGCTTGAATGGGCTGATCAGCTTATATAGGCTTGAGGAGTCACAGGTGCTGGCTGATTGCCAGCACCTCTGCAGGACAGAGCCATCTCCTGGTGGATCATCATATTGCAGGGGATGTTCCAGAGAAAGCCAGCCAGAAGCAGTATTAACAAGCGGCACACTCTGAAGCTTAAGGAGGAACTCCAACCCTGACACCAACAGTCAGCTTGTAAATAGCATTTGGCTTCTGAGTATGCTGCTGTGCATTCTTGCAATGTTGACCTTTCCCTGACGCCAGCTCAAGTTAGTCTGACCAAAGCACAACTAGAACCGCAGTGGTAGAAAGACTAAGAAGTAAGTGTTGGCACATTTTCACAATATTCACATCAGATGCAGTGCTTTGGTAAGCTAAATTGTTTTATATTTTCATGAAATAATGGTGAAGGTCGTGTATAGACTGAAAACCTTTCTAAGGACCATTAACTACTGCACCCTGGGAGAGTGTCCACCATTAACCTCATTCCTCACCCATTCAACACCCGCCTACAACAGTAACCTCCCCTCAAAGCCACTCCCTAGGGGCCTGTGTTGATATCTGCGTGTGAGCCTCATCTCAAATGTTTCAAATAGCTCTCATTAAAACAATCATTACTAACCTGCTGAAATGTCCTGGGTGTCCATGTCGTGTGTGCCAGAGAGGCCCTGTAATGCTTCGGGGTGGATCAAAGCCAGGACCATTTCCTCTGCTCTGGTGTATTGCAATTTTGTTGGGAAGCCTCCGCCTGTTTGCAACCTGAAAATCAGACCATACAAATTAATTTTCATTGTGGTCATTACAACAAGCTGCCAAATGCAAACATCAAATATGTACCCGTGATTCGGCCGTTTATTCTGCTTCTTCCTTACTGCATATTTGAGGTCAGACATTTTTCTCTGGATCTGCTCAACATCTTTCCTCTCTTCCCCCACTGCATTCACCTGTCTGGTGAATTTTCACACTTTGCTAGTAGCTTTGGAATTGCGCCCAAATAGGTCATCATAATGCACTGTTAGGCCACTTACCAAGGCGAGTGTTTGTTCTTCACCGAAGCTCCTGCTTAAGTGGCCTCGCCGCAGGGGTCTGCCTAATAGTTGCTGTTCTGGCTCTTCTCTGGTTGTTGACAATTCAGGGGACATTCTTGCCTGAGTGTGTGGGGAAGAATAGGCCGTCACGTCGCTGGAAAAAGAATGGACTGGGCTGGCATTAGGACATTGGCTGGCTGGCCACATAACTTGCAGCCGTGGATGTGGCATAGGACTCGCTTGTTTCCATGGGTTCCGCTGGCAAATGTGGGCGAGCAGGATAGGGTGTGCTTGGGGGGGCTAGGACTTCTCGCCCTCTGCTTCCTTTTCTCCTTGGAAGTCATGCTCCCTTGCTCTTTGGATGTGATTGGGCGGTAAGCCTTCTTCTTGGAGGAAGTTTCTTTACTTTTCCTGGTGCTGGAAGATTTTGAGGGGCCTGAAGTTGTGGCCAATGTAGCCTTGTGGTGGCCACTTTTGCATCCGCGTTTCCGGCACCTTTGAACTAGATTTGTGCGACCGAGTGCTTGGTCTTGAGGATGTGTCCTCATGCCACTCCGGCCTTTTTGTCTTCGGCTCCTTGGCTGCTGGTTGCTTTCCGCTACTTTTCTTTGGTGCCATGATGACATTCACAAAGAGAATGAGCTGTATGTCCATTACCCTTTAAATCCTAATGACTGGGTATGACGCTTATGCGTACGCGTACGCGTGCTTCCGGCCGTGTGCATCCCGGAAACCGCTGGGGCAATACCTATCTGCTGCGGACTAGAAGAAAGATGGCGCCCACGATCTTCACCCGCCAACAACAGGATCTTATTATGCTCGTAAGTGTATTGTAAGGACGTTGATTTGACATCTAAATGCATGCATATGCCTTATGGAAGCGCAGGAAGAAACAGTTGTTTTTAAAAATAATTTAAACTCCGTGCCAAACAGAAGTTGGTGCGCACATGTGCGAACCAACTCACTTGCATCTAGAAGGATAGGTTAAGGCTAGAAATGTGATGGGGAATGTCATTTAGTCAACTGATCTAATTGTGAATGATATTTGTATGTTGTTTGATCTAACAACTATTTTGATTTTTGTGTTTTTTAGACTATGATGGAGCGCAGGTACGACTACCTGCCCAATGGGTGCGGCGATTTTTAGCGACCCATTTCCAAAGTAAGTACATACCGATTGCATGCTAGATGTGAACACAGAAGGTAGGCCTTTATTTAGAAATGCTTTTCTTTTCTAGTGTCTGAAATGGAGTATCGCATTAGACCCACCCGGAGGCGCGCAGTCCGGCCAGTGCGGCATGAATCTGCACCACCAAGTGAAGGTGGTGCATCTCCAGGGCCAACTTCCTACCCCTCCTCTGTAGCTGGCTCAGACCAGCGACTCGACCTCTCAACAGAGGAGGGGCCTCACCGCATGGGCAGGAAGTCGTACCAAACAACTTAGGCAATACCCTCCGGTATGTGACTCAGATTTTACCACACACAGGTACATGCTTTTAAAACAAAAACTGATTTCCTTAATCTCTTTTTATAGATGAACATGTAGCCAGTGCAGCAGATCAAGCCCAGGAGGAACATAGAGAAGGTGGGTGATGTCACACACACATTCAAAGTGTCATTTGGTTACTGTACAATCAGACATTTGAAGTGAGCCTATTTTTAATGTTTCTACAGCCTCACATTCCCAGCAGTGGCAGGCCCCAGAGCGTAGGGTGGTCCCCGAAGCTGAGGTCGCCCACCACCAAAGTAAGTTGTAATGTAAATATTTGGAGTATGTGGAAAATGACATAATCAGTAATAAACCTAATGTAATTAGCATAATTACATATGCCCTCATCCATTAATGAATTCATTAGCATAATGACATATGACCTCATCCATTAATGAATTCATTAGCATAATGACATATGACCTCATCCATTAATGAATTCATTAGCATAATGACATATGGCCTCATCCATTAATGAATTCATTAGCATAATGACATATGGCCACATCCATTAATGAATTCATTAGCATAATGACATATGGCTTCATGAGTTATATTAAAAACTAATAATCATTCCATCCACAGTTGTGAAACATGTATTTGCAGAACAATAATTTTCTTCTCTTTTTTTTACAGACACCACACAGGCGAGATTAGCCCAACTCACTGCGACTGTGTTTCGGCTGGTGGGCGATATACAGGAGCTCAGAGCTTCGATGGGGACCACAGATGAAGTATAATTCTCTGGGGCCTGCCATGGCTTTGTAAATAGTTTTAAAAAGTTTTAACATTTTATAATTTTTTAATGTTTTTAAAATAAATAAAAAATTCTAAATAAAAAAACTAAATATTGTTAAATAGAAACAGAACACAAAACCAAAAAAGAAAATTTGCAAAAAAATGTTGCATTTCCTAATAAAAAAACCAAAAGATAAAACTTGTTTCTGTCTTATTTTATGTTAAAGAAAAATTAATTAAGGGTTGGTTACAGGAAAACGTTGGAAGAACTAAAAAGAAAAGAGCGCAAAATAAAGAAGAATGAAACCGTAAGTGGGAATTGAGGTAAGCATTAAGGGTGCAAAATAAAGAAAAATGAAACCGCCAGGGAATTGAGGTAAGCATTAAGGGCGCAAAATAAAGAAAAATGAAACCGCGAGGGAATTGAGGTAAGCATTGTAGCAGAAGTGAGTGAGAAAAAAGTTGAGACAGGAACTTGAATGAGTTAATTTTGGTGTGCGCATGCGCAAGGTCGGACAGATTTCCATCTGGACGTTTATTTATAGAAAACGCAATTCAGAATCTAACAGCAAACATAAATATTTCGTTAGAGGCGACGTTGGAAAATGCAAAAAAATACGGAAGCCTACTTTGTTTTCTAACTAACGTAAACAAAAAACGGCGTACGCAGAGACGAACACTTAACAGTAGGCTCCTGATGCATGCTTAGAATCACGCATACACACATACGCAAGCGGAAACAAAACAAAAAAAAAACAGATCGACACAAAAACTAAAAACATTTTATGTCTCTCTGAATCAACCCTTATGTCAGGGTTTTTTCTTTTTACATTTAACTCTTTGTGAACTGGTAAGGGATCTATGAGACCCCTAAACCAGTTCACAAGGCTTGGGGGTTGGCAAATCACCTGTGGCTAGCGGGTGACTTGCCATTAACCCCCGACTCCCCAATTACCTGCCTCCTCAAAGCCTAGGGGGCAGAAGGGCCCAGGGCCCACGGAGGCTGTGTGGGCTTGTAGCCGGCAGGTCGGGGGCCACCAAAGCTGGCCTCTATGTCCTGTAGCTGATACCTGGGCTGGTTATTTTGGGCTGGGTAGGGGGACCCCATGTCATTTTTTTTTCATTTTAAGGATTTTTAACATCTTAAACTCCCCCCCAAAAATATGGGGTGCCCGGGAAGGGGGCTCTATGTCATTTTTTTAAATTAACACCTTATGTTCTGTCACCCAGCAGATATAAAAGGCTTCCAACAGAGGAGTAGAAGCCAGAGTGATTGGCAAGGGACACAGTGCCAGTAGAATGGGAGGTAAGTATTAAAAAAACGAATAAAATATTTATTTCTGTGTTTTTTTACATTTAACCCATTTCCATGGGACCCCGCTCTACCAGCTCACAAGACTTGGTGGCTGGCAAGTCACCTGCGGCCAGCGGGTGACTTGCATTAACCCCCGTAACCCCTATTCCCTGCCTCCCCAAAGGATGGAGGGGGCAGAAGGGTCCAGGGCTGATTTAGGCTATGCGGGCTTGTAGCCAGCAGGGAGGCCACCAAATCTGGCCTCTGCTCCCTGTTCTACAAGCCCTGCATAGCTGATCTCCAGGCTAGTTATGCTGGGTACGAAGGACCCCACATATTTCTTTTTTATTTTTAGGGGACCCTATGCCAATTTCTTTTTTTGGTTTAACCCTTTATAAGGTGGATAGTAGTAGTATTTTATTTGTAAATGTTATAAAGTGCTCTTTTCAGTTTGGGAGGTTTCGTTTTTGTGTCGATCTGTTTTTTTTTTTTTAAATGTTCCAACTCTCGTATGAGTGATTCTAAGCATGCATCGTAAGCCTTCAGTAAAGTCTTCATCCGTTCGTATGCCAACGAGAATGTCATTTTCCAGCTTTCGATTTCCGTTTATGTTACTCATGTTACAACGTAGGCTTTTGTTTTTGCTCTTTTTCTATCGTCTCCTCCCGCGAATCATTTACGTTTCCCATTAGATTCTGATTTCCTTTTACAATAAATAATCCTCCAGACGAAAATCCTTACGACCTTACGCCTGCACACTGCAAACTTAACTCATTAATGTGCTCGCCTACATATTTGGTTCTCTAAATTCTGCTACAATGCTTAGCTAAATCACTTCACGGTCTCATTCTTCTTGCATTTCCCACCCCTAAAACTTACCTAAATCACTTCGCGGTCAGTATATTCTTGCATTTTCCACCCTCTAAAACTTACCTAAATCACTTCGCAGTCTCATTCTTCTTGCATTTCCCACTCCTAAAACTTATCTAAATCACTTCGCGGTCAGTATATTCTTGCATTTTCCACCCCTAAAACTCACCTAAATCACTTCGCGGTCTCATTCTTCTTGCATTTCCCACCCCTAAAACTTACCTAAATAACTTCGCAGTCAGTATATTCTTGCATTTTCCACCCCTAAAACTTACTTAAATCACTTTGCGGTCTCATTCTTCTTGCATTTCCCACTCCTAAAACTTACCTTAATCACTTCGCGGTCAGTATTTTCTTGCATTTTCCGCCCCTAAAACTTACCTAAATCCCTTCGCGGTCTCATTCTTCTTGCATTTCCCACCCCTAAAACTTACCCAAATCACTTCGCGGTCCTGCGAATATTTATCTCTAAATATTTATTGCCCCATTCGTTTTGTGGTAACCAACTCTTAATGAATGTATTTAGAAAAGGAAATGACACAGAAACAGTTTTTTTTTTTTTTTGTTTTTTAAATCTGAAATGCCACTTTGCGTTGGCCTTATTTTTTAAAAAGTATTTTGTCTAAAAATTTTTAGTTTTTTTTTCATTAAAATGAACATATGAACATTTTATAAAATTGTAAAAAAATGTTAACATTTTAAAACTATATACATAGCAATGGCAGGACCCAGAACATTAGTCTTCATCTGTGGTCCCCAATGAGTCGCACAGCTCCTGCATCTCGGCCACCAACTCAAGGACCCTGGCACTCATTTGTGCCACTCTGGCACCTGTGGTCCCTGTATAAAAAAGAAAAATACATTATTTGTTGGCAAATACATGTTTAACAGCTGTGGATGGAATGTTTATTAGGTTGCAAGCTAACTCACGAGGCCATATGTCATTATGCTAAGTAATTAATCAAAGGGAGAGGCCATATGTCATTATGCAAATGCTATTGACTATGGCTTTAGGTATCTTGGTGATCATGTCAATTCCCACATTTTTAAAATAATGACATTACAACTTGCTTCGTTGGTAGTCGAGCTCTGCTTCGGGGACCACCCTCCGTTCTGGGACCTGCCTGTGCTGGGAAGTTGAGGCTGTAGAGACATGTCAAATAGGGTCACTTTTAATGTCTGAGTCAACAGTAAGCAAATGACAATTTGAATGTGTGTGTGACATCACCCACCTTCTCCATGTGCCTCCTGGGCCTGATCTGCTGCAGTCCCTGCTCCAGATAGTTCACCCGCTACAGAATCATCTAGAAAAAGAGATTAAGGTGGACCATCACCCTCGGGTGATTGGCCCGGGAATCTATAAGATCCCGGCGGGACATCCGAGATCGGGATCTATAAGACATCCGAGATCGGGAATCTATAAGATCCCGGCGGGACATCCGAGATCGGGATGTCCCGCGGGGTGAAACCCCCCCAAAACCCCCAAACCCCCTTACCTTAGCTTCCCTCGTGCCCCTCTAGGCGTGCGCGCACCCGCGCCGGCCGTCTGTGAATGGCCAGCGCAGGCGAGCGCGCGTCAAGAGGGACGCGCGGGAGGTGGCGGCGGAGGAGCCGCTTGTCCGTGGCTGGGAGCGGGGAGAGGTGAGTTTTTAGGGTGATCGGGGGGTTTCACACAGCGGGGCACCCCGATCGGCACCCCGGTCAGCTCTCTGTGCGGCGCGCTCCCGGCGCGTTACATCGTACGTACTGGGTCCGCCTTCCTGTTCAAACTGGGCAATCAGCCCAGAGATCCTATGTGGCACCAATCACCACACTCCCCCCTCAGCCTATCCAGTTAGCCCCCATCATATAAAGGTATTCACCCTGCAGTTAGTCCTTGCCCGTTATAGCGTGCTACTGGGTGCGATTTTGATAGCTTTCTCCTTGTGATTCTTGCCGTGTTTTTGACCATCCCTGATTGCCGCCTGGACCGACCTTGCTTGCTCTTTGACCACGATTCTGCCTGCTCCTCTGTACCGCGAACTTCTGACCTCCCGTTGTGACCCTTGGCTTGCCCTGACTACTCTTCCGTCTAACCCTTCTGTACCGTGCCTCCTCGGATTGACCACCCGTGTATGACCCCTGTCCGTTTATTGCTACTCAGTCTAGTCCCTGGTTCATCTGCCTTCCCCTGCATAAGTCAGCATCCTTTGTGCTAACAAGACCTGGGGGCAACCGTGTCCGGTGAGGCGTGTCTAGCGTCTCGGCAAACGGGGGCTTACTATAGGCGAAGAAAGCAGCGGAGATTGGGGGTTGCTGATTTATTGGAAGGTGGGTGTCCCACGGGACCTGACATTATAACGGGCCCAAAAAAGAAAATACCTTTCTAGATGGAAGAACTGATACAACAGGTTCAAGCTATGGCCACTGGCCCAGCTGGCTCAGCGAGTGGCAACTCAGGAGAGTCGTCAGATTCCTGCGCCAGTGGATCCTAGCCCAGCCATCGAGCCCAAGATTCCTCTCCCGGAAAAATTTCTCGGGGATCGGGCGAAGTTTTCTAACTTCAAGAACTCTTGTGAGCTCTACTTCCGCCTTCGACCCCACGCGTCTGGATCAGAAGCGCAACGTGTTGACCTGGTCATTTCACTTCTCCAGGGCGACCCACAGACCTGGGCGTTTGGTTTAGCTCCGACTGATGAAGCTCTACAGTCGGTCTCCTCATTCTTCTCGGCTATGGAACTCCTATATGCTGACCCAGATCGGGCTGCAACAGCGGATTCTAAATTACAGAACCTGAGACAGGCCAAACGCTCTGCGGAGGAGTACATCGCAGAATTTCGGCGATGGGCTATAGATTCCAAATGGAACGATCCAGCTTTATGTAGCCAATTTAGGATTGGACTCTCTGAGAACATCAAAGACACCCTGGTGAACTATCCTTTGCCTAAGAGCCTGGACGAATACATGCAGCTGGCCATTAGGGTGGATCGACGTCTCCGAGAGAGACGCCAGGAAAGAGGCAAGGACCAACCTTGGGGATCCTCACGCCAAGAGCCAAGCTTTAAGGGGGCAGCCGTTTCCTCTCCTTCCTTGTCACCTGAGGAACCGATGCAGCTTGGAGTAACCCATCTCTCTCAGGCAGAGAAGGTTCGACGCAGATCCCAAGGCCTCTGCCTCTATTGTGGAAATCCAGGTCATTTTGCCAAGACCTGCCCAAACAAGGCTCCGGTGGCGGGAAACTTCAACGCCTAGATCCTGCTGAGGGACTTCATCTAGGCGGTCAGGTATCGTTCCCTCCTGATAATCGAGTACTCCTACCTGTTACACTCTCTTGGGGTCCTTCCAGGACTATTGCCTCCGCCTTCGTTGATAGTGGAGCGGCTGGCAATTTCCTGGATAGATCACTAGCCATCACTCTTGGAATTCCGTTAATTCCTTTAGAAAATTCCCTTCGGGTCCTGGCGGTCAATAATAAGCCCATTGAGGGGGGGTTGGTCTCCTACAAGACTCCTTGGGTAAATTTAGTCGTAGGATCTGCCCACTCAGAAGAAATAGAGTTTCTGGTTATTGAAAGTCCCGTATCCCCTATTGTTTTGGGATTTCCCTGGTTAAAGGCCCATAACCCAGTGATAGATTGGAGGTCTGGGGATCTGGTGAAATGGAGTCCTTCATGTCAAATTCATTGTTTCTCCATATCTCTTAGATCCACACCTATCATCCTTGATGGTTTACCTCCAGTCTACGCAGATTGGGCAGACGTATTTTCGAAAAAATCCGCTGATATTCTTCCACCCCATAGGGCCTATGACTGTCCTATTGAGTTACTCCCAGGTACTATGCCCCCTAGAGGGAAACTATATAATCTCACAAGGTCTGAAGAGCAGGCTATGAAAGATTATATTACCGAGAACCTCCAGAAGGGATTTATCCGTCCATCTTCCTCTCCTGCCGGTGCTGGGTTCTTCTTCGTCGAGAAGAAGGACGGCGGCTTACGCCCCTGTATAGACTATCGAGGGTTAAATAAGGTTACTGTAAAGAATAGATATCCACTACCATTAATCAATGACCTTTTTAATCAGGTCTCTGGGGCTCAGGTCTTCTCCAAGTTAGACCTTCGAGGGGCATATAACCTTATTCGCATACGTCAGGGGGATGAATGGAAGACAGCCTTCAATGTAAAGGATGGGCATTATGAATATTTAGTGATGCCATTCGGGTTATGTAATGCTCCTGCAGTGTTCCAAGATTTTGTCAATGACATATTTCGTGATTTTTAGGTCAATTTCTCGTGGTCTATTTGGATGACATACTGATTTTTTCCCGCTCCCTGGTGGAGCACCGTCAACATGTCAAAGCGGTGTTGCAGAGATTGCGGGAAAATCGTCTGTATGCAAAAATCTCCAAATGTGTATTTGAAGTGTCTGAAATTCCGTTCCTAGGATTTATTATCTCCAAGCGTGGGTTGGTGATGGATCCCTCCAAAGTTTCTGCTATAATGGAGTGGGAACAACCTAGAACCCTAAAGGCGCTTCAGAGATTTTTAGGATTTGCGAATTTTTACAGACAATTTATAAAGGGTTTCTCGTCCATAGTGAGTCCTTTAACAGATCTCACTCGTAAGGGCGCTTTTGTTGAGGAGTGGCCTCCCTCAGCTAAAAACGCCTTTCAAGTGTTAAAAGAAACTTTCACCTCCGCTCCCATTTTGATACATCCTGATACCCGGCTTCCATTCCTGTTGGAGGTAGACGCCTCGGAACTGGGAGTAGGAGCTGTTCTCTCTCAGTATGCGGGTAGTCCTGAGAAACTACATCCTTGTGCATTCTTCTCTCGTAAATTTTCACCCGCCGAACGCAATTACGATGTTGGGAATAGGGAACTATTGGGTATTAAACTGGCCTTTGAAGAATGGCGTCACTGGCTAGAAGGTTCCCTACACCCTATCACCGTATATACTGATCACAAGAATCTAGAGTATTTAGAGTCCGCCAAGAGACTCAACTCCCGTCAGGCGCGCTGGGCACTCTTCTTTTCTCGATTTAATTTTATTATCACCTATAAGCCGGGGAAGAAGAATGCCAAAGCAGATGCCCTATCCCGTAATTTCGGGGATTGTAAGGACCAGAGCGGTCCCCCTGAATCGATTTTGCCTTTAGGTTGTGTTGTGGCCACTCTTCTCCCTGACTTGTCTAGCTCATTAATGCCATTTCAGGTTGATCCCCCTCCTGGTAAACCCTCTGATTGTTTATTTGTTCCACCTCACTTACGTCTTGCCGTTTTACAGGAACTTCATGATGCCAAGTCTGCCGGTCACTTAGGCGTTCGGAAGACCTTGGCTATCGCCAAACGTCATGTCTGGTGGCCCACCATCCGACGCGATACTTCCGCCTTTGTCGAAGCATGTCCAGTATGTGCTCGGAGTAAGACCACTCATGGGTCTCCTGCAGGATTATTAGTTCCTTTAGAAATCCCCACTGAACCATGGTCGCACATATCCATGGATTTTATTGTTGATCTTCCTCCGTCGCAGGGGAATTCTGTAATTTGGGTGGTGGTGGACCGCTTCAGTAAAATGGCACACTTTATTCCATTGATAAAACTTCCGTCGGCACCGGATTTAGTACAATTATTCATTAAACATGTTTTTCGCCTCCATGGTCTACCGCAGAATATTGTTTCAGATCGAGGAGTTCAGTTTGTATCCCGTTTTTGGAAAGCTTTCTGCAATCGTTTAGGTATTAAAGTGTCGCTCTCTACCGCCTATCACCCTCAGTCTAACGGACAGACTGAACGGGTAAATCAATGTTTAGAACAATATCTACGCTGTTTCGTGTCCGACCGCCAAGAACAATGGGCGGAATTCATCGAATTTGCGGAATTCGCCTTTAACAATGCGCCTAGTGAATCTACTAGGTTTTCGCCTTTCTTTTGTAATTACGGTAGAAATCCTAAGGCATCATCCTTCTCTGGTCCTTCCTCCAACTTGCCGGCCTTGGAGGAATGGCTACGAGAAAGGACCAAAGTGTGGTCTGAGATACAGACTAACTTAAAGAAAGCCTCTAAAACTTATAAAGTCTTTGCGGACCGACATAGGTCACTAGAACCACCATTTCGGGTGGGTGATTGGGTCTGGGTCTCTACAAGAAATATTGCCCTTCGGCAACCCTCGTCTAAGCTAGGGCCTAAATTTATCGGTCCTTTTCCTATTATTGATAAACTAAGCGACGTTACCTTTAAAGTCAAGTTACCTTCATCCATGAGAATTCCGTCGACCTTTCATGTTTCTTTGTTAAAATCTGCCAAAAATATTCAGGTGTCGTCTCCTCCTCCGATCATAGTGGGAGACGAGCCTGAATATGAAATTAATAGAATACTCGACGCTCGGGTGCTTCAAAACTCTTTACAGTATTTAATAGATTGGAAGGGTTTTGGTCCTGAGGAAAGGTGTTGGGTACCGGCCAAGGATGTCCATGCCAAAACCCTTATTAATAGGTTTCATCGTGAGAATCCGGATAAGCCTGGTAAGGGTCCAGAGGCCCCTCGTGAAGGGGGGGTAGTGTCACGGCCACCTCCTCAGCCTCCTCACCTGTCCTACGCTCTCCGCGGGCTGGGCGTCTGTTGCAGCCGGCGGCGGGTCGGCATCTCTCCTTCCCGCCCGCCGCTCGGCTGTCACGAGCAGCCGCTCGGGCGGCTTCCTTGTCAGCAGCGTCGGGAGCGGTCAGAGAGCGGCGCGCTCCCGGCGCGTTACATCGTACGCGCGCGCGCGTCTGGTCTCCAGTTATGCCCTCCGGCGGCGCTGCACACAGCGCGCCCGCCGGAGGTGATCTGTGTGGGCCAATGAGCCCTTTCTGTTAGATGGGCCTATGAGCCCAATAGTACTGGGTCCGCCTTCCTGTTCAAACTGGGCAATCAGCCCAGAGATCCTATGTGGCACCAATCACCACACTCCCCCCTCAGCCTATCCAGTTAGCCCCCATCATATAAAGGTATTCACCCTGCAGTTAGTCCTTGCCCGTTATAGCGTGCTACTGGGTGCGATTTTGATAGCTTTCTCCTTGTGATTCTTGCCGTGTTTTTGACCATCCCTGATTGCCGCCTGGACCGACCTTGCTTGCTCTTTGACCACGATTCTGCCTGCTCCTCTGTACCGCGAACTTCTGACCTCCCGTTGTGACCCTTGGCTTGCCCTGACTACTCTTTCGTCTAACCCTTCTGTACCGTGCCTCCTCGGATTGACCACCCGTGTATGACCCCTGTCCGTTTATTGCTACTCAGTCTAGTCCCTGGTTCATCTGCCTTCCCCTGCATAAGTCAGCATCCTTTGTGCTAACAAGACCTGGGGGCAACCGTGTCCGGTGAGGCGTGTCTAGCGTCCCGGCAAACGGGGGCTTACTATAGGCGAAGAAAGCAGCGGAGATTGGGGGTTGCTGATTTATTGGAAGGTGGGTGTCCCACGGGACCTGACACCTACAGTCTTAGAAGCATGAAATTGTTGTAGAATGGCAGCACGGTGAGACATGGGCACAGACTGGGCATGGGCTGGTTTACCAGGCGGAGACTTAGACTGAAACTGATTCAGGTCAGAAAGCTCCGGCTGGATGGCAGCTACCACCAAGTGTTGAGGCAGAATGGGTAAGTTTCTTCCCTCAGGTAAGCTAGTCGAGGAAAAACTTCGAGACAAAGCGTCGGCTTTCACGTTCTTTGGCCCAGGTTTGTAGGTAATGGTGAAGTCAAACCGGGAAAAGAACAGAGGCCATCGAGCTTGTCTAGGGTTTAATCTTTAAGCTGACTGGATATATTCCAAATTTTTATGGTCCGTGAAGACTGTAACAGGAAACTGAGCCCCTTCTAACCAGTGTCTCCACTCCTGAAAGGCTAATTTAACCGCCAAGAGTTCCCGATTCCCAATGTCATAATTGCGTTCAGCGGAAGTGAACTTTTTAGAAAAGAACGCACAGGGATGAAGCCGTTCTGGGGAACCGCTGTATTGTGAGAGGGCTGCCCTGACGCCAAGCTCGGAGGCATCGACCTCCACAATAAAGGCTAGTTGACATTCTGGATGCACTAATACTGGAGCGGAGCTAAAGACCTCTTTCAACCTTTTGAAGGCCTTGACGGACCGTTCTGGCCAGATAGATGGGAAACCCCCTTTCTTGGTGAGGTCAGTAAGAGGTGCAACTAAAGTAGAGAAGTTCTTGATAAATCTCCTATAAAAGTTAGCGAACCCCAGGAATCTTTGCTGCCCCTTTAGATCCCTGGGTTGCTCCCATTTCAGTACTGCTGCAACCTTGGACTGATCCATGGACAGACCCATGTTGGAAATAATATATCTTAAAAAAGGGACCTCTGCAACTTCAAACATGCATTTTTTGAGTTTAGCAAATAAACAATTTTCTCTGAGTTTTTGCAAGACAAGACGAACATGATTACGATGTTCTGCTAAGGAAGAAGAAAAAATCAAAATATCGTCCAGGTACACAACCAGACCCCGGTAATCTATGCAGGGACGGAGCCCCCCATCTTTCTTTTCAACGATGAAAAACCCTGCTCCCGCCGGGGAAGGGGGTGCCCGTATTAACCCTTTTTTAAAATGATCAGAAATGTACTCCTGCATCACTTTATTCTCTGCCCGGGTCAAGTTATAGATTTTCCCTCTGGGTGGCATGGTCCCTGGAAGAAGCTCAATGGGGTAGTCAAAGGGTCTATGGGGGGGGTAGGACATCCGCTTTCTCAGAAAATACGTAGAGAAAGTCGTGGTAGGGGCCTGGAATTCCCTTGGAGGACAGCTGTGTGACACGCACTGGGAGTTCCAAACAAGAGTGAAAATACTGTGGGCCCCATTTAATAATCTGCCTCGCTACCCAATCAACTTGAGGGTTATGTTTTTATAACCAGGCCAATAGGCGTGTCATCAATAGCGGACACCCGAATAATTTTAGACAGAGGCTGGAGAGGAATTTCCAGACTTCGGGCTAACTCAAAATCAAGAAAATTCCCTGCCACCCCACAATCCAGAGCCTCCAAATTTCTATACTCAAGGTCCACTTTAACCTGAACTGGGACCATAAACTGTGAGAAAACTTGAGGAAATACCTTGCAGCCTAGGTGGGTTCCCTAGACCCCACCTAGGCTCTGAAGTTTTCCGGCTGCTTCTTGGGGCAGACTCTAACCAGGTGACCGGTTCCCCCACAGTAGAGACACAGCCTTTCCAATAATCGCCGATGCCTCTCAGCTTCAGAAAGCTTGGTAGCTCGCGAAGAAGAAAACTTCCACAGACTGCCATGCTGGATCCTGAGGCGACAAGCTGAATGCCCAGGATTGAGCGTCCCCTTGCAGGAGGGAGATGACCAGGCCCACACGCTGTTCTTGGGACCCCGAGGAGTACAGAGTTGGAAATAGAGTTTACAAGCATCCCGGAAATTGGAGAACTTGCTTCTATCCCCAGAAAATTTGTCAGGGAGTGGAATCTTAGGTTCCACTGGGTGAGCGGCCGTGGCCCCCTGAGGGCCTGGGTTGATTGGAGTTGGACGGTTCTCCTGGGCCGCCACACGATGGGCCAGGTGCTCCACGGCCGCAGTTAAGGCCTGCACCTGCTCCAAAATTTGGTGCATGGGACTGGTCCGTTATACTGTCAGGGATCACCGGACACCCCTCTTTCATAAGCCAACAATCCCCAATCTCCACCGCCTCTTGTGCCTATAGTCAAGCCCCCGCTTGCTGGAGACACGGGTTATGCCTCTCAAGACTCGGTTGCCCCCAGGACTTACTGGCGCAAAGATTGCTGGCTTATGGTGAAGAACTGCAGGGTATCCCAAATCAGTCCAAAACGTCAAATCCAGCGGTTTAGGCAAAGAATGGTCGAGACAAGCAGGGGTCAAAGCCAGGTGGTCACAGGGCGCGGTATCCAAGGGGGTTTGGTGGAGAATAGTCGAGACTGGCAGGGGTCAAAGCCGGGTGATCACCAAAGCGCGGTATCAAAAGGGTAAGGCAGAGACGAGGTTGGACAGGCAAAAGGTCGTGCAGGCAGCGGACTGGAAAGGTCAAAGACGGAGCCGGATCAAAACACACTAAACGCAATTCAGACAGCACACCCAAGCTAATTATGGCTATAACGGGCACTGGTGGATTGGGCAGGAACATATTTAAAGGAGAACTGATCAATGGGAAGGGGAATGTGGTGATTGGTGCAACTGTGAGGGTGATTGGTGCAACTTAAGAACTGGCTCCCTATAGGAGCAGCCCCAGGGACTGGACCGCACTGGCAGTCAGGCTGTCCAGTCCCTGGGCTCATCCCAGCCCAGACCTAGGACCTGACTGGCCCATTCAAACTTGCCCCCGGCGAATGCGCTGGGAGCAGCGCCGCTGGGGGCATATGCGGAACGTGTTCGCGGGCCGGGCGCGCTCCCCGAGAGGAGGGGAGGGGATGGGGATGCCGCGCCGGCCGAAGAGGCGGAGGAGCCGCAAGAAGCAGCGCGGGAGGCACCCGCGACCCCAGCCGCCGCTGCCGGGGTAGAGGGGGCAGCGGAGGCTGAAGCCCCAGCAGATGACGCGGAGGCGGCCGCCGGAGGACCGGAGCCGGGCGCCGCGAGACGGGGCTCCAGAGCCAGGCAAGTTCTTTACACAAACAACATCAAAGCAGGCAAGTATGACAGTGACAAAGGCCACTAAGAAGCAGAGGGTGAGAAGCCCCAGTCCCCAAAGAACACCCTCCCCTCCTCCCCGCCCTACCACATCCCTTCATAAACCATGCTCCACTGGCAAGGCCAGTAAGAGCCAGCATGCCAGAAGCCCCAGCTCAGCCAGCACTGCCTCTCCTGATCCACGTGGCCAAACCTCCAATGGGAATCGAAACACAAGTGGCAAGGCCACAAAGAGGCACAGGGCCCGAAGCCCCAGCCCAGCCAGCACTGCCTCTCCTTATCCACGTGATCATACCTTGCATGGGCATCGAAGCACAAGTGGCAAGCCCACAAAGAGGCACAGGGCCCGAAGCCCCAGCCCAGCCAGCACTTCCTCTCCTGATCCATGTGGGCAAACCTCCCATGGGCATCGAAGCACAAGTGGCAAGGCCACAAAGAGCCACAGGGCCCGAAGCCCCACACCCCCAAGCACACCCTCTCCTCCTCGGCCACATTTGCACCGGCACAGGTGGCAACCACCGATCCATATGCCACATCCATGCCTAGAAGTTCGGTGGCTACCCAGGCAAGGACCCCCAGTCCGATTGCAAGTCCAGTCCATTCGTTCTCAAGCCACGTGTCGCACATTTCAACACCACAGAGCCAGCCCAGAATGTCCCCCGAATTGCCAACATACAGAAATGAGCCAGAACAGCAAGCAATAGGCCGAACATTGCGGCGAGGACAGTTGAGTGGCAGGTTTGGTGAGGCCCAAACTCTCGCATTGGCAAGTAGGCTCACACTCCATTATGACAAGCTATATGGTCGAAATTCTAAATCTACAAGCTAAATGAGAAAGACACAAATCTTGGAGGAGCTCACCAGACAGGTCAATGCAGCGGGGGAGGAGCTTAAAGATGTGGAGCAGATACAGTGCAAAATATCTGACCTGAAGTATGCAGCACGGAAGAAACAGAATAAACTGCGCAATTACAGGTACATATTTGAGTTGTGCATTTTTCTGCTTGTTGTATTGACCACAATGCCCTAAATTTGGCAACCTCTATTTTTCAGCTTACAAACTGGTGGAGGCTTCCCAACAAAATTACAGTATACATGAGCTGAGGAGATGGTGCTGGCATTGATACACCCCGTCGCATTAGAGGGCCTCTCTGGCAGATGGGACACAGACATCCCTACCATTCCTGCAGGTTAGTAATGTTAGTTTGTATGTGAAATGTTTTAAACGTGTGAAATGAGGCTCACAGGCAGATATGAACACATGCCCCTAGGGAGTGGCTTTGAGGGGAGGTTACAGTTTTAGCTGGGTGTTTAATGTCTGCTGAATGGTCAGTTTAAAGGTTTGCAGGCCATACACGACCTTGGACAATATTTATGGTCAATATTAAAGTCTTTATCTTAGCAAAGCACAATCATATACCACACTTCCTTTTTTGTCTTTATACCACTTGGGTTCTAGCTGTGCTTTGGTCTAAAATACTTGATCTGGGATCAGGGAAAGGTCTACATAGGAAGAATGCCCACCAGCATACTCTGAAGACAAATGCTATTTGCAAGCTGAGTGTGGGCCCCTTATGGCCCTTTAGGGATGTATTAAGCCTCATAACATGCAGTACATGCATTTTGGACTATTTAAGGTGACCAATGTGTATGTACAGGGTGAGGCATACATGTAACAGATACTGACATTCATGGTGAAGGACACCTTGTCCCGCTGTTGGAGTTTGCATTCCTGCTTCGCCACGTGTTTTTTAAAGCATACGTATTAATCCAGATCAACAATGGATTTTTGTGTGTTTACGTGCCTTTTTCTTTTAAACACAGCCCAGCATCAAGCCTCTGAAAGTGTGGAAGCCTGATCCAGTTTGACCACGCCATCCACTTCCGTGCTGCCTAGGAGCCAGGAACAGATATATAGGGTAAGTGGACTTTGATGAAACTGCTGATGCATGTGAATGCACATGACTAATTTGCATAACAAATATATTTAGGGCCTAAACTGAACCTTTTTTTGCGCTTGTCCCAACAGACCCACACACTGATGGAGGAAATCCAGGAGATGGAGGAGGAGGAGGATGCCAGCTTGATGGGACCTTCAGAACTGACCCCCCTGGAACCTAATCTGCCACTGTCCCAACATGCTACTGCACCAAATCCTCTGCAGCAGAGTGAAGCTGGACGCATGCTGCCAGCCCATCGTGGGCAGCAGGCTGAGACTGAGCCTACAGTCCCCAGTGGTAGCTCTGCTGCAGAGGATTTGCTGAGCACACCTGCGACTCTTGCTCGCCCTAGAGGTCCAGCATCTGCAGGCGCTCAAACTCGGGGAATTGTTAAACATAGTCATCAACGTCGACCAGTTTCCCAGGGAAGGCGTGTGCCGATCCTGGAGTCAGCGTGGCACCATGACAGCCGTTACTTTCGGCAGGTGACTCAAAGAATCGCAGAGCAGCTTACTGCACAATTGGAGACATTAAATAATACATTCACCACCATGCTGACTGAATTTAGAAAGAGCAACAGCCACATGGCCACCTTAAATAATAATTTCACTGCCATGCTCGAGGAAGTTAGAACAAGCAACACACATGTTGGAACAGTGGCAGATTATGAATGCCACCCATGCCCAGGTGATGGGACACCTCCAAGGCCCACCACCAGGGTTTTATGGTCAACATTCATATTAACAGCTATTTGACCTGTATCTTTCCTCTACATCCCCACTGTATTGACCTGTCTGGTGAGCGCTACCAAGATTGCCTTTTTTATGGCTTTGCTTGTATGATTTTGAATGTCGCCCATATAGCTCATTAGAGTCCTGAGATACCCCACTAGCCAATGCCTGAGCTAAAGCCTCACTGAAGCTGCTGCTCAAGCTGTCACGTGGCATGCTTGGGCCTAATGAAATTGTGTCTGGCTCATCCTGTTTGTTGCCAAGATTGGGGGACATTCTTGGCTGGGAAACTACTACCTTGTACCATGGCAAAAATTGGACTGGACTGCCAAATGGACTGGGGGTTATTGTTTGGGTGGGCCACTAACTTACAGGCATGGATGTGGCATAGGTATGGCTGCTTTCCACCTGTGCCTGTGGCAAATGTGGCCAAGCAGGAGAGGGTGTGTATGTGGCCCTATGTATTACTGGCCAAATATTTGCATGCAAATGGTTGCTCCCTATGTATGCTTATGTTATTGGTTGTTGAAACTTCGGCCTGGCGTGCGTTATTTTACAACTCCTGGATGTGGCCAATTGCTAGGTGCCATGAGTCTGCGCCAATGTATATTTATGTTGTACTATGTATGTACATGAAGTCTGCGAGTGCCCTTCAACTCCAAATTTTCATATTCGGATCGTTAATGGCGGCTGCCTGAGATAGCTCCGCGCCCGGCGGCCGTTTTCAAGGGGTCCCCAGCAGCTACCAGCACACCTGGAGGGTCGCAGGGGGGCGAACGCAGGCTGTACAGTACCTGCAAGGCAGCGGCGGCGACGAGGAGAGGAGCCAGCACAGTCGGAGCAAGGATCTGGAGCAGGCTGCTGCGGAGGGGGCAGGCAAGATGGCGGAGGACCTGTCCTTTGCTGATCTGGAGGAGAGTGAGCACAGCGAAGCTTCATTCATGGAGAGTGAGAGGGAAAGAGCCAGCCCCCAGCCCATCACATCACAGCCTGAAGTAAGTGAGTCGCTTATACAGCAGTTTGAGCACATGCTGCAGAGAGCCTTATTGTCTAGCACAACACTGCTGAAAGAGCACATGTCTAGAGAGCTGGACAAAGTTACTTCTGGGATGCAGGCTTTTGAAAACAGGCTGGGGGAAGTTGTGGCAGCCCAAGAGTCCCTAGAATCTGAGCTGCAACAGCTTAAAGTTGATAATTCCACACTAATAGCAAAGCTAGAGGATGCAGAAAACAGGGACAGAAGAACTAACCTAAGATTCAGAGGGCTCCTTGAACACATAGAAGATGTTAAAGCAGCAGTTACTGCCCTATGCCAAGAATTAATCCCTGGTCTCCATGTCGATCACTTAGAATTTGATCGCATCCACAGGGCAACCAAACGACCCTCGTAGAGATATAATAGCAAAATTTCATTATTACAACACCAAACAGCTAATCCAAAGGGCTTCTAGACAAGCGCCCTCACTAACATTTCAAGGCCACAGTTACCAAGTCTATTCAGACTTATCTGGCACCTCAGTTGCAAAGCGGAAAGAAATGAAGCCACTACTACAAGAGCACAGAATCAAATTCAAGTGGGGCTTCCCTTTTCGGGTCATGTTTTCTTACAAGGATGTCCCTTATTCAGCAAGTTCACTGGAAGATCTAAAATCTCATATGGATGGCGGCGGGCATCATGAGAGCAGTGCCAGTCAAATCCCCCAGATGTGCAGAGGACTCACCCAAAGCTCAGCGTGCAGGAAAGAGGCTGCGGCGAAGAGGCCAGCTAACAGGCTGCAGTTCATCGCTGACTTTTAAAGATGGATGAACATTTCAGTTGAAGCTCTGTGCTACCTTAATGTTCTTGTCTTGGACCCTTAGGAAACTTTTATGGCAGATCCTTACATTTTTTTTTTTGTCCTAGTTGGAGGTTATAACAATATTCAGGTCATTAGGCTCGATTCAGAGGCACATTCGTCTGCACTTCCGTAGCTCCCTGTGAAAGTTTTAGTGGGTGTTTGTCATTTTTTTGCTTTTTTTAGTTCATTTTTCATTCGTACGAACGTTCGGGCAAATGCGTATATGCGCTTTCGATGAACGAAAGCAAATCGGAACATTTGCGTTAGTTCGGGTCATTTTCCAAACCAAATGTGATATTTTTCGTTCGTTCAGATAACTTACGTTATTGCTATGGGCTTGCGTCTCATTCAGAGACCTAATTGCCGACGGACCACCACCCTATAAATCCGTTTCCTTTGCGATACCCTTACGGGACCATTTTGACCTCGAGACTAGCAGCTATGGATGACTCTAGTGTATTTGAGGAGCATGAGGATCTGCAGCTCATGGGCATTGAAATTGTCCGGAGGGCTGAGACCAGATTGCACCGGTGACGCATGCACATCGATCGCATGCATGACGTTGAGCTGTTCGAGCTCACCAGACTTAATCGCGCTTCTCTCCATAAATTGTATAGTGAGCTGTGGCCATGGTTAGCCCGCACCACAAGGAAGGGGCAAGCAATTTCAGGTATGACCAAGATGCTTGGCTGCCTGCAATTTTTGGTGAATGGCTCGTTCCCAAGGCTGGGTGCCCTCTCCGTGGGGATCTTCCAGCCTACGCTGAGCCGCGCTCTATCCAAGTTTTTGGAAGGCATGGCTACCATTACTCGCAAATATATTAATTTTCCTGATGACATGGTAGCCAGAAACGCGATTAAGCTGGCATTTTATAACATCGCCGACATGCCCAACGTCATGGGTGCAATTGACTGCATCCACGTTGCCCTGGTCCCTCCGGCCTGTATATCTACAGGCAAGTACAATAAGTCATATTTTTATCCAAATTTTTTTTTTTTATGTCCAAAAAAATTCCAAAAGTCCCTCCTTGTAAAATGTCCCTTCTTAGAATTATTCCCTCCTTGTACTTAATCCCTCCTTGTAACGTATCCATCCTTTCAAATACTTCCCTTATTTTAATTAATCCCTTCGTGTAATTTATCCCTCCTTTTACATAATCCCTCCTTGCAGTTAATCCCTCCTTGTAATTATGTCCTACTTGTAAATATTCCCTCCTTGTAAGTAATCCCTCCGTGTAATGTATCCCTCCTTTTAATTTAACCCTTCTTTTACCTAATCCCTCCGCGCAATTAATCCCTCCTTGTAATTATTTCTTACTTGTAAATATTCCCTACTTGTAAATAATCCCTCCTTGTAACTTATCCATCCTTTCAAATACTTCCCTTATTTTAATTAATCCCTTTGTGTAATTTATTCCTCCTTTTAATTTAACCCTCCTTTTACCTAATCCCTCCTTGCAGTTAATCCCTCCTTGTAATTATGTCCTACTTGTAAATATTCCCTCCTTGTAAGTAATCCCTCCGTGTAATGTATCCCTCCTTTTAATTTAACCCTTCTTTTACCTAATCCCTCTGCGCAATTAATCCCTCCTTGTAAATATTCCCTCCTTGTAAGTAATCCCTCCTTGTAATTTAGCCCTCCTTGTAATTTAGCCCTCATTGTAATGTATCCCTCCTTTTAAGTACTCCCTCCTTGTAAAGAGTCCCTGTGGAACCATGGACCGTATTTAGTTGCATATAAATGTCACATGTGTTAACCAAGGAAACATTTTAATGTGTACCTGAAATAAACCCTGGAAAGTTAATCTTTCCTTTTTCAAACATACATATTCTTTTTGGCCAAGACAAAATACTTATGTACTTGTTTATTGCTATTTTAATTGGGCCACAGGTTTTGCTTAGGGTGTGATTAGCTAGTGTTTCCCTAGTTTTCCTTCCCTTTATAATGTTTTTTTTTTTTTTTTTTAAATCCCAGGAACCGCAAAATGGGCCACTCACTGAATGTCCAAGCAGTGGTGGCCCCGGAAATGCGGTTCCTTAGTCTGCTCGCCAGGTTCCCAGGCTCATCCCATGATGCCTACATTCTTCGAAGATCTGGATTGTACGCTCGGTTTGAGTCTGGGGAATTTTCCGGTGGATGGCTCCTTGGTAAGTTGATGCCAATAACGTCCTTTTTTTTTATATGTATGGCTATGAATTTAATTTGTGTTCCATGTATGAAACTATGCCTTTTTGAACACCTTGTTTACATGTGAAACACGACCTTAACCATTAGATTTTTCCAGCAAACAAGCCTTGAAAAATGTTAGTCCTGCATTAGCAAAATGTTGAAATAGAATTTAGAGTAAAGTTAGAATTAGTCTTCCCCACACTCTGCTTAAATGATGTCCTTGAATTTATAATAGGGTCTGCGCCATCTTTGATTAGATGCATTACACTTACTGAGTAGAGGAGAGCGGGATAAAGTGCAGGGGCGGGTTAGAGCTGTTTTGGACTCATACCAATCAGATACAGGGTCCTGAGAATTTAAGACATCCAAGAATGCTGAGCAGCACAGTCCGAAACCAATACCTGTTAACAGTCTGGCTGAATGGCCCTCATTTTTGTTTTTTTGTTTGGCCTATTGAAGACCCCCTTCCGATGCTTGGACCATACCGGGGGAGCACTTGAGTATGACCCCAAAAAGGTCATAGATATTATAATGGCCTGTGCAGTGTTGCATAATTTTGCTATTTTGCAGCGTGTCCCCCGGTATGTGGATTTGCCCCCCCCTCCACCCACCGATGACCCAGACAAGGACTATCGTGGCCCACCGAGTGCGTCTGCCCAAGCTGTGCGCTCTATTTTAATTGAGACACATTTTGCTTAATTTGGTGTTCCTTTGTTTTTTTGTCCCTTTATTTTTTGCTAATTGTGTTTTTTGACCTTTGTGTTTGTATGTTTGTTTCTTACTTTTACAAACAGTAAAGAAATAATTTCAAAGAACCTCACACATGATGTTATTTTTTTGTTTGTGGGATGTTCCAAATTTGTTACTGCCTACTTTAACTCATCTTTATTCCCCCAAAACATAAAGGCATAAACTTAGTCCACCACAGGTTAATTACAATTTTATGTAGTTTATTTCCAAAGCAAACATTGGAGTTGATGGTCACTCCCATAGTAGCATAAAATACATGGGCAAAACACAAATGAAAGTTTAGGCAAATCAGGCCACATAGCAATTGGCCAGAGGCAGGAGTTTAAAAGTAAGGCACTCCTGTGCAAAGTTTCGTACAAATGAAAATTAAATCAACATAGGTGACAAGCATTGCCATGTCCACATTGGGCAGCAAACAAATAGGCCCACAGACACACCCTCTCCTGCTTGGCCACATTTGCCACAGGCACATGTGTAAAGCAGCCAAACCTATGCCACATCTACACCTGTTAGTCAGTGTGACACCCAAACAAGAAACCCCAGTCCCAATCCAAGTCCAGCTCAATCTCAGCCAGGGGTCAAGGTAGTAGTTTGCCAGCCCAGAATGTCCCCCAACCATGCCTACAAACAGGAGGAGCCAGAACAAATGTAATTCGCCACAAGCATGCAGCGCAACAGCTTGAGTGACAGGTTCATTGAGGCTTCACCTCCGGCATTGGCTAGTGGGCTACCTCAGCACTCTAATGAGCTATATGGGTGCAAATCCAAAGCAAACAAGCAAAGCCATCCCAAAGGGGTATATTGATAGGGCTCACCAGACAGGTCAATACAGTGGGGAAAGATGTGGAGCAGATACAGACCAAATAGGCCTTAAAATGGGGGATGCCCATAAAACCCAGGTTGGGGCCCTTGGAGGTGGGCCCTCACCTGGGCCTGTGTGGCATTCAGAATCTCCAACAGTTCCAACATGTTTCTATTGGAAGTTTGAAATTCAGCCATCATGGCACTGAGATTGTTAGAAGGTGGCCATGTGGCTGTTGCTATTTCGAACTTCCTCAAGCATAGCACTGTAATAATTGGATAAGGTGGCCATGTGGCTGTTGTTGGACCTAAATTCAGTCAGCATGGAGTTTAAGGTGTTGTGTTTAATGTTTCTAATTGCCCATGAAGATGCTCGTGGTTTCGTAGATTTTGGAGGCGAAATAGCCGGCTCTCATGGTGCCATGCTGACTCCATCATCGGCGCGCCCCTCCCCTGGGCAACTGGGCGACATAGTCGACTACGCCTCCCTATTCCCCGGGTTGGGGGGCGTGCAGATGATGTGGCTCTAGGTCCACCAACAGCCACAGGTCTGCTTGGCAAATCCTCAGCAGCAGAGCTAACACTGGGGACTGTCGGCTCAGTCTCTGCATGCTGCCCACGATGGGCTGGCAGCATGCAGCCAGCTTCACTCTGCTGCTGAGCATTTGGTGTAGAAACATGTTGGGACAGTTGCAGACTCTGTCCAAGGGGGAGCTGTTCTGAAGGTTCAATGAAGGCTCCATCTTCCTCCAGCTCCTGGATTTCCTCCAGGAAATGTGGGTATGTTGGGACATGTAAATAGCAAAGGTTCAGTTTGGGGAATACATATGTAATTCAGCAAAAAGAAACATGGCAAGGCACATGCATAAGCCAAATCATATACTACCTACTATATTACCGTATATATCGGATCCTGGGTCTGAGGCAGCATGGAAGAAGACGGCATGATAAAACTGGCAAAGGATTCCCCACTAGCTGAGGGATGATGCTGGGCTGCATTGGGGAAAAGAAGGCATGTTAACACACAACTAGGCATTGCTGATGTGTATTAAGACATATGGTTCACTAAAACACGGGCCCATGCATGAATGGCAACTCCCCCAACGGACCAAGTTTAACTTGACTATGAATGCCATTATCTTTTAGATGTATTAGTCAACAAGTACATACACATTGGTCTCCTTAACCAAAATAAACATGCATGTACTGGCTGTTCTGAGGCTTCACACATCCCTAAAAGCCCATTATGGGAACACACTCAGCTTGCAAATAGCATTTGCCATTAGATTATCCTGTTTGCCATTCTATCTAGGTCTAAGTTTCAAGCACCCAAGATCAAGTCTTTCTGAGCACTAAAAGAAATACAGACTACCATAACATCATTGGAAGATTCATTGAAACAATATGAAATAGATCCCAAATTTGGGGATTATATGAATAACATCAAGAAATCCATGGGAACAATGGAATCGGAAATAATGAAAATAAAACGAAATAAATTCCAAAGAGACTTGGATGATTATAAGAACAACAGAGTATACACGTGGCGGAGGTATGGGAATAGACCCCCCAGATCGAGATCGATACTGAAAAATGGGGAGGGAAAAAGAGTCTCCTTCAATCTCTCAGAATCTTCGGACTGGTCATCCAATAGCGATCGGTCGGATTTGGAAATGGATCCCCGAAATTTTACAGGGCCAGTGCCACCACGGTCCAGAAAGAAACGACATCAAAGAGACATCACAGAGCGGGGCGGAAACATAGAGCCAAACAATCGATACACCTTGAGGGAACGCAAGACATAGTCAATGCAGAAAGTGTGGTCAATCTTTCTTCCTATACCCTCACTGAAGATGAAAAAAGACTTTTATCAAAAGGACTTTCGTTTGCGCCTACCTGCCAGTTTGATCTATTTTCAACCATTATGGACATTAATAGGTTTGTGAGGAATCTAACCCTCCGTAAACATTTTTGGAGGGAAGACTCAGAAGAACCCTCCCTGTCTTTTTCTTCCCCACAAGGTGATGACTTATCATATAATGATGATGTTGATATGGATGATCTAAGATTAAGATCATTCACCTCAAGGTCTGATCAAATTGATAGTAATGTTAACATTTTTTCTTTTCAGGATGTCACATTGAAAATGCTTTTAGATAATATGTCTGAGGAGGGCCCATAGAGAATCCCACCCCCCTACATTCCTAGGCCAGTAGATAAAAAATTCTACCCGGTACAGTCCAGGAATAGTATTTTTTATACCTTTCAGGAGGCAGTTGAACATGATCTTATTGAACTGGCAGATAGGAGAACAACAAATATCAAGCATAATCTGTCTAATGGTGAGAGGAAGGCTATTAAGAGCTTGGCTAGTAATATAGAGATTGTAATAGGGGCCGCCGATAAAGGCGGCTGCGTGGTAGTATTGAATGCAAAGGATTATGAGACGGAAGCGCTTAGGCAGCTTGGGGATACTGATACCTATCGTGAACTTATGCAGGACCCCACTTGTGATTTTCAAACACACCTGAAAAGTATTTTGAACGAGGGTAAGGAATTAGGTATTCTGTCGATCAAGGATATCAAAATGATGTATGTGGACTCCCCCATTGCCCCGATCTTTCATCATCTCCCCAAGATCCACAAACCGCAACGCCCTCCGCTTGGTCGGCCTATTGTGGTGGGTATTGGGGGGATGAATGAGAGGCTGGGGCAATGGGTGGATCTCCATTTATTGCTAGGGTATCTGAAGGATTCTGGGGATGTGATGCGACATCTCCGGGATTTCCAATGGAAATGCACATACAGGTGGATTACGTGCGACGTGTCATCCTTATATTCAATAATTCCCCATGACTTAGCACTGCAGGCAATCTACTTCCACCTTAATAACTACTCATCCTACTCTAGGGAATTAATGAAATTTTTTATTATTTCAATAGAATATCTGTTAAGTCATAATTTTTTCTTGTTTGCTGGGAGATATTATCTGCAGTGCTGTGGAGCATCGATGGGGGCCCCTTTTTCTCCCTCACTCGCCAATCTTTATATGGGTTGGTGGGAGAGGGATGTTATCTATGGCCACAATAATCCCTACTTACCCAATATAAAATATTTTGGTCGCTATATAGATGATCTTATACTTATATGGGAGGGGCATGAAGATCTGGTTGGACAGTTCCTTACTTATTTAAATAATAACACTCTTAACCTTCGTTTTACCATGGAGAGTTCTACAGATTCCATTCCATTTTTGGATTTGCGCTTATACTTGTCTGAGGACAAAACTAGGATTGTTACAAGTACATTTAGGAAGGAAACGGCGGGGAATACCACGCTTAGAGCGGAGAGTTGTCACCCCGTTCATACTATAAAAGCTATCCCGGTAGGAGAGATGATTAGGGCCCGCAGGAACTGCACGGAGGAGGCAGTGTTTGAAAGGGAATTAGAGACTATATCATGCAGACTATCACAACGAGGTTACAGTGTGAACTTATTGGAGAGAGCTAAGGGAATAGCTAGATCCAAAAAGAGGGATGCCATGCTGATGGGTGGCCAAAAACGGAGCCCCCTAAGTGTTGGGGGGCAGAGAACAGAGAACCCCCGTAATTACAATCAAGGAGGGGCACTTGTGTCCACCGCCTACAGCATAGCATTTCCTAAGATTAGGAAAATTATTTATAAGCATTTGCCATTATTACAATGTGATCCCCAGTTGAAATTATTAGTAATGGGATTAAGGTGGTCAGTAAGCGAGCGCCCACCTTAGGACAAAGGCTATCCCATAGCCTTAACAAGAAAAGGGAAACCTGTACGAAAACCTGGCTCTCATGCAGAGGCTTCTATAAATGTGGGGGCTCACATTGTGGTTTATGCAAATATGTAGTTGGAGGGACACATTTTTCATCATTGGTCACCAAACAAGGGTATGAAATTAACAGTTTTATTAACTGTAATACCCCATATGTAGTCTACCTGGTATCCTGTGAAAGCTGTCAGATTCAATATGTGGGTTGTACAACCAGACCTTTAAAACGCAGGATCTGGGAACATTTATCGGCAGCACAACTAGATCGGACGACACCTTCCTCCAATGTCAGCAAACACTTTAGAGACATACATGGAGGGGACACCATTAGTCTTAGATGCAAGGGGATAGAGAAAATAGTGTCAGATATAGGAGGGGGTGACACCCGGGAAATATTACTCCAGAGAGTAGTTTATTGGATTTTTAACCTTAGGACCCGTATCCCTAATGGGTTAAATTCGCGCTGGGACGTTGATTTATTTTTGAAATAGAAGGTGGGATGTCCCTCCTCTGAAAATGGAATGGAATCAAGAGCGTCTAAATTATTGCGAAATGGGATAGATAGGTGCTTTGGAATATAATAATATACCTAGGTCCGAGTGTTTCCCCAATAATACATTATAAGTAATTAATAAAGCAAAAATCACAGGAAGATGTAGATGTGCATGTGTCAGAGTGGAGGCATGTATAGATTTCCTTCTGCAAAATGTCTCTCTAATCATTTTTCTGAGCCGATGTAGTCTAGCAATGAGTTTCTGGGCAGTCTGCCAAGTATAAACTAGCAATGCTTAAATGTAACAAGCAATGCTCAAATGTAACAAGCACTAACTATGTCTTCCTGGTAAATGTAACAATAGTTCCTAGGCCCTTATTTAACAAGGGATAGCGCCAGGTAGCGAATGGTGAGCGAACGGTAATGACGCTCACTGCCACGAGAACGCTGGCTCCCCTCCGCAATCACACATTTATCAAGCCGATCCTGCTTAGCGACTGACAGAGCGCCAGATAGCGAATCATTCATCATTATTCCAGCCTCACCCCACAGCGCCAGCGAGCGACCTTGAACAGCGACAGGTATGACCTCTCGCTACCTGGCGCTCTCCAATGCATTTTTTTTAAATGTCAAAAATTCTGTGACCACTTCTGCAATGTTAGATATTTTTTTTAAGTTAAAAAAAAAAAAAATGTGTGCAGAATTGATATTACAGGTCTGATATTAATGTATTCATATTACAAAATGTTTTGAAAAACATGTTTTTTTTTTTTTTCAAAAAAATATGGCTGTTTGGGGGTTAAAAAACTACTTTTAACCCATCGCCGCCAGCGCTCTGGGGTTTAAACAAGCATTTCACAGCGCGAGAATTTTTGGAGCGTGATTTGTTAATGAATATGCTGGGAGCCGTTCGCTATGGCCGTTCACTGTCATGCGCTCCCATACAGCGCGGAACCTGTCAAACAGCGACTCCTAACCCCGTATTCAACATTATCACACACCGACTGCGTCGCTGTCAACAGCCGAACAATGGCCAAGCACAGCGAATACTAGCGGCGCTGTAAAAATAACGCTACTGTCGCTCATCTGTCGATACCTGGCGCTATTAATGAATCGGCCTGTTAGAGTCTTCTGAGTGAATGTATCTCATTTCTCTGATGTTGATTTAGCTGGAGAAATGAGATACATCAATTTATCAAAATGATTATATTGTAGAGTCATCTTGTTACACTCTGTGGTTATCTGTCTTGAATGAGTTTATACAACTGTTTTTCTTATAAGGATCTTCAATACTTCAATACTTCAATACTTTATTGAACCACCAAGTAAGTACAAGGTACAAACAAGGAATGCTTTTTTGGCAAGGAGATGCGCCTTGAGAGCTATAACAATTACATACATAAAGTATAACAATAATAGTTATAACAATTACATACATGACAAAGTATGACAAGAATAACTATACAGTTCAGGTAATCTATAGTGACTAATAAAATTGTCAGAGATGTGTAGCGGAATGTGGTTAAGTGTCCCTCACACATTGGGAGTATTCAGAGCCATAACAGCCAGAGGAAAGAAAGTGTTTCTGTGTCTTGATGTTTTGGTTGAGTGAGCCCTGAATCTGCGGCCGGATGGTAGGAGCCTGAAGAAGGAATGACCTGGGTGCGTCACGTCTCCAGATATCTTCTTAGCCCTTGAGGAGATTCTGCTTATGTATTGATCATCCAGAGAAGGTAGGGGGGATCCAATTAACCTCTCAGCAATCCTGGTTATTCTCTTCAGCCTCTGCTTATCTTTGGCTGAGGCCCCTCCGTACCAGACTGTACATGAACTGGTCAGGATTGATCCAATGGCGCCGTTGTAGAATGCCTTCAAGATCTTTTTGGACAAACCGTATTTCCTCAGCTGTCTGAGGAAGAATAACCGCTGCTGGGCCTTCTTTAGGATAGCAGACGCTTGCTTGCTCCACTTCAGGTCCTGTGTGATTTGAGTACCTAGAAATTTAGCGCTGGTTACAATCTTGACAGACTCCTCACCAATCGAAATGGGATGGTGTGATTGGTGAGATCGCCTAAAGTCAATTATAAGTTCAACTGTTTTATTAGTATTCAGAATAAGATTGTTAACTTTGCTCCAAGAGTCAAGGGTTTCCACTTGGGTCCTATAGCTAGACTCATCATTGTTACTGATAAGGCCTACTATGGTGGTGTCGTCAGCGTATTTAATGATCTTGACCGATGGATCTGAGGAGATGAAGTCATTGGTGTAAAGTGAGAAGAGTAGGGGAGACAGGACACACCCTTGTGGTGCACCCATGCTTGTGATCCTGGATGTGGAAACAAAGGGTCCCAGTCTGACCCTCTGGGACCTACCTGTCAGAAAACTAAAAATCCAGCTCGATAAGTTTAGTGGAATGCCCATGGAGAGCAACTTATTATGAAGAATTTTTGGATCAACGGTGTTGAATGCTGAGGTGAAGTCCACGAATAACAGTCTAGCATAAGACTTTGGATGATCAACATGATCCAACGTGTACTTGATCGCCAGATTGACCGCATCCTCAGCTGATCTGTTCGCTCTGTATGCGAACTGTAGTGGATCCCAAAAAGAACCTGTGGCCTCCTTGAGGAATGACATAACCAGTTGTTCGAATATCTTCATGACCACCGGTGTCAGAGCAATTGGTCTGAAGTCATTCAAGTCCGAAGCAGATGAAGATTTGGGAACTGGGATAATTAGTGAGCTCTTCAAACAGTTAGGGACTATTCCATCCTCAAGGGAACATCTAAAGATTTCTGTGAGAACAGGAGCAATCTGTTCAGCACAAACTTTGAGGCATGTTGTGGAAATGCCATCAGGACCAGGTGCCTTCCTGGTGTTAAGGGACATTAGAAGCTTCCTAACGTCTGATACTTCAAAGTTCAGATTTGACGGACAGTCTTGAAGGGGTGTGCTACCTGCACATGGAGGGGGATTAGCGGAGTGTGAACCGCTAGCACATGGAGGGGGATTAGTGGGGCGAGTACCGCTAGTAGATGACTCTGAATCGAACCGACTGAAGAAGTTGTTCAGTTCCTCAGCAAGCTTTTTGTTTGGAGTAATGGAAGGGGAGGAGCCCTTGAAGTTGGTGATATGTCTTAAGCCATTCCAAAGTTCTTTCGGATTGTCAGAAGAAGTTCTTTCGGATTGTCAGAAGAATCTTGGCTTACCGCAGTGAAATACAGCTCTGTTTTTTATTCAGATATGCCTCCATGTTTTTGTATGAATTATTTCATGTTTCCTTTTGCCTTTTTAAATAAAATAAATATTAAATGTACATTTGTTGTGAAATAATAGATGATTATAGGGGTTATTATATGTAAACTCCTCTCAGTCATGTGCTTTGTAAAAAAAATATAAACTATATACCACAGATAAGCATAAGTCTCCAGATTTTATGGAGTTAATAGAGTAACCTGATGGGTGTGACGCCCAGGGCAGGAGAATTATCCCAATTGATTACAGGAGGTTTGGTTAGCGCATGACTGATGGGAGTCTCCCCTAAAGGAACAGATAAAAGGTTTTTTACTCATTTGCTTCATTAAATGTCATGATTAAGGACCTATTGTCCGAAACGCGTTGGCGTTAGGGCCCGTCTTGTACATATTTACTACTTTGTGACCTGTTGGATTACTGATTTTAACTGAAGAAAATAAATGCTGAAGATTTTACAACATTTGCTGGCTGGCTCAATACTTCTTACTCTTTCTGAGCAAAGCACAGTTCCAAACCAAATTGCCTACAGATAAAGCTGGAAGTGTTGTATGTAATTGACTCAAACTACATAACAGGCAGTTCTTTGCTAATCTCAATAGTGTTCCTCAAGACTCTCCCAAATAATGTATGAGCAAGGAAAAAAGCAAATGATGAGTCACCACACATAACACACCCTGTTTAAATTGTTACCTCCACTACAAGGCACACACACCCTAGGGTCATGTGTTAATATATGGGTTTGTGCCTAATTTTACACGTAGCTCACATACACACTAACATTACTAACCTGCAGGAATAGTAGGGATGTCCGTTTCCTGTCGGGCCCAGTGTCCCTCTAAGGCCACAGGATGTAGCAGGCCCAGCACCATCTCCTCAGCTCGGGTAAATTGCAGTTTGGTGGGGAAACGTTTGCAATACAAGCCGAAGCCAAATCCACAAAGTATATATGTACCTGTAATTACGCCGTTTATTTTCTTTCTTCTGTGCTGCATACTTTAGGTCCGATATTTTCCTTTGTATCTGCTTCACATCTTTGAGCTCTTCCCCCGCTGCATTGACCTGTCTGGTCAATGTGCGCTGCTTGCTTGTAGCTTTGGATCTGCGCCCATATAGCTCATCATAATACAAAGTGAGGCCACTAGCCAATGTCAGAGTTTGGGCCTCACCAAACCTGCCACCCAAGTGGCCTCGGCGCAATGTGCGCCCTGTTGCTAGACGTTCTGGCTCATCAGTGGTTGGCGGCAAATCGGGGGACATTTTGGGCTGGCTGTGTTGGGGAGAAATTTAGGACAGGTGGCTGGCTTTTGATTGAACTGGACTTGGATATGGACTTGGGGTTCTTGGCTGGGTGGCCACTGAAATAGCAGGCTTAGCTGTGGCATCTTCAGCCTGCCTTTCCACCTGTGCCGGTGCCAAATGTGGCCGAGGAGGAGAGGGTGTTGTGGATGAAGTCATGCTTGGGGCCCGGTGCCTCTTAGGGCCCTTAGAATACCCATGCCCCTTGGAGGTTGACGGCCGGTCCAGGGGTGACCCAGAGCTTGAGCTTCGGGCCCTGTGCCTTGCCCTCTTGTCTGCTGATTTGGACACCCGTGCAGGTGGGGAGGGCGACCTCGGACTTCTGGCCCTGTGCCTTGCCCTCTTGGCATGAGCCTTGTGGCCCCGTGCGGGTGGTATAGATGGGGAGGTTGAACTGGTGGGGCTTCTTTCCTGGTATCTTCTTTGGGTTGTCTTGCCATGGTATCCACGTGGGTGGGGTGATGGTGACCTTTGGTTTTTAGTTTTGTAAATAGTTTTTTAGATTTTAAATTTTTTATATTTTTAACGCTGGTGTTTTTAAAATTGTTTTCCAAATTTTTATAAAAAAAAACATCTAATAGAAACATAGAAACATAGAAGGTTGACGGCAGAAGGAGACCATACGGTCCATCTAGTCTGCCCTTATGTGTATACAGTATGTACTCTTTATCTTAGGATAGATGTGTGCTTATCCCAGGCATGTTTAAATTCAGTGACTGTTGATTTTTCAACTACCTCTGCTGGAAGTTTGTTCCAAGCGTCTACTACTCTTTCTGTAAAATAATATTTTCTAACATTGCTCCTGATCTTCCCCCCAACTAGCTTCAGGTTGAGCCCCCTTGTTCTATCATTAAACTTCTTCTTAAAAACACTTCCCTCCTGAACCTTATTCAATCCTTTCACATATTTAAAGGTCTCAATCATGTCCCCCCTCTCCCTTCTTTCCTCCAGACTGCACAAATTAAGTTCTTTAAGTCTCTCCTGATAAGTTTTAAGTTTAAGTCCTTCCACCATTTTCGTTGCCCGCCTTTGGACCCGTTCTATTTGAATAATGTCTTTTTGCAGGTAAGGTCTCCAGAACTGCACACAGTATTCTAGCTGTGGCCTCACCAGGGCTCTATACAGCGGCATCACAACCTCCCTCTTCCTACTGGTGATGCCTCGAGCTATGTAGCCAAGCATCCTGCTTGCTTTTCCCACTGCCTGGCTACACTGTCCACTCATCTTGCAGCTATCAGTAATCAGTACCCCTAAATCTCTCTCCTCCGAGGTCCTGGCTAACACAGTGCTGCCCATACGGTACTCAGAGCAGGGATTCCTTCTACCCAAGTGCATGATTTTACATTTAGAGACATTAAACTCTAGTTTCCACAGTTTTGACCATCTATCCAGTAAAGCTAAATCATTTTCCATGTTGCAGACACCTCCCGGAATATCCACCCTATTACTAACCTTTGTATCATCAGCAAACAGACAAACTTTTCCTACCAAGCCTTCTCCTATGTCACTTACAAATATATTAAAAAGAATGGGGTCCAGGACAGAGCCTTGCGGCACACCACTTGTAACTCGCCTTTGTTCAGATTGCACACCATTTACAACAACACTCTGATACCGATCCCTCCGCCAACTGGAAATCCACTGAACTATCCAGGGATTGAGTCCTACCTTCAATAACTTATCTATGAGCTCCTTATGTGGTACAGTGTCAAAGGCTTTGCTAAAATCCAGATAGGCGATATCCACAGCACCACCTTCATCTAACACTTTAGTGACATTGTCAAAGAAATCAATAAGATTGGTCTGACATGATCTGCCCTCGGTAAAGCCTTGCTGTTTTGGGTCCAATAGGTCATTAATTTTAGATGGGAAATTATCTGTTTTTTTAAGAGTGTTTCCATTAATTTGACCACTATAGATCTAATGGGCCCCAAAAATGGTCTTCAAGTCAAAAAAAAAAAAAAAAAAGCAACAAAGTTTCAGTGTCATTTTTTAACACACATACATTAACACCAAACGAAGGGTGAAATAAATATTTAGAGATGAAGATTAAGATGACCGGGAAGTGGTTTGGGTAAGTTTTAGGGGCCTTAAATGGAAGAAGAACCTAACCGGGAAGTGGTTTGGGTAAGTTTTAGGGGCCTAAAATGGAAGAAGAACCTAACCGGGAAGTGGTTTGAGTAAGTTTTAAGGGCCTAAAATGGAAGAAGAACCTAACCGGGAAGTGGTTTGGGTAAGTTTTAAGGGCCTAAAATGGAAGAAGAACCTAACCGGGAAGTGGTTTGGGTAAGTTTTAGGGGCCTAAAATGGAAGAAAAACCTAACCGGGAAGTGGTTTGAGTAAGTTTTAAGGGTCCAAAAGGGAAGATGGAGGATAGTGCTAAGTGGTTGGGGTGAGCTTTAAGGGTCCAAAAGGGAAGATGGAGAATAATGCTAAGTGGTTGGGGGGAGCTTTAAGGGTCCAAAAGGGAAGATGGAGGATAGCGCTAAGTTGTTGGGGTGAGCTTTAAGGGTCCAAAAGGGAAGATGGAGGATAGCGCTAAGTGGTTGGGGTGAGCTTTAAGGGTCCAAAAGGGAAGATGGAGGATAGTGCTAAGTGGTTGGGGTGAGCTTTAAGGGTCCAAAAGGGAAGATGGAGGATAGCGCTAAGTAGCTGGGGTGAGCTTTAAGGGTCCAAAAGGGAAGATGGAGGATAGCGCTAAGTGGTTGGGGTGAGCTTTAAGGGTCCAAAAGGGAAGTTGGAGGACAGCGCTAATTGATTTAGCTAAACATTGTAGTAGAAGTGAGGGTGGCAAATATGTAGGCGAGCACTTTAATGAGTTAAGTTTGTAGTGCGCAGGCGCAAGATCGTAAGGATTTCCGTCTGGATGATTATTTATTGAAAAAGGGAAACAGGATCTATCCGGAAACGTAAAGGATTCGTGGGAGGAGACGATGGAAAAAGGGCAAAATCGAAAGCCAACATTGGAACATGAGACAATGAAACAGAAAAGTCTCGATGGAAAATGACATCCTCGTACTCGTACTCTGCCGTACGAACGGACGGAAACTTTACAGAAGGTTAGCAATGCATGCATAGAATCGCTCGCACACTCATATGAGAGCGGGAAATTTTCAAAAAAAACAGATCGGCAATAAAACGAAAGTATTTTTTTGTCTCTCTGAATCGAGCCTATTGTCCTATTCCTCCTCCTATATATACAAGCAAATATTTTTGTATTTTTATTTTTTACAATTCTGTTTTTTTTTTTTTATATAACTTTTTATACAGTTTTATAGTTAAAGTTTAAGCTTTAATAGTTTGTCCTAAGTGCAAATTTTTGTCTAGTTCTTTGTTTAAGCTTAGAATATTATGGTGTGCTTTTGAAGGTATTTTTATGGTACCCCCTTTTGGTCGCTGGTAGAAGTTTGCCGTACTCCTGTTAAATCGGTGGGGACATTCCCCAGCGATTTACTTTATTGTATTATACCTTGAGTTATATCTCGAGATTCACCAAATTTCATTTGTTTTTTGTAGTTATCTCCATTGGATAGCGCTCTTAACCTTGACCTGTTTAATCAGGGTTAATAACACTCTTTTAGAAGTTAAGGGCCCTACATAGAGGGCTACCTTACCCTCCTTCCTCTTTTCCATCCCACCCTTTTTTCCTTAATCCCATCCTTTCCCTCCCCCCCTTTTTTTTTTTTAACTTTTATTTTAACTATTTAGTTACTTATCTACTATCTTTTTCTGTTTCTATTCTCTATTCTATTCTGTCTCTTTCTAACCCCACGGTTATCCAATTATTTTTGTAACTATAACTAAAGTGCTATCACTGAATGTCCAAGGGTTCAATTCTCCTTACCAGAGGAGCTACGCTTTCCGGAAATTTAAAGCTCTACGTCCTGATGTGATATGCCTCCAGGAGACGCACTTTTCGAAGTCCTCCAGACCCAAGTTCCTGGACGCTGCATACCCATAGGGGGGTACTAATAGGCTTTAAAAGGGGTGCTCAGTTCAAATACAAGCAGGAAATTGACCCTGAGGGTATATATCTAATCTTGGTAGGAACCATCCAAGATTCTGATATCACTATCACAAACTATTATGCCCCTAATACAGAACAGATAGCATTTTTAAGAAAGTTTTTCAAGGTGGTCTCAGAAGTTGTGCAGGGACTATTGGTGATCTGTGGTTACTGTAATCTCCCTGAACCCTGAACCTCTTCCTGGATAGACATTCCTCTGGTAGTCCCTTGGTCTCCCCTCAGACTGCCGCGGCATCTAAAGCATTTAGGAACCTACTGGATAGTCATTACCTGGCGGATAGCTGGAGGGAAGCCAACTCTGGTAACCAGAACTTTACGCACTTCTCGCATCCACATAAAGTTTATTCTAGAATTGACCACATCTTCCTTGCCCAGAGGTCTCTCCCTGTGATGAAAATGGCAAAAATTGTGCCAATATCTTGGTCCGATCACGATAGTGTAGTTCTCAAACTTGAATCCCTAACCTGTAGGCGATCTGGTCCCTCCTGGACTCTAAATAATTCACTTTTATCTGACCCGACAGTAGTTGAATCTGTTTCCAATGCTCTGTATTTTGCCCAAAATGAATCCCCTGAAATTTCGTCAGCCATATGTTGGGAAGCCCACAAGCCCACTATTAGGGGACAGTTAATTCAAATTGCATCTAAGAAAAAATGAGAAAGAAATAGGTGTATTGCCGTATTGATGAGTTGGAGAGGGAATACCTTGAAGTGTCAGAAAAGGCAAAAGAGCGCTTAACCCCAGAGCTACGTTCAAAATTACATAGAGTCACTTATGACCGTAACCTGGCCCTGGCAGGTAAGGCTGAAAACGCGATAAAGTGGATCAAACACAAATTCTATTGCAAAGCAAATAAACCTGACTCATTACTGGCTAGGAAACTGAAATCCCCTGTTCAAATATATCGCCCAATTAGGCTGAATGATTGGGGGGATATCATCAGTAACCCCAAAAAGATCACAGAAATTTTAGCATCCCAACTTAGAAAACTGTACGCCAATACTTCCCCTCCAAAACTGGGAGCCCTTCAGACATTCCTTGATAAATGCTTCCTCCCCGCCTTGCCTGCACATTTAAGGGAATCCCTTGAAGCGGAATTCAAGACCGCAGAAGTGGAGCGCACGATTTCCAATCTAAAAGTAAATAAGAGACCTGGACCTGATGGGTTCTCGGCGTCATATTATAAGGTCTTTAGTACTATTTTAATCCCTAAGCTAGTGGCCTTCTTTAATGCAATTCAGGCGGGCAGGGCTTTCTCACAGGAATTTCTGACGGCCTCAATAAGCATGGTCCCGAAGCCCGATACAGACCACTCATGGTCAAATTTCAGACCAATTTCTTTAATCAACACAGATATAAAAATTTTCTCCAAAATCCTAGCTGACAGGATGTCTGACTCCCTACCGTGTATCGTGCATAGGGACCAGGTTGGTTTCATTCCAGGGTGACAGGCGGGGGACAATATCAGGCGAGCAATTCAACTTGCCCATAATAATAATGAATGTATATCCGCAATGTATCTATCTTTAGATATAAAAAAACCCTTCAATTCTGTTTCCTGGGACTTTCTCCTCTCTCTTTTAGAAAGATGGGGGTTTGGACTGAAATTTATAGGTATGATCAGAGCGATATACGCTAACCCAGTGGCTTACGTCAAGTACAATGGTTTTCAATCTGACAGGTTCCCCCTTTCGAGGGGTACTAGACAGGGGTGCTTTTGTTCGCCCTGGTTATGGAACCTTTAGCCCAATTAATAAGAGATTCTCCAAATATCTCAGGTATAAAGATCGGTGGACATCACCATAAGTTATGTTTATTTGCAGATGATGTGTTGCTGTTTATTTCTAATCCCCTTATATCCCTACCTAACTTATTGCAGACCCTCAAAGACTTTGCGGCCGTTTCTGGTCTCCAAGTGAATACACTTAAGCCTAAAGCACTGAATAAAAATACTCCCTCGGAGACCTGGGTACGGCTTCAGGAAACCTATGATTTCCAATGGCAAAAAAAAGCTCTCAAATATTTGGAAGTCAATTTAACTAACAGCTATGAAGCGTTGCTGGCGGCCAACTATACACCGCTCCGTCAAAAACTTTTTGATCTACTATCTACTATCTAAATGGAAAGATTATGGTTTTTCATGGCTAGGCAAAATTGCTGCAATCAAAATGACACTGCTGCCCAAATGTTTATATTTAGCCAGGACCCTGCAGGTCAGAATCCCACCACACTTTCTGAAAATATTGCAGAGCAAGATACTGGATATTATATGGAATGTTAAACGCCCAAGAGTGGCAAAGAATATCATGCTGAGACCTAAAAGATGGGGGGGGTTAGGTGTCCCCAATGTAACTAAGTATTACCAGGCAGCCCAATTATCCCAAGTCCTTTCATACCACGAGACCTTGGATTCCCCCTGTTAGGTGCAAATTGAATCAACAATGTGCCACTTGATAGCGGGCTTATTGTGGGTGACCCCAAAAGTGAGGAGGTTTATTTAAAACCCTATCTTAAATCATTCCCTAAAAGTCTGGGATGATCTCAAGCATATAGGAGGATTTGCCTCAGCTCATTTACCCTTGATGCCACTGTGGGGCAATCCTATGTTTCCCCCCGCAGTGTTGGACCTGGTGAGATTTAGTGGCTGGAAGAGGGCAGGGATCATGAGACTGGAGGACTGTCTACAGGGAGATAGTATAGCCACCTTTCAGCAGTTAAGAGATAAGTTCCAATTGCAGCCAAGAGATCTGTTTGGGTATATGCAGGTAAAACATTTTGTGAAATCTATAATAAGGGATACTGAAAGAACAAACGAAGCCACCCAATACTCCTTATTTGAGCAGCGGTGTAAGATAGACCCTAGGGGTAGAGGGGCTATCTCCGAGATCTACGAATTGTTAAACAAAAAATGCAGCGCTTCTAACACAGGTTATAGCCTCAAATGGGAAAGAGATCTGGGAGAGGTCAAAACCCGAAGGATTTGCAAGCTATGTGGCGGGCATCCTTTGGATCAGTAGCCTCAATTGAGGCCAATGTTAAGGTAATGTTAAGATGGTATCTGGTCCCCAATTGGCTGAGTCATTTTACAAATGACAACCAGGGGCTCTGTTTCAGGGGTTGCCAAGTAGAGGGGACGTATCGGCACATATGGTGGGATTGTGATATTGTGAAGTGCTTTTGGGCAAAAGTTTTTAGAGTAATTAATAAAATGCTGGGTAGTCAGATCGAGCTGAATCCTTGGATTGCCCTGCTTAATAGTCCTATTGAAGGAGGAACTAGGGGTGATATGCAATTAACCTACCATGTCCTGACGGGCGCTAAAATGGTTATAGCCAGGGCTTGGAAAACGGGAACACTGCACTTTAGGGAATTTAAAAATAAGGTAGCCCAAATAATGGCGATGGAGAAGCTGACAGCTATACAAGAGGATGGTCTGGAGAGATTTTGCGAGGTGTGGTCTCCCTGGATACAGGAATTTATGCCAGCAGACTTCGACGTAAATCTACTTTTGGTTTAAGTCCGATACTAGAAGCGGACATTAGGTGTGCTATACTTTCTTCTACTGTCTTATCCTCCTTCCTTTTTTTTTTCTCTTTTCTCTTTTTCTTCTTCTTCTTTCTTCCTCTGTTCTCTCCTCTTCCCCCCCCCACCCATCCCGTTTATCCCCCCCCCCTTTCCACCCTCCCATTTATAAGTTCCTTAGAGTTGCCTGTAGTCTCATGTATTCTGTGTCTCCTTAGACTGGGGTAGGGTTTTGAACCATTTAATTGGGAACTATTTTCCCTTGCGCAGCCTTCGGGCTCATTATGATAGTGGTACGAGGTGTTTATAGAAACAGTTTACTTGTCATTGTTAACAGCGTGGTGAATGTACCGTCTATAATTGCTGCCTCTGTGACTACAACTCTGTACTTATTGTATTTGTCCTATGGTATGAAAAATTAAGTTAAAAAAAAAAAAAAAAAAAAATATATATATATATATATATATATATATATATATATATATATATATATATTGAATGTGACTTTAGCTGTTGTTGACTAAGTTGATGCATTAATGTTTGGGTTATTTTGAGATTACTGAAGGTTTTTCAAAACAAACACGCAAAAATAAAATGCATGAGCCTCTAATAAGGTGTCAATATTTTAGTAATTAATTCATTACTAATTATTTGAAACAAATTAAAAAAGCCTTCACAAAGGCAAATAAAAGTCAGAATAAATAATTAAATGCAGCAAACAAACAAATGAAAAATAAATTATGCAAAATGGGTGGTTATCAAGTTGGCCCGAACAGCTTGGCCAGAGGCACTAGGTGTTCCAGGGTAGTTCTCAGCTGGGTCCTGGCTGGGTGGAGAGGGGGGCAGATCCACATACCGGGGGACACGCTGCATTATCGCAAAGTTATGAAGGACACAGCAGGCCAGTATGATGTCTATGACCTTGTTGGGGTCATACTGGAGTGCCCCCCGGTATGGTCCAAACACGGTGCGCTCGATCAGGCAGGCTGCAAACAGGAAGTGGCTTATGACTGTCCTGCTCTGCATTCTGGGATGTCTGACCTTTTCAGGACCCCCAGCTCCGCTTTGTCTGAGCAAAGCACAGCTCTAACCCGCCCCTGCACTTTATCCCGCTCTCCTCTCCTTAGTAAGTGTCATGCATCTGAGCAAAGATGGCGCCGACCCTATCATAAAGTCAAGAACAGAATTGCAGCCGAGTGGGGGAAAGAATAATAAGTAAGTTACTCGAAACGAGAAATATATTATTCGGAAATGCTGGGGGTTCAGTTTTTAAGGGTTTGTGCTTTGCTAAAGAACATGGTTAAGGTCCGTTTTAACATGTCATCAAGGGGTCAAAACAGACATAGGTTAAGACATGGGTCATCAACTATATTCATAGGTAGAGATGAGCGAACTTTTGAAAAATTCGATTCGACTGATTCGCCGAATTTTCCGACAAAAATCGTTCCGACCCGAATTTATTCGCGACGAATCGCTATTAAAAACGGCTATTTCTGAGCCTCCTAGAGCCTCAATAGGGTTGTAAACCATTCTGCCTTGCTGTAACACGCATAGGATACGTGCTGGGTTAGTTAAATAATACTTTGAATAAATATCACATGCAGATCAGAGGCATCGCTAATAGAATCGCAAAGCGGCACAATTGCAGAGAGTTGAAGTGGCATCACTATGAGGGGCAGGAGCCCAAACATTGCTTTAAAGAGACACTGGAGTTGGCAGCAGCAGGAGCCCAAAAATTGGATGAATCACACCCTGGAGTTGCAAGCAGCAGCAGCAGCCCAAACATTACTTTATAGAGACACTGGGGTTGGCTTCAGGAGCCCAAAAATTGGATGAATCACACCCTGGAGTTGGCAGCAGCAGCAGCAGCAGGAGCCCAAATATTACTTTAAAGAGACACTGGAGTTGGCTTCAGGAGCCCAAAAATTGGATGAATCACACCCTGGAGTTGGCAGCAGCAGCAGCCCAAACATTACTTTAAAGAGACACTGGGGTTGGCTTCAGGAGCCCAAAAATTGGATGATTCACACCCTGGAGTTGGCAGCAGCAGCAGCAGGAGCCCAAATATTACTTTAAAAAGACCCTGGGGTTGGCTTCAGGAGCCCAAAAATTGGATGAATCACACCCTGGAGTTGGCAGCAGCAGCAGCAGGAGCCCAAATATTACTTTAAAGAGACCCTGGGGTTGGCTTCAGGAGCCCAAAAATTGGATGAATCACACCCTGGAGTTGGCAGCAGCAGGAGCCCAAATATTACTTTAAAGAGACCCTGGGGTTGGCTTCAGGAGCCCAAAAATTGGATGAATCACACCCTGGAGTTGGCAGCAGCAGCAGCAGGAGCCCAAATATTACTTTAAAGAGACCCTGGGGTTGGCTTCAGGAGCCCAAAAATTGGATGAATCACACCCTGGAGTTGGCAGCAGCAGCAGCAGGAGCCCAAATATTACTTTAAAGAGACCCTGGGGTTGGCTTCAGGAGCCCAAAAATTGGATGAATCACACCCTGGAGTTGGCAGCAGCAGCAGCAGGAGCCCAAATATTACTTTAAAGAGACCCTGGGGTTGGCTTCTGGAGCCCAAAAATTGGATGAATCACACCCTGGATTGGGCAGCAGCAGCAGCAGGAGCCCAAATATTACTTTAAAGAGACCCTGGGGTTGGCTTCAGGAGCCCAAAAATTGGATGAATCACACCCTGGAGTTGGCAGCAGCAGGAGCCCAAATATTACTTTAAAGAGACCCTGGGGTTGGCTTCAGGAGCCCAAAAATTGGATGAATCACACCCTGGAGTTGGCAGCAGCAGCAGCAGGAGCCCAAATATTACTTTAAAGAGACCCTGGGGTTGGCTTCAGGAGCCCAAAAATTGGATGATGCACACCCTGGAGTTGGCAGCAGCAGCAGGAGCCCAAATATTACTTTAAAGAGACCCTGGGGTTGGCTTCAGGAGCCCAAAAATTGGATGAATCACACCCTGGAGTTGGCAGCAGCAGCAGGAGCCCAAACATTACTTTAAAGAGACACTGGGGTTTGCTTCAGGAGCCCAAAAATTGACTGACACACCCTGGAGTTTCAAGCAGCAGCAGGAGCCCAAACATTACTTTAAAGAGACACTGGGGTTGGCTTCAGGAGCCCAAAAATTGGATGAATCACACCCTGGAGTTGGCAGCAGCAGCAGCAGGAGCCCAAATATTACTTTAAAGAGACCCTGGGGTTGGCTTCAGGAGCCCAAAAATTGGATGAATCACACCCTGGAGTTGGCAGCAGCAGCAGCCCAAACATTACTTTAAAGAGACACTGGGGTTGGCTTCAGTACCCCAAAAATTGGATGAATCACACCCTGGAGTTGGCAGCAGCAGCAGCAGGAGCCCAAATATTACTTTAAAGAGACCCTGGGGTTGGCTTCAGGAGCCCAAAAATTGGATGAATCACACCCTGGAGTTGGCAGCAGCAGCAGCAGCAGCAGGAGCCCGAATATTACTTTAAAGAGACCCTGGGGTTGGCTTCAGGAGCCCAAAAATTGGATGAATCACACCCTGGAGTTGGCAGCAGCAGGAGCTCAAACATTATTTTAAAGAGACACTGGGGTTGGCTTCAGGAGCCCAAAAATTGGATGAATCACACCCTGGAGTTGGCAGCAGCAGGAGCAGCAGGAGCCCAAACATTACTTTAAAGAGACACTGGGGTTGGCTTCAGGAGCCCAAAAATTGGATGAATCACACCCTGGAGTTGGCAGCAGCAGCAGGAGCCCAAACATTACTTTAAAGAGACACTGGGGTTGGCAGCAGGAGCCCAAAGATTGGATGGATCACACCCTGGAGTTGGCAGCAGCAGGAGCCCAAACATTACTTTAAAGAGACACTGGGGTTGGCTTCAGGAGCCCAAAAATTGGATGATTCACACCCTGGAGTTGGCAGGAGTTGGCAGCAGCAGCAGCAGGAGCCAAAACATTACTTTAAAGAGACACTGGAGTTGGCTTCAGGAGCCCAAAAATTGGATGAATCACACCCTGGAGTTGGCAGCAGCAGCAGCAGGAGCCCAAATATTACTTTAAAGAGACCCTGGGGTTGGCTTCAGGAGCCCAAAAATTGGATGATTCACACCCTGGAGTTGGCAGCAGCGGCAGCAGGAGCCCAAATATTACTTTAAAGAAACCCAGCGGTTGGCTTCAGGAGCCCAAAAATTGGATGATTCACACCCTGGAGTTGGCAGCAGCAGCAGCAGGAGCCCAAATATTACTTTAAAGAGACCCTGGGGTTGCTTCAGGAGCCCAAAAATTGGATGAATCACACCCTGGAGTTGGCAGCAGCAGCAGGAGCCCAAACATTACTTTAAAGAGACCCTGGGGTTTGCTTCAGGAGCCCAAAAATTGACTGACACACCCTGGAGTTTCAAGCAGCAGCAGCAGCAGCAGCAGCAGTAGCCCAAATATTACTTTAAAGAGACCCTGGGCTTGGCTTCAGGAGCCCAAAAATTGGATGAATCACACCCTGGAGTTGGCAGCAGCCCAAACATTACTTTAAAGAGACACTGGGGTTGGCTTCAGTACCCCAAAAATTGGATGAATCACACCCTGGAGTTGGCAGCAGCAGCAGCAGGAGCCCAAATATTACTTTAAAGAGACCCTGGGGTTGGCTTCAGGAGCCCAAAAATTGGATGAATCACACCCTGGAGTTGGCAGCAGCGGCAGCAGGAGCCCGAATATTACTTTAAAGAGACCCTGGGGTTGGCTTCAGGAGCCCAAAAATTGGATGAATCACACCCTGGAGTTGGCAGCAGCAGCAGCCCAAACATTACTTTAAAGAGACACTGGGGTTGGCTTCAGTACCCCAAAAATTGGATGAATCACACCCTGGAGTTGGCAGCAGCAGCAGCAGGAGCCCAAATATTACTTTAAAGAGACACTGGGGTTGGCTTCAGGAGCCCAAAAATTGGATGAATCACACCCTGGAGTTGGCAGCAGCAGGAGCAGCAGGAGCCCAAACATTACTTTAAAGAGACACTGGGGTTGGCTTCAGGAGCCCAAAAATTGGATGACTCACACCCTGGAGTTGGCAGCAGCAGCAGCAGCAGGAGCCCAAACATTACTTTAAAGAGACACTGGGGTTGGCAGCAGGAGCCCAAAGATTGGATGAATCACACCCTGGAGTTGGCAGCAGCAGCAGGAGCAGGAGCCCAAACATTACTTTAAAGAGACACTGGGGTTGGCTTCAGGAGCCCAAAAATTGGATGATTCACACCCTGGAGTTGGCAGGAGTTGGCAGCAGCAGCAGCAGGAGCCAAAACATTACTTTAAAGAGACACTGGAGTTGGCTTCAGGAGCCCAAAAATTGGATGAATCACACCCTGGAGTTGGCAGCAGCAGGAGCCCAAATATTACTTTAAAGAGACCCTGGGGTTGGCTTCAGGAGCCCAAAAATTGGATGATTCACACCCTGGAGTTGGCAGCAGCGGCAGCAGGAGCCCAAATATTACTTTAAAGAGACCCTGGGGTTGGCTTCAGGAGCCCAAAAATTGGATGATTCACACCCTGGAGTTGGCAGCAGCAGCAGCAGGAGCCCAAATATTACTTTAAAGAGACCCTGGGGTTGGCTTCAGGAGCCCAAAAATTGGATGAATCACACCCTGGAGTTGGCAGCAGCAGCAGCAGGAGCCCAAATATTACTTTAAAGAGACCCTGGGGTTGGCTTCAGGAGCCCAAAAATTGGATGAATCACACCCTGGAGTTGGCAGCAGCAGCAGCAGGAGCCCAAATATTACTTTAAAGAGACCCTGGGGTTGACTTCAGGAGCCCAAAAATTGGATGAATCACACCCTGGAGTTGGCAGCAGCAGCAGCCCAAACATTACTTTAAAGAGACACTGGGGTTGGCTTCAGGAGCCCAAAAATTGGATGATTCACACCCTGGAGTTGGCAGCAGCAGCAGCAGGAGCCCAAATATTACTTTAAAGAGACCCTGGGGTTGGCTTCAGGAGCCCCAAAATTGGATGAATCACACCCTGGAGTTGGCAGCAGCAGCAGGAGCCCAAACATTACTTTAAAGAGACACTGGGGTTTGCTTCAGGAGCCCAAAAATTGACTGACACACCCTGGAGTTTCAAGCAGCAGCAGCAGCAGCAGCAGCAGCAGCAGCAGGAGCCCAAACATTACTTTAAAGAGACACTGGGGTTGGCTTCAGGAGCCCAAAAATTGGATGAATCACACCCTGGAGTTGGCAGCAGCAGCAGCAGGAGCCCAAATATTACTTTAAAGAGACCCTGGGGTTGGCTTCAGGAGCCCAAAAATTGGATGAATCACACCCTGGAGTTGGCAGCAGCAGCAGCCCAAACCTTACTTTAAAGAGACACTGGGGTTGGCTTCAGTACCCCAAAAATTGGATGAATCACACCCTGGAGTTGGCAGCAGCAGCAGCAGGAGCCCAAATATTACTTTAAAGAGACCCTGGGGTTGGCTTCAGTAGCCCAAAAATTGGATGAATCACACCCTGGAGTTGGCAGCAGCAGCAGCAGGAGCCCAAATATTACTTTAAAGAGACACTGGGGTTGGCTTCAGGAGCCCAAAAATTGGATGAATCACACCCTGGAGTTGGCAGCAGCAGGAGCAGCAGGAGCCCAAACATTACTTTAAAGAGACACTGGGGTTGGCTTCAGGAGCCCAAAAATTGGATGAATCACACCCTGGAGTTGGCAGCAGCAGCAGGAGCCCAAACATTACTTTAAAGAGACACTGGGGTTGGCAGCAGGAGCCCAAAGATTGGATGAATCACACCCTGGAGTTGGCAGCAGCAGCAGCAGCAGGAGCCCAAACATTACTTTAAAGAGACACTGGGGTTGGCTTCAGGAGCCCAAAAATTGGATGATTCACACCCTGGAGTTGGCAGGAGTTGGCAGCAGCAGCAGCAGGAGCCAAAACATTACTTTAAAGAGACACTGGAGTTGGCTTCAGGAGCCCAAAAATTGGATGAATCACACCCTGGAGTTGGCAGCAGCAGCAGCAGGAGCCCAAATATTACTTTAAAGAGACACTGGTGTTGGCTTCAGGAGCCCAAAAATTGGATGATTCACACACTGGAGTTGGCATCAGCAACAAATAAATATGTTTTGCACCATTTGGAAAGTGTAAAACGTGGCACCATGCTGAATCTAGTCGCATGCATCAGGCATTGGTGGGTGGAAATCCTGGCTGATCCATCCCTGATTCATTTTGACAAAGGTGAGTCTCTTCACATTTTTAGTTGACAGACGAGTTCTCCTCGCCGTAACTATGGCCCCCGCCGCACTAAACACCCGCTCAGATGGCACGCTACTTTCCGGGCAGGACAGCTTTTCCAGGGCAAACTCTGCTAGTTGCGGCCACAAATCAAGTTTGGCTGCCCAGAAGTCCAGCGGATCCTCAAGGTGTGTTGGCATGGTCATGTCAAAGTATAACATGACCTGCTGGTTCAGGTCCTGCTCCAGGTCTTCCTGCTGCTCATGAGTAGCCTCACTATTAGCGACTGAAGACTGAGGCTGCTGCTGATGGAGCTGCTGCTGCTGCTCCTGCCAACCCCCCCAGCGGCCATGGCAGTGGAAGGTGAGCGCAGAGGTCCCCTCGAGTCAGACCTGCGAGAGTATGGACCATGGCGCAGATAGGCATCGGCCAACTGCCTACGTAGAATGTCTTTGTAGTAGTTCAGTTTGTCCTCCCTCTCGGTGGGTTTAAAAAATGCCCCCATTTTGTGCCGGAAGCGAGGGTCCAATAAGGTGGACAGCCAGAAGTCATCCCGCCGACAGATGGAAACAATTCTGGGGTCACTACGCAAGCACGTGAGCATGCTTCCTGCCATTTGCGCAAGTGACTCGGATGGACTACCTGTCTCCATCTCCACTGCATACTGCCACGGTGTGCCCGGGTCCTCTGTCTCGCCTTCCTCAAAAACCTCTAGCTCCTCTGGCTGCTCCTGCTCCTCCTCTCCTGTCCGCTGACTAGATAAACCAGCCATTTCGCCAAGCCTAAACTGTGTTTCGCTGGGCAACTCCTCCTCTTCCTCCTCCTTCTCCAGTTCAGCTCCAACGGGGTTCATTTGGCCGTAAGATGTAAACGCCATGTCTCCAGTGCCCTGACCAGCCATGGTTTCCAACATATGCTGTAGTACATGAAGCAGTGGAATCACGTCGTTCATCCCGTAATCCTGCCGACTGACAAATAAAGTGGCTTCCTCAAAGGGCCTGTGTAAATGGCAGGTGTCACGTATGAGCTGCCACTGGTTGACATTGAAGTTACACAGGGGAGTCCCCCTATCTGCTTGGATCATCAGGAAATCCGTGATGGCTTTTCTCTGTTCATATAATCGGTCCAACATGTGAATGGGGGAATTCCAACGGGTGGAAACATCGCAAATCAGACTATGTTGGGGGATACCATTCTGACGCTGTAGCTCAAGAAGGGTGTGTTTGGCAGTGTATGAGTGGCTGAAGTGCATGCAAAGTTTCCTTGAAGTTGTTAGGATGTCTTGCAGATGGGGGGAACACTTCAGAAACCGCTTGACAACCAGATTGAAGACGTGAACCATGCAGGGGGCATGGGTCAGGCTTCCTTGGCGCAGCGCAGACAAAATGTTCTTCCCATTGTCGGTAACCATGATTCCCATTTTAAGTTTTCTTGGAGTAAGCCATGTTTGGATTTCCTGATGAATACATTTAAGCAGTTCCTCCCCTGTGTGACTCCGTTCGCCAAGACAAACCATGTGAAGCACTGCGTGACACCTCCATGCCCTGCACACATGGTAGACTGGAGGGGCACTGAGACTTGAGCCTACAGTGGAGGGTGAGGAGATGGCGGAGGATGAGGAGGCCGAGTCGCACGGTGTCACAGGCCCAACGGGCAGGGAGCGCGGAGGCCGAAGCGGCATGACCTGTCCAAGTTGCTGCTGCTGCTGCAAAGGGACCACATTCACCCAGTGGGCCGTAAATGACATGTACTGTCCCTGACCGTAGTTACAGCTCCAGATGTCGGCGCTGCCATGCACTTTGCTACACACCGACAGGCTCAAGGACTGGCCCACCTTCTGTTCAACAAAAGTGTGCAGCGCTGGTACTGCCTTCTTGGCAAAGAAATGACGGCTTGGGACTCTCCACCTCGGCTCGGCACAAGCCATCAGTTCTCTGAAAGGTGCAGATTCCACCACCTGAAAAGGGAGCGACTGCAGCACCAGCAACTTGGACAGGAGCACATTCAGCTTCTGCGCCGTAGGATGAGTGGGCGCATACTGCTGTCTCTTGGACATGGCTTCGCTGATGGATTGCTGGCGGGATGCATGACTTGGAGGAGGAGGAGCAGGAGCGACAGAGGATGGGTATGATGCACAGCTGCCTTCGGCTGAGGTGCTGGAGCCTTGGCTGGCAGAAATTGGGAGCGGCGTGCCACTCGGTGAGGAAGCAGTCTGGCCCACCTCTCCGGAGCCTAGGTTCTCCCAGGCCGCTTTATGGTGACGCTGCATATGTTGACGCAGGGCCGTGGTGCCAACATTTGGACCCTGGCCACGCTTCACCTTCTGCCTACATATCTTGCATGTGGCCATGTTACCCTCCTGCGGATGCTTCAGGAAAAACTGCCACACTGCCGAGTAGCTACTTTTCCCACCAACAGGCCTCACTGATTCGCTGCTGCTGTTGCCAACTCCAGGAACCCCTGCCCCACTACCTCCCGATAAGGTAGCCTGCCACGCAGCAGGTGCTCTACCCCGGGCCCCGGCCCCGTTTGGCTCCAGGCTTTACAATTGTGCCCCCATGCTGCCTGCCAACCATGCTGCTAACACCTTGCTGCCTGAGCTGCTGACTCCGGGGCAACCTGCGCCCCTCTTCTCCTGATGATGACGATGAAGCCCCTTCATCACCCGGCTCCCAAGTGCGATCGGCTTCATCGTCATCATCATTATCACCGAGTTGTGGCTGTACGTCACTGATGTTCGTGGATTCGTCAACAGTGTCTGGCGCAGGAGCTGGAACGCTCGCAGCACCCACGCCACTGTCCACATCACTATTTGTCTGCCTAGCTAAAGAAGCCACCTCCATTTCTTGGCTGGGCAGTAGCTGCTGACTGTCCTCTATCTGATCGTCCTTCTCACTAAAGAGTGGAGCTAAACCCAAAGCATAGGATACGTTGCTGGGGGAGGAAACGGCGTAGGACAGAGGCAATGGGAGGACAAGGACTGCTCTCGGGGCATGCCAACTCAGGGTTGTGTCAGAGGAACCTACCGACCCTAGACTGGGGGTCTCAGACGTAAGTTGTGATGATGTTGTTGATGAGCGCGTCAACCAATCTACCACGGCAGATGCGTTACTGGTGGAGACCCGACCGCTAGCAGATACTGGCAGATTAGGTCTCTCAGCGTGACTCCTGCTGCTACTGGCCCCCAGTCTGCTGCGACCTCTGCCTGCGGAATCTTGGCCTCTGCCACTCCTCTTTTCACTTCCAGGCACTTGTCTGCCCGACATAGTCTAACTGGCGTGGTAGTAGGTGATATTTTAAGAACCCCCAGGCAGCGGTGGGTCTATATGAAACAGAATATAATGCACACCAAAAGTGAGCAGTAACACTCAGCCTCCAACAGGCCTGCTTAGTGTAAATAAGAGAGCTGCTTAGTGTAAATAAAGAGGGGTATGCTATGTTACAGAATGGGATGCCCCAACAGCCAGCAGTGCACCTGGCAGCAGTACTACTATGCACAGCAAAAGTGTCTTTATCAGGCCAAATTTCTATTAGAATAAGTGCAAAGGGTTATAGTATTAAATAGAGGCTGGTGTAGTCACAGAATGGGATGCCCCAAAAAACAGAGAGCACCTGGCAGCAGTAGTACTATGCACAGCAAGTGTGTTTATCAGGCCAAATTTCTATTAGAATAAGTGCAAATGGTTATGGTATTAAATAGAGGGTGGTGTAGTCACAGAATGGGATGCCCCAAAAACCAGAGAGCACCTGGCAGCAGTACTACTATGCACAGCAAGTGTGTTTATCAGGCCAAATTTCTATTAGAATAAGTGCAAATGGTTATGTTATTAAATAGAGGCTGGTGTAGTCACAGAATGGGATGCCCCAAAAACCAGAGAGCACCTGGCAGCAGTACTACTATGCACATCAAAAGTGTCTTCATCAGGCCTAATTTCTATTAGAATAAGTGCAAATGGTTATGGTATTAAATAGAGGCTGGTGTAGTCACAGAATGGGATGCCCCAAAAACCAGAGAGCACCTGGCAGCAGTACTACTATGCACAGCAAGTGTGTTTATCAGGCCAAATTTCTATTAGAATAAGTGCAAATGGTTATGGTATTAAATAGAGGCTGGTGTAGTCACAGAATGGGATGCCCCAAAAACCAGAGAGCACCTGGCAGCAGTACTACTATGCACAGCAAGTGTGTTTATCAGGCCTAATTTCCATTAGAATAAGTGCAAATGGTTATGGTATTAAATAGAGGCTGGTGTAGTCACAGAATGGGATGCCCCAAAAACCAGAGAGCACCTGGCAGCAGTACTACTATGCACAGCAAGTGTGTTTATCAGGCCAAATTTCTATTAGAATAAGTGCAAATGGTTATGGTATTAAATAGAGGCTGGTGTAGTCACAGAATGGGATGCCCCAAAAACCAGAGAGCACCTGGCAGCAGTACTACTATGCACAGCAAAAGTGTCTTTATCAGGACTAATTTCTATTAGAATAAGTGCAAATGGTTATGGTATTAAATAGAGGCTGGTGTAGTCACAGAATGGGATGCCCCAAAAACCAGAGAGCACCTGGCAGCAGTACTACTATGCACAGCAAAAGTGTCTTTATCAGGCCTAATTTCTATTAGAATAAGTGCAAATGGTTATGGTATTAAATAGAGGCTGGTGTAGTCACAGAATGGGATGCCCCAAAAACCAGAGAGCACCTGGCAGCAGTACTACTATGCACAGCAAAAGTGTCTTTATCAGGCCTAATTTCTATTAGAATAAGTGCAAATGGTTATGGTATTAAATAGAGGCTGGTGTAGTCACAGAATGGGATGCCTCACAGCAGACTTGAGATCAGTTCAGTATATATGCACAGTTAGTGTATAAGCAGCCTGAAAACGCTAACAAAGCCAGTCAGCCAGCCAGTAACACTCAGGCTGGATGAAAAAAAAAAAATCTCCCTGTGACTGCCTCCGATTTTTCCTAACTTTCCCTGCTTTTCGCTGACTTTCTGTCTGTCTCCTGCCTGTCTCCTGCCTGTCTTCAGCCTGTCCCTGTCTGTCCCTGTCTGTCTAACTGTCTCTCCCTGCCTACAGCAGCGTCCTGTCTCTCACGAATGCAATAGAGAAATGAGGAAAAGCAAGATGTCCGCCGACTTAAATAGCGCTGTGACGTCACCGGGCTTGCTGGCTGCTGATAGGCTGCATGTGACTGCCCCAGCTTGCACTGGCGCGGGGTTGATGTCTGGACATGTCCCGTCCGCCATCTTAGAATGCCTGTTATGTAAATGAATGGATGTTAAAGGAAAACTTCGAGCGATCGAATCGCGGGGAAATTCGGATTCGATCCGAATCGAATTTTTCATGAAATTCGGATCGAATCCGGGTTCGTCCGGATCGATTCGCTCATCCCTATTCATAGGCATACAGTGAAAATGGAATGACGTAATTTGCGCAAACTTACCAAAGACCCATCCACCTGAGAATTCTCCAGACTCAAACCGATGGAATAATCCTGATCTTCGCCAGATGGAAGCGTATGGGATGAGCCTGGAAACCCGGCGAGGACACTAAGGAAACGCAAGTCCGGGGCCACCACTGCTTGCACATTTAGTGAGTGGCCCTTTTTGCGGTTCCTGGGAAAAAAAAGTAAAAAAAAACAATATTAGCAAGGCAAGGTAAACTACTCAAACACTAACTCCTAACACCCTCCAAAAAACATGTTGGACAATACAAATAACACTAACTAAGTACATAAGTAGATTGAAACCCAAAAAGTATATGTATGTTTGATAAAATAAAGAATAACATTCTAATGACTAATTAAGGTCCACATTAAAATGTTTGGCTAAGGCCTACATTAAAAACATTGCTGAAGGTATACACAGTCAAATGGGGCACCGGGACACTTTACAAGGAGGGATTACACTATACACGGTCAAATGGGGCACAGGGACACTTTACAAGGAGGGATTACGGTATACAATGTAAGCTGTTTCACAGGGACACTTTACAAGGAGGGATTAAGCTATACACAGTCAAATGGGGCACAGGGACACTTTACAAGAAGGGATTACGGTATACAATGTAAGCTGTTTCACAGGGACACTTTACAAGAAGGGATTAAGCTATACACGGTCAAATGGGGCACAGGGACACTTTACAACGAGGGATTAATAGATAGTTACAATACAGTTTGTCTAAACTATATAACAAAATGACCGATTTAACTTACCTATAGATGTACTCGTCGGCTGCAGGAGGGACCAATGCAACGTGGGTGCAATCAATCGCACCCATAACGTTGGGCATGTCGGCGATGTTATATAAAGCTAACTTAAGCGCTTTCCAGGCTACCATGTCGTCCGGAAATGAAATATATTTCGGAATAATGGATAGCACGCGGCTCAGCGCAGGCTGGGACATCCCCACGGAGAGGGCACCCAGCCTCTGGAATTAGCCGTTCGCCAAAAATTGCAGACAGCCAAGCATCTTGGTCATACCTGAAATTGCTTGCCCCTTCCTTGTGGTGCGGGCTAACCATGGCCGCAGCTCACTATACAACTTATGGAAAGAAGCGTGATTAAGTCTGCTCAGCTCGAACAGCTCAACGTCATGCATGCGATCGATATGCATGTGTCGCCGGTGCAATCTGGCCTCGGCCCTGCTGACACATGCAATGCCCTGGAGCTGAAGGCGCTCATATTCCTCCACAAAGCCGCAAAACATGGTCAAGCAAGGTAGCCAAGTGCAAAATGGTCCCGTAAGTGGATCGCAAATGAAACCGTTTTATAGGGTGGTGGTCCCTCGGCAATCAGCTCTCTGAATGAGATGCAAGCCCATACCAATAACGTAAGTTATCTGAACGAACGCAAAATATCAGATTTTGATGGGAAAATGATCCGAACTAACGCAAATGATCCGATTTAGTTCCGTCCATCGAAAGTGCATATACGCATTAGCAGGAACGAACATACGAATGGAAAAACGAACGTAAAAACCCCAAAAATGACAAACACACACAAAAACATACACAGACAGCTACGAAAGTCCAGACGAATGTCGAGGCTATAGTGCAAAATGACCTGTCAACAGAGGGTGACAACATTTTAAGTAGGCTGGCAGTTAAAAGGCCTAAATGAAATGTTGATCTTTGCTGCATATCTGTGAGGGAAGGTTTGATGCATGAGTATAGAATGTGGAAATTCTATTACTGTTCTAGAATTACCTGTTATAGTCCTATTTTTTCTTCTATCTATGCTCAGTATTTGATTACTGCTTTAGAATGTCGTGCCATAGCCTCTTTTTCAATAGATGTTTGATATTTGATTGCATATATACGTTGTAATAATGTGAACTAACCTATATGGAGCCACAGTATGTATGCATGTACGTGTATGAAAAATGTAGAAACATTACAAATTTAATGCCCAGAAAATTATTGGCACAGATCTAATGCAAAATATAAAGGGTGGGATGCTGTTCGCGCCGCCGCCACCTCCCGCGCGCCCCGGCCGTTTGTGAATGGCCGGCGCGGGCGCGCGCACTGTCAGAGGGGCGCGCGGGAGGTGGCGGCGGACACGCTGTGTTGTCCGCCGCTGTCACCCGCTTGTCTGTCGGCGGTGATTGGTCAGGGCGGCCATGTGGGAGCGTGGTGAGGTGAGTTTTGGGGGCTTTCTGGGGGGTTTCAAACTGCGGGGCACCCTTAATCGGGGTGCCCCCCTGAAGTGGACCAAAACCCAGGATAGTCAAAATCCTGGGTGTTGGTCCACTTTAATAGCTGTGGTTTGTTATAGAAGCGATCACTAAACATACTGGTCTCTGCCAAAGTGGAGGATTCAGAAGACGAAGGGGCGGGACCTGAGCGGTGGAACGTCAACTATGGCATCTAGCCGGAAGGATACGAGCAAGCCCACCGACAGTAATGGCCAACATACAAGCTGTGAAATGATGTGAGCAGTACAATGACAATGACAATGGTAACTTTTTGTGGGAATGTATATGGAGGAAGTTTGTAGGGATGTATTTTAGAGATGAGCGAACTTTTGAAAAATTCGATTCGACTGATTCGCCGAATTTTCCGACAAAAATCGTTTCGACCCGAATAAATTCGCGACGAATCGCTATTAAAAACGGCTATTTCTGAGCCTCCTAGAGCCTCAATAGGGTTGTAAACCATTCTGCCTTGCTGTAACACGCACAGGATGCGTGCTGGGTTAGTTAAATAATACTTTGAAGAAATATCACATGCAGATCAGAGGCATCGCTAATAGAATCGCAGAGCGGCACAATTGAATTCAAGAGAGTTGAAGTGGCATCACTATGAGGGGCAGGAGCCCAAACATTGCTTTAAAGAGACACTGGAGTTGGCAGCAGCAGGAGCCCAAAAATTGGATGAATCACACCCTGGAGTTGGCAGCAGCAGCAGCAGAAGCCCAAATATTACTTTAAAGAGACCCTGGGGTTGGCTTCAGGAGCCCAAAAATTGGATGAATCACACCCTGGAGTTGGCAGCAGCAGAAGCCCAAATATTACTTTAAAGAGACCCTGGGGTTGGCTTCAGGAGCCCAAAAATTGGATGAATCACACCCTGGAGTTGGCAGGAGTTGACAGCAGCAGCAGCAGGAGCCCAAATATTACTTTAAAGAGACCCTGGGGTTGGCTTCAGGAGCCCAAAAATTGGATGAATCACACCCTGGAGTTGGCAGCAGCAGCAGCAGGAGCCCAAATATTACTTTAAAGAGACCCTGGGGTTGGCTTCAGGAGCCCAAAAATTGGATGAATCACACCCTGGAGTTGGCAGCAGCAGGAGCCCAAATATACACTGGGGTTCGCTTCAGGAGCCCAAAAATTGGATGAATCACACCCTGGAGTTGGCAGCAGCAGCAGCAGGAGCCCAAATATACACTGGAGTTGGCTTCAGGAGCCCAAAAATTGGATGAATCACACCCTGGAGTTGGCAGCAGCAGCAGCAGGAGCCCAAATATTACTTTAAAGAGACACTGGGGTTGGCTTCAGGAGCCCAAAAATTGGATGAATCACACCCTGGAGTTGGCAGAAGTTGGCAGCAGCAGCAGCAGGAGCAGGAGCCCAAATATTACTTTAAAGAGACCCTGGGGTTGGCCTCAGGAGCCCAAAAATTGGATGAATCACACCCTGGAGTTGGCAGCAGCAGCAGCAGCAGCAGGAGCCCAAACATTACTTTAAAGAGACCCTGGGGTTGGCCTCAGGAGCCCAAAAATTGGATGAATCACACTCTGGAGTTGGCAGCAGCAGCAGCAGCAGCAGCAGGAGCCCAAACATTACTTTAAAGAGACACTAGGGTTGGCTTCAGGAGCCCAAAAATTGGATGATTCACACCCTGGAGTTGGCAGCAGCAGCAGCAGGAGCCCAAATATACACTGGGGTTGGCTTCAGGAGCCCAAAAATTGGATGAATCACACCCTGGAGTTGGCAGCAGCAGCAGCAGCAGCAGGAGCCCAAATATTACTTTAAAGAGACCCTGGGGTTGGCTTCAGGAGCCCAAAAATTGGATGAATCACACCCTGGAGTTGGCAGGAGTTGGCAGCAGCAGCAACAGGAGCCCAAACATTACTTTAAAGAGACCCTGGGGTTGGCTTCAGGAGCCCAAAAATTGGATGATTCACACCCTGGAGTTGGCAGCAGCAGCAGCAGCAGGAGCCCAAATATTACTTTAAAGAGACACTGGGGTTGGCTTCAGGAGCCCAAAAATTGGATGAATCACACCCTGGAGTTGGCAGAAGTTGGCAGCAGCAGCAGCAGGAGCAGGAGCCCAAATATTACTTTAAAGAGACCCTGGGGTTGGCCTCAGGAGCCCAAAAATTGGATGAATCACACCCTGGAGTTGGCAGCAGCAGCAGCAGCAGCAGGAGCCCAAACATTACTTTAAAGAGACCCTGGGGTTGGCCTCAGGAGCCCAAAAATTGGATGAATCACACCCTGGAGTTGGCAGCAGCAGCAGCAGCAGCAGGAGCCCAAACATTACTTTAAAGAGACACTGCGGTTGGCTTCAGGAGCCCAAAAATTGGATGAATCACACCCTGGAGTTGGCAGAAGTTGGCAGCAGCAGCAGCAGCAGGAGCCCAAATATTACTTTAAAGAGACACTGGGGTTGGCTTCAGGAGCCCAAAAATTGGATGATTCACACCCTGGAGTTGGCAGCAGCAGCAGCAGGAGCCCAAATATACACTGGGGTTGGCTTCAGGAGCCCAAAAATTGGATGAATCACACCCTGGAGTTGGCAGCAGCAGCAGCAGGAGCCCAAATATTACTTTAAAGAGACCCTGGGGTTGGCTTCAGGAGCCCAAAAATTGGATGAATCACACCCTGGAGTTGGCAGAAGTTGGCAGTAGCAGCAGCAGGAGCCCAAATATTACTTTAAAGAGACCCTGGGGTTGGCTTCAGGAGCCCAAAAATTGGATGAATCACACCCTGGAGTTGGCAGGAGTTGACAGCAGCAGCAGCAGGAGCCCAAATATTACTTTAAAGAGACCCTGGGGTTGGCTTCAGGAGCCCAAAAATTGGATGAATCACACCCTGGAGTTGGCAGCAGCAGGAGCCCAAATATACACTGGGGTTGGCTTCAGGAGCCCAAAAATTGGATGATTCACACCCTGGAGTGGGCAGCAGCAGCAGCAGCAGGAGCCCAAATATTACTTTAAAGAGACCCTGGGGTTGGCTTCAGGAGCCCAAAAATTGGATGAATCACACCCTGGAGTTGGCAGCAGCAGCAGCAGGAGCCCAAATATTACTTTAAAGAGACCCTGGGGTTGGCTTCAGGAGCCCAAAAATTGGATGAATCACACCCTGGAGTTGGCAGAAGTTGGCAGTAGCAGCAGCAGGAGCCCAAATATTACTTTAAAGAGACCCTGGGGTTGGCTTCAGGAGCCCAAAAATTGGATGAATCACACCCTGGAGTTGGCAGCAGCAGGAGCCCAAATATACACTGGGGTTGGCTTCAGGAGCCCAAAAATTGGATGAATCACACCCTGGAGTTGGCAGCAGCAGCAGCAGGAGCCCAAATATACACTGGAGTTGGCTTCAGGAGCCCAAAAATTGGATGAATCACACCCTGGAGTTGGCAGCAGCAGCAGCAGGAGCCCAAATATTATTTTAAAGAGACACTGGGGTTGGCTTCAGGAGCCCAAAAATTGGATGAATCACACCCTGGAGTTGGCAGAAGTTGGCAGCAGCAGCAGCAGGAGCAGGAGCCCAAATATTACTTTAAAGATACCCTGGGGTTGGCCTCAGGAGCCCAAAAATTGGATGAATCACACCCTGGAGTTGGCAGCAGCAGGAGCCCAAATATACACTGGGGTTGGCTTCAGGAGCCCAAAAATTGGATGAATCACACCCTGGAGTTGGCAGCAGCAGCAGGAGCCCAAATATACACTGGAGTTGGCTTCAGGAGCCCAAAAATTGGATGAATCACACCCTGGAGTTGGCAGCAGCAGCAGCAGGAGCCCAAACATTACTTTAAAGAGACCCTGGGGTTGGCTTCAGGAGCCCAACAATTGGATGAATCACACCCCGGAGTTGGCAGAAGTTGGCAGCAGCAGCAGCAGGAGCCCAAAAAATGGCCTAAAGACATAAATATGTTTTGCACCATTTGGAAAGTGTAAAACGTGGCACCATGCTGAATCTAGTCGCATGCATCAGGCATTGGTGGGTGGAAATCCTGGCTGATCCATCCCTGATTCATTTTGACAAAGGTGAGTCTCTCCACATTTTTAGTTGACAGACGAGTTCTCCTCGCCGTAACTATGGCCCCCGCCGCACTAAACACCCGCTCAGATGGCACGCTACTTGCCGGGCAGGACAGCTTTTCCAGGGCAAACTCTGCTAGTTGCGGCCACAAATCAAGTTTGGCTGCCCAGAAGTCCAGCGGATCCTCAAGGTGTGTTGGCATGGTCATGTCAAAGTATGACATGACCTGCTGGTTGAGGTCCTGCTCCAGGTCTTCCTGCTGCTCATGAGTAGCCTCACTATGCGGGTGTAGAAAGCTACTCATTAGCGACTGAAGACTGAGGCTGCTGCTGCTGATGGAGCTGCTGCTGCTGCTCCTGCCAACCCCCCCAGCGGCCATGGCAGTGGAAGGTGAGCGCAGAGGTCCCCTCGAGTCAGACCTGCGAGAGTATGGACCATGGCGCAGATAGGCATCGGCCAACTGCCTACGTAGAATGTCTTTGTAGTAGTTGAGTTTGTCCTCCCTCTCGGTGGGTTTAAAAAATGCCCCCATTTTGTGCCGGAAGCGAGGGTCCAATAAGGTGGACAGCCAGAAGTCATCCCGCCGACAGATGGAAACAATTCTGGGGTCACTACGCAAGCACGTGAGCATGCTTCGTGCCATTTGCGCAAGTGACTCGGATGGACTACCTGTCTCCATCTCCACTGCATACTGCCACTGTGTGCCCGGGTCCTCTGTCTCGCCTTCCTCAAAAACATCTAGCTCCTCTGGCTGCTCCTGCTCCTCCTCTCCTGTCCGCTGACTAGATAAACCAGCCATTTCGCCAAGCCTAAACTGTGTTTCGCTGGGCAACTCCTCCTCCTCCTCTTCCTCCTCCTCCTCCAGTTCAGCTCCAACGGGGTTCATGTGGCCGTAAGATGTAAACGCCATGTCTCCAGTGCCCTGACCAGCCATGGTTTCCAACATGTGCTGTAGTACATGAAGCAGTGGAATCACGTCATTCATCCCGTAATCCTGCCGACTGACAAATAAAGTGGCTTCCTCAAAGGGCCTGTGTAAATGGCAGGTGTCACGTATGAGCTGCCACTGGTTGACATTGAAGTTACACAGGGGAGTCCCCCTATCTGCTTGGATCATCAGGAAATCCGTGATGGCTTTTCTCTGTTCATATAATCGGTCCAACATGTGAAGGGTGGAATTCCAACGGGTGGAAACATCGCAAATCAGACTATGTTGGGGGATACCATTCTGACGCTGTAGCTCAAGAAGGGTGTGTTTGGCGGTGTAGGAGTGGCTGAAGTGCATGCAAAGTTTCCTTGAAGTTGTTAGGATGTCTTGCAGATGGGGGGAACACTTCAGAAACCGCTTGACAACCAGATTGAAGACGTGAGCCATGCAGGGGGCATGGGTCAGGCTTCCTTGGCGCAGCGCAGACAAAATGTTCTTCCCATTGTCGGTAACCATGATTCCCATTTTAAGTTTTCTCGGAGTAAGCCATGTTTGGATTTCCTGATGAATACATTTAAGCAGTTCCTCCCCTGTGTGACTCCGTTCGCCAAGACAAACCATGTGAAGCACTGCGTGACACCTCCATGCCCTGCACACATGGTAGACTGGAGGGGCACTGAGACTTGAGCCTACAGTGGAGGGTGAGGAGATGGCGGAGGATGAGGAGGCCGAGTCGCACGGTGTCACAGGTCCAATGGGCAGAGAGCGCGGAGGCCGAAGCGGCGTGACCTGTCCAAGTTGCTGCTGCTGCTGCAAAGGGACCACATTCACCCAGTGGGCCGTAAACGACATGTACTGCCCCTGACCGTAGTTACAGCTCCAGATGTCGGCGCTGCCATGTATTTTGCTACACACCGACAGGCTCAAGGACTGGCCCACCTTCTGTTCAACAAAAGTGTGCAGCGCTGGTACTGCCTTCTTGGCAAAGAAATGACGGCTTGGGACTCTCCACCTCGGCTCTGCACAAGCCATCAGTTCTCTGAAAGGTGCAGATTCCACCACCTGAAAAGGGAGCGACTGCAGCACCAGCAACTTGGACAGGAGCACATTCAGCTTCTGCGCCGTAGGATGAGTGGGCGCATACTGCTGTCTCTTGGACATGGCTTCGCTGATGGATTGCTGGCGGGATGCATGACTTGGAGGAGGAGGAGCAGGAGCGACAGAGGATGGGTATGACGCACAGCTGCCTTCGGCTGAGGTGCTGGAGCCTTGGCTGGCAGAAATTGGGAGCTCACTTGGTGAGGAAGCAGACTGGACCACCCCTTGGGAGCCTCGGTTCTCCCAGGTCGCTTTATGGTGACGCATCATATGTTGACGCAGGGCCGTGGTGCCAACATTTGGACCCTGGCCACGCTTCACCTTTTGCCTACATATCTTGCATGTGGCCATGTTACCCTCCTGCGGATGCCTCAGGAAAAACTGCCACACTGCCGAGTAGCTACTTTTCCCACCCCCTGGCCTCACTGATTCACTGCTGCTGTTGCCAACTCCAGCAACCCCTGCTCCACTACCTCCTGATAAGGTAGACTGCCGCACAGCAGGTGCTCTACCCCGGCCCCGGCCCCGGCCGGATCCAGCCTTTGGAATTGTGCCCCCATGCTGACAGCTACCACCTTGCTGCCTCAGCTGCTGACTCCGGGGCAACCTGCGCCCCTCTTCTCCTGATGATGACGATGAAGCCCCTTCCTCACCCGGCTCCCAAGTGCGATCGGCTTCATCGTCATCATCATCATCATCACCGAGTTGTGGCTGTACGTCACTGATGTTCGTGGATTCGTCAACAGTGTCTGGCGCAGGAGCTGGAACGCTCGCAGCACCCACGACACTGTCCACATCACTATTTGTCTGCCTAGCTAAAGAAGCCACCTCCATTTCTTGGCTGGGCAGTAGCTGCTGACTGTCCTCCTGTATCTGATCGTCCTCCTCACTAAAGAGTGGAGCTGAACCCAAAGCATAGGATACGTCGCAGGGGGAGGGAACGGCGTAGGACAGAGGCAATGGGAGGACAGGGACTGCTCTCGGGGCATGCCAACTCAGGGTTGTGTCAGAGGAACCTACCGACCCTAGACTGGGGGTCTCAGACGTAAGTTGTGATGATGTTGTTGATGAGCGCGTCAACCAATCTACCACGGCAGATGCGTTACTGGTGGAGACCCGACCGCTAGCAGATACTGGCAGATTAGGTCTCTCAGCGTGACTCCTGCTGCTACTGGCCCCCAGTCTGATGCGAGCTCTGCCTGCGGAATCTTGGCCTCTGCCACTCCTCTTTTCACTTCCAGGCACTTGTCTGCCCGACATAGTCTAACTGGCGTGGTAGTAGGTGATATTTTAAGATCCCCCGGGCAGCGGTGGGTCTATATGAAACAGAATATAATGCACACCAAAAGTGAGCAGTAACACTCAGCCTCCAACAGGCCTGCTTAGTGTAAATAAGAGAGCTGCTTAGTGTAAATAAAGAGGGGTATGCTATGTTACAGAATGGGATGCCTCAACAGAAGTGCACCTGGCAGGCAGCAGTAAGCCTATGCCCAGCAAAAGTGTCTTTATCAGGCTAATTTCAAATATAATAAGAGCAAATGGTTATATGGTCTTAAACAGAGGCTGCTGTAGTCACAGAATGGGATGCCCTGGCAGGGTCCAGAAGTACTATGCCGAGCAAAAGTGTCTTTATCAGGCCTAATTTCAAATATAATAAGAGCAAATGGTTATATGGTCTTAAACAGAGGCTGCTGTAGTCACAGAATGGGATGCCCTGGCAGGGTCCAGAAGTACTATGCCCAGCAAAAGTGTCTTTATCAGGCTAATTTCAAATATAATAAGAGCAAATGGTTATATGGTCTTAAACAGAGGCTGCTGTAGTCACAGAATGGGATGCCCTGGCAGGGTCCAGAAGTACTATGCCGAGCAAAAGTGTCTTTATCAGGCTAATTTCAAATATAATAAGAGCAAATGGTTATATGGTCTTAAACAGAGGCTGCTGTAGTCACAGAATGGGATGCCCTGGCAGGGTCCAGAAGTACTATGCCGAGCAAAAGTGTCTTTATCAGGCCTAATTTCAATTATAATAAGAGCAAATGGTTATATGGTCTTAAACAGAGGCTGCTGTAGTCACAGAATGGGATGCCCTGGCAGGGTCCAGAAGTACTATGCCCAGCAAAAGTGTCTTTATCAGGCTAATTTCAAATATAATAAGAGCAAATGGTTATATGGTCTTAAACAGAGGCTGCTGTAGTCACAGAATGGGATGCCCTGGCAGGGTCCAGAAGTACTATGCCCAGCAAAAGTGTCTTTATCAGGCCTAATTTCAATTATAATAAGAGCAAATGGTTATATGGTCTTAAACAGAGGCTGCTGTAGTCACAGAATGGGATGCCCTGGCAGGGTCCAGAAGTACTATGCCGAGCAAAAGTGTCTTTATCAGGCTAATTTCAAATATAATAAGAGCAAATGGTTATATGGTCTTAAACAGAGGCTGCTGTAGTCACAGAATGGGATGCCCTGGCAGGGTCCAGAAGTACTATGCCGAGCAAAAGTGTCTTTATCAGGCCTAATTTCAATTATAATAAGAGCAAATGGTTATATGGTCTTAAACAGAGGCTGCTGTAGTCACAGAATGGGATGCCCTGGCAGGGTCCAGAAGTACTATGCACAGCAAAAGTGTCTTTATCAGGCTAATTTCAAATATAATAAGAGCAAATGGTTATATGGTCTTAAACAGAGGCTGCTGTAGTCACAGAATGGGATGCCCTGGCAGGGTCCAGAAGTACTATGCCGAGCAAAAGTGTCTTTATCAGGCTAATTTCAAATATAATAAGAGCAAATGGTTATATGGTCTTAAACAGAGGCTGCTGTAGTCACAGAATGGGATGCCCTGGCAGGGTCCAGAAGTACTATGCCCAGCAAAAGTGTCTTTATCAGGCTAATTTCAAATATAATAAGAGCAAATGGTTATATGGTCTTAAACAGAGGCTGCTGTAGTCACAGAATGGGATGCCCTGGCAGGGTCCAGAAGTACTATGCCGAGCAAAAGTGTCTTTATCAGGCCTAATTTCAATTATAATAAGTGCAAATGGTTATATGGTCTTAAACAGAGGCTGCTGTAGTCACAGAATGGGATGCCCTGGCAGGGTCCAGAAGTACTATGCCGAGCAAAAGTGTCTTTATCAGGCTAATTTCAAATATAATAAGAGCAAATGGTTATATGGTCTTAAATAGTGATGAGCGAGTAGTATTCGACCGAGCCGGTATTCGATCGAATACTACGCTGTTCGTCATACTCGATTTCGATCGAGTACAGCGGCGATGGCGCACTCACAATTCGTTTCCCCTCCCACCTTCCCTGGCGCGTTTTTTACACCAATCACCATGCAGGGGGGGTGGGACAGGTCCTGGGAGGACGCTGGCATCGCGAAAACGGCGTCTACACGCATTGGCTGGAAAAACCATGTGACCTCGAATATACAAAACTCAGCACTTCCTCTTCGTCAGCATTAGCAGCTTGAACTTAGTGAGGGACAGACGCTCACAGCAGGGAAAGACAGGCTGTCGCTGGCAGGGCCCCAGAAGCTCGGAATATCACTTTTACCACCATCTATACCAGCTACCAGAAGACAAGAGAGTCATTAAGAGCCCTTATTAGGGCTACTACGCTGAACGGTATATGGCTCATATGTAGGCAGGCAGGGCCCCAGAAGCTCAGAATATACCTTTTACCACCATATATACCAGCTACCAGAAGACAAGACAGTCCTTAAGAGCCCTTATTAGGGCTACTACGCTGAACAGTATATAGCTCATTTTCTATGTAGTCAGGCAGGGCCCCAGAAGCTCAGAATATACCTTTTACCACCATATATACCAGCTACCAGAAGACAAGACAGTCCTTAAGAGCCCTTATTAGGGCTACTACGCTGAACAGTATATAGCTCATTTTCTATGTAGTCAGGCAGGGCCCCAGAAGCTCAGAATATACCTTTTACCACCATATATACCAGCTACCAGAAGACAAGAGAGTCCTTAAGAGCCCTTATTAGGGCTACTATGTTGAACAGTATATAGCTCATTTTCTATGTAGTCAGGCAGGGCCCCAGAAGCTCAGAATATACCTTTTACCACCATATATACCAGCTACCAGAAGACAAGAGAGTCCTTAATCCCTTATTAGTGCTGCTATGTTGAACAGTATATAGCTCATTTTCTATGTAGTCAGGCAGGGCCCCAGAAGCTCAGAATATACCTTTTACCACCATATATACCAGCTACCAGAAGACAAGAGAGTCCTTAAGAGCCCTTATTAGGGCTACTATGTTGAACAGTATATATCTCATATCCTATGTAGTCAGGCAGGGCCCCAGAAGCTCAGAATATACCTTTTACCACCATATATACCAGCTACCAGAAGACAAGAGAGTCCTTAAGAGCCCTTATTAGGGCTACTATGTTGAACAGTATATAGCTCATATCCTATGTAGTCAGGCAGGGCCCCAGAAGCTCAGAATATACCTTTTACCACCATATATACCAGCTACCAGAAGACAAGAGAGTCCTTAAGAGCCCTTATTAGGGCTACTATGTTGTACAGTATATAGCTCATTTTCTATGTAGTCAGGCAGGGCCCCAGAAGCTCAGAATATACCTTTTACCACCATATATACCAACTACCAGAAGACAAGAGAGTCCTTAATCCCTTATTAGTGCTGCTATGTTGAACAGTATATAGCTCATTTTCTATGTAGTCAGGCAGGGCCCCAGAAGCTCAGAATATACCTTTTACCACCATATATACCAGCTACCAGAAGACAAGAGAGTCCTTAAGAGCCCTTATTAGGGCTACTATGTTGAACAGTATATATCTCATATCCTATGTAGTCAGGCAGGGCCCCAGAAGCTCAGAATATACCTTTTACCACCATATATACCAGCTACCAGAAGACAAGAGAGTCCTTAAGAGCCCTTATTAGGGCTACTATGTTGTACAGTATATAGCTCATTTTCTATGTAGTCAGGCAGGGCCCCAGAAGCTCAGAATATACCTTTTACCACCATATATACCAGCTACCAGAAGACAAGAGAGTCCTTAATCCCTTATTAGTGCTGCTATGTTGTACAGTATATAGCTCATTTTCTATGTAGTCAGGCAGGGCCCCAGAAGCTCAGAATATACCTTTTACCACCATATATACCAGCTACCAGAAGACAAGAGAGTCCTTAATCCCTTATTAGTGCTGCTATGTTGAACAGTATATAGCTCATTTTCTATGTAGTCAGGCAGGGCCCCAGAAGCTCAGAATATACCTTTTACCACCATATATACCAGCTACCAGAAGACAAGACAGTCCTTAAGAGCCCTTATTAGGGCTACTATGTTGAACAGTATATAGCTCATATGTAGGCAGGCAGGGCCCCAGAAGCTCAGAATATACCTTTTACCACCATATATACCAGCTACCAGAAGACAAGACAGTCCTTAAGAGCCCTTATTAGGGCTACTACGCTGAACAGTATATAGCTCATTTTCTATGTAGTCAGGCAGGGCCCCAGAAGCTCAGAATATACCTTTTACCACCATATATACCAGCTACCAGAAGACAAGACAGTCCTTAAGAGCCCTTATTAGGGCTACTACGCTGAACAGTATATAGCTCATTTTCTATGTAGTCAGGCAGGGCCCCAGAAGCTCAGAATATACCTTTTACCACCATATATACCAGCTACCAGACAACAAGACAGTCCTTAAGAGCCCTTATTAGGGCTACTACGCTGAACAGTATATAGCTCATTTTCTATGTAGTCAGGCAGGGCCCCAGAAGCTCAGAATATACCTTTTACCACCATATATACCAGCTACCAGAAGACAAGAGAGTCCTTAAGAGCCCTTATTAGGGCTACTACGCTGAACAGTATATAGCTCATTTTCTATGTAGTCAGGCAGGGCCCCAGAAGCTCAGAATATACCTTTTACCACCATATATACCAGCTACCAGAAGACAAGAGAGTCCTTAAGAGCCCTTATTAGGGCTACTATGTTGAACAGTATATATCTCATATCCTATGTAGTCAGGCAGGGCCCCAGAAGCTCAGAATATACCTTTTACCACCATATATACCAGCTACCAGAAGACAAGAGAGTCCTTAAGAGCCCTTATTAGGGCTACTATGTTGAACAGTATATAGCTCATATCCTATGTAGTCAGGCAGGGCCCCAGAAGCTCAGAATATACCTTTTACCACCATATATACCAGCTACCAGAAGACAAGAGAGTCCTTAAGAGCCCTTATTAGGGCTACTATGTTGAACAGTATATAGCTCATATCCTATGTAGTCAGGCTGGGCCCCAGAAGCTCAGAATATACCTTTTACCACCATATATACCAGCTACCAGAAGACAAGAGAGTCCTTAAGAGCCCTTATTAGGGCTACTATGTTGTACAGTATATAGCTCATTTTCTATGTAGTCAGGCAGGGCCCCAGAAGCTCAGAATATACCTTTTACCACCATATATACCAGCTACCAGAAGACAAGAGAGTCCTTAATCCCTTATTAGTGCTGCTATGTTGAACAGTATATAGCTCATTTTCTATGTAGTCAGGCAGGGCCCCAGAAGCTCAGAATATACCTTTTACCACCATATATACCAGCTACCAGAAGACAAGACAGTCCTTAAGAGCCCTTATTAGGGCTACTATGTTGAACAGTATATAGCTCATATGTAGGCAGGCAGGGCCCCAGAAGCTCAGAATATACCTTTTACCACCATATATACCAGCTACCAGAAGACAAGAGAGTCCTTAAGAGCCCTTATTAGTGCTGCTATGTTGAACAGTATATAGCTCATATGTAGGCAGGCAGGGCCCCAGAAGCTCAGAATATACCTTTTACCACCATATATACCAGCTACCAGAAGACAAGAGAGTCCTTAAGAGCCCTTATTAGGGCTACTATGTTGTACAGTATATAGCTCATTTTCTATGTAGTCAGGCAGGGCCCCAGAAGCTCAGAATATACCTTTTACCACCATATATACCAGCTACCAGAAGACAAGAGAGTCCTTAATCCCTTATTAGTGCTGCTATGTTGAACAGTATATAGCTCATTTTCTATGTAGTCAGGCAGGGCCCCAGAAGCTCAGAATATACCTTTTACCACCATATATACCAGCTACCAGAAGACAAGAGAGTCCTTAAGAGCCCTTATTAGGGCTACTATGTTGAACAGTATATATCTCATATCCTATGTAGTCAGGCAGGGCCCCAGAAGCTCAGAATATACCTTTTACCACCATATATACCAGCTACCAGAAGACAAGAGAGTCCTTAAGAGCCCTTATTAGGGCTACTATGTTGTACAGTATATAGCTTATTTTCTATGTAGTCAGGCAGCGCCCCAGAAGCTCAGAATATACCTTTTACCACCATATATACCAGCTACCAGAAGACAAGAGAGTCCTTAATCCCTTATTAGTGCTGCTATGTTGTACAGTATATAGCTCATTTTCTATGTAGTCAGGCAGGGCCCCAGAAGCTCAGAATATACCTTTTACCACCATATATACCAGCTACCAGAAGACAAGAGAGTCCTTAATCCCTTATTAGTGCTGCTATGTTGAACAGTATTTAGCTCATTTTCTATGTAGTCAGGCAGGGCCCCAGAAGCTCAGAATATACCTTTTACCACCATATATACCAGCTACCAGAAGACAAGACAGTCCTTAAGAGCCCTTATTAGGGCTACTATGTTGAACAGTATATAGCTCATATGTAGGCAGGCAGGGCCCCAGAAGCTCAGAATATACCTTTTACCACCATATATACCAGCTACCAGAAGACAAGACAGTCCTTAAGAGCCCTTATTAGGGCTACTACGCTGAACAGTATATAGCTCATTTTCTATGTAGTCAGGCAGGGCCCCAGAAGCTCAGAATATACCTTTTACCACCATATATACCAGCTACCAGAAGACAAGACAGTCCTTAAGAGCCCTTATTAGGGCTACTACGCTGAACAGTATATAGCTCATTTTCTATGTAGTCAGGCAGGGCCCCAGAAGCTCAGAATATACCTTTTACCACCATATATACCAGCTACCAGACAACAAGACAGTCCTTAAGAGCCCTTATTAGGGCTACTACGCTGAACAGTATATAGCTCATTTTCTATGTAGTCAGGCAGGGCCCCAGAAGCTCAGAATATACCTTTTACCACCATATATACCAGCTACCAGAAGACAAGAGAGTCCTTAAGAGCCCTTATTAGGGCTACTACGCTGAACAGTATATAGCTCATTTTCTATGTAGTCAGGCAGGGCCCCAGAAGCTCAGAATATACCTTTTACCACCATATATACCAGCTACCAGAAGACAAGAGAGTCCTTAAGAGCCCTTATTAGGGCTACTATGTTGAACAGTATATATCTCATATCCTATGTAGTCAGGCAGGGCCCCAGAAGCTCAGAATATACCTTTTACCACCATATATACCAGCTACCAGAAGACAAGAGAGTCCTTAAGAGCCCTTATTAGGGCTACTATGTTGAACAGTATATATCTCATATCCTATGTAGTCAGGCAGGGCCCCAGAAGCTCAGAATATACCTTTTACCACCATATATACCAGCTACCAGAAGACAAGAGAGTCCTTAAGAGCCCTTATTAGGGCTACTATGTTGTACAGTATATAGCTCATTTTCTATGTAGTCAGGCAGGGCCCCAGAAGCTCAGAATATACCTTTTACCACCATATATACCAGCTACCAGAAGACAAGAGAGTCCTTAATCCCTTATTAGTGCTGCTATGTTGAACAGTATATAGCTCATTTTCTATGTAGTCAGGCAGGGCCCCAGAAGCTCAGAATATACCTTTTACCACCATATATACCAGCTACCAGAAGACAAGACAGTCCTTAAGAGCCCTTATTAGGGCTACTATGTTGAACAGTATATAGCTCATATGTAGGCAGGCAGGGCCCCAGAAGCTCAGAATATACCTTTTACCACCATATATACCAGCTACCAGAAGACAAGAGAGTCCTTAAGAGCCCTTATTAGTGCTGCTATGTTGAACAGTATATAGCTCATATGTAGGCAGGCAGGGCCCCAGAAGCTCAGAATATACCTTTTACCACCATATATACCAGCTACCAGAAGACAAGACAGTCCTTAAGAGCCCTTATTAGGGCTACTATGTTGAACAGTATATAGCTCATATGTAGGCAGGCAGGGCCCCAGAAGCTCAGAATATACCTTTTACCACCATATATACCAGCTACCAGAAGACAAGACAGTCCTTAAGAGCCCTTATTAGGGCTACTACGCTGAACAGTATATAGCTCATTTTCTATGTAGTCAGGCAGGGCCCCAGAAGCTCAGAATATACCTTTTACCACCATATATACCAGCTACCAGAAGACAAGACAGTCCTTAAGAGCCCTTATTAGGGCTACTACGCTGAACAGTATATAGCTCATTTTCTATGTAGTCAGGCAGGGCCCCAGAAGCTCAGAATATACCTTTTACCACCATATATACCAGCTACCAGAAGACAAGACAGTCCTTAAGAGCCCTTATTAGGGCTACTACGCTGAACAGTATATAGCTCATTTTCTATGTAGTCAGGCAGGGCCCCAGAAGCTCAGAATATACCTTTTACCACCATATATACCAGCTACCAGAAGACAAGAGAGTCATTAAGAGCCCTTATTAGGGCTACTATGTTGAACAGTATATAGCTCATTTTCTATGTAGTCAGGCAGGGCCCCAGAAGCTCAGAATATACCTTTTACCACCATATATACCAGCTACCAGAAGACAAGAGAGTCCTTAATCCCTTATTAGTGCTGCTATGTTGAACAGTATATAGCTCATTTTCTATGTAGTCAGGCAGGGCCCCAGAAGCTCAGAATATACCTTTTACCACCATATATACCAGCTACCAGAAGACAAGAGAGTCCTTAATCCCTTATTAGTGCTGCTATGTTGAACAGTATATAGCTCATATGTAGGCAGGCAGGGCCCCAGAAGCTCAGAATATACCTTTTACCACCATATATACCAGCTACCAGAAGACAAGAGAGTCCTTAATCCCTTATTAGTGCTGCTATGTTGAACAGTATATAGCTCATATCCTATGTAGTCAGGCAGGGCCCCAGAAGCTCAGAATATACCTTTTACCACCATATATACCAGCTACCAGAAGACAAGAGAGTCATTGAGAGCCCTTATTAGGGCTGCTATGTTTTAAAAATTGTGTGGAGGCCCAAGAGCTGAGACCTTTTAAAAATTGTGTGGAGGCCCAAGAGCTGAGACCTTTTAAAAATTGTGTGGAGGCCCAAGAGCTGAGACCTTTTAAAAATTGTGTGGAGGCCCACGAGCTGAGACCTCTTAAAAATTGTGTGGAGGCCCAAGAGCTGAGACCTTTTAAAAATTGTGTGGAGGCCCAAGAGCTGAGACCTCTCAAACATTGTGTGGAGGCCCAAGAGCTGAGACCTTTTAAAAATTGTGTGGAGGCCCATGAGCTGAGACCTCTTAAAAATTGTGTGGAGGCCCAAGAGCTGAGACCTTTTAAAAATTGTGTGGAGGCCCAAGAGTTGAGACCTCTTAAAAATTGATTGTATTAAGCCTAAGAGGTGAGCCATAATTTTTTTCATTAATACAGCAATTCTACGGCGGTTAAGGAGGAGGAGGAGGAGGAGGAGGAGGAGGAAATGGCACTTCATACAGATGGCACTTCACTCTTGGCTGCTTTCCACTGTTGTACAAGCAAAGTCCGGGTCAATCCACTTGCTGTTCATTTTGATTAGCGTCAGCCTGTCGGCACTGTCGGTTGACAGGCAGCTGCGCTTATCGGTTATAATGCCCCCGGCTGCGCTGAACACACCCTTTCTGATAGCATGCTGGCGGCAGGGCAGGCAAGCACCTCCAAGGCGTACAGGGACAGTTCCAGCCACGTGTCCAACTTGGAGACCCAGTAAGTGTAGGTCGCCGAGGGATCGGGGAGGACAGGGGTGTGGTCTGCCAGGTAGTCCCGCAACATCCGCCGATACTTGTCCCTCCTGCTGATAGCGGGCCCCGCAGTGATGGAAGTTGCACGAGGGGGTGACATGAACGTGTCCCACACCTTGGAGAGTGTTCCCCTGGTGGCTGTGGGCCTGATCGATGTTGTCAGACTCTGGGAGACACTCTCCTCTCTGCCGCCAGCGATGCTGGGTGGGAAAATCTGCATCATGTTCTGCAAGAGTTCCCTCTGGTATTCCAGTAATCGATTCGTCCTCTCCTCTACCGGAATAAAAGAGGAGAAGTTATCTTTATACCGGGGGTCCAGGAGTGCGAAGACCCAGTATAGTTTGTTCTCCAATATCCGGACAACACGTATGTCCCGGGAAAAGCAGCCCAGCATGAAGTCAGCCATGTGTGCCAGACTCTGAGTAGGCATGACCTCACTGCCCCCACCAGAAGGATCATTTTCCATTTCCTCCTCTTCCTCCTCCTCTCCGCCCCATCCGCGCTGAACCAATGGGACGCACACAGCCTGACTGCTACCCTCGCCGCCAGCATCCTCTTCCACAGCCACCTCCACGTTGTCCTCCTCCTCCTCATCCTCCTCCTGCAACTGCCACCGAGCAGCAGACAAAAGTGTGGTCTGACTGTCTACCTGCCTTGCGTCTCCTCCTACCCCCATCTCCTCTGTGTGCAATGCGTTCTCCCTTATTGCGATGAGCGATTCTTTAAGGACGCCTAGGAGCGGGATGGTTACGCTCACTATAGCGTCCTCGCTGCTGACCTTCTTAGTGGACTCCTCAAAGATACGCAATACATCGCATATGTCTGCCATCCATGGCCACTCGTGGTTGGCAAACTGAGGGAGCTGAGTTGGAGGCACGCGTGGATGCATCATCTGGTACTCCATCAATGCTTTCTGCTGCTCACACACCCTGGCCAACATGCAATAGGTGGAATTCCAGCGAGTGGGCAGGTCGCACAACAGCCGATGTTGAGGCAAATGGAGGCGTTGCTGGATTTTTTTTTAAGCTAGCAGCAGCTACAGTTGACTTCCGAAAGTGAGCGCACAAGCGCCGCACTTTGACCAGTAGCTCTGCCAGGTTGGGGTAAGTCTTTAGAAACTTTTGTACTACCAAATTAAAAACGTGGGCCAGGCATGGTACGTGATTGAGTTCTGCAAGCTCCAGAGCCGCCACCAGGTTACGGCCGTTATCGCACACGACCATGCCTGGTCCTAGCTGCAGCGGCGACAGCCACATCTCTGTCTGCTGCAATATGGCGTGCCTCACCTCTGCGGCGCTGTGCTTCCTGTCGCCCAAGCTGATGAGCTTAAGCACCGCCTGCTGACGTCTCCCCGTGCCAGTGCTGCAACGCTTCCAGCTAGGGGCTGAGGGCGATGTTAAGGCAGAGGAGGAGGAGGAGGAGGAGGAGGAGGAGGAGGAAGAGGAGGGGGGTCTATCAGAACCTGTGCTGGCAATCTTGGGCGGGGGTGGTATGTAGGCCGTCCCTGTTTGCGACCCCGTCCCCGCTTCCACAACATTCACCCAGTGTGCCGTCAAAGAGATGTAGCGTCCTTGGCCGCAAGCGCTTGTCCACGAGTCGGTGGTCAAGTGGACCTTTGCGCTGACTGCGTACCTCAGGGTCCGCCTGATGTTACGCGACACGTGCTGGTGCAGGGCGGGGACGCCACACCGGGAAAAATAGTGGCGGCTAGGGACGGAATAGCGAGGTGCGGCAGCCGCCATCAGGTCGCGGAAGGCCTGCGTCTCCACAAGCCAAAACGGCAACATCTCCAGGGCCAGCAGTTTGGAGATGAGGCAGGTTAAGGCTTGGGCTTGGGGGTGACTGGAGGCGTACTTCCGCCTGCGGTTGAACGCCTGCGAGATGGACAGTTGATGGGACGAGGAGATGGAAGGTGCAGACGAAGATGCGGGGGAAGGGGGGGCTGAAGGAGAAGGCCCCAAAGTAGCCGAGGCAGAGGCAGATGTGGAGGTGTCCTGGCTGGAGGTCTGGACCGCAGTGGCAGCACACAACAAAGGGGAAGAGGCAGTGGCAGCAAGACCGGGCGCAGGTTGTATTGCGTTTGCTCTCTCCCACTCAGCCCAGTGCTTGAATTCCAAGTGACGGCGCATGCCTGAGGTGGTCAGATTGCTCTTCTCAGAGCCTTTACTCAGTTTTGAGTGGCAGATTGCGCAAACCGCGCTCAGTTTGTCATCCGCGCAAACATTAAAAAATCTCCACACCACAGAAGTACGAGGCCTCGATGGGGGAGCTTCGCGCGACTGCCTGCTGCCGGGAAGAGCTTCGGCCCTGCTGGCTGTGGCCTGCCTTCTCTGTCTGGACTGTCCTCTGCCTCTGGACTGTCCTCTGCCTCTTGCTGCCTTATTCGGTGATGCGCAGACCGCATCTCCACTGCTTTCCCCGCTGGACATCACCCCTGTCCAAGTGGGGTCGGTCATTTCGTCGTCCACCACCTCCTCTTCCACTTCCTCTCTCTGCTCCTCCTCCTGCCCACTGGACATTCCAACAGCCTCCCTTGATGGCAACTGCGTCTCATCATCATCGCTCATGATAGCAGATGCTGGTTCCGGGTCCACATCACTAGCAGATGGCGGATACTCAAGTGTTTGGGCATCACTACAAACAAATTCCTCTGCTAGCTCCTGGGATTCTTGCAGCACATCTGGAAAAGGACCCGAAAAGAGGTCCTGGGAGGGGTCAAGGGTGGGCTGACTCTGTTGGCCAGGTTGGGAGGAAGGAGGGTCAGAGTGAGACTGTGTGGATGACTGGGTGGTGGACAAGTGACTGGAAGCGTTATCGGCCATCCATTGCACCACCTGTTCACGCTGCTCAGGCTTTAACAGAGGTGTACCCCGCCCCCCGCATAACTGTCCCATAAAGGCAGGAAAGCTGGATGAGCGTAATGCTGGCTGCCCCTCACCAGCACGCATTGTATCCCCACTGGCTTCAACGCGGTTTGTGCCCCCACCAGCATTTCCGCGCCCCCGTCCTCGTCCACGTCCCTTTGCGCTAGCCCTCCGCATTTCAGACGTTTTACTTTTTTGGCCACGCGTTATGCCAAATATAAAAATATTTTTAAGAAGAACACCTGGCTATACAGCCGTATACTGCCAGAAGGTGAAATGGTGCCTATACGCACCGGGTATATAACAAGGTTTTGTTGGTAAAGAGGACACAAAACAGTAGTGCCAAATATAAAAAATATTTTTAAGAAAAACACCTGGCTATACAGCCGTATACTGCCAGAAGGTGAAATGGTGCCTATACGCACCGTGTATAAAACAGTGTTTTGTTGGCACAGAGGACACAAAACAGTAGTGCAAAATATAGTTTTGTATATAGGTGGTAATACACCACTGAAGTCTTTCTGTCCCTATTCCAGCATCAGCAGCTACCCCTCACTAAAGCAGCCGTTTTGAGCAGAGTGTATATAGTTTTGTATATAGGTGGTAATACACCACTGAAGTCTTTCTGTCCCTATTCCAGCAGCAGCAGCTACCCCTCACTAAAGCAGCCGTAGCTGCAGCACTAATAAGTGCTCAGCTCTTGGGCCTCCACACAATGTTTGAGAGGTCTCAGCTCTTGGGCCTCCACACAATTTTTATAAGGTCTCAGCTCTTGGGCCTCCACACAATGTTTGAGAGGTCTCAGCTCTTGGGCCTCCACACAATTTTTAAAAGGTCTCAGCTCTTGGGACTCCACACAATGTTTGAGAGGTCTCAGCTCTAGGGCCTCCACACAATTTTTAAAAGGTCTCAGCTCTTGGGCCTCCACACAATGTTTGAGAGGTCTCAGCTCTTGGGCCTCCACACAATTTTTAAAAGGTCTCAGCTCTTGGGCCTCCACACAATGTTTGAGAGGTCTCAGCTCTTGGGCCTCCACACAATTTTTAAGAGGTCTCAGCTCTTGGGCCTCCACACAATTTTTAAAAGGTCTCAGCTCTTGGGCCTCCACACAATTTTTAAAAGGTCTCAGCTCTTGGGCCTCCACACAATGTTTGAGAGGTCTCAGCTCTTGGGCCTCCACACAATTTTTAAAAGGTCTCAGCTCTTGGGCCTCCACACAATGTTTGAGAGGTCTCAGCTCTTGGGCCTCCACACAATTTTTAAAAGGTCTCAGCTCTTGGGCCTCCACACAATGTTTGAGAGGTCTCAGCTCTTGGGCCTCCACACAATTTTTAAAAGGTCTCAGCTCTTGGGCCTCCACACAATGTTTGAGAGGTCTCAGCTCTTGGGCCTCCACACAATTTTTAAAAGGTCTCAGCTCTTGGGCCTCCACACAATGTTTGAGAGGTCTCAGCTCTTGGGCCTCCACACAATTTTTAAAAGGTCTCAGCTCTTGGGCCTCCACACAATTTTTAAAAGGTCTCAGCTCTTGGGCCTCCACATAATTTTTAAGAGGTCTCAGCTCTTGGGCCTCCACACAATGTTTGAGAGGTCTCAGCTCTTGGGCCTCCACACAATTTTTAAAAGGTCTCAGCTCTTGGGCCTCCACACAATGTTTGAGAGGTCTCAGCTCTTGGGCCTCCACACAATTTTTAAAAGGTCTCAGCTCTTGGGCCTCCACACAATTTTTAAAAGGTCTCAGCTCTTGGGCCTCCACACAATTTTTAAGAGGTCTCAGCTCTAAGCTTCCCTTACTGCTGGGGTGACACACTGTAACAAACCTCCTCCTGTAAGCTTCCCTGACTGCTGGGGTGACACACTGTAACAAACCTCCTCCTGTAAGCTTCCCTTACTGCTGGGGTGACACACTGTAACAAACCTCCTCCTGTAAGCTTCCCTTACTGCTGGGGTGACACACTGTAACAAACCTCCTCCTTTAAGCTTCCCTTACTGCTGGGGTGACACAATGACACAAGAGGACATGTCTGACCACATCTCACACACACACACACACACACACACACACAATGACAATTAGGGGTGGGGTCTATTTATTTTCCCCCTTGCCTATGCCATCTGTGGTTGTCATTAGGCAACGTGATTTTAAGGGGTGCAGAATTTTGTTCTTCTTTTTTGTACAGTTTGGCTTGGGGTCCATGGCAATGTAGAGGAAAGAAGGTTTCCTTGTCTTGTCTCACTTTACGTAGAAGTAATATTGTGTTTGGAGTGTATTGTTGAGAGGCTGTGATAGTGGCGTAATAGTGCGACTTGGGCACGTTATATGCACCCAGACATGCTTCCCCTGCTGTCCCAGTTGCATTCCAGCAGTGTTGGCATCATTTTCTGATGTTTCAGGGTGGACTTGGTGACCTCCAAGTGGTCGAATTGAGATTTCCAAGTGTCGAGCATTTTTTTCCCATAGACTATAATGGGATTCGATATTCGGTCGAGTAGTCGAGTAACGCGGTCTATTCGAATCGAAATTCGAAATTTCGAATATTTCACTACTCGCTCATCTCTAGTCTTAAACAGAGGCTGCTGTAGTCACAGAATGGGATGCCCTGGCAGGGTCCAGAAGTACTATGCCGAGCAAAAGTGTCTTTATCAGGCTAATTTCAAATATAATAAGAGCAAATGGTTATATGGTCTTAAACAGAGGCTGCTGTAGTCACAGAATGGGATGCCCTGGCAGGGTCCAGAAGTACTATGCCGAGCAAAAGTGTCTTTATCAGGCTAATTTCAAATATAATAAGAGCAAATGGTTATATGGTCTTAAACAGAGGCTGCTGTAGTCACAGAAAGGGATGCCCTGGCAGGGTCCAGAAGTACTATGCCGAGCAAAAGTGTCTTTATCAGGCTAATTTCAAATATAATAAGAGCAAATGGTTATATGGTCTTAAACAGAGGCTGCTGTAGTCACAGAATGGGATGCCCTGGCAGGGTCCAGAAGTACTATGCCGAGCAAAAGTGTCTTTATCAGGCTAATTTCAAATATAATAAGAGCAAATGGTTATATGGTCTTAAACAGAGGCTGCTGTAGTCACAGAATGGGATGCCCTGGCAGGGTCCAGAAGTACTATGCCCAGCAAAAGTGTCTTTATCAGGCTAATTTCAAATATAATAAGAGCAAATGGTTATATGGTCTTAAACAGAGGCTGCTGTAGTCACAGAATGGGATGCCCTGGCAGGGTCCAGAAGTACTATGCCGAGCAAAAGTGTCTTTATCAGGCCTAATTTCAATTATAATAAGAGCAAATGGTTATATGGTCTTAAACAGAGGCTGCTGTAGTCACAGAATGGGATGCCCTGGCAGGGTCCAGAAGTACTATGCCCAGCAAAAGTGTCTTTATCAGGCCTAATTTCAATTATAATAAGAGCAAATGGTTATATGGTCTTAAACAGAGGCTGCTGTAGTCACAGAATGGGATGCCCTGGCAGGGTCCAGAAGTACTATGCCGAGCAAAAGTGTCTTTATCAGGCTAATTTCAAATATAATAAGAGCAAATGGTTATATGGTCTTAAACAGAGGCTGCTGTAGTCACAGAATGGGATGCCCTGGCAGGGTCCAGAAGTACTATGCCCAGCAAAAGTGTCTTTATCAGGCTAATTTCAAATATAATAAGAGCAAATGGTTATATGGTCTTAAACAGAGGCTGCTGTAGTCACAGAATGGGATGCCCTGGCAGGGTCCAGAAGTACTATGCCCAGCAAAAGTGTCTTTATCAGGCTAATTTCAAATATAATAAGAGCAAATGGTTATATGGTCTTAAACAGAGGCTGCTGTAGTCACAGAATGGGATGCCCTGGCAGGGTCCAGAAGTACTATGCCCAGCAAAAGTGTCTTTATCAGGCCTAATTTCAAATATAATAAGAGCAAATGGTTATATGGTCTTAAACAGAGGCTGCTGTAGTCACAGAATGGGATGCCCTGGCAGGGTCCAGAAGTACTATGCCGAGCAAAAGTGTCTTTATCAGGCTAATTTCAAATATAATAAGAGCAAATGGTTATATGGTCTTAAACAGAGGCTGCTGTAGTCACAGAATGGGATGCCCTGGCAGGGTCCAGAAGTACTATGCCGAGCAAAAGTGTCTTTATCAGGCCTAATTTCAATTATAATAAGAGCAAATGGTTATATGGTCTTAAACAGAGGCTGCTGTAGTCACAGAATGGGATGCCCTGGCAGGGTCCAGAAGTACTATGCCCAGCAAAAGTGTCTTTATCAGGCTAATTTCAAATATAATAAGAGCAAATGGTTATATGGTCTTAAACAGAGGCTGCTGTAGTCACAGAATGGGATGCCCTGGCAGGGTCCAGAAGTACTATGCCCAGCAAAAGTGTCTTTATCAGGCCTAATTTCAATTATAATAAGAGCAAATGGTTATATGGTCTTAAACAGAGGCTGCTGTAGTCACAGAATGGGATGCCCTGGCAGGGTCCAGAAGTACTATGCCAAGCAAAAGTGTCTTTATCAGGCTAATTTCAAATATAATAAGAGCAAATGGTTATATGGTCTTAAACAGAGGCTGCTGTAGTCACAGAATGGGATGCCCTGGCAGGGTCCAGAAGTACTATGCCCAGCAAAAGTGTCTTTATCAGGCTAATTTCAAATATAATAAGAGCAAATGGTTATATGGTCTTAAACAGAGGCTGCTGTAGTCACAGAATGGGATGCCCTGGCAGGGTCCAGAAGTACTATGCCGAGCAAAAGTGTCTTTATCAGGCTAATTTCAAATATAATAAGAGCAAATGGTTATATGGTCTTAAACAGAGGCTGCTGTAGTCACAGAATGGGATGCCCTGGCAGGGTCCAGAAGTACTATGCCGAGCAAAAGTGTCTTTATCAGGCTAATTTCAAATATAATAAGAGCAAATGGTTATATGGTCTTAAACAGAGGCTGCTGTAGTCACAGAATGGGATGCCTCACAGCAGACTTAAGATCAGTTCAGTATATATGCACAGTTAGTTAGTATAAGCAGCCTGAAAACGCTAACAAAGCCTGTCAGGCTGGATGAAAAAAAAAAAAAAACTCCCTGTGACAGGCTGACAGCCTCCGATTTTTCTACCTTTCCCTGTTTTTTCGCTGACTTTCTGTCTGTCTCCTGTCTGTCTCCTGCCTGTCTCCAGCCTGTCCCTGTCTGTCCCTGCCTGTCTAACTGTCTCTCCCTCAGCTACACAGCGTTCTGTCTCTCACGAATGCAATAGAGAAATGAGGCAGGAAAGCAAGATGGCCGGCCTTAAATACCGCTGTGACGTCACCGGGCTTGCTGGCTGCTGATAGGCTGCATGTGACTGTCCCAGCTTGCACTGGCGCGGGGTTGATGTCTGGACATGTCCCGTCCGCCATCTTAGAATGCCTGTAATGTAAATGAATGGATGTTAAAGGAAAACTTCGAGCGATCGAATCGCGGGGAAATTCGGATTCGATCCGAATCGAATTTTTCCTGAAATTCGGATCGAATCCGGGTTCGTCCGGATCGATTCGCTCATCCCTAATGTATTTATATCTCCCATTTTTCAGTTTTTAGAGTATTAACAAATTGGTTAACAATCATAAGACAGCGCTTATAATTTAACCCTTCCCCGCCACGGTAGCATCTATATTACCTGAAGGTAGTTTAAATTTAACAGCAGTTGAAAGCAACTAGTGCCATATATATGGGGAGCATTTATAGCATTGATTGGATATCTCTATCTTTTACATTTACAGGCCGTAAAGGGCCAGTACCTATGATTGAGAATGGTTACCACACTTTTCAGGATCTGTTTTGGATGTATTTCTTGTACACAAATGAAAAAGTGTCACAAAGGTAAAGATACCTTTTCTTTATTTTCACTGTAGATGAAAAAAACTTGGAGAAATGAATACATTACATATTTTCATATATATATTTTTCAAATATAGGGCATTGAGAAAGCCAGAATGGGTCAAACATGTCTGCCCTTTAGAGACAAAGTAAAAGCATTGAATTTGATGAAGAAAGTAACTCCATTTCGGGAAATGTATATAGATGAATTATTGATGTAATTGTTTTTAGATGTATGAAAATATTTTAGCAATTTTCCAATAAATGAAATTTTTTTTTTAAAGATATGAAGTAGAGAGGTCATATATAAAGGCCGATATGGAATCCCGGGAATTGCCTAGTCCCAGAATATAGCATATGATTCTCAAAATGTTTGGAAATTGTCTTTTAGCTTTTACAATCATGGCTAGCATTATTGGGTAAAAAATACCCCGAACTATGTTCTCCCCTTTTTTGCTACCTGGATTTAATCTGTGAGACCCATCGGGTCTATGGGGGGTTGCGCTATGACAAAAAGTTTCATCCACAATGTCCATGCATCCCAAACTGAGTTGGGAATATCGTGACAATGGAATTTGGCTATGGTTCATGAATGCAAAAGGTGGGACATACACTTCGGCGCTGGCTCAGCAGCCCTTTCTGGCTGGGGGTGCCTCTGCGGTTGCAGGGGCCACTAAAACCAGTAAAAAAGGTCCATGTTGGGCGTTTATTGATTCCTTTTGTAAATGGAGCACCTTGTGTTGATTTAAGCACAAGTGTTCAAGTGTTCAGGATGCAGGGGAATCCACCCGGCAGGCCATTGCTTTCAAAAATAAAAAATGGCAAAGAAAAAGATCTAGATATTTTTTCTGGAAAAGGGGAGGACACCAGTGACCATAGATGCGAAGATCCTATCGCTAAATAGATACCCGAATAGGGAAGCTGCCCAGTTACTTCTTGAAGGTTTTCCATTTGGTTTTGCTATTCCTTGGTCCTGAGGCCAATCTGTGCTCAGCATACATGCATCCTGAGGTAATCAGAAAAACAATCCAGAAGGACGGTGAGTTGGGTCAGATGGCAGGCTTCTTTTTATTATAAATGCCCATGGAGAGTTTAGTAGTATCACTACTATGGGTGGTCCCAGAAAACAAAGTGGGAAATCCTGGCTTCCTGAAGGGAGTATCAGTGAATGAATCATTGATAAGAAGCTGTCGTCAGTGACATTTGCTTCTTTTGATTGTTCTCTGGTTAGTCAAGTCAAGTTAGGCGGCTATTAGGTTGCTACCAGAGCACCCAGATAGCATGCACCTTCTTGGAAGTTTTTTCAAAGGGGGGTACTTTTTTTGTTGATGCCTACCGATAGGCTGTTCCATCTCTTGCTCCTAACTTAAGGCTTATTTTTTGGAATCGGTGTTTAAGGAGAAACCAGGAGTCAATTCAGTGACTCATTATTTGGATGCTTTTTTCTGTGTGACACAGGGAGGGACATAGTTGTGTGAATTACTGTTACTGACCATGTTCAAAGCTTTTTCCCAGTTTGGGGTGCCAGTAGCTAGTGAGAAAACTGAAGGCCCAAAGAGCACAATGAAATTCCTGTGCATAGAGATAGACTCGTAATCATGGAGTGTGACGCTTTCCTAAGGACAAATTGGCTGACTTGTCTGCTGGGCTGAAGCATGCCCTCAGTAAATGGAAGATCTTGTTAAAAGAGCTTCAATATTTGTTGGGAAAGCTAAACTTTGCATTTAGAGTGCTTCCTATGGGTCAGATTTTTGCATGATGCTTGTCATTGGCAACTGCGGGGGTGCGTGAGCCTCACCATTTATTTGCTTATCATCAGATCTAAAGGAAGACATTAAGATCTTGTTGAAAATTATGCACAATTTTAATGGCTTGGACTTCTGGAAGAAGCCATTGTGTAAAAATAGTGAACTGGATTTGTTAACGCATGCGTCAGGATCAATAGGTTTTGGTGTGTATCTAGGGGATAGGTGCGCGGAGAGGTGGCCATTGGTTTGGATGTCTTCACCATTAATTCAGAATATGCATGTTAGACCTCGAGAATATCTGTCTTCGTTGTGAGCCTTCAACCCCCAATCTCCACAGCCAGCTTCAACTATAGACAAGCCTCCGTTTGCCAGGATGCTATATACGCCTTGCCGGACATGGTTGCCCCCAGGACTTGATGGCTCAAAAATTGTAGGCTCACGGGGAGTGAAGACAGATAAACCGAAGGTCAGACTGGGCGAAATAGGTAAGTACTGGAAACAGTTCGGGTGCTTCTGAAACAGGTAAGCACTGGAAGCAATTCGGGTGCTCAGGAGAAATCAAGCTCAGACATAAGTCAGACATCAAGCCAAGGGTCACACCAGGAAGTCAGAGAGCTGCGCGGTACAAGGGGATAAGATGGAGACGTGGTCAAGAACGATATGTACAGGAAATCACAGGTGAAATCAAAATGCCAGCTAAACGCTATCACGGGCACTGACACACTGAAGTGGTAATCCCTTTATAGGACTGAACCCGACCGGATTGGACAGGGGGCAGTGACTGTGATTGGTGCACTTCGGATCTGTGGGTTGATTGGTGCAGTTAGAGACCTCTGGGCTGATTGCCCCATTTGAACTTTAAAGGTACTCCGCCCAGAACTGGACCACCTAGGATTAGCTCCTTTAAACAGCCTCCAGCGGCCGCTCTGTGTGCAGCGCCGGCAGAGGACGCGCAAGCACATGCCGAATGACAGTGGACGAGGGAGGAGGGCAAGCTCGGCGACGCATTTGTTGCCGGAGCCGGCGCCTGAGTGGAAAGCGGCTGCCGGGCAGGAGAAGCCCTGGCCAGCTGCCTAAAAAACTGAGGGGGACAATCAGGTCTTCCAAGACTGACCAGGTGTGGAAGGGGGCAATGGTCTCATTGTTTCCACTGGTCGGGTGTGTTTATGGGAATTAGAACCGGAGGGAAGGGCTTTCCCTGATACACAGGGATGGATCTTCCCTTTCACTAAACGTTATCAATTTATGGCAATTTTCAGAAGGTGCTCTTTAGTCCTTGGCTACGGAAGCAGCCAGGCTGGGTATGATGGGGGAAATGGTCTGGAGGATCAGGAGATGGGAATCATATACTTATATACTTACATATACTTATGTATAAATTGTATATTAGGCCGCCCCAGGTAGAAGCAGTGTTGTGATGATTTTTTATTTTTTCAGAATCAGGAGGCTGGGTGGTTGGGGTAATGGATTTAGGAGTGCGGGGGATCTGGAAGTATTAAAACAAGGAAAAGTTCGTCGGGGTGGTTATTATGTTTCTTGTGCCATAGGTTTTTTCGATCTTGCGAAGTGTGAATCACGGGACGTTCCTTTGTACATTGGGCAGAGTGCACAGCCGAACTTCAGAGGAGAAAAAGACAAATGGGCTTGAACAAAAATTATGTGAAGCTATCTTGGTTAGGGGTGCAAAGTTTGCTATGAGAGAGCTTGTTGGGGATAGTGCTCAACAGAATAGCGGTGCACAACCCCACCCCCTGGGTGTGTTGTTGGTGCATGCCAGGGGTAATGATCTTGGTGAGATTACCACGAAGGCATTAATTGTGGCTATCAAGAGAGATTTGTTGTTCTTTATGGCAAAGTTTTCTAAGCCAGTGGTGAAATCTAGGGATGAGCGAATCGATCCGGACGAACCCGGATTCGATCCGAATTTCAGGAAAAATTCGATTCGGATCGAATCCGAATTTCCCCGCGATTCGATCGCTCGAAGTTTTCCTTTAACATCCATTCATTTACATTACAGGCATTCTAAGATGGCGGACGGGACATGTCCAGACATCAACCCCGCGCCAGTGCAAGCTGGGACAGTCACATGCAGCCTATCAGCAGCCAGCAAGCCCGGTGACGTCACAGCGGTATTTAAGGCCGGCCATCTTGCTTTCCAGCCTCATTTCTCTATTGCATTCGTGAGAGACAGAACGCTGTGTAGCTGAGGGAGAGACAGACAGTTAGACAGGCAGGGACAGACAGGGACAGGCTGGAGACAGGCAGGAGACAGACAGGAGACAGACAGAAAGTAAGCGAAAAACAGGGAAAGGAAGGGAAAATCGGAGGCTGTCAGTTTTTTTTTTTTTTTTCATCCAGCCTGCTTTGTTAGCGTTTTCAGGCTGCTTATACTAACTAACTGTGCATATATACTGAACTGATCTTAAGTCTGCTGTGAGGCATCCCATTCTGTGACTACACCAGCCTCTATTTAATAGCATAATAACCATTTGCACTTATTCTCATAGAAATCAGGCCTGATAAAGACACTTTTGCTGTGCATGCTCTCTGGTTTTTGTGGCATCCCATTCTGTGACTACACCAGCCTCTATTTAATAGCATAATAACCATTTGCACTTATTCTCATAGAAATCAGGCCTGATAAAGACACTTTTGCTGTGCATGCTCTCTGGTTTTTGTGGCATCCCATTTTGTGACTACACCAGCCTCTATTTAATAGCATAATAACCATTTGCACTTATTCTCATAGAAATCAGGCCTGATAAAGACACTTTTGCTGTGCATGCTCTCTGGTTTTTGTGGCATCCCATTCTGTGACTACACCAGCCTCTATTTAATAGCATAATAACCATTTGCACTTATTCTCATAGAAATTAGGCCTGATAAAGACACTTTTGCTGTGCATGCTCTCTGGTTTTTGTGGCATCCCATTCTGTGACAACACCAGCCTCTATTTAATAGCATAATAACCATTTGCACTTATTCTCATAGAAATTAGGCCTGATAAAGACACTTTTGCTGTGCATGCTCTCTGGTTTTTGTGGCATCCCATTCTGTGACAACACCAGCCTCTATTTAATAGCATAATAACCATTTGCACTTATTCTCATAGAAATCAGGCCTGATAAAGACACTTTTGCTGTGCATGCTCTCTGGTTTTTGTGGCATCCCATTCTGTGACAACACCAGCCTCTATTTAATAGCATAATAACCATTTGCACTTATTCTCATAGAAATTAGGCCTGATAAAGACACTTTTGCTGTGCATGCTCTCTGGTTTTTGTGGCATCCCATTCTGTGACTACACCAGCCTCTATTTAATAGCATAATAACCATTTGCACTTATTCTCATAGAAATCAGGCCTGATAAAGACACTTTTGCTGTGCATGCTCTCTGGTTTTTGTGGCATCCCATTCTGTGACTACACCAGCCTCTATTTAATAGCATAATAACCATTTGCACTTATTCTCATAGAAATCAGGCCTGATAAAGACACTTTTGCTGTGCATGCTCTCTGGTTTTTGTGGCATCCCATTCTGTGACTACACCAGCCTCTATTTAATAGCATAATAACCATTTGCACTTATTCTCATAGAAATCAGGCCTGATAAAGACACTTTTGCTGTGCATGCTCTCTGGTTTTTGTGGCATCCCATTCTGTGACTACACCAGCCTCTATTTAATAGCATAATAACCATTTGCACTTATTCTCATAGAAATTAGGCCTGATAAAGACACTTTTGCTGTGCATGCTCTCTGGTTTTTGTGGCATCCCATTCTGTGACAACACCAGCCTCTATTTAATAGCATAATAACCATTTGCACTTATTCTCATAGAAATTAGGCCTGATAAAGACACTTTTGCTGTGCATGCTCTCTGGTTTTTGTGGCATCCCATTCTGTGACAACACCAGCCTCTATTTAATAGCATAATAACCATTTGCACTTATTCTCATAGAAATTAGGCCTGATAAAGACACTTTTGCTGTGCATGCTCTCTGGTTTTTGTGGCATCCCATTCTGTGACAACACCAGCCTCTATTTAATAGCATAATAACCATTTGCACTTATTCTCATAGAAATCAGGCCTGATAAAGACACTTTTGCTGTGCATGCTCTCTGGTTTTTGTGGCATCCCATTCTGTGACAACACCAGCCTCTATTTAATAGCATAATAACCATTTGCACTTATTCTCATAGAAATTAGGCCTGATAAAGACACTTTTGCTGTGCATGCTCTCTGGTTTTTGTGGCATCCCATTCTGTGACTACACCAGCCTCTATTTAATAGCATAATAACCATTTGCACTTATTCTCATAGAAATCAGGCCTGATAAAGACACTTTTGCTGTGCATGCTCTCTGGTTTTTGTGGCATCCCATTCTGTGACTACACCAGCCTCTATTTAATAGCATAATAACCATTTGCACTTATTCTCATAGAAATCAGGCCTGATAAAGACACTTTTGCTGTGCATGCTCTCTGGTTTTTGTGGCATCCCATTCTGTGACTACACCAGCCTCTATTTAATAGCATAATAACCATTTGCACTTATTCTCATAGAAATCAGGCCTGATAAAGACACTTTTGCTGGGCATAGCACTACTGGTCCCAGCCAGGTCCACTTCTTTTTTTGGGGCATCCCATTCTGTGACTATAGCAGCCTCTGTTAAAGACCATATAACCATTTGCTCTTATTATATTTGAAATTAGCCTGATAAAGACACTTTTGCTGGGCATAGCACTACTGGACCCTGCAAGGGCATCCCATTCTGTGACTATAGCAGCCTCTGTTAAAGACCATATAACCATTTGCACTTATTCTCATAGAAATCAGGCCTGATAAAGACACTTTTGCTGGGCATAGCACTACTGGTCCCAGCCAGGTCCACTTCTTTTTTTGGGGCATCCCATTCTGTGACTATAGCAGCCTCTGTTAAAGACCATATAACCATTTGCTCTTATTATATTTGAAATTAGCCTGATAAAGACACTTTTGCTGGGCATAGCACTACTGGACCCTGCAAGGGCATCCCATTCTGTGACTATAGCAGCCTCTGTTAAAGACCATATAACCATTTGCTCTTATTATATTTGAAATTAGCCTGATAAAGACACTTTTGCTCGGCATAGTACTTCTGGACCCTGCAAGGGCATCCCATTCTGTGACTATAGCAGCCTCTGTTTAAGACCATATAACCATTTGCTCTTATTATATTTGAAATTAGGCCTGATAAAGACACTTTTGACGGGCATAGCACTACTGGATCCTGCCAGGGCATCCCATTCTGTGACTATAGAAGCCTCTGTTTAAGATCATATAACCATTTGCTCTTATTATATTTGAAACTAGGCCTGATAAAGACACTTTTGCTGGGCATAGCACTACTTGTCCCTGCCAGGTGTACTTACTGCTGGTTTTTAGGGCATCCCATTCTGTGACTACACCAGCCTCTATTTAAGAACCTAACCATTTGCACCTATTCTAATTGAAATTAGGCATGATAAAGACACTTTTGCTGTGCATAGTCTTACTGCTGCCTGCCAGGTGTTCTCTGGTTTTTGGGACATCCCATTCTGTAACATACCATTAGCCTCTGCATTAACTGTAAGCTGCACAGTTATTTAAAGAAATTTGCCCTGTATGAGCCTGCTAACACACTGCTGCTGTGTGCATATATACTGATCTCAAGTCTGCTTGGGGCATCCCATTCTGTAACATACCATTAGCCTCTGCATTAACTGTAAGCTGCACAGTTATTTAAAGAAATTTGCCCTGTATGAGCCTGCTAACACACTGCTGCTGTGTGCATATATACTGATCTCAAGTCTGCTTGGGGCATCCCATTCTGTAACATACCATTAGCCTCTGCATTAACTGTAAGCTGCACAGTTATTTAAAGAAATTTGCCCTGTATGAGCCTGCTAACACACTGCTCATGTGTGCATATATACTGATCTCAAGTCTGCTTGGGGCATCCCATTCTGTAACATACCATTAGCCTCTGCATTAACTGTAAGCTGCACAGTTATTTAAAGAAATTTGCCCTGTATGAGCCTGCTAACACACTGCTGCTGTGTGCATATATACTGATCTCAAGTCTGCTTGGGGCATCCCATTCTGTAACATACCATTAGCCTCTGCATTAACTGTAAGCTGCACAGTTATTTAAAGAAATTTGCCCTGTATGAGCCTGCTAACTCACTGCTGCTGTGTGCATATATACTGATCTCAAGTCTGCTTGGGGCATCCCATTCTGTAACATAACATAACCTACCTACCATACTAAGCAGCTCTCTTATTTAAACTAAGCAGGCCTCTTGGAGGCTGATTGTCCACTGTTGGGTGTGCATTTATATTCGGTTTCATATACAGTGGGGTATCCCAATTTGTAAGATAACCTACCCCAACCATGTAAACTAAATAGGCCTGTTGCAGCCTGAGTTTCTCTGCTTGCGTATGGCCTGCATTACAATCTGTCTCTTTCAATGACACTGCTGCCTGGGGTATCCCAATTTGTAAGATAACCTACCCCAACCATGTAAACTAAAGGTTATGTCCTTCCAGAAGGAAAACTTATGCCGAACACTATTTTTGTTAGGGGCATTGACCTTTGGATTGATCGGCATGAAATCAAGGTTTTTTTTTCAAAGTATGGCGCTGTAAAGAAGGTCAAAATTATGTCTCATACTTGGATTATTGTTACTTTTTGTTCAGCTTGAAATATACCAGGCCACACGGGCATCCCAAGGCACATGCTATTTTAACCCTATCTGGTATACAACATAAGCGTTGATCAGGATCAGCTTCATTAAGCTACTTCAGTTTGCACTTCCTTTTGGACTGCTTTCATTTAACCAGGCCGCAGGGCACCCCAAAGCTGCACCTTGCACCCTACCTGTTTATACTAAATAAGCATCTACAGCCTCAGCTTTATTAAGTTATTGCATTTTGAATTGGTTTTGGACTGCTTTAAATACACCAGGCCGCAGGGCATCCCAAACCTGCATGTTGCACCCCATCTGTTATACTAAATAAGCGTTGATAAGCATCAGTTTTATTAAGCTATTGCATTTTGCATTGGTTTTTGTACTGCTGCCAAAACACTAGCCCATATGGGCATCCCAAACCAGCACATGTCACCCTATCTGTTATACCAAATAAGCTTCTACAGGCCCTTTTTTTATTTATTTATTTTTATTTATATAGAGCTGTAATAGCTTATATTAATTTGTGAGGTAAATTTGCCATTTTGCAGCATAATATAGAGCAGCCCCTGTGTAAATCTGAGGGGCAATAGCTTATATAGTGAGGTAAATTTGCCATTTTGCTTCGTTATATAGAGCAGGCCCTGTGTAAATCTGAGGGGCAATAGCTTATATTGTGAGGTAAATTCATGGTTTTGCAGCATAATATAGAGCAGCCCCTGTGTAAATCTGAGGGGCAATAGTTTATATTATGAGGTAAATTCATGGTTTTGCACCATTATATGGAGCAGGCCCTGTGTAAATCTGAGGGGCAATAGCTTATATTGTGAGGTAAATTTGCCATTTTGCTTCATTATATAGAGCAGCCCAGTTGCCATCGAAATCAACTACTGTCCGGCCAGTACAGCTTTCCCAGGGCAAACTCTGCTAGTTGCGGACATAAGTCAAGTTTGGCTTCCCAGCAAATCCAGTGGATCCTGAAGGTGTGTTGGCATGGTCATGTCAAGGTATGACATGACCTGCTGTTTGAGGTCCAGCTCCAGGTCTTCCTGCTGCTCATGAGTAGACTAACTATGCGGGTGTAGAAAGCTACTCACTAGCGACTGAAGACTGAGGCTGCTGCTGATGGAGCTGCTGCTGCTGCTGCTCCTTCCACCCCCCCCAGCAGCCATGGCAGTGGAAGGTGATCGCAGAGGTCCCCCCGAGTCAGACCTGCGGGAGTATGGGCCATGGCACAGATAGACATCGCCCAACTGACTACGTGGGATGTCTCTGTAGTAGGTCAGTTTTTCCTCCCTCTCAGTGGGCGTAAAAAATGCCCCCATTTTGTGCCGGAAGCGAGGGTCCAATAAGTTGGAGAGCCAGAAGTCTTCCCGCTGACAAATGGAGACAATTCTGCGCTCACTAGTACGCAAGCATGTGAGCATGCATCGTGCCATTTGTGCAAGTGACTCGGAGGGACTACCTGTCTCCATCTCCACTGTAAACTGCCACGGTGTGTCTGGGTCCTCTGTCTCGCCTTCCTCACAACCCTCTAGCTCCTGTGGCTGCACCTCCTCTCCTGTCAGATGACTAGATAAAATGGTCATTTTGTGAAACCTAAACTGTGGTTTGCTGTGCCCCACCCCCTCCTCCTCCTCCACTTCAGCCCCCACAGGCTTCATGTGGCTGTGAAATGTATGTGCCATGTCTCCAGTGCCCTGACCAGCCATGCTTTCCAACATGTGTTGTAGTACATGAAGCAGTGGAATCTCATCGTTCATCTCATAGTCCTGGCAACTGACTAATAATGTAGCTTCCTCAAAGGGCCTGAGCAAACGGTCGGTGTCACGTATGAGCTGCCAATGGTTTACATTGAATTTACACAGGGGTGTCCCCCTATCCGTTTGGATCATCCAGAAATCCGTGATGGCTTTTCTCTGTTCCTATAGTGCAGTGGTCCTCAACCCTGTCCTCAAGGCCCACCAACATGTCATGTTTTTTGGATCTCCAAATAGCCAGCTCTATTGCTCTGCAGCTGCACTAATTACTCCACCTGAGCATCTTTGTGGAGATCTGCAAAGCCTGGCCTGTTGGTGGGCCTTGAGGACAGGGTTGGGGACCACTGCTATAGTGGATCCTGCATATGGAGGGTGGAATTCCAACGGGTGGAAACATCGCAAATCAGACTATGGTGGGGTACACCGTTGTGACGCTGAGGCTCAATAAGGTTGTGCTTGGTGGTGTAGGAGTGCCAGAAGTGCATGCTAACTTTCTTTCCTGTTGTTCGGATGTCTTTCAGATGGGGGCAAGACTTCAAAACTAGACTGAACACGTGTGCCATGTCAGGACGCATGACTCTGGCTTCCTTGTCGCAGCGCAAACAAGATGTTCTTCCAAGTGTCAGTCACCATGGGTCCAAATTTGCAGTTTTCGTGGATTAAGCAATGCTTTCATGGATTGAGTTCTCATTTTTAGTAGTTCCTCCCATGTGTGACTCTGATGGTCAAGGAAAACCATGTGAAGAACAGCGTGAAACCACAATCACCAAGGGGGCCTAAAAGGATATATATTGTCCACCATGAGTCTATAGTTACAGCTCCAGGCGTAGACAACACTGTGCACTTTGGTACACACTGACAGGCTAAAGGACTGGCCCACCTTCTGTTCAACAACCATGCCATGTGACTCTCCACCTCGGCTCGGCACAAGCCATCAGTTCTCTGAAAGGTCCACCACTGGGTAATGCAGCAGGCTGGACTTATGGTGACGCTGTCTGAGAGGAGAAATCCCTCAGACATCAAGATTAAAAATTCCAAGAATTTTTGAGGGCTAATTATTCAGAGGCAAATGATAGCTAGTTGTTTCTGATTTAATTGCAAGGTGGAAACACACCCTCAAACAAAACTTCACTTTCGCAATACTATTGCATTTGTCTATTCATAATTTTATGTATATACACTAACTAACCTACTTTTTCTCCACAGGATGCTGCATGGAACACTGCCACATCGCTGAGTAGCTGATTTTTCCTACCAACAGTCCGCAATAATTCGCTGCTGCTGCCGCCGCCACCGCCGCAGACTCCAGGGACCCTCTTCCACTACCTCGGCTTGCAACACCTCCTCCCACGACACTCTCCTCATCACTAATTGCCGGATAGTGGAAGAAGAGGCGAGTGTCTCCTCCACTTCTTGGCTGGGCAGTAGCTGCTGAATTTTATGATTATCAGATCTTGGATATCAGATCAATGGATAGTGGAGCTGAACCCAAAGCATAACAGACAGACAGTTGACTGGGGGTGTCAGATGCCACTTGTGATGCAGTGGACTGCTTTTGCAGCACTTCGAGACAAAGTTGCTTCATTGGCTGACACAATGACTGGTAAAGCTGTGGAACATATGGTTGAAAAGCAAGAATAACCATTTGTTTTTATATGAAAAAGACCCTGGTTTATACAGACTTTTTTTTTCCAGAGACTGCCCTGCGTGGAAATGAATGGCGCATGGATCAGCCAAGCTTTCCTCCCAACAATGCCTGATGTATTCCAGTAGATTGATGACGGGGCCAGACCAAGAAAGATGGATCGTGCAAAACAGATTTAAGGCGCTGCTCTCCAGTTACAGACATTCCTCCGCATCGGACCACAAGTAAGTATTGATAAAAAATCCTTTACGTTACTCTTACTTTTTATTAATATTCTTCGGATAAGACGGATCAGACATGATTCCAGATTAAAAATTCCAAGAATTTTTGAGGGCTAATTAGTCAGAGGCAATGATACCTTCTTGTTTCTGATTTAATTAAAAGGTGGAAACACACCCTCAAACAAAACTTCACTTTGGCAAACTTTTGCATTTGTTTATTCATAATTTTATGTAGATATTACTAACTAAGCTACTTTTTCTCCACATGACTCTCCACAGGGTGTGATTCATCCAATTTTTGGGCTCCTGAAGCCAACTCCAGTGTCTCTTTAAAGTAATATTCGGGCTCCTGCTGCTGCTGCTGCCAACTCCAGGGTGTGATTCATCCAATTTTTGGGCTCCTGAAGCCAACCCCAGGGTCTCTTTAAAGTAATATTTGGGCTCCTGCTGCTGCTGCCAACTCCAGGGTGTGATTCATCCAATTTTTGGGCTCCTGAAGCCAACTCCAGTGTCTCTTTAAAGTAATATTTGGGCTCCTGCTGCTGCCAACTTCTGCCAACTCCAGGGTGTGATTCATCCAATTTTTGGGCTCCTGAAGCCAACCCCAGGGTCTGTTTAAAGTAATGTTTGGGCTCCTGCTGCTGCTGCCAACTCCAGGGTGTGATTCATCCAATTTTTGGGCTCCTGAAGCCAACCCCAGGGTCTCTTTAAAGTAATATTTGGGCTCCTGCTGCTGCTGCCAACTCCAGGGTGTGATTCATCCAATTTTTGGGCTCCTGAAGCCAACTCCAGTGTCTCTTTAAAGTAATATTTGGGCTCCTGCTGCTGCTGCTGCCAACTTCTGCCAACTCCAGGGTGTGATTCATCCAATTTTTGGGCTCCTGAAGCCAACCCCAGGGTCTCTTTAAAGTAATGTTTGGGCTCCTGCTGCTGCTGCCAACTCCAGGGTGTGATTCATCCAATTTTTGGGCTCCTGAAGCCAACCCCAGGGTCTCTTTAAAGTAATATTTGGGCTCCTGCTGCTGCTGCCAACTCCAGGGTGTGATTCATCCAATTTTTGGGCTCCTGAAGCCAACTCCAGTGTCTCTTTAAAGTAATATTTGGGCTCCTGCTGCTGCTGCTGCCAACTTCTGCCAACTCCAGGGTGTGATTCATCCAATTTTTGGGCTCCTGAAGCCAACCCCAGGGTCTCTTTAAAGTAATGTTTGGGCTCCTGCTGCTGCTGCCAACTCCAGGGTGTGATTCATCCAATTTTTGGGCTCCTGAAGCCAACCCCAGGGTCTCTTTAAAGTAATATTTGGGCTCCTGCTGCTGCTGCCAACTCCAGGGTGTGATTCATCCAATTTTTGGGCTCCTGAAGCCAACTCCAGTGTCTCTTTAAAGTAATATTTGGGCTCCTGCTGCTGCTGCTGCCAACTTCTGCCAACTCCAGGGTGTGATTCATCCAATTTTTGGGCTCCTGAAGCCAACCCCAGGGTCTCTTTAAAGTAATGTTTGGGCTCCTGCTGCTGCTGCCAACTCCAGGGTGTGATTCATCCAATTTTTGGGCTCCTGAAGCCAACCCCAGGGTCTCTTTAAAGTAATATTTGGGCTCCTGCTGCTGCTGCCAACTCCAGGGTGTGATTCATCCAATTTTTGGGCTCCTGAAGCCAACTCCAGTGTCTCTTTAAAGTAATATTTGGGCTCCTGCTGCTGCTGCTGCCAACTTCTGCCAACTCCAGGGTGTGATTCATCCAATTTTTGGGCTCCTGAAGCCAACCCCAGGGTCTCTTTAAAGTAATGTTTGGGCTCCTGCTGCTGCTGCCAACTCCAGGGTGTGATTCATCCAATTTTTGGGCTCCTGAAGCCAACCCCAGGGTCTCTTTAAAGTAATATTTGGGCTCCTGCTGCTGCTGCTGCCAACTCCAGGGTGTGATTCATCCAATTTTTGGGCTCCTGAAGCCAACTCCAGTGTCTCCTTAAAGTAATATTTGGGCTCCTGCTGCTGCTGCCAACTTCTGCCAACTCCAGGGTGTGATTCATCCAATTTTTGGGCTCCTGAAGCCAACCCCAGGGTCTCTTTAAAGTAATGTTTGGGCTCCTGCTGCTGCTGCCAACTCCAGGGTGTGATTCATCCAATTTTTGGGCTCCTGAAGCCAACCCCAGGGTCTCTTTAAAGTAATATTTGGGCTCCTGCTGCTGCTGCTGCCAACTCCAGGGTGTGATTCATCCAATTTTTGGGCTCCTGAAGCCAACTCCAGTGTCTCTTTAAAGTAATATTTGGGCTCCTGCTGCTGCTGCTGCCAACTTCTGCCAACTCCAGGGTGTGATTCATCCAATTTTTGGGCTCCTGAAGCCAACCCCAGGGTCACTTTAAAGTAATGTTTGGGCTCCTGCTGCTGCTGCTGCCAACTCCAGGGTGTGATTCATCCAATTTTTGGGCTCCTGCTGCTGCCAACTCCAGTGTCTCTTTAAAGCAATGTTTGGGCTCCTTCTGCCCCTCATAGTGATGCCACTTCAACTCTCTGCAATTGTGCCGCTCTGCGATTCTATTAGCGATGCCTCTGATCTGCATGTGATATTTCTTCAAAGTATTATTTAACTAACCCAGCACGCATCCTGTGCGTGTTACAGCAAGGCAGAATGGTTTACAACCCTATTGAGGCTCTAGGAGGCTCAGAAATAGCCGTTTTTAATAGCGATTCGTCGCGAATTTATTCGGGTCGAAACGATTTTTGTCGGAAAATTCGGCGAATCAGTCGAATCGAATTTTTCAAAAGTTCGCTCATCTCTAGTGAAATCGTCAGAAATGATACCGCATTTTATGTATAGGGGTGCAAGGAATCCAAAAGCGGTGGACAGGACCAGGATTAATATCAATTAGGTGATCTCTAGGTTCATTGTGGCTTCACATGGCATGGTGGTATTCTTATTATGCAGTACGTCCTGCTCCAGATAAGATTCATAACACTTGGGAACTACTCCACCAGATGGCGCTGGACTGCAGAGACAGCGAAATTGGCTCCTCCCGGCCCCTCAAATACCCGGGACCTCCCACAAATCCCCAGATTTTCCCTTGTAGCTCCCGGGGGGGGGGGGGGTATGTGAATTTGCCTTGGTGCTTCACTGTATTGTGCTTTTCTGATTGGCGTCAGTCGCCGCGCTGACTTGGTTGCACTGGTTGCTTTTTAAAAAATTTGCCACCGCCGCACGCGCTTCCACTGTGCTCCGCGCTTGGCGGTGGCGTTACTTCAGGCACTGGTGCGCCGTTATTGGCTGCTTGTCACGTGTGTGGCTTCGCGCTCTTCGGGGGGGCAGGGCCCGCGGTTGGTGCGTTCCGCGTCACTGTCTCCACGGCCCGCCCCTCGAGGTATACCCCGCGCCATTTTCTCTGGATCAGGCTGCTGCATGACTGGCATCTACCTACCGCGGTCCATGAGTGCCCTCGCGGGCGGCTTTATTTACCCAATGTCTTTTTACGCGTCACTTACGGGGATCTCTTTGCTTATGTCTTTCAGACGGACCGACCTCTATTGGTTTCTCCCGGTCCTACTCCCTCTATTTAGTTATTAAACTTGGCCTAGTGTGTAAATTACTCCCACTTCCCTAGCGGGCTATTGGGGCATCCCGGGTTGCTTTTATAGCGTGAATCCCTATCAGCCTATTGTGCCGCTATAATCACCATATGGAGGCGTCTCAGGATAATGTGCTCGGGGTTCCTTCGGGACAAGCCCGGCTGTGTGTAGCTTGTGGGGTGTCCCCTACTAGTGCTGACAATGTGCGGGTCTGTGTACCTTGTGCCCAGCACGTGTTTGCGCTTCAGCCTGGTTTACCAGTAGCTGGGCCTGCACCTCGTATGGCTTCACCTACTCCCCCAAGCTTAAATTTGACTCCCATTGAGTTGCATACAAGTGGGGATTCTCAGCCTGATGTGTCTTCTAGACTGGCTAGTGTTGAGAAGTTGCTTGCTAATACCTTGGCACGTAAGGCCTCTGCTAAAAAGCGGCACTTAATACCTGATGTCACTCTTTTCCCTATGGAAGCTGATGAGTTTTTGGGGTCATGATGATTCTGGCTCTGACCCCTGGGCCCCAGATGATACTGATAGGCTGTTGGCTCAGATTTTGGTTGCGGCCCCCAGGCAACAGGGGGAATTGTTTCATACTGATAAGCCACGTTTAGAATTTCTTGAACAAGCCCATTTTAATAATCTTGTGCTCAGGGAATGGGAGCGTCCCAGCAGACTTCCCGGTGTACCTAAGAGTTGGGATAAGAGGTATCCCTTTCCTGCTGATGTGGTGAAGCGTTGGTCATCCCCTCCTGAAGTGGATGCCCCGGTCCTAGGGTTATCTAACACCTCTGTCATGCACTCCCCTGACTCTACTATGCTGCGGGATGCTGAGGACCGGCGCATTGATCAGCTGTCGTCCCATGCCTTTGCATGTGTGGGGATGGCGCTGCGCCCGGTCTGTGCCTCTGCCATTACGGCTGTGGCTATTAGGACCCTGCTTAGAAGTATCCTTGATGGTGCCCCTGATGATGTGTCTAGTGAGGAGTTTAATGCACTCTCTCGTTGTGAGGTTTTCATCTCTGCCTTGGATGATACCATTAGAATGTGTGGCAAAACCCCTGCCCTTGTGGTGGCTATACACCGCTCGGTTTGGCTGCGCCAGTGGGCTGCTTACAATGCTGCCAAGAAAGCCCTCACTGGTTTTCCCTCCAAAGGACTACGCCTGTTTGGGGACCACCTGGACCTGTTTGCTAAGGGAGGCAGGTTACCCCAGCGCAGGCGACAGTCTCTGCCCTTTTGGGCTCAGGGCTCCTTTTCTTCCCCCTACCGTGGTGCCAGACAGGGGAGGGGGGTCTCCCTTACCGGGGCCCAAGGAGATTTCTGGGGTAGGGGAAGAGAACGTGGACGCCCTGGCTCCTCCTGGGGCTCCAAGCTTAGGTCAGTCAGGCCCATCCTGGAAGATCCTCAACAAATTTGTCAGGTGCAGGTGCTTTCGCATGGAAAATCTCCGCTCTGCCATCAGTTCCCTGCGTCCAGGGGACTTCATAACATCTGTGGACATCAAAGATGCTTATCTTCATATTCCTGTGTTTCCAGGTCATCAAAGGTTCCTCAGGTTCGCTCTGGAGGATCAGCACTACCAATTTGTGGCATTGCCCTTTGGTCTCACTTCAGCTCCTAGAGTGTTCACCAAGGTGCTGGCAGGAGTGATGCCTCTGCTCAGGTTTCAGGGCATCCGCGTGCTGCCCTACCTGGACGACATTCTCATCACTTTCCAGTCCCTACATCAGGCAGAGTTGGATACTCAGCTGGTAGTGTCCACTCTGGAGTCATTTGGCTGGGTGACCAACCATCCCAAGTCTTCTCTGTCTCCCTCCTTGGTGACTCCCTTCCTGGGAATGAATCTGGATACAGTTCAGGCAAGGGTTTTACTTCCTCAGCAGAAGGTGGACAGTCAGATTGCGCAGGTTCAGTTCCTTCTATCTTGTCCTCATCCCTCCATCAGGCAGGGAATGCAGCTGGTAGGCATGATGGTGGCGTGCTTCGAGGCGGTCCCTTATGCTCAGTTCCACATGAGGCCTCTGCAACTCCACCTCTTGTCAGTATGCGACAAGGATCCTCTGGCCTTGGCCACAGATGCTCTAGCAATGTCATGGCAGGACTTTCAGCTTCTGTATGCCTTTCCTCCATTCCCCCTGTTGGGCAGGGTTCTGCGCAAGATAGCTCAGGAGGGGGTGCCAGCAATACTGGTGGCCCCCAGGTGGCCAAGAAGAGTGTGGTTCACAGACGTGGTGCAGCTGGCAGTAGATCAGTACGCTCTGCCCAGGGTTCCAGACCTGCTCACTCATGGTCACTTACGCCATCACAATTTACAAACTCTGGCTTTGACGTCCTGGCTGCTGAAACCTCCATCTTGATGGAGAAGGGGCTGTCTGCCTCTATTCTTGATACCATGATAAAGGCTAGGAAGAAGTCTTCTTCTTCCATTTACTATAGGGTTTGGCGTGCCTACATTGCCTGGTGTGAGTCTAAGGCCCTTATTCATCAAGCGATAGCGCTAGGTAGTGTCTGACGAGCGCCAGGTAGCGGCAGCTAACGGCGACTACCGACTCAAGTACGCCCCGCGGCGGTCACAATGACACATTTATCAAGCTAAATGAGGCTAGCGCCGGCGAGAGCGACGGCTAGCGCAGCATTCATCATGTAGCCGACTGCAACGAACAGCGCCGCTGCTAATCCCATCACAGCGACAGGTATGACCTGGCGCTACCTGCCGCTCTCCCATACATTTCAATGGCAGACGCTGCAATGATTGTTTTTAGTGTTTTTTGTGTTCTTGTCTTTGGCACAAAATTCCACACATGTTTATTGGGATATGTTTTATTAATCTGGCTAGTTATTTTACTTTTTTGGGAGAAAGTAGTAATTTTTACACTGTAATGTTGTGAGTGACATCTCAAATGCATCTCCTCCCACCAAACTCATTGAGCTCTAAATCGCTTTTTTTCACCACACACGGGGCTTGTAAAGCTACTTTTCAGCCAGTCCTGTTTGGCGGTCACGTTCGCTCTGCGAAATTGTCAGCGCCCAAGCTATTCGGCAGCCCTGTCCTTGATGAATCTGTGGTGGTCAGAGTTTGTGCAGTCGCTGTTTTGATTCGCTATGTGGCGGCGCGAGCGTCGCTGTGCTTCGCTGCGCTGCGTTGTGCGGCGCTGTGCTGTTCATACATGTGCCCTTCTGCCATTTGCAAGGAATTCACTTCCCGCGACCCCAGTCGTTCTTAATGAATACACTGTAGTTGTGAGCGTGCATGTCCACATTATGCAGGATTTAATTCAGGCGTACAAGCTCATAACAACCCGTTATGCATTCTCATGTGTGCCACATTATCATGTACTTGGATAGTTTTATTGTGTGATGATTTTAGGAAGGAATAAGATTTGTCTTTTTCAGCACCAAGTTGTTTGGTTTTCAAGGACCTATGCATTACATTATGTTGAACCCCCAGCTAAATGAAGCTAATAAATAATGGCGTCTTTGCCAATAGCTTGTTTTAATGCGTCAATTAACTGTTTCCGCCACTTAGCTTGCACATAGCTGATATTAGCTTGTGCCTGGTGCGCGGAATTTTTTTTTTTTTATTTAAATTTATTTCCCAGTTGTTTTCGTCATATCCGGTTCCGTTTCCCTCCTTTGCGCTTCAAAGCCACCTAAAGGTAAAAAATGTCTAGCGCTTAGGCCAATAGCTTGTTGTAATGCGTCAAATTACTTTTTCCGCCACTTAGCTTGCACATAGCTGGTACTAGCTTGTGCCTGGTGCGCGGAGCGTTTTTTTTCCCAATTTTTTTCCCAGTTGTTTTCGTCATATCCGGTTCCGGTTCCCTCCTTTGCGTTTCAAAGCCACCTAAAGTAAAAAAAGTCTAGCGCTTAGGCCAATAGCTTGTTGTAATGCATCAATTTACTTTTTCCGCCACTTAGCTTGCACATAGCTGGTATTAGCTTGTGCCTGGTGCGCGGAGCGTTTTTTTTTTCAAATTTTTTTCCCAGTTGTTTTCGTCATATCCGGTTCCGGTTCCCTCCTTTGCGTTTCAAAGCCACCTAAAGTAAAAAAATGTCTAGCGCTTAGGCCAATAGCTGGTTGTAATGCGTCAATTTACTTTTTCCGCCACTTAGCTTGCACATAGCTGATATTAGCTTGTGCCTGGTGCGCGGAGCGTTTTTTTTTTTTTGTTTTTTTTTTTGGGTGTCCCTGTCGCTTGGGTCATATCCGTTTCCTGTTTCCTCCTTAGCGTTTCCACCATGCTGCCCAGGAGACGGATCCAGCGCCTCCCCAGCTCCTCCTCAGAATCAGACTCCTCCACCCCTCCCCCACCTCCCCCACCTACCTCACCTCCCCCACCTAGCACCCCTCCCACCCCTTCCCCTCCTGGGCATGCAAAAAAAAAGAGGATGAGAGTGGATAGCCGCGTTAATGGCCAGGTGGTCAAAGTGAGTATGTTTTTCTTGCATTTTATGTTTAAAGTGGACCAACACACAGGGGGGATTGGCCCTGAAATCTATTAGTTTTCTGGACCAATCTTATCACTCCCCACGGGGCATCCCCAATCTGGATGTCCTGCGTGGATGAACCCCCCTGGAGGGCCATAAACCTTAACTCAGCCCCGTCCCATCTGTGCATGCGTGAGCTGCGGATGCGTCTTGCGCTTCCCTCTAGCAGGGTGGTCCCCTGCGCCAGACATTTGTTCATGGCCTGCGCAGGCGCACTCCCTGTTAGAGTCAAACGCCACACGCGTTCTTTGGCGCTCAGAGGCAGCGGAGCTGGTATGCACGTCCAAATGGCCTTGGATGCGCATACCACAGCGGCACAGAGCGCTGTGCTAGCCTGGCGCAGTCACGTGGGAGTGTGGTCAGTGGTGTTTTTAAGCCTTCCAAGGGGGGTTCAGACAGCGGCCCACCCCCGATTGGTGTGCCCCACCAAAGTGGACCCAAACCCAGAATATTGCTAATCCGTGGTGTGGGTCCACTTTACTCTGTTCTCAGTATAACTGTTTATGCCATAGTTCGGATGTCATGTATTGATTTGTGTATGTTTTTCATTTGTCATAGGATTTCTGCATCCACCAATATGACTATGCCCGTGGGGCCAAGAAGCGCATTGCCATGGAGGTGAAGGCCACAGTGTCCCGGCGCTTCAATACCCAGCTGTCAATCCGTGCCATCCAGCAAAAATGGTCCGACTTTAAGCGCCGGGACCCTGAAGGCGTGTACCGCCTATATGATGCCTACGCATCAGGTACGTTTAAGCTTATGCTATGTTTATACTTTAGTTTAAATCATCTGCTAAGCTGTGTCCATTTGTGGTCGTAATATTAATTATTTTCTTTCACCCCCTCAACACAGATAAGCGTCCGCCCCTGGGTAAACGTGGGAAGGGATTCCTCCCCCGAACCAGGCAGGCGGACTCGGGGGAGTCATCGGGGGAGGGTCCCTCTCGCGGATCCTATTTGGAGGACCCAGGGGAGGAAGGGGATGACGCCCCAGAGGAGTGTGCTGCTGGGGGGCTGGCAGGCTCAAGCCTCAGCTCCTCACACTCTGACTCTGAGGAGTCTCACCAGCCAAGGGGCCACTCTCAAGTGGGGAGTCCAAATGGGGTGGAAGGAATGGACTCTCCCACACTCCCTGAAGGAGCAGGGAGTGAGAGGGAGGAGGGTGGCCCTTTGGCTGGGGGATCTTCGGAGCAGAGTGTGAGGAGCCGAGGCTCCCCGCCTCCTCCTCAGAGCCCTCCCTGGGCTTCAAGTGGCGGTTCATCCCCTGGTGAGTGCACATTTTGTCATTGTTAGTCTGTGACAGGTTTCATCTGGCCATTTGTACTTAGCCCTTGCCATTCCTCTCTAATTTGCAGGGCATCATATAGGCGGCACCTCCATGGCCTTTTGGCGACGGATTCTCCACGGGCATAGTCATGGTAAGTGTTTGTTGTTATCCATCACATTCACTATGTTATGACATTCCTTAAAGTGGACCAAGACCCATGGTTGATTGTGCTTGGAATCTCGAAGCTTCCCTGCCCAATCACCTCCCTCACCCAGGGCCCCCCCCCCCAAAAAAAACCCCACAAACTTCTTACCTCATTGGTGGTGGAAGAAGCCACCGGCGCAGCCTCCTGCGTGCCCCTCTAGATGTGTGTGCGCCTGCGCTCTCTGTTTCTAATGGCCTGCGCGTGCGCACACACTGGAGGAGTGATGTGTGGAAGGCAGCGGCGGCGGACGGTGTCTCACTCAAATGGTGGTGCTCTGCCAAAGTGGACCAAAACACAGAATAGTATCAATCCTGGGTCTTGGCCCACTTTGAAGAGACACATGTTTCCTGGTCCATAGTACAAGGTGGTTTGATAATGTACATTAACATCACAAACCCCACTACAGTGCTAGCCAACTGGCAACCACCCCTATGTTTCTGCCCACAACATGATGGGGGCTAGCAAATGTGTTATTTGGTTAAGTTGTTCCGGCTAACACATGTTGCACACTAGTAACATTCAACAATCAACTGCAAATTAGTCCTTAACATTGCACTGTCAAGGTTATTGGCACATTATCTTTAGGGGTCCATGTTGCAACCATAAATAATTTACATGAACTCATGGTCCAGGAAATATGCTTATGTTGGACAACATGTATGTAACCATGCAAGCATTTGGTTTTTCAGACTCCCTAACCAGATGGATGTCAAATAGTCAGGTGTCATTGTCCCACTAATTTAGGATTTCTCTTTTGCTTTCTCCTGACAGATGTTTCTACGCAGACGGAGCCAGTCACCATCCTCCCCACCCCAGCTCCAGGGACGGCCAGCAGCATGGGCCCCCCGCCACAGCTGCGATGGTGAGTACATCCCACTTCCTATGCACTTGTGAACCCTATGTCTTCGAGTCCAATCTGCAGACATTTACAATGTACCTATGTGTTAATTTAACACACATCTAGGTTACATGTGTTTGGTCAACAATCCTACATGCCTGTCTGCATGCTTGATTGTTGCCTCACATTCTGGATTTTGCCACATTGAGTCAATTAGTGGTTTTGACACAACCAAATGGGGCTGCTTAGGTCGTGACCTCTAAGAATCTTGTCAAAACTAGTTTACGCGTTAGGACTTAGGCCCTGATGTTTGGCTGTGACTAAACACATAAATGTACACACTGGGACTTATACCTTCTTTGCTTCCCAAGAGTTAAAGTGGACCAACAACCAGGATTTTGACTTTCCTGGGTCTTGGTCCACTACGGTGGGGCACCCCCGATCGTCACCGCTGTGTGACAACCCCCTGAACTCACCTCTCCTCGAGCCGACGGACAAGCCGCGGACAAGCGGCTCCTCCTCCTCCGCCTCCCGCGCGTCCCTTTTTACGCGCGCGTGCCCGCGCCGGCCATTCACAGACGGCCGGCGCAGGCACGCGCACGTCGAGGGGCGCGAGGGAGGGGCCGGCGGCCGTGCGCCGCCGAAACTGAGGTAAGGAGTTTGGGGTTTTGGGGGGTTTTCACCCCGCGGGACATCCCGATCTCGGATGTCCCGCGGGGAGGGAGGTGATCGGGCCGGGAATCTTATAGATTCCAGGGCCGATCACCGGTGGGTGTTGGTCCACTTTAAGAGTAAATGTATGCTTGGGATGTGGTGTCCAAATTTCTGCCAGTCAATAGTACTCATATAATGTTAACAAATAAGCGCACAGTGGGCAACAATGTTAATGTGAGTGTCAGCTAATTGGACACACTGACATTACATTGCTACATCTGTGTCTGTTGAGGTCACATTCCATTTATTAATAATTTTTGGTTTATCCATCTCTACAGCTTGTGAAAACCAGCATCGCAGACTGTGGCGGGAGGTCAGGCGTCTGAAGCTGATGCTGCTGGCCAAGAAGAGGCGGCGGCGGCGTCGTTAGGGTGGGGGGATGCCTGGCCCGTTGGTTGACGCCCTTTGTTGGGCAATGTTGGCCCTGTTGGCCACCTTTGTAAATAAATATTTTCTATTTACATAATTACAGTGTTGTGCCTTGGCAAGCATAGTTTAACTGTCTCAAAACCCATTTGTGTGTAAATTTAGCCATACCTTTGGAGCCATTTCATGTGTAAACCATAGTAAGCTATGGTCACAAATGTGTGGCATAAATTTACAAATACATTTACATATCTAGATCAAGATACTCATCCCTGACTGTGTTATTAGCTATGTCTTAGGAAAAACACAATTTAGAGGTGGGTTAATCAAATATATTTACAGAAAAAAAAACACTAACAAAATTAATATTCTTGGCTGGGTGGCCGGGGAGGTTGGGAGTCATTGCTAGGGGCGGTGTTGGGGGACAACAGTGCAGTAAAAAATATAGACTGCTGTTGTATGAGCTGTTGTATCAACAACAAAGTTTGGTCCTGCCGCTGTATAGCTTCTTGCTGCTGCTGGAGAGATTGTTCCATTAGATTGGCCAGCCGACCAAGTTCCTGGTTCTGGTGCTGGTTACGCATTAAACTGGTCGATCTGGCGCTGCTGGGCCTCATTTTGTTGCTGACACGCAATGCGCTCATTAGTTCCATCACGCGGCTGTTGGCGACTGTAGTCCTCCAGCATCCGGACCCCTAGCTCGTAAAAATCTGCACTGTTTGGTGCCACACCTCCTCTTGCTGTGGTTTGAGGCTAACAAAATAGAAAACAACATTTTAGACAAACCGAACCAATGCAGGTATGCCCCTCAAAATCATTTGCCCAAACAGTCACTATACAACTTACCCTTGTCTGAGCCTCGGAAGCTTGGCCACATGGGACTTGGGAAGAGGTCCCAGCTTGGGGTTCTGGTTCCGCCTCCTGCCAAAACGACAAAGAAAGGAAATGTGACATGTTGCTTCATCCACTACCCACGAACATGGCAATGTGGTTATTGGTCCTCTAAATCAGCCATGTTACCTCCGTGTCGTCCGCCAAAGGTAGGAGCGAGGTATCGCTGCCAGAGAGGGGCAATTCAACATCGGAGATCTCCGGCAAGTTGGCATATGCTAAACAGGAAAGTCAGGTTAGTAGGTCAGTGGACCAAACTCAAATGTAACATGGCTAGGCTATCGAGGCCATACCTCCACAAAGTGCCAAATTACACACTAGACCAAAGGTATCTGTTAAACTCAGATTGTTAACATGTATGTTAGAGGAATAAGAGGCAATAATTTGGCCAAATAAGATCAGACACATTGCTTAAATTACACATACCCGCAATCTCCCAGATGTCTGGAGTGGGGCCCTCACTCGAGCTTGGACCTTTAAAATACATGTGGACACACAAGTTGCCTGAAGCAAGTGCCACAAAAGTAGAGCCAAAATACATACTAGAGCAAGCCAAAACAACTTACCCTCATCTCTGGCAGCCTGAACTTGAAGGGCCCTTTCCGGACAGCCACTTCCGATATTCTGGCCAACTAAAAAACACAAGTAATGGCTCTAAATATTCCTCAAACTACTACGGTGAATGTTTGTCCAAAAATATGTCCAACAAAATGCATTGCAATCACTCCAAGAACTATTAGACTGACCCTGGGGAGGGAATAAGCACTTCAAAGAGGCATCTTCAAGTTGACAGAGCAAACATGTAGATTATTAGACTAACCAAATCGAACTAGTGTAACAGAAACAGCATAAAGGATACATTATGTATTGCTATACACACCAACAGGGTCCTGTTGACCTGCAACATCGGAAGTGGGGTCCAAAGATGAACCAGTCACTTGGTCTACCAATAAAAAAGAGGAATGAGACACATGCACTTGGGTTAAAGTGGATAAAGCAAGGTTGACACATGCACTTACCGACATCCAAAGAGTAGCTTGGCTCCTGAGGAGATGCTGGGGCCAATGGCGGGGCAGCTAGGCAAAAATCAAGCAAACATTGAGCCATTGTTAATGTGCGTGCAAAAATCCAACATGCATTAAGGTGTGTGTGAGCAGCTCATTCACTAATATTCACTAATCAAGGCCAGTGTGGCTTCCACATTTATATGCAGATATATGGCCACACATCTCTGCCTTCCAACATAGCTACACATGTTACGGCCTTGTTAGTTAGTTGCTGTGAGGGTTAAAGTGGGCGTGAAATTAGGCCGCAGGTCCATATTATTAATACTCAACAGTGCCCCACTCGATTGTTGGAGCTGCTCCCACACCCATTTGTTCCCCAAACAACCAGCACCTAAATTAGTGGTAAATACCTTCAATGGCAGACTGGGTTAGGCTTGAGGTTGGTTGAAGGGCAGGAGTTTGTGTGTCCTGAGGCAAATCCTGGACAGCACCATGTGCACCTATGCAGAAAGCAACAGACAGGAAAGTAAAAAATGTATGAGGTCTAATGTACTACTTCACAGGTCCTCCTGTTAGTTGGGCAGAAAGAGAAAATGCTAATCACATACATTAACCTTAGCTTTTATAAAAAGGCAGAAAATATGTACCTTCAGTCCAACCTGTGGTGTCATCCCCAGGATCCACACCCTGCAGCCGAGCCAGTGGAATTTTGGCCTTCAGCATCTCCTCATACGGCCTGTAGGTACTCTTTGGAGCCTGGATGGTCCCACTGTCCACATCAAGATCGTGATTCATCTTTTTCATAAGGGCCCCTCTCAAAGTGTAGAAGCGTGTCCTGCAGGATGGGCCACTACGTGGGTGTTGAGCAGTGCTACTAAGCTCCACACCATTGGCATCCCACAGTTTGCTTCTTTCTTGTTTGCCTATTGACTTGCTTTGGGAGCCAAAGAGTAGCTCCCATTTAGCAAGGGTAAGGCGCACAAGATGATTATTCTCCGCCAAATTAAATTCAGGCTCCCTCTTGGCACCTGGGCGCTTAGCCTGGGGTGCTGCCCCACCTTCAGGCTGGGCCCTTTTCCGTAAGGGAGGTCTGCGCACAGCACCCACCAAACTCCTACTTGGGCCTGCTGTGGCCGGCAGATGTCCTGAATTTGGCTCCATCCTGTAGCTGCACACACACACAAATACACAACCAACAAGCACGCATGCAGACTACAGAATGGCATCGCACTCTCTTTGGGTTGGCCAGGTTTTATGTGCTCTAACAGCCAATCACAAACCAGCCCACTTAATTGATTCACACATACAGCCCAGGTCCTTCTAGCCACACCTCCACTGCACTGACTGAAGCATGTGTGTTAGCCAATTAACTAATTACAGACCTCATTAACCAAACAACACACACCCAAATACAACAATGGACTGATGTATCTGAAACCCTTGTGACATGTGGCTATCCTAACGGCTATTTAAATAAACAGCAGCTTACCTTTCATTGGCCCACCACTGAATTTTCGCCCATGTCCGTTAATGCACGCAAGTTTCGGCTCACGTACGCTAGTAGCGCTACTAGCGTGCGCGTGCGCACTCCGTTTCACGCACACCTGGGTCGGCTAATTGGCGCCCGGAAATAGCAGAGCAACGCAAAAGGCGGCAAAGCGGACCTGTCCTTTTTCAAAGTGAAGTATAAATGGAAGGAATTTGCAAGCTTCTGGTATTGTTACACTGTGGCAAAGGCTGTGGTGTGGTGCTTGTTTCCCTTAGCTCATTTGAGTCTCTGTCTGGGTTTTGTCCTCACTCTCTGTGGCTTGTTGGGTGATTTCTAACATCAGTGCTGTTTCTTTAGGAGATTGTTTTTGGTGGCATATGCAAATATTGTGGAGCATACAGCAAGTGAGGCTTGATTTTGGGGCCTTTTGTGGGCTGTGCAGCAACTCCCCTCTTGGTTGTGCCTAACTTAGAAAGCTGTTTTTCAGCAGGCTGGTGGTTTGGACCACTATAGTTCTGGTTTTGTGGTGAGCTGCATTGTAGTGAGTGTGTGAGGAGTGTGATTGTTTGTGTGTGTGGTGTGTTTGTGGTTTTTGTTTGTTTGATTTTGTATATCTGTTGAGTGTGTGTGATGGATAAGAGGGTGATGTATGGTGTCTAGGTGGATGGATGTATGCGTATGCTGGAAGAGCAGGAGGCCAGGGAGCGGGGTGTTGTGAGGCTTAGGGCACCCCGCTCCTTTGGAATCCGCCTTTCAGTATGGGACTTAAGTGACGAGCAGATCAGGAGCCGCTTCCGTCTGAATCGTGCTGCACTACAGTCCCTATATGATCAGATTAAGCACAAAATCGAGCCATCCACCAAACGCACTCAATCCATTCCAGGCATAGTACGCCTATGTGCCACTCTGAATATTTTGGCACGAGGGACCTTCCAGGCAACCTCCGCCCTCCTCAGCGGGATAAGCCAGGCTACTATGAGCCGCATACTAATCCAGGTAGTTCTGGCGATTTGTGATTTAATCCCAATTTACATCAAGTTTCCTGAGGATGAGGAAGAGGTTGCCAAAATAAAACATGCTTTCTATCTCATGGGAGGGATCCCGAATGTGCTAGGGTGCGTTGATGGTACACATATCCCTTTCCGCCCTCCCCGTGCACAGGAGCTGTATTACAGAAACAGGAAACAATTTCATTCTATCAATGTTATGCTGGTCTGTGACCATGACATGAAGCTGCGGGCGGTGAGATCGGGGTTCCCCGGCTCATGCCACGATTCTTACGTCTTGCAGCGGACAGTCCTGTGCCGGAAGTTTGAGAACAACGAAATGCCAGCTGGCTGGCTACTGGGTAAATAATTAACCATGTCAAATTATTTTGACTCAAATATGTGGCCTAGTAAGCCAAATTAGAAAAAAAGAAAAACAAAACATGTACTAGTACTAATTGCTGTCTCTCTCCTTGTGTTTTTTCTACAGCGGACAAGGGATATGGGCAGAGAACATGGGTCATGACTCCGGTCAGGAGCCCACGGACCTCTGCCCATGAACGCTACAATGCAGCACACCGCAAGACCAGAAGCATTGTGGAAAGAACCATCGGCCTGCTGAAAGCACGCTTTCTATGTTTGGCACGCCCAGGAGGAGAGATGCTATACAGCCCACAGAAGGTCTCCAAGATCATCCTCGCCTGCTGTGTGCTCCACAATATCTGCATATGTCACCGAATTCAATCCCCCGAGGAGACAGCACTGGTGCCAGAAATCCCCAACTTGCCCGCAGGAAGAAGTGAGGACACCCAGACTGGCGATGAGCTAAGGGAAAGGATGATCACTTCCTTTTTTGCGGTAAGCTAACTACCCTTCACTCTAATCCAAGTACTGCACTACTGGGTAAATTTATTTGACCTCCCATCATAATTTGGCTAAAACCACTCTAAGGGGGTGTGTAACATGACCCAAACCACTCTAAGGGGGGTGTAAGATGACCCAAACCACTCTAAGGGGGGTGTAAGATGACCCAAACCACTCTAAGGGGGTGTGTAACATGACCCAAACCACTCTAAGGGGGGTGTAAGATGACCCAAACCACTCTAAGGGGGGTGTAACATGACCCAAACCACTCTAAGGGGGTGTGTAACATGACCCAAACCACTCTAAGGGGGGTGTAAGATGACCCAAACCACTCTAAGGGGGTGTGTAACATGACCCAAACCACTCTAAGGGGGGTGTAAGATGACCCAAACCACTCTAAGGGGGGTGTAAGATGACCCAAACCACTCTAAGGGGGTGTGTAACATGACCCAAACCACTCTAAGGGGGGTGTAAGATGACCCAAACCACTCTAAGGGGGGTGTAAGATGACCCAAACCACTCTAAGGGGGTGTGTAACATGACCCAAACCACTCTAAGGGGGGTGCAAGATGACCCAAACCACTCTAAGGGGGGTGTAAGATGACCCAAACCACTCTAAGGGGGTGTGTAAGATGACCCAAACCACTCTAAGGGGGTGTGTATCATGACCCAAACCACTCTAAGGGGGTGTAAGATGACCCAAACCACTCTAAGGGGGTGTGTAACATGACCCAAACCACTCTAAGGGGGGTGTAACATGACCCAAACCACTCTAAGGGGGTGTGTAACATGACCCAAACCACTCTAAGGGGGGTATAAGATGACCCAAACCACTCTAAGGGGGGTGTAAGATGACCCAAACCACTCTAAGGGGGTGTGTAACATGACCCAAACCACTCTAAGGGGGGTGTAAGATGACCCAAACCACTCTAAGGGGGGTGTAAGATGACCCAAACCACTCTAAGGGGGTGTGTAACATGACCCAAACCACTCTAAGGGGGGTGTAAGATGACCCAAACCACTCTAAGGGGGGTGTAAGATGACCCAAACCACTCTAAGGGGGGTGTAAGATGACCCAAACCACTCTAAGGGGGGTGTAACATGACCCAAACCACTCTAAGGGGGGTGTAAGATGACCCAAACCACTCTAAGGGGGGTGTAACATGACCCAAACCACTCTAAGGGGGGTGTAAGATGACCCAAACCACTCTAAGGGGGTGTAAGATGACCCAAACCACTCTAAGGGGGGTGTAAGCTGAACAACATAACAATTAGGGTTGGTGTGCAAGATTGACGCAAATGTTGGTTAACAATTAATGCAATATTTTTTTACAGCGAAAAAACAAATTTAAATATATATACTAACTGCACTTTTTTATCTTTTTCAGGCACCCCGAGATGCACCCTGAAGCCAATTTTCCGTTTCTTTCAAATTTCTGTATTAATTTTCCTTTCCATTCTAATTTCTGTTTTAATTTTCCTTTTCATTCTAATTTCTGTTTTAATTTTAGTTCCTTTTCTACAAAAAATAAAAAAAAAAACTAAAGAAACATGTGGCTATGTGTTTAATTCTGTATTAATTTTCCTTTTCATTCTAATTTCTGTTTTAATTTTCCTTTTCATTCTAATTTCTGTTTTAATTTTCCTTTTCATTCTAATTTCTGTTTTAATTTTCCTTTTCATTCTAATTTCTGTTTTAATTTTAGTTCCTTTTCAACACAAAATAAAAAAAAAAACTAAAGAAACATGTTGCAATGTGTTTAATTCTGAAGGTACTTGATTCCCAGCCCACAGCAAAGCAAAGCGCAGGCGCTGTGTTGAATAGCGTGGTCAAACTGACTGACAGCGCCTACAAAGCTGAGCTCCAACATCATATTCAGCAATGTAGGCGTTGTTCCCAACAACGCCAGGTAGCGACTGAGGAGGCCTGCTATAGCGAATCGCTACCGCCCGCGGCGTACGCTAGCGGCGCTCATAGCGCCATACTTCAGTCGCTCATATGTCGCTACCTGGCGCTATTAATGAATCGGCCTCCCCGTCTCTTCCCTGTCATGTGTTCTCTATTCCCAGAATCCTGGAGTTCCTGCAGCATGGCAGGTGTGTGTCTGAGTTGGCGACGCTTTCTATCCAGCCCCCCTACTTTGAGAGACACCAGGACAAGGTGGTTTTTCGCTTCAAGACAGATTTTCTGCCTAAGGTAGTGTCTGCCTTTCACTTGAATCAGGACATTGTTCTTCCTTCCTTGTGCCCTAATCCTAGTAATGCTAAGGAGAGGGTCTTGCATTCTTTGGATGTGGTTAGGTGTCTGAAGTACTATCTGGTGGCTACTGCACCTTTCAGAAATACTGATGCTCTTCTTGTGGTCCCTTCTGGTCCTAGGAAGGGTTTGGCACCAGCAAATGGTTCAGTCAGGCTGTGATTCAGGCCTATTTTGCTAAGGGGAAGAATCCTCCCTTCCACCATACTGCTCATTCCACTCATGCTATTGGTGCCTCTTGGGCTTTTCAGCACCAGGCTTCTGTTGAACAAGTTTGCAAGGCCGCTACTTGGTCTTCTGTTCTTCTGTTATGTTAGGGCCTCAGCTGATGCTGCTTTTGGCCACAAGGTTCTGCAGGCGGCAGTGGTCTGACCTGTCTGTTGTTACCTTTGGGGATCCCACCCTATTTTATGGACACTGCTATTGGATGTCCCAAGTGTTTTGAATCTTATCTGGAGCAGGACGTACTGTATACTAAGAATAATACAATTCTGTGATTACTCACCTGTAGAATTGATATTATGAGTATACAGTACGTCCTGCTCCACCCCACCCTTGGGTTTGCATTATCCTGGATCCCCTGTATGGTGATTGTTATCATGGTTATAGTTGCTAGTTGGTTCTGTTTTAATTCTCCCGGCTTCTCGTTAACTGCTTTTCAATGCTGGGGATTTGTGGGAGGTCCCGGCTATTTGAGGGGCCGTTTCTCGCTGTCTCTGCAGTACAGCGCCATCTGGCAGAGTAGTTCCCAAGTGTTATGAATCTTATCTGGAGCAGGACATACTGTATACTCATAATATCAATTCTACAGGTGAGTAATCACAGAATTGTATTTTTGCCCACTGAGTTGGAAGCACCATATAGAGGTGGGAATATAATTCTTTGGTCCTGCTAGAGAAGAAGAATGGCGGTCAAGGTGTCGCCGGTTAGGCCAGAGATAAGGAGCAATCTTTGGTCTATTTGTGGCGTTATCCTTATTGCAGTTTTGAGGTGACTGGTTATGGTTCGTGCTCCTGAACCATAGGATTGCAGTTAGGAGCAAGATTTTTACGTTTCCTTGTGCAGTTACAGCGGGGGTCAGGGGCATAACTAGAGGGGAGCAGAGGGGGCACGTGCCCCAGGGGCAGCAGGTCAGGGGGTGCCAAAGGGGGGCCTGAGCACAGGTGGGGGTGCCATTTCAAATATTTGCCCCGGGTGCCAGAAAGGCTAGCTACTCCTCTGGTGGGGGTGATCCACCTGACTTGGGTTAATAGGTAACGAGTCATGGTGGTGAAGGACCAGTAGTTTTTTAGGTGGATTGTGGCAGGAGGTGAGGTGTGTCTTCCACTAGTTGATGGTTTTGGTTAAAGAATTCAGCCAAGTTTTTTGCCACTCAAAATGGATGCAAAAAAAAGCAAACAAAGAAGGGGGTGCTACTTGGACCTAAAAGAATATAGAAGGAAGTTCTGAAAAGAACCACAGAGAAAAGATTCCCCCAATAGCTGTCCAAGAAGGTACAGCGAGAAGGGGGAGCAGGGGAACACAAAAAGGGTGTAGTGATAACTATGTGGTGGGAACAATACACAGGTGGGATATAATAATAGAAAGTGTAGCAGAGAAGAAGAAAGCAGTAAAAAGAAAAAAAGAAAAAGGAGAAAGGAAAAAAATGATAGTTACATAATGAAATTAAAATTGCGTACTTTTAACTCAGAGGTGCCAATATGCCTAAAAAGAAATGGGGTTTCGATTGATTTTCTACAAGATGGTTGGTTTTGCTGCAAAAGGACTTCCAGGTTAATATATTTATGCTGTATGAAAGGTTGCTATTTGGAGAGTTAATTTATTTTGGACAAGCTGTGGCTGATTTGGTAAATAAAGTTTTTCAAGTCAAATTAAGTTGTGCGTATAGTGTTTATAGGTTATGGGGTAAAAATGGAAAGAGTATACTGGCCCCTAGGACAGTCAAGCATTCGATCAGGTTTTGCATCATTTGTTCTTTGAGGTGTTGGACAGAATGTGTTTCCCTCCAGGGATTCTATGGGTGATATGTGGCCTCTGACAGGCTGATGGGCCGAACTTAGTGAGAAGTTTGTCAGCTCTAGAGTTTGGCAGGGCTGGCCGCTTTTCTCATTAGTCTTCATATGTGTCATGGAGCCATTAATTTGGAGCATTTACAATATACCAACAATTATGTTTTAAGAAAGCACTCTCTGACTTGTGTCAGTAGAAAAATGTTTGATCACCTGGATAAGCACCTGGTTGCCTCCACCCCACAGGAACTGGAGTCTGCTATAAGCACTGTGGGTCTGAAAGCGCCATCCTCAGACCCAATAGTTCCACCTCAAAAAAAGAGAGCGCTGTCCTTTTCACCTGCTGCTAGAGAGAACTGGTCCACAGATTTGAAAAGTCACTGGTGGAAGAGGGGTAAGGATTAAACCCCTTTCCCATGTTGTTTGGGTTTTTTTATCATGTTGGATGCCTTTACTACTTGGGAGTTTTGGTATAGAAGACCAGGACCGGAGAGTCATCTGAGTAGTTAGACCTAGCAGAGTCCACAGTCTATTGCTCTTACCTTTGCCAGGCTCAAGTTTATGTTATTTGAAATTCTTTCTTCTGTTATTGTTTTTGTTTTCTCAATAGTTATAAATGCTAGACCTCTTAATTTACAGGGTTGATACTAATTTTGTTTCACCTTGTTAGTATATTTTTTCCTCAATCCATCTGTGTGTAGGTGACTGCCTTGCAATTATAGCCTGATCTTTTTTTTTTTTTGCATCCACTGTGTTGTGTTTAAGATGTTTGATTGATATAAAGCTGCTTTATCTAGGGTCTGGTATCTTATTAGCATTGTATGAAAATGCTTGGTGGGCCGGGCACCCGGGCATTAGGAACATACTTAATCTGTGCTCCTTTTCTCCCTGGGTACATGGCTTCTGCGGATGTAAGGCATTTTAAAAGATTGTTCCATTTTTCCTGGAACTTGAGGTAAGGGATGAGACAAGGAGGTACTTGATTTTGGTGGGCTCCATTCCGTTCTCCCCTGTCATGATCGCAACCTATTACTCTCCCAGCCATAACCAAAACATTTTTGTTGGAGGAGTTTCTTAAGGGATTATTCCACGTTGCAAAAGGAATGCTTATAGTGTCTGTGGTGTCCAAGAAGATTATCCATCCATGCCTAGACAGATGTGACCCAAAAGGGATACCTTTTAACTCCTCAGCGAACCCGTTTAATGCTCTATTGAATAAGCATCAACTGGTTGACGCATGGAGAGAGGTCCACCCAACTCAGTGGGAGTTTACTCATTACTCTTATCCACACAAAGTTTATACTAGGACTGATCACATTTTCCTGCAGTAGTCCTTCCTACGCCAATTATTAAAGGCTAGTATAATCTCTATTGTATGATCGGACCACTAACGAGTGGTCGTTGAGTTAGCATCCTTGTTGCAGAGGCCTCTTCATATGGCATGGAAATTGAATGATTCCTTGCCAGCTGATGAGGTCCTGCTGGATCAAATTCAATCAGAAATGGAGGATTTCTTTCTACGTAACTCAGGTTCAGTGGTTTCTACTGTCATAATCTGGGAGACCCACAAGGCAGTATTTAGAGGGCTCTTTATTCGAGAGGCGGCTCAGAAAAAAATATTTATAAGAAAAAGTTGCTTTACCTGATGGATACATATTATACTGCTTTGTGGGTTTTCAAAGACAATGCATCAAAGGAAAATAGATCTTACTTACCTAAGCAAGTTAAAACTTTAATCTCTGCTTATCCACTGAGGCAAATTAATCAGTCTAGATTAAAAGGGTACAGAACTAGTAATAAGCCTAATACCCCCTTGGCTAGGAGAGGCATCGATCTGAAATCTAAACCAATTTGTATTACAGCCACCAATAGGCTCCTATGCAGCAACCCTAAGAAGATAGTGTAGACTTTTTGTAAGCATCTTGAAGACCTATACAAACCCAGGAGTCTTTTAGATGAGGGGGGGGGGGGGTGGCAGACTTTTCTCAATTACATCTACCTCTCCCCCCCCCCCCCCAAGGCCAAAACCTTTATAAACAAGCCCATTCAGATATAATGTCCCCATCTGGTGCTGGTCTTGAATGTGGCGAGAGAAGGGGCCACTTGGAGCACTGACTCGCTCACCTCTGTGAAAAAAAGAGGGACAGCAGGCAATGATATTAGCCCTGGATGTAGGTAAGGCATTCAACACTGTTGCTTGGGATTATCTATCTTTTATTTTACTCAGGTTATAATTCTGAATGCTTTGCTTTGGAACCAGTCAGGGATGCCCCCTCTCCTCGCATTTGTTTGCCCTCGCTATTGAGCCCCTTTCTAGATTAATCCAAACTAATGCTGATGTAGCTGGAGTTAGGGTTGCTGAGTTTGAGCACAAAATATTGCTAGATGATATTTTGATGGTGGCTATGGATCTGTTAACATCACTGCCAAATTTGTTTGCGACTTTGGGTAAATTCACCAGGCTGTCAGGGCTCCAAATTAATTCTGCTAAATCACAAGCTTTAAACATCTCTCTCCCCGACAGCAGGGTGAATGCCATCAAAGCCTCTTTTGATTTTTAATGGCAACAACAGTATATTAGGTACTTAGGTGTATATTTGACATCTGATTATTGTTTTCTTTATGCCACCAATTATCCTAGGATTTCTAAAAAACCTTCGGTCTTTCCTAACAAATTGGGCCAAGGTCAATTTCTTGTGGCTGGGAAGGATTGCTGCAATGAAAATATCCTGGCTTCCTAAGCTACTTTATCTCTTTCGTGTGCTTCCGGTGGCGATCCGTGCTACTGTCCTGAAGGATCTCCAGTCCGACATGAACAAATTTATATGGGGTAAGCAGAAACCCAGTACAAGCAACGATGTACAGAGCCAATATATCAAGCAGTCTGGGCGTCCCCAGATTGTCACAGTACTATAGTGTCTGCCAGATTGCACAGCTCTCTTATATGCAAGAGTAGATAGGCCACTCTGGGCTGATATCTACATATCAAAATATTATGGCTATCTCCTTCAGTTTACAAATCTATACAAAATCCTATTCTATTACACTCACTTTGGAAGGCGAATAAGGGCCTCAGTGGCAGCATCTTCCACCGTCCAACATATTTGGATAAATAGGACGCAGACCTTAGACCAGTGTTTCTTTTGGATAGTGACTGGAAAGCTATCTGGAAGCACTCACGCACAGGTTTTTTAAAAATGTTAGTTGCGTTAAAGGTCAATGTTAAGGTATTGCTTAGGTGGTATTTGGCATTCGGGGAGGATACATACAATTTTTCCTTCTCACTCTCTGGAATGTTTCAGAGGTTGTCCCTAGAGATGAGCGAACTTCTTGAAAGTTCGATTCGGGCGATTCGCCGAATTTCCCCAAGAAATTCGGGTTCGCCCGAATCGAACTTTCACGAATCGCTCATCTGAAAAAAAAATGCTGGCATGGTGGGAGCGAGCAGGCCGGCTGCGCTGTCAGCGGGCCGGCTTCCGCCGCCCGCTGACAGTGTAGCCGGCCTGCCCGCTCCCACCATGCCGGCAGAAAGGTACGTTTTTTGGGGCTTTTGGGGGGGGTTTCACACAGCGGGGCATCCTGATCTCGGATGCCCCGCTGAAGTGGACCAACACCCAGGATAGTCAAAATCCTGGGTGTTGGTTCACTTTAAGAAGCTCTGACAGCACTATGTTAAGGCTTTAATTTATGTACCAAACATGTGGACAATTACGGTTTGCACAGTGTGTATGTAAATCTCTTCAATAAAAACAATAAATTAAAAAAAAAAAGACGGCTCTTTAAAAACTGTGGAATTTTTTTATTTGCATAATATTTATTATCGGTCCCCATAATTCTTTCATTGTGACACTTTTACGTAGGTTTCTCAGAGGATGTTAATTCAGTAACTTTGCAAAACTTGTTCTGCAGGAAGAAAAAAGAATAAAAAGGACAGAATAAAAATAATTGAAAAAATAGTAAATGTTAAGTACAGCAGTGGCAATCATGTTTATTTTTTTTGGTGAAAGAAGCAATTTTAAAATGAAAATCTGGGTGTGATTTGCAAGCTGCTGTGAGGTTTTTAACTTAAACACACAAAAAAGTGCAATAAAAAATGTTAGTTTTCCCCCCAAAAAACATCTGTACCTGTGATGTGATCTGCATAAAAACAAATCCAATATTTTCTACATAGCCCAAAGCGTGTTGTTATTCACACAATATGTGTCCTTCCTTGATTGCAAACATTCTATATCTCACATTCGTGGCTGCAGATTTGTATGGAAAATGTTTTCTAGCAATTTATGCCAAAAGCACACCAAAAGTAAACCTTGCTTCACTAAATAATTAGCATGGCCCTCATTGACTGTTAAATGTTAATCCACTTGGATGGCAGTTATAATCGTCCATAAGGGGGTGGAGGGGAACTGGTGTACCGGGCCCGGGGCCCAAGTCCGGCCACAGAGAACCATAATGGCGGCAACCATTGGCAGGCAACAGACTGGCAGCTGCATAGAGCTTGCATCTCTGCGCCGTCTCTCACGTGTGCCAGTGTCCCCGCCAACCACCCACCTTTCTCTTCAGATGTGAGGCATGTGGCACTGCTGTGTGGACTCCGGACTCAGAGAAAGGTAAGGTTTATTATTTTTTTTTTTTTCATCCATGCCTCGCATAGTCGCATTTACTGGGGGAAGGGGGAGCCACACAGGCACACACCACAAGCCATACATATATAGCACCGACTGGGCCGCCCAAAACTTTAAATCTGGTGGGGAAAGTGGTGATGTCTGGGGCATGACAGGGGATGTCCTGTCCCTTGGCCCCACCCCTTCCCCATCAGATTCTAGGTTATAGAGGCCTAGCCTTAACTTCAGGGCCCATGTTGCATGTGCGGGCCCCGGCTGACCCTATGTCAGCCGTGTCCAAATGTCCCACAAACACTGAGCCCAGCCAGTGGAATGCTTAACCACCACGCAAACCAAGTGAATGCTTGTAGCACCCACCTGCCAGGGGGCCTTAGGAGCAGGGGCAGATCAGTGCCAACTTTTTGTTTAAAAATGGTAAATAAATAAATAATGCCACACAGCGGAAGGTGGGTGCGGCGAGTGAGGGGTGCCTTTAACACAATGCAGAGTGTGCAGCAGATAGGAGGGCATTGTGCACTTATGTGAGTCAGCTGCTGCAGAATCAATGCAATCAGCTCCATTCATTTATCACAGCAGCTAGCAAGCTGAATGGTACAGAGCGGGCCACTCGTTGCATCCCCACTCACCTCTAGCTAGGGATGTGCCCAGGCTGGCCAATCACAAATGGCTGCCTGGGGTATGTGTCTAAAGGTATAGCGAGGCCGTGACCTGCACATGCGTCATTGGAGTGAGGTTAGGTGCGAGGGTGCAGTGATTTAATAGGGTTTCACATAGTGGGGCATCCTAGTTGCCCACAGGAAGTAGAAATTGGTCGGCCATATGGGCAATTCCTGGACAATTTCCAACGCCATGGAGGGAAAATGTCAGGATGCCCCTATGTGTGAAACCCTCTGGGTCTGAGGCTACATTCCTGACAAGGTGCATTAATATTGCATTTTCGCTACACAAAATTTGTCTTTGATTAGGACCCCCAGACACAACTTTGCATGGGGCCCCAGAAATGATAGGCCTGTCCAAGAGGCTTTACTTCTGCTGTGTTAAATTACGCAGACCCTGCAGGATTTAACAAAGCAAAACTAAAGTCTCTCAAGTAGCTGACAGCCTCAGGCGAGAGGGAGGATTAGTGTGTCCTTGTCATGCTGCTGAAGCCATTTCCGTGGCTGTTTGCATACCGCTTTATCCAATGCTAATTTTGGATATGTGTAAGTGCTATTTAATTAAAGACATTAATGTAAATAGACAGTATCACACTACGAGTTTTTCTCTCTGCATGTAACCCCTGCTATGCTGGACTCCCCTTATTGAGGGGACAAAGGAGAGGAGGCTATACACTGATTTCTAGGAAGACACTTTGATGTTATATTTAAATTGGATGAAGGAACTTGTATAAACCTCTATGAGCGTTATTCATCTTGTGGATTTTGAATGTCCTATACTATATGCTTTGAAATATACTATTATTAAAGAAGGTGTCTGGTGAGTGATCTACTACCTCACTGACGGTGGTGAGATTAACATCAGATGATTCTGTACATATATTTTTAGTGTACTAGAGACTTTTTAAGGACTACCCATTGGTGTGAGCTCCCTGCCTATTGTGTATTTTATGAATGATGTGTATGTTGTGTTGGCATGGAGTTAGGCAGCAAAAGCCATACAGTTTGGCCACATATAAAATATTCCAGGGCCGGCTGCTAGCCAGACACCCCACTGTATGGAACCCCCAAACTCACCTTTACCAGTTGGCTCCCACGATGCTGTGATCGTCACTGCATCACCCCCTTTCTGTATGAAATTGACAACATAGAATTCTCAGTGGCAGCCTAAAACAGGGGTTAAAAGGCAAAGATAATGGTGCTTAATTCTGCCCTTGCAATATCATTGTACCCATAGCCACAAATGTTGCCACCATGTCATGCCAACAAATTTGATGCTGTGCTTGTACAAGATCTTAGAACCTCATCATACCATTAGCAGAAGCAGCAGAGCATGTATGTGCAACTTTCACTATCAAATTAAACCATTACTTTCAGCATAAACAGAAGTCTGGAAGTAAAAATCTATAACTGGTGACTTACTTCCCTAGAAATAAGTACTAGTTATCAGGAGTGTGACATCAAAGGGGCCATCTAATGAAAATTGAACTAAAGGAAAGGAATTGGCTAATACATGTGTTCAAATGCTATGGACATATTAAGGAACTATTATAACAAGGAACTCTATCTGAAGAGATTTGAAAGCTGAAAAAATATAGAAGAAACAACAAAATATTCAATCAAAATCACCACAGCAGCGCTTCTCTGCTGAGAATTTCGGCTTTGTTACTGTGAAATGTCTGTTATACAACTTCCCATCCTTGCATACGCTGGGTGCAGGAAAGTGCCTATTGACAGTTCCTGGCCTCACAGGCAGCTACAGTAATGAGGAAGGGGATCTGCCCATAACAGGAAGAAAAAAACTGAAAATAAAAATGCTATACAGTGTCTGGACAGTCCTTTCCAGCTTAGAGACAAATCAGACTCAAAATGAATATACCAAATCAAATAAGAAATATTCACAATTTTTCACTCAGTGCCTAAAGTAATGGCGAAGAGACTATAGGGGCCTGCAACATGTGACCTTCCTGGTTAAATACATTATTTTATTAAATGTTGCTCACTGATCGCAGTGAGTCTTAGCACATGGTGGACCTGCCTTGATGAGAACCTATGGGAATAATACGACAAAAAGTAGAGGCAGAAAAGCTCTGCCCAAGTCCACTCCTCTGCAGAATAATCATAAGAACCAGCAACCATTGCCAAGGGAAGGACTGTTAAAGTATGTTCTAGAAGCAATGCACAATATCCTAATGAAACATTTTTCAGCATGTGTCCAAATGAAGCAAAAAAAAAAAACAATACAAGCAGAAATAATAAATAATATTTAAATATTAAGTATATAATTAAATATGTATTAGATGTGTCTGGTGATATTGATGGATACTTCTGTAATCTTCAGATAGGCTCCCTGCACTAGCCTGGCAGGCTCCCTAGCTGGCTTTAGGAAGGAAAGCACACTGAGATTTACAGGGCAAGAACCTTTTAGATCAGCATTGTTGGCCTATTGCAGAGGTTAGCTGTGAGGGAGAACACTGGCCCTCAATTAAGATCATTATAAAAGCCAGAGGCTTTAGCAACAGTGAAATAGATTAGATGTCAAGGTATAAGGCCACAAGATGCCCTTTAAATTATGCAATGTAACAACATATATTATGCTGAGTGACCTCACCTGTAATATTAGGAATTTAGTACAACAAGATCCTGAGAACAAAAAAGAATTAATGTTATTCACAGAGTAACAGAGATGTGGAGGCTGATTCATTACTAATGGCAGGTATTGACAGATGAGCACCTGTATAGCAGCGCTCAGAGCGACCACTAGTAGACATTGTAAGCGGGTATCGGGCGCTGTAACAGAGCGTCTCAGTCGCTCTAGTAACCTGGCCGGCATTGATGAATGTGGTGTATGTTGGGTGCTGTAACAAGATTATTGCGCTGCAGCGAGCAAGAGGTAGCTCCAGCTCAGTGTGACCGGCACTCGGCTCTCCACACCATATTTAACAAAACACTAGACACACAGAGCGTCGGCGCTCTAAAGCTGGGCACTGTAGCATAGAGCGCCAAACGCTGTGTGATTTAAGTCTGTTTTAGGACACATATCTACCAGTAACAAAGCGAAAACACATGGAATGACATTGTTTTAACATTGTGACAATAACACTTTAGTGGCAGACCTGTAAATGCCATTCTGCATAAAAATATTAAAAGTCAAAAAGTTTCTAAAAGTGTTTGTTTGCAGGTTAGGAGTGGTCACACAATGATCTGAGGCCAAAAAATAAATAATAAATTATACACAACTAATGAAAGCTCATTGAAATGTATGGGAGAGCACTACAGAGCGACAGGTACTACATGGAGCTCAGGAACCTAGAGGCGCTCACCAGATTCCCTTTCTTAAATGTGGTTTTGCGTACAGTGCCCAGCGGCTGCCTGCCGCTACGAGGCACTACCTGGCGCTATCCGTTCTTAAATAACCCCCTTAGGGCCTTTTTTATCAAGCACTGTCTGCCAGACTATGCAGCAAATTAGAGTGGTACAAAATACAATTTATATTGTTACTGCATCGCTAATGTTTTAGTAAACATTTTTCTTGTAATTCAGCAACATTCACTATAAAAATAAAATTATTATATTTTAAAAACACTTTAATTTTGACCAACGTGGCATAGTCTGCAAATAGTGCTTGAGGCCCATATTTTAAGCAATCAGACAGATTTTTCAACCCGTATAGCCTATCCCTGTAGGATGGACTTCCCATCAGCACTCTCAAGATAGACATCCCTTGTTTAAAAAATGTAGTCGGGCCAGGTTTGTACTTTTGTTTCTTCAGCAGCAGCTCCTTGCCATCTTCCTCTATTGTGAGACCAGTGCCCTTGTTGGAGCATACCCAGAATGATTCCTCTTTGTCGAGCCTCACTTATTGAATGAGACCTTGGAATGACCTTACCAGGCTCAAAGCCACTGTTGAAGAAGATTCACAGAGGGGGGTAAAGCTAATTATTTGGTGAAGCCAGTGTGACTTGCAGTGTGCACTGTGGTGTGGATTGCAACCTGCCTCCTGGGCAGCATTTTAGCATTTAGACATAAAAAAGGTCCAAACCTAAAAGAAAACATCCTTTCCTCATAGGAAAAATGATGTACCTTCCATGTAATGCTCCATCACAGGTACAGGTCATTTTTGGGGACAAAGGGTAGGGAAAACATTTTTTTAATGTTCTGTGTCTAAACGCTATGAAAGCTTACCGAGATGCACACTAAAATGCACACCAGAAGTCACTATGGCTTTACCAAATATTTAGCACAATCCCCATAGATTCAGCAAGTATTTGGGGTGGCGTGGAACAATTTATGTAGGCCACAGGTCGCCTTTAACATTTTCTGGAGCTTCCAATGTGTTTGGTGTAAAATTTTTGGGAGGAAGGGCATTAATATTTTGCTATCGAGCCATGTGATTTGCAGTTATCTCTCTGAGCAAATGGTTTAAGATACTTACATCCAGAATGTCAATATCAGCGTTGTTAAAGTCTATATCCATCAGTATTGGTAGAGGTATGCCATTCCCTACAACAGCTGTAATGAAAGCAACAGAGAAGAAGATTTGAAAATATACTTAATGTAATTTTCAATATTTTGTGAAATACAAATTTTTCTTTCAAATAATCTTGCACCAAGTTGTATTAAAGGTAATTTCCTCACAGCCTTAAATGCAACTCTATTTAAAGCTCAAGCCAGTTTCCAGGCTTTTATAGTTATCTTTGTCTAAGGTAGGAAGACTTTCCTTTATTACCTTATGTACTAAGACATTTCTGTAGAGAAATAATTCAGAAGGGCCATCCACTTTGATGTTAAGTGTTATTAATTTACAGTTATAGTCTGTGCTATAGAGGACACGTCAAACTTGAGGTCTAGTCCCATGTACCAGGCACAGACATGAAGCAGGTACCAATGGATGCGTCTGTAATGTAGGAGACTACATAGACTTCTACATATAAGCTGGGGGTTTGTGGTACTGGGAATTCAGGGAGGCAAGGACAGAGTCAGACTGGCCACACACAACAATGTACTATGAAGGCCAATTAATCTGCTAAGTTTAAATTAAATTCCAGAACCTATTATTAAAACAGAATTAAACCCACTACCATAATAGTATGGTATAAATAGAAATTATATATTTTGTCAAACAAATATTTGTAATAATGGGCTGAAAAGAGTCACTAACCACAACAAACCAAAATATTTTACTACAGTAATATATCTCGAATTACAAAAATAATTATTGGGGAAATTCTGCTGTTTTGAAGGGCAAATGACCCTGCCCCATGTGCTTTTGGCTGGTCCTTAACTGGTACCAATGGTTCCCCATGTTTCTCATCTTTCTTTACTGTTTTGCTATTGTGAATTTGTCACTCCAGCTTCTGTGTTGTAGGTGATTTTCTATTCTCTAAAGTGTATTCCCTGTGACCTGTGCGCTCATTATTTTTAGGTGTCATGTCTTATTGGGAATATCCTGATTTCAGGTAACCTCCAGTGTTGTTTTTCCCCATGTTTGTCCCAGATATCCTCTTTACCCCTTCCTCCCTGCCCTGTGTATTTTGCTTTTTTCTTTTCATTTTAAACATTTTGAGGGCCCAATAAACTGCTTTCTGGTGTTTGTACCTTTAAACATTTTTATATTTGTCGACTTGACAACTTTTTACCAATTTTTTGGTAAAACTACCGATTAAGAACTCGCAACTATTACTTTTATTGATATAAAAAACATGCCAGATGCTGCTGGCACGTGTTTTAGGAATGAAATAAGCCTGTTAGTTAGTGAAGTCGGCAGTTTTCTCCAGCTTTTTGATGGAGGAATATCGCTCTGGAAATTGACAGATTTGAACATGCTTTTCTGCCTTACAAAGAACATATAGGAAAACATATAGGAAAACATCAAGTTCAAAGCAATATAGAATCTGCACACAAAGATGTGCAGGGAAAGTGTGACTGAATGAATCATCGCTGGTGAGCACCAAGGGGTGCGGCTGCATGGGAGCTATTTGCCCACCATTGGAACATCAGAATTCATTCAGTTTGAGGCATAGTAATGCCACACAATGCGACATCTCCCAGTTTTATGAGCATGCTCATCCCATATTCACTTTAATAGGCGGTGGACGAGTGCATGGAACAGGGTTATACAGAAAAGAAAGCCTGTTTCCATCTGTTAACTGATTAAGATTCTTTGGACAATATGCCAGGGAAGGGGGGGGGGGTACTTCAAGTATATATCAAACTAAAGAAAAAGGGAGTATAGATCCATTACTCTATGGTCCCCCTTAACTTCAACCTTTGCCCGTGCATGCAGAATATAAAAATAATCAATAATTTAGATGTATAAAAATCTTGTATTAAACCAGATGTAAATATTTATAAAAATTTAAATCAATTTATATTTGTATGAAGCATTTTTTCTAACAGCATAGGTTGAAGGAAACCATGGAGAAATGGCACTTTTCTTTTGCATGGCGACAGGTGATGCTGCTTGCTTGCCGAATGCTGCTGTCTGGTGGCCATTCGGAAATGGGATAGCTGTGCTGGACCGTGGCTAAGGTAAGCTTTATTTTTTCTTTGTAACCCCCCATCCTGCCTTAGTGCCAGGAGAGGAGGGCGGGTGTCATTTTTTGCTAGAATTATGCTTTAAATCATTAAATTGCAGACAGAGGAGCATGATGACTTACTGGCTCAGCAGCTTCCAGGGTGCCCCAGCTATCCTGGTTCAGGTATAGGACACCTCCTCTTTGTGGAATGCCAGGCTAGGTAAGTAAGAAAGCTGCTCTGCCTGTCCAACTCTGCATTTATCATTTCTCTATTGAACAGAATGGAAGGCTATATCTTCCAAAAGAGGGGCAATATTTAAATTACAAGATATGTGCAAAACTTACTGCTAGGATTGAGCTTTATTATGTATTCTATTCCAGTCATCACTTCCTCATTCACATTTTGACAGCCAATCATGTGTCTGCCAGCAAACATTCAGGTTTGATGTGCAATCCTACTTAGCAAACCCTATCGGTCAGTGGCAGTTAAGTGATTTGCAGCCATGTAATGAATGAGGAAGTTGGCTGACTTGAATATAGTGCAACTTTAGGTAAACTTGCTGTAGCCTGGTAATTTGTCTCTGTCTCATGCCTTGCTAACTGGGTGCCAAGTTGACTGAAACTGGAAAATGGTTCAGTAGTGCCCCGTCAACATTACAAATGTGTCATGCTTACTGTTAACAGAAGGCAGAAATGCGAGAGCGAAAAGGTTCCCAACTAATCCTTCTAGTGGTTTGACCTGTTAAAAAAAGCAATACAGTTACTAATGATTACAGGGTTTTGTGAAATGTATTGATTACCTAAAGTAGACCTAAAGTTGACAAAAACCCTTAATTACCCCTTGGCTCCCAGTGTTGATTCCCTTCCCCCAAATCGGGATGCCCCGCTGTGCTTTGTGAACCCAGCTGTAAGTGTGGATGTGTATAGTAGGGGTGGCAGGGCATTCCTGTTTACTGTTTTATATCACAGCACCTTGTAGCATCTCCTGCTACCCTCACCCCATATGTGCCTGCCCCTACAGATGTTCAAGTCTACTGGGTGCACAAAGCATGCACAGAAAGGTGGCTGGGGCGGAGCCTTACATACACCATGGGTTTGAGGTGAGTATATTTGTGATTCCACTTGGTTTTACACAGAGGGGCACCATCACTTCCTACAGTTGGAGACCCGGATCAGGTATAAAACCCTCTGTATGCATGACATGGATACTGCTATCCTCTTGACAAAGGTCTATTCCGGACCGAAACGTTGAGGTGTCCTTGCGACCTGCGGTCAGCCTGTAAGCGCTCCTACTTGTCTGCATCCTTTACTTGATTATGCTTTTGCTTGTTTCATGCCTTAAAGGGAAATACCTTGCAAACTTGAATGTACTTTTTCTGATTTATTTGAATCTGATCTACTCTATTGTCTATCCAGCATCAATATAGTCTTTGCACCTGTATTTTCCCTGCTCTTATATTATGTATATACTGCCAGTTTTTTTATATAGAACTTGTTTGATCTCACTGTAAATAGCTTTGCACTATTGTACTGCACCATAATATGAGCATTAAATCATGAATCGCATTACATAGTCTCTTCTTGGTGTTCATTACCTCCTATATTGTATTTGTTTAGTATATTCCTATACCCATTGGGCAGAGGTATTTTGGAGGTGATTTTGAACCCTGATCTTCAAATTCTCTTTCATGTTATCTATGACATGATAGTTGTCATTCTCCTAACAGTGTGCCACAACCAGTTTTATTAATCTGAAAGACCTCACAATGCCCATGAGCTGTGGACCGGCATCCAGAAGCAGATAGATGAGTGTTTGCTGCCAAGTTCATCGACGCACATCCCTTGCTTGGCACATGTCCTCAACTTGGTGGTGCAGAGCTTCCTCATATGAGACTTGCCAACCAGGTGGAATTCCACTTTGTATATGCTGGAAAGGGTGTGTGAGCAGCAGCAGGCAATAGTGGATTTCCAGCTCCAAAGTGCAGGCCAACAGCATTTCACCACCAATGAGTGGCCCTTCATGAAGGACATATGTACCGTGCCACAGTGCTTCCAGTATGTCACCAATATGGTCAGCGCTGATAAGGCCATTGCCAGCCCTAGTATCCTCATCCTTTGCCTGCTCGAAAAAAAAACCTTCAGGCCATGACGGAATATGTGATGGTGGCACAGGAGGAAGCAGAAGAGGATGGCCCATTTTCCCAGGTGCCAGGGCAGTGTACATGCGGCTTGCAGGGTTGGTTGCTGGACCAAAAGTATCCAGGTACCCCACTGGCCAGCCAGTGGACAGTTTTGGAGAATTCAGAGAATTCAGAGGAGGAGAAGAAGGAAGACTTTCTCTCACAACAGGGTGAAACCCAGCATGGAGAAGACAACTTCTCCTTGACTCAGAGGAACCTGGCTCACATGAGCCACTACATGCTGCAGTGCCTGTGCAATGACTGCAGAGTGGCTTGTATAATCACCAGTGCCAAGTGGCCACCCCACTGGATACCTGCTACCCGCTATAACATCACCTCTTTGAATCCACCACGGGAGTGGAATAGAAAGATAAGGGAGTACAAACGCACAAGGCTGTGGAGGAGGAGCAAGTTGCCAATACAGCAGGGGCAGTAGAACCAGCCACATCCACCACTATCAGATATGGCCCATAGTATCAGGAGGCAGACTTTAACTCCCATAGTGGACGACTATCTGCCAATGCGACTCCTGATTTTCTGGGTTGCTAAATTAGACACATGGCCAGAGCTTGACTTCTATGCTTTGGGGGTGCTGGTTTGCACCTTAAGATGAACCAGGTGTGGACCCCACACTGTGCCAGTAGCTAAGTGAGTGGTTTTAGTGTTGGCTATCTCCCCCTCCTCCATCTCTTCCACATACACCACCACATACACCTCCTTCCTCTGGACCTCTGACACCTGTGAAAAAAAAAAATATTTTATTTTGTTTTTCTATTTATTTTTAATTTATTTATGCGTGTATTTCTTAAATGTTTTAGGTTTTTTTGTATGCTGTAAGCACTGTGTACTGTGATCCGACCTTTTCATTTAAGTACTGGGGTGTATCCCATTATCCCACAAGAAGCTGTAATACTGGGGTTTGTGTATACTGTTATCCCACCTTTTCATTTAAGCACTGGGGTGTATGTAGTTACACCACAAAAAGCTGTAACACTGGAGTTTGTGTGTACTGTTATCCCACTGTTTCATTTAAGCACTGGGGTGTATACAGTAATACAACAAATTGGTCTAAGCACTGGGGTGTACCCTGTTATACCACAACTTGCTCTAAGCACTAGGGTGAGTGTACGCTGTTATACCACAACTTGGTCTAATTACTGTGGTGAGTGTACACTGTTATACCACAACTTGCTCAAAGCCTTGAGGTGTACTTCAACTTGCTATGAGCACTGGGGTTAGCCCTGTTATATCACAACTTGCTCTAAGGATGTACCCTGTTATACTACAGCTTGCTCTAAGCAATGGGGTGAGTGTACGCTGTTATACTACAACTTGGTCTAAGCACTGGGGTGTACACTCTTCTGGGCACTAAGGTGAGCCCTGTAATACTACAACCTGCTCTAACACTGGGGTGTATGCTGTTATACCACAATTTGATCTAAGCATTGGGGTAGCCTGTTATACCACAACTTGCTCTAAACACTGAGGTGTACCCTGTTATACTACAACTTGCTCCAAGCACTGGGGTGACTACTCTGAACTGCACTTTAATACCAATTGTTCATGGCACTTGCGTGTTAGTGTTCTTCAATACCTATTGTTAGTGGAGTATCCACTGGTTCAGAGTACTCAATGGAGTATCCACTGGTTCAGGTACCACTGGTTTAGGGTACTCAATACCCTCTTGGGAAATAAAAACAATTGTGTGGTTACCAAGAGTTCAAAGCACCTGTTAGTGTACTGAAATGCCTATAGTTCAAATCACCTGTTAGTGCTCTGCATTACTTATCATTTAAAGTATCTGTTAGTGCTCTGCAATACCTATAGTTCAAAGCATCTGTTAGTTCTCTGCAAAACCTATAGTTTAAAGCATCTGTTTAAAGCATAAAGCATGTGTGCGCATGCTCGGTCATGCTCCTTGGGTGTTCAGGCTGTGTGTGGCCGGGGGTCATGTAAGTGACTGGTCTGTGCGTGCCCGTACGGCCCTTGACTCTGTGTGAGCTATGGCCATGCACGGCAGGCACTTTCTGGGCACCTAAGGTTAAAGGGAGGTCTGTGGCACTAGGGAGTTGCCTACAGATCTTCTTGCATTGTTGTTTTCCTCTGTTCCTGGTTTGACTTCTGGCTTTGGATTATGACCCACTCCGCTTCTGACCCTCTGGCTCTTAGATTACGATCCTGCTCTGGCTCTGGCACCCTGGTTTTGCACACTGATCTCTCTCTGGCTCTTAACCCCCTGCTTGTATATAACTACCTGTCTTGGCCCTCTGAACTTCAGCACTGGATTACGGCTTTCCCTGACTCTGGACTCTCTAGCTTCCCCGAAAACCTGGACTTTACTTTTCACATATTTGGGCTCACTGGCCACGGGTGAAAGTAGTGGGACCCTGACATTTCTGCAGCACAGTCTCACAGTTCTTCCGGAAGGCTCTGGTGGAAACCAGATCTGTAAGCAGACTCCGCATTCTGAAACCAGTGCGCGGTGTAGCACTCTACTCATTACTCCCCGCTTGCTCCCCTCAGTTACAACTAGCTTTAATTCACTATTGTTTTTTGAATCTCCCTCAGTTCCTACCTGGCGTTCCTGATTCTACATCATCTTTACACGTGACACCCTGGTCCTCCCCTCTGCTGAGTTTCCCCAGTCTCCAAACTCTGGGAGGCCACAGGTGGTATTGCTGACAGCTGTCTGTATTTAAATCGACCTGGTCTCCAAAAAGTTACATGAGAGTATCTGCAGGCCAGACAAAATGGACCCAGCAAAGACACAGGCAGTCTTTGAAGTCATCATGCAACGCCTGGGTGAACTAACTCAAGTTGTGGGGGTCATTGTTGTCATGGTCACTCGGAACTCCAGGGTGAAATAGAGACTCTCCGTCATCCTCCAGCTAATCCCCATGTCTCCTCTCATGCTGAGGTTGCTCTGCCTCCTTCCAGTCCAATGAATGACTCCCTGCCTAAACCCCCCTTTCTGATTGCTTTTTGGGGGACCGGAAAAAATTTAGCTCTTTTAAGAACAGTAGTCAGTTGTTCTTTGCCCTGCACCTATGCTTCAGACCTTTCCTGGGTGTGATTTGTTATCTCCCTTTTTCAAGGGACCACACAGTCCTGGGACCCTCACCTTTTGGAAGAGGATGATCCTTCTTTAAACACCCTGGACAGCTTCTTCAAGGCATTGTGTGACATGTATGATGACCCCGGGTCGCATAGCTTCCACTGAGTTTGCTCTGCACAAGCTGAAGGAGGCCAGTAGAGGAGTAGGCTGCAGAATTTTGATGCAGGTTGGAATGACAATGCTTTTAAATTTCAATCCATATTAGGGCTTTCAGACTATTTGTCAATTCAGATTGACAGACCGCTTAGGGAATTCCACTCAGAACGGTCGTGGTTTAACCCTGTAAACTTTAATTCATTCTTTGTTCCCTGGGGATCCAGCTTTATTACAGAAACATCAGCTGAACCTATGCAACTGGGTATGATGCAACCATTTTTGTCTTCTGAGGAAATGGCCCAGCTCCGCTCTCAAAATATGTGCCTGTTCTGCGGGGCCCAAGGGCATCTTGTGGTCAATTACCCTTCTAAACACCCAGGTAAGAGTACATCTAACCCCTGCCCTGCCAGCTACTGTTTTGCCATATGTGAAGCCTACTTATCTGTTCTACTTCTTTTTTAGCTGCCCGACAGAAAAATTCACTACCATTGTGGAATCAGGGGAGTGCAGCTGTCTTTTGGACTCTAGAATTTTTTGCCAAATATAAGATCCCCATCAACCTAAGTCAACTCCTCTTGGGCCCCATCCATTTTGAAACTCAAACCTCATCATACAGAACTCCTCCTCTGCTATCTACCCGGTCATCCAGGGCATGCCTTGGCTAAAGGCCTATAATCCCAATATTGATTGGACTCTTGGCTTGATTACGTTTAATTCAGACTATTGTTCTCAAAATTGTGACATTTCCATTCCTCCGCAAGCTATCTGTGCCATTGCTTCTAAAACCTGTCTACTGGAACCTCATATTGAGAACCTGCAAAAAGTATTCATCCATCTGCCTTCTTCACCAGCTCATGCACTGCCCTGTTGAGGCCGATATTACTCCTTGAACCTGCTGGTCCCAGTCTTCATCTAACCTGCTCCCAGGTTCTGAAAATGCTCTTTATTAGGAAGCAATCAGTAAAGATTAACTTGACACCACATATATCCAAGGCCAAAAGTATATACATTTGAATGAAAAAGTAGAGGAATGTTTAAACTGGCCCAACACCCGTTTTTTTCTTTAGTTTCGTTGGTCCCACTGTCTGTGCTTCACAATAACCTCGGGGGGGGGGGGGGGCATCCAGAACTCTGGAGCCCCCTTGCAGATTACCTAGCAGAGCACTCGTAATACTCACCTTCATTACAAGCCAGCTCTGGGAAAGGAGTCCCACGATTGGCCGCAAAAGTACTTTGGTCAATGGTGCAAACTTGACGATGGCCCGATTAAAAAATGCATGCTCCCTGGCAATTTTGAGAACACCGATTGGCTGACCTAAAGATTGCCATTTCACATGCACCAGCCAGTTGGATGCATTCCTGGCTTCTCTGTGGAGCACGCCCGGCCTACCTGAATGTTTGTAAAGGTGAGTTTACTGGCAACTCTGACGCTTTGACATAGCGGGGCAACAAGGTATAGGTTGCCCTGGGGGTTTTGATGCACTTTAAGGAATACCTGAATCAATGAACTCTCACAGAAGGAGGAAAACTAAGGCCCTTATTTAACAAGAGATAGCGCCAGGTAGCGACTGGTGAGCGAACGGTAATGACGGTCACCGCCACGAGAACGCCGGCTGCAAAGGACAACAAAAAACATGTGGACAACATCCATACTAATGACAACGCTGACAGGATGCCTTGGAATTCAAGGACTTGTGGAACCCTGGCTGGAAAGAAGAACCTTTTCCTTTTAATCAGCAGGAGCTGAATTCCTCACAACTGTACTAACAAAGATCGTTTTTAGCCCATATCTATGCTGTGCTGCCTGTACTCAACGTGAATAGACCCCCCCCCCCTGTTTGGGAAGGCACCTAGTTACAAGAAGCACACCCGTATTCATATCCACCGGGTGCAGCAATGGCCCCATGCACCCGCCTCCCCATATTGATGACACATGCGCAGGGCCATCTTGGGGCTGGTGAGCCGGGACCTCATGCATTTGAGAGTTGGTGCTTCCACAAACACCCACGGTGGCTTCACCAGCCAAAAAGCCCTCCAAGGTCCTGCATTTAATCCCCGTTCTGTCTACTGGATAACATCTCCGCTTATTGACCCCCCCCCGTGGAAAGACCCATCCGGATCTGAAGCGTTGAAAATCTATTTACGTGACTGCTGTAGCATATCTTATTCTTATGAACTTTTGATCGCTCCACTGGTTATGTGACATTTGCAATTTCTCATGTTTTAAGCCTTTGGCTATTGGACATTGAATTATTCATAGATGATCTCTGCATTCTGAACTCTTAGTATAAGTATATCGCTACCACTTATATACTGTGAATATCAAGATGGATACACATTAACACAGCACTGAAAGGAGGAATAGTGTTGTATATATTGGTGCATATGTTTTGCTCACTATAAATACACATAAATAATTTGCAAACTATAACTTTCGGAGTAAGGTGTGTCATCTTCTCATAATTTTTCTTTTTGGTACAATTGGGGTTTGATAAGGAACAAACCATTGAAAAGATCTATGCACTCGAAACTATCTATTTATGTATCTATGTAAGGTGTGCGAGAATGCAAAACTAATTTCTGTATGGAACATAGAGGCCCATGGGACTGGTGAGCTGTTTGCTGCCTAATTATTGTCAGTGGGCTTGGAGTCCCTTTAATGTACCTGTATTTATTAATGCAGTTTCTTAAACCGGATTTTCAGCATGATTTAATGAAAAGCCCAAACCCTTAAAAAACGATTCCCCAGCATCTAAAATTAATATATTTTAAGTTTTAGTCACTATTATTCTTTCCCCCACTGGGCTGCAACTCTGTTTAGGACTCTAGGATATGGACGCCACCATCTTGCCTCAGAAGCATCACATACTGAAGAGAGGGGCAGAAAAGTGCAGGGGGTGGGGATATAGCTGTGCTTTGCACTGACGGAGCAGAGCTGGGGTCAGGGAAAGGACAGCAATCCCAGAATACAGTGTAACACAGTCAGAAGACACTTTCTGTTTGCAGGCTGCTTGATGCTCCATGAGCCGCCATCTTGGATGTTTAAAGACTCATAACATGAAGGTAGGATGACTTTTAATGTGAGGAAGCTGTATGTACAGGGTGTGGTAAACATACAAGATATGCTTTTAATTAGGGTGAAGGTCTGCTTTAACCTTTCCTTTGCCATGGACACAGTCTCTTACAAAAGTGCTACTTTAAAAGAGGGGTTTGCTGGATAAGTTGTCATGTAATAAAATGGTGAAAATGCATGGTGAATATTTACACTCACATCAAATTTCCCAACAGAAGATGAGATCAAAGAAAGTTGAGTGCTGAAAAACAGAAAACAAAAATGTACTGTTCTAAGCATGCTAATGATATTTAGGTGAAATCTTGTAATTAAATTGTGTTCATCATTATCAGCTATCATTGTGGTGGGTTTTAAGTGCTATTGCGGGCAAAGGTTATTGCTACATCATTGCATTGAGCTACATGTAGCACTGTCCTAAACCGTTTTCCATTTTAAAATTGAAGAAGAAATGGCTGAGATAATTTACAGGTTCAGCTCATGATTTCTGTTCTGAAAAAAGTGGACGTGGCAACGGGATCTGTGTTGCTGCATAATCTGTGATGAATCTGGAGGGGGAGGGAGGGGAGGAAGGAGGGAGGGACTAGCAATCCTGTCCCGTTCTGCTGAGCTGATTGGGGACAGAATGAAAAAGAGAATGTCATTGGCTAAACCTTGATATCTCAGCTATTTCTGCTTCAATTTAAAAACAGTTTAGAACAGTGCCAAATGTAATCCGATGCAATGGTGTAACAATTACCTTGCAGTATCACTTTTATTACTTTATTGTGAGCTGAGCTTCCTGCTGTAAACCAGAAAGAACATTGCAGACAAAAGTTATGGTAAATCTTTCCAAGTGACTATTACATGGCAATAAAAACCTTGCATGCATCCTCTTTATTGATGCAGTTTAACCTGTCTCAATAAAGAAGTGGCATCTGGTCACCAGGCCAATAGTGTACCTAGGATTCAACAGGCCCCAGAGCAAACTTTGGACAATATATATTATCCTACCCCCAGATCCAAACACAAATTTGCAGGGAGCCAGCTGTGGGCACCCTAGAAGAACCCAGATGGACACCAGGCTTTTCCACACCGAAGGTGCCCCAGTTGCAGGTAATTGGACGGGGAATCACCATGTCACCATCCAGTGCCAGCAGACCTCCTAACTCGTAAACTAGTACAGGAATCCCTGGAACTCTTACCAGTTCATTCCAAGTAAAGACAGCACACACACAAAAGCATTGTATTACTCTATACTTACCATGTCCATATCTTCTTTCTTCTTTCCCCCAGCCATGCGCCCATTCATACGATGATGAACAGCAGAGTAAAAAAGATGCAACTTGGTGAGCAGCCAAGTTTAAAGTAGTATTAAAATTTGTATGTGTTGTGTTTTTAAATTAACTTGGGGTGAACTGGTAAGAGGTCCAGGGAATCCCTATACCAATTCACAAGATCATGGGGGTACCATGTCAATTACCCGCACTCAATGGGAGTCAATGGGACCCCTTTCCAGTTCACAATTGAGAAAAGAAGTAAAAAGAAAAACTCTCCATCTTCACAATAAGAAAAAATTTCATTAGAGTTGCTCACTCCCCTGTGTCTTTCTCCTGGTCTGGTCTGTTGCTTAAATCTTCTACCCATTGAGTATCTGATTAATTTCTGCATCTTCTGACTTGCTTGCAAGATACTGTTCATATGTCACCTTCCTGCGTTTTTTCAGAGAAACACATTTACCCCCTTTTTAACCAGAAAAATGATGTTAATGCCTCAGAGAAACGCTTTTAAATGTTGAAGGTGTAGCTTCATGGGATTCTCTTAGCATCACTATGACTAATTCACCAAAATGTTTCTAAAATCTAAATCTTAAGCTCCACACCAGTAGAAACCTTTTTAGAACAAACTTTCCTTGTAAGGGTTCTCAATAGGGATGAGAGAATCGATCCGGACAAACCTGAATTCGTTCCGAATTTCAGGAAAAATTCGATTCTGAACGAATCCGAATTACCCCGCAATTCGATTGATCGAAGTTTTCCTTTAAACTCCATTTATTTCAATTACAGCCATTGTAAAATGGTGAATGGACATGTCCGGACATGTCCCCTGGGGCAAGTTATCATGGGAAGGTCACAGCCTATCAGCAGCCAGGAAGCCCGGTGACGTCACAGTGCTATATAAACGGCGGCCATCTTGTTTGTGCGCATTTCAGCCTTGCATTGCAGACAGAACGGAGGTTGCTGCAGACAGGGAGAGACTTACAGACAGGCAGGGAGAGTCAGGGAGAGCCACAGAGACCCACACAGTGCCAGGGAGAGCCAGGGAAAGATAGGAAAAGATAGGGTAAATCGGGAATGATCCAGGCAGGAACAGCAGAGAAAGTGACAGAGAAACTTTTTTTTTTATTTTCACTTCACTTCATTTGCCAGATCAGTTTTAAATTTTGTTTTTTTGTGCTGTAAATATTCCTGGCCACTTATAACTCGATTAGTTTTCATTTTTTTTGTATGCTGTAAAAACCCCAACCCACATGGGCATACTATTTCAGCACATTTGACCCTATCTGTTATACTAAATCAGCTTCTAAAGGCTCTGTTTTATTATTATATTGCATTTTGAATTGGTTTTGTGCGTCCTGTAAAAACACCAGGCCACATGGGCATCCCAAACAGCACATTTCACCCTATCTGTTATACTAAATCAGCTTCTAAAGGCTGTGTTTTATTAATATATTGCATTTTGAATTGGTTTTGTGCGTCCTGTAAAAACACCAGGCCGCATGGGCATCCCAAACCAGTACATTTCACCCTATCTGTTATACTAAATCAGCTTCTAAAGGCTCTGTTTTATTAATATATTGCATTTTGAATTGGTTTTGTGCGTCCTGTAAAAACACCAGGCCGCATGGGCATCCCAAACCAGCACATTTCACCCTATCTGTTATACTAAATCAGCTTCTAAAGGCTCTGTTTTATTAATTTATTGCATTTTGAATTGGTTTTGTGCGTCCTTTAAAAACACCAGGCCGCAGGGTATCCCAAACCGGCACATTTCACCCTGTTATACCAAAGCAGCTTCTGCAGGCTCTGTTTTATTAATATATTGCATTTTGAATTTTTTTTGCGTCCTGTAAACCACCAGGCCGCATGGGCATCCCAAACCAGCACATTTCACCCTATCTGTTATACTAAATCAGCTTCTAAGGGCTCTGTTTTATTAATTTATTGCATTTTTAATTGGTTTTGTGCGTCCTTTAAAAACACCAGGCCGCAGGGTATCCCAAACCGGCACATTTCACCCTGTTATACTAAAGAAGCTTCTACAGGCTCTGTTTTATTAATATATTGCATTTTGAATTGGTTTTGTGCGTCCTGTAAAAACACCAGGCCGCATGGGCATCCCAAACCAGCACATTTCACCCTATCTGTTATACTAAATCAGCTTCTAAAGGCTCTGTTTTATTAATATATTGCATTTTGAATTGGTTTTGTGCGTCCTGTAAAAACACCAGGCCGCATGGGCATCCCAAACCAGCACATTTCACCCTATCTGCTATACTAAATCAGCTTCTAAAGGCTCCGTTTTATTAATTTATTGCATTTTGAATTGGTTTTGTGCGTCCTTTAAAAACACCAGGCCGCAGGGTATCCCGAACCGGCACATTTCACCCTGTTATACTAAAGCAGCTTCTACAGGCTCTGTTTTATTAATATATTGCATTTTGAATTGGTTTTGTGCGTCCCTTAAAAACACCAGGCCGCATGGGCATCCCAAACCAGCACATTTCACCTTGTTATACTAAATCAGCTTCTAAAGGCTCTGCTTTATTAATATATTGCATTTTGAATTGTTTTTTGCATCCTTTAAAAACACCAGGCCACAGGGTATCCCAAACTGGCACATTCCCCCTATCTGTTATACTAAATCAGCTTCTACAGGCTCTGTTTTATTAATATATTGCATTTTGAATTGTTTTTTTGCGTCTTGTAAAAACACCAGCCCGTAGGGTATCCCATATTGCCAATTTTCATAGTATCTGGTGCAGAGAAGCAGTATCTCACTTTATTTAGCTTCTGGTTTTTAAAGTAAATTACTGCTGCAAAATCAATTGCTGGGGTTAGGTCCAACCCCGAATTCTAAATGGACCTAGCGTTCCCACCACACCTCAAAATTTAACTTTAGTTATGTTTATTTCATCTTCATTAAAAAACAATTCATTACAAATGCAGACATTGCATGTAAAAACAATTGATTATAAATTTGATGTAGCAACATGCATTTTTTTGTTTTGATTGATAATATACAATGTCATTAAATAGATAAATAAATAAATACAGTTCATTGCATCAACGTTATTCTTTCTTAGGCTTACTCATGTGATGATCGGCACAATCAAGGCAAACATGTTTCACCAACAATCAATTGTTTATCAAAACAAAAAAATGCATGTTGCTACATAAAATTTATAATCAATTGTTTTTACATGCAATGTCTGCATTTGTAATGAATTGTTTTTTAATGAAGATGAAATAAACATAACTAAAGTTACATTTTGAGGTGTGGTGGGAACGCTAGGTCCATTTAGAATTCGGGGTTGGACCTAACCCCAGCAATTGATTTTGCAGCAGTAATCTCCAATAGGACCTGCAATTCCAAAAAAAACCCTCACACTAAAGTGACATATAAAAGAATACAAAAAAATGTTATAAAAACTCTCTCGGGGGTGGGTCACCAATCTTTTGGGAGACACCACAATGCATGTGGCCTGTCCTGATATAGAATAACTTTTTAAAGTAAACACATTTTTTTAAGTGCCTATTGCGCATTTCAAATACATAAAAATGTCAGGCAGACAAGTGCCAGGATGTTCAAAGAGGAGTGGCAGAGGCCAAGATTCTGCAGGCAGAGGTCTCAGCAAACTAGGGAAGGAGTTGCGGTGAGAGACCTGATCTGCCAGAATCTGCTAGCGGTCGTGTCTCCACCAGTAACGCATCTGCCGTGGTAGATTGGTTAACACGGTCATCCACATCATCACAAGTTACATCTGACACCCCCAGTCTAGGGTCGGTAGGTTCCTCTGACACAACCCTGAGTTGGCATGGCCCGAGAGCAGTCCCTGTTCTCCCATTGCCTCTGTCCTACGTCGTTCCCTCCCCCAGCGACGTATCCTATGCTTTGGGTTCAGCTCCACTCTTTAGTGAGGAGGACGATCAGATAGAGGACAGTCAGCAGCTACTGCCCAGCCATGAAATGGAGGTGGCTTCCTTCGCTAGGCAGACAAATAGTGATGTGGAGAGTGGCGTGGGAGTTGTTGCGAGCGTTGCTCCTGTGCCAGACACTGTTGAGGAAACCGAGTACATCAGTGACGTGCAGCCACAACTCGGTGATGATGATGATGATGAAGCCGATCGCACTTGGGAACCGGGTGCAGAAGGAGCTTCATCCTCATCATCAGGAGAAGAGGGGCGCAGGTTGCCCCGAAGTCAGCAGCTGAGGCAGCAAGGTGTTAGCAGCATGGTTGGCAGTCAGCATGGGGGCAGAATTGTAAAGCCTGGAGCCAAACGGGGCCGGGGTAGAGCACCAGCTGCGCGGCAGGCTACCTTATCGGGAGGTAGTGGAGCAGGGGTTCCTGGAGTTGGCGACAGTAGCAGTGAATCAGTGCGGGCTGTTGGTGGAAAAAGTAGCTACTCGGCAGTGTGGTAGTTTTTCCTCAAGCATCCGCAGGAGGGTAACATGGCCACATGCAAGATATGTAGGCAGAAGGTGAAGCATGGCCAGGGCCCAAATGTTGGCACCACGGCCCTGCGTCAACATATGATGCGTCACCATAAAGCGGCCTGGGAGAACCGAGGCTCCGAAGAGGTGGTCCAGGCTGCTTCTTCACCAAGTGGCACGCCGCTCCCAATTTCTGCCAGCCAAGGCTCCAGCACCTCAGCCGAAGGCAGCTGTGCATCATACCCATCCTCTGTCGCTCCACATGCTCCTGCTCCTCCTCCTCCTCCAAGTCATGCATCCCGCCAGCAATCCATCAGCGAAGCCATGTCCAAGACACATGGTTTGTCTTGGCGAACGGAGTCACACAGGGGAGGAACTGCTTAAATTTATTAATCAAGAAATCCAAACATGGCTTACTCCAAGAAAACTGAAAATGGGAACCATGGTTACCGAACAATGGGAAGAACATTTTGTCTGCGCTGCGACAAGGAACTGCGACAAGGAAGGCTGACCCATGCGCCCTGCATGGCTCACGTCTTCAATCTGGTTGTCAAGCAGTTTCTGAAGTCTTCCCCCATCTGCAAGACATCCTAACAACTTCAAGGAAACTTTGCATGCACTTCAGCCACTCACACACCGCCAAGCACACCCTTCTTGAGCTACAGTGTCAGAACGGTAGCCCCCAACATAGTCTGATTTGCTATGTTTGCACCTATTGGAATTCCACCCTGCATATGTTGGACAGACTATACGAACAGAGAAAAGCCATCACAGATTTCTTGATGATCCAAGCAGATAGGAGGACTCCCCTGTGTAACTTCAATGTCAACCAGTGGCAGCTCATACGTGACACCTGCCGTTTGCTCAGGCCCTTTGAGGAAGCCACTTTATTTGTGAGTCGCCAGGATTACGGGATGAACGTCGTGATTCCACTGCTTCATGTACCACAGCACATGTTGGAAACCATGGCTGGTCAGGGCACTGGAGACATGGTGTCTACATCTTATGGCCACATGAACCTCGTTGGAGCTGAACTGGAGGAGGAGGAGGAAGAGGAGGAGGAGTGGCACAGTGCATAGTTTAGGCTTGGTGAAATGGCTGGTTTATCTAGTCAGCGGACAGGAGAGGAGGAGCAGGAGCAGCCAGAGGAGCTAGAGGGTTGTGAGGAAGGCGAGACAGAGGACCCAGACACACCGTGGCAGTATGCAGTGGAGATGGAGACAGGTAGTCCCTCCGAGTCACTTGCGCAAATGGCAGGAAGCATGCTCACGTGCTTGCTTAGTGCTTGCAGAATTGTTTCCATTTGTCAGCGGGATGACTTCTTCATCTTATTGGACCCTCGCTTCCGGCACAAAATGGGGGCATTTTTTAAACCCACCAAGAGGGAGGACAAACTGAACTACTACAAAGACATTCTACGTAGTCAGTTGGCCGATGCCTATCTGCGCCATGGTCCATACTCTCGCAGGTCTGACTCGGGGGGACCTCTGCACTTACCTTCCACTGCCATGGCTGCCGGGGGGGTGGCAGCAGCAGCAGCAGCTCCATCAGCAGCAGCCTCAGTCTTCAGTCGCTAATGAGTAGCTTTCTACACCCGCATAGTGAGGCTACTCATGAGCAGCAGGAAGACCTGGAGCAGGACCTGAACCAGCAGGTCATGTCATACTTTGACATGACCATGCCAACACACCTTGAGGATCCGCTGGACTTCTGGGCAGCCAAACTTGACTTGTGGCCGCAGCTAGCTGAGTTTTCCCTGGAAAAGCTGTCCTGCCCGGCAAGTAGCGTGCCATCTGAGCGGGTTTTTAGTGCGGCGGGGGCCATAGTTACGGCGAGGAGAACTCGTCTGTCAACTAAAAATGTGGAGAGACTCACCTTTGTGAAAATGAATCAGGGATGGATCAGCCAGGTTTTCCACCCACCAATGGCTGATGTATGCAACTAGATTCAGCATGGTGCCACGTTTTATACTTTCCAAATGGTGCAAAACATATTTATGTCTTTAGGCCAATTATTGGGCTCCTGCTGATGCTAACTTCAGGGTGTGCCTTTCAGCCAAATTTTGGCCTCCTGCTGCTGCCAACTGCAGTGTGTCTTTAGGCCAATTTTTGGGTTCCTGCTGCCAACTCCAGTGTCTCTTTCAAGCTATGTTTGGCTCCTGCTGCCTGCAACTCCAGGGTGTCATTCTGCCAATTTTTGGGCTCCTGCTGCCAACTCCAGTGTCTCTTTCAAGCTATGTTTGGGCTCCTGCTGCTGTTGCTTGCAACTCCAGGGTGTCATTCAGCCAATTTTTGGGCTCCTGTTGCCAACTCCAGTGTATCTTTCAAGCTAGGTTTGGGCTGCTGCTTGCAACTCCAGGGTGTCATTCAGCCACTTTTTGGGCTCCTGCTGCCAACTCCAGTGTCTCTTTCAAGCTATGTTTGGGCTCCTGTTGCTGTTGCTTGCAACTCCAGGGTGTCATTCAGCCACATTTTGGGCTCCTGCTGCCAACTCCAGTTTCTCTTTCAAGCTATGTTTGGGCTCCTGCTGCTGCTGCTTGCAACTCCAGGGTGTCATTCAGCCAATTTTTGGGCTCCTGCTGCCAACTCCAGTGTCTCTTTCAAGCTATGTTTGGGCTCCTGCTGCTGCTGCTTGCAACTCCAGGGTGTCATTCAGCCAATTTTTGGGCTCCTGCTGCCAACTCCAGTGTCTCTTTCAAGCTACGTTTGGGCTCCTCCTGCTGCTGCTTGCAACTCCAGGGTGTCATTCAGCCAATTTTTGGGCTCCTGCTGCCAACTCCAGTGTGTCTTTCAAGCTATGTTTGGGCTGCTGCTGCTGCTTGCAACTCCAGGGTTTCATTCAGACAATTTTTGGGCTCCTGCTGCCAACTCCAGTGTCTCTTTCAAGCTATGTTTGGGCTGCTGCTGCTGCTGCTTGCAACTCCAGGGTGTCATTCAGCCAATTTTTGGGCTCCTGTTGCCAACTCCAGTGTCTCTTTCAAGCTATATTTGGGCTGCTGCTGCTGCTGCTTGCAACTCCAGGGTGTCATTCAGCCAATTTTTGGGCTCCTGCTGCCAACTCCAGTGTCTCTTTCAAGCTATGTTTGGGCTCCTGCTGCTTGCAACTCCAGGGTGTCATTCAGCCAATTTTTGGGCTCCTGCTGCCAACTCCAGTGTCTCTTTCAAGCTATGTTTGGGCTGCTGCTGCTGCTTGCAGCTCCAGGGTGTCATTCAGCCAATATTTGGGCTCCTGCTGCCAACGCCAGTGTCTCTTTCAAGCAATGTTTGGGCTCCTGCTGCTTGCAACTCCAGGGTGTCATTCAGCCAATTTTTGGGCTCCTGCTGCCAACTCCAGTGTCTCTTTCAAGCTAAGTTTGGGCTCCTCCTGCTGCTGCTTGCAACTCCAGGGTGTCATTCAGCCAATTTTTGGGCTCCTGCTGCCAACTCCAGTGTCTCTTTCAAGCTATGTTTGGGCTGCTGCTGCTGCTGTTGCTGCTTGCAGCTCCAGGGTGTCATTCTGCCAATATTTGGGCTCCTGCTGCCAACTCCAGTGTCTTTTTCAAGCTATGTTTGGGCTCCTGCTGCTGCTGCTTGCAACTCCAGGGTGTCATTCAGCCAATTTTTGGGCTCCTGCTGCCAACTCCAGTGTCTCTTTCAAGCTAAGCTTGGGCTCCTCCTGCTGCTGCTTGCAACTCCAGGGTGTCATTCAGCCAATTTTTGGGCTCCTGCTGCCAACTCCAGTGTCTCTTTCAAGCTAGGTTTGGGCTCCTGCTGCTGCTGCTTGCAACTCCAGGGTTTCATTCAGACAATGTTTGGGCTCCTGCTGCCAACTCCAGTGTCTCTTTCAAGCTATGTTTGGGCTCCTGCTGCTGCTTGCAACTCCAGGGTGTCATTCAGCCAATTTTTGGGCTCCTGCTGCCAACTCCAGTGTCTCTTTCAAGCTATGTTTGGGCTCCTGCTGCTGCTGCTTGCAACTCCAGGGTGTCATTCAGCCAATTTTTGGGCTCCTGCTGCCAACTCCAGTGTCTCTTTCAAGCTATGTTTGAGCTCCTGCTGCTGCTGCTTGCAACTCCAGGGTGTCATTCAGCCAATTTTTGGGCTCCTGCTGCCAACTCCAGTGTCTCTTTCAGCCAATGTTTGGGCTCCTGCTGCTACTGCTTGCAACTCCAGGGTGTCATTCAGCCAATTTTTGGGCTCCTGCTGCCAACTCCAGTGTGTCTTTCAAGCTAGGTTTGGGCTCCTGCTGCTGCTGCTTGCAACTCCAGGGTTTCATTCAGACAATGTTTGGGCTCCTGCTGCCAACTCCAGTGTCTCTTTCAAGCTATGTTTGGGCTCCTGCTGCTGCTTGCAACTCCAGGGTGTCATTCAGCCAATTTTTGGGCTCCTGCTGCCAACTCCAGTGTCTCTTTCAAGCTATGTTTGAGCTCCTGCTGCTGCTGCTTGCAACTCCAGGGTGTCATTCAGCCAATTTTTGGGCTCCTGCTGCCAACTCCAGTGTCTCTTTCAGCCAATGTTTGGGCTCCTGCTGCTACTGCTTGCAACTCCAGGGTGTAATTCAGCCAATTTTTGGGCTCCTGCTGCCAACTCCAGTGTCTCTTTCAATCTATGTTTGGGCTCCTGCTGCTGCTGCTGCTTGCAACTCCAGGGTGTCATTCAGCCAATTTTTGGGCTCCTGCTGCCAACTCCAGGATGTCTTTCAGCCAATATTTGGGCTCCTGCCAGCTCCAGAGTGTGTTTTTCAGGCAATATAGCGGCCCCTCATAGTGATGCCACCTCAACTCTCTGCAATCGTGCCGCTCTGCGATTCTAATAGCGATGCCTCTGATCTACATGTCATAATTATTTACAGTATTATTTCACTAACCCAGCATGCATCCTATGCGTGTTACAGCAAGGCAGAATGGTTTACAACCCTATTGAGACTCTAGGAAGCTCAGAAATAGCCATTTTTAATAGCGATTAGCCGCAAATAAATTCGGATCGAAACAAATTTTGTCGGAAAATTCTGCAAATCAGCCGAATCGAATTTTTCAAAAGTTTGCTCATCCCTAGTTCTCAATGATCTATGTATTTCCATTGCTCATTAAGCACTAGGCATAGAACATTATGCATCAAGGAGTGTGAAAGCTTCAGATTGGCTCAGAAGGTCCTGGTATGCTGACATACTGTAATCAGCATGGTGGAAGTCAGCCCTTGACAACTTAATTCCTTTGGTGTGAGCAAAAAGAAAGTCCCACCTCACAATTTTTGTGATGGGTTCTTAGCTCCCTACAGCCCTGTATGCATGAGGATTTATCCTTAAGAAGCTTCCTAGAGGTAGCCCACTTGTAAACTTTTTGTCTGGTGCTTTGGAACCTCATACCATGTCCGCTCAGCTCTGCAGGATCCCTCAATTAGCTTTTTTAACTTTCAAATAATTTGTATTGAAATATTTCAAGTAGAGAATTACAAGATTGAAATCATGACTTATAAGGTACAAAGCCCACATGGTAGTTTAGTATAAATGGTATACAACTAGAATAAAAACAAAGGTGTATAAAATACAAACCCATATGAAGACCTACTCAATATTTAATGAAAGCTTCACAGCTTAATTCATTAAGGTGTTAAAACCCATTGGGCTAGTGGTGCTCCACTGGGGTGTTGGTTTATGTAATAGGGTACCCCTTCTCTCTATCAACTAGTTTTTTCTAATGGAATCCGGCAACTAAATGCTATGTCAAATTATGATCATAGTTGGCAGTGAACAATGACATTTTAGAAAATCATTGTTAATAAAATGATGGGAATATTTGTTTTTCCATGATAGGGCAATTATTTAATTGACAGCGGTGGTGATATGCTTAAAGGAAAATTCCCTTTTCTCCATCAAGCCAGAGCCAGAGGTGGGACTAGAGCAGGAAGAGAGCTGTGACTTCCTCTTGTGCAAGTATAAGACCTGGTAGGCCGGTAGGTTTCCCATTTCTGCTGTAGTCTCCTTCGGAACATGACAGGATAAGTATTTTTTGCTTAAAAGAACTGTTCTGCAGGTGCTTCAGAGGCTGCAGTGCAGAGGGAACAATGCTCCACATTTTTCTCCATGGGTGCTCTATTTTTGGTCTCGGTTGACTGGCCTGGTCTTTACCTTTTTTGAAAACATTACTTGAGACCCTTGAACAGCCCTTTTGTTTAAAAAATAGACATACTTACTAATAACTAGCAAAAACTCGCTACCATTTTATATATTAGAAGCTTAACAATCAGTAGCAGCAACTTGAAAAAAATATTCTATCAACTTTTCTGAACATCGTGCAATGTTACAGGAATCACACCATAAATTCCTAAATATGTGAGATTCCTGGTTAAAGTATGCTCATCCAACTATTCATCTAAGTAGTGTGATGTCTTTGTGATTGCTCATAACTGGCCTAGAGTCTGACCCCTCCCCTTTATCCTTTTTCTGTTTTGTCCCTCCTTTCATTAACTTAGGAACTCTACCTTGCTTGGTGGGTTCCTAGTTTTAATGTAGTGTAGGGGGTGTTTTAAGGTGGTAGAGACACTTTAGGATGCAGCCTTCCTGCCACTAAGGGATCAAGAACTAGGCATTCAGTTAGGACTGCCCCCCTTATCGCTGATTGGTTCTTGGGTCATGTATAAGACTCAGGTGTGAGGTTGTCTATTGTTGAGGAGCAGAAATTGAATGCTGAGCAAGTAGGCTGGGCGGACACCAGGGCCCAAGGGAAGAAGCATCAGGTGGATTCCTCTGGAGAGGGGCACCACAAGTATGGGCCTTGGAGGTCGATGAGGCTTAGTACCCCTTGTAAGGGGCCAGAGCAAGGAAGGTCTTAGGTGGCCAGAGGGAGCAACTCTCAATTGGACAGGACTCTGCAAAGGTGGACCAGGCAGCTGTTTGTGGACACCTCACAAAAGATCCCTACATGCTGGGCACCTCTGTTGTTTTTAGACATCCTGAATAAAGAGGGGACCCCCCGTTAAACCTTCTACCGAATTTCCTTTTTTTTTGCCTTGGAATGCTGCCAGAGAGCCTCAGTTAGAGTTAGTATCTAGCTAGTCAAGTTCTGGCTCTGGCTCTTTCCTGTGTTGAGCAACATCCTACATGGAGAAGAGACCAAGACACCATAGCCTTGTATCCTTGTTATGATAGGCCAGCCAGGGTCGGTGTAGCAATCCAGTAGCCGATGGTGGCCACCACCATCCAGCTTTTCGATTGCCGAAGAAAAGGGGGCTGCTGCAGAACCAGAGGAAGAAGAGCCTTGGCTTTTTGTTCTCTGAGCTCACGCTGCACGTCCCCCTACCATCAATCACAAAGGTCACAGTGGTATGGTCATGGCTAGGGATGAGCGAATCGATCCGGACGAACCCGGATTCGATCCGAATTTCATGAAAAATTCGATTCGGATCAAATCCGAATTTCCCCGTGCTTCGATCGCTCGAAGTTTTCCTTTAACATCCATTCATTTACATTACAGGCATTCTAAGATGGCGGACGGGACATGTCCAGACATCTACCCCGCGCCAGTGCAAGATGGGGCAGTCACATGCAGCCTATCAGCAGCCAGCAAGCCCGGTGACGTCACAGCACTATTTAAGTCGGCGGACATCTTGCTGTTCCTCATTTCTCTATTGCATTCGTTAGAGACAGGACGCTGCTGTAGTGAGGGAGAGACAGAGAGCCAGGGACAGACAGGGACAGGCTGGAGACAGGCAGGAGACAGACAGAAAGTCAGTGAAAAGCAGGGAAAGTTAGGAAAAATCGGAGGCAGTCACAGGGAGATTTTTTTTTTTTCATCCAGCCTGAGTGTTACTGGCTGGCTGACTGGCTTTGTTAGCGTTTTAAGGCTGCTTATACACTTACCGTGCATATATACTGAACTGATCTCAAGTCTGCTGTGAGGCATCCCATTCTGTGACTACACCAGCCTCTATTTACTGCTATAACCCTTTGCACTTATTCTAATAGAAATTTGGCCTGATAAACACACTTGCTGTGCATAGTATTACTGCTCACAAATGCACTCCTGGCTGTTGGGGCATCCCATTCTGTGACTACACCAGCCTCTATTTACTGCTATAACCCTTTGCACTTATTCTAATAGAAATTTGGCCTTATAAACACACTTGCTGTGCATAGTATTACTGCTCACAGGTGCACTCCTGGCTGTTGGGGCATCCCATTCTGTGACTACACCAGCTTCTATTTACTGCTATAACCCTTTGCACTTATTCTAATAGAAATTTGGCCTGATAAACACACTTGCTGTGCATAGTATTACTGCTCACATGTGCACTCCTGGCTGTTGGGGCATCCCATTCTGTGACTACACCAGCCTCTATTTACTGCTATAACCCTTTGCACTTATTCTAATAGAAATTTGGCCTGATAAACACACTTGCTGTGCATAGTATTACTGCTCACAGGTGCACTTCTGGCTGTTGGGGCATCCCATTCTGTGACTACACCAGCATCTATTTACTGCTGTAACCCTTTGCACTTATTCTAATAGAAATTTGGCCTGGTAAACACACTTGCTGTGCATAGTATTACTGCTCACAGGTGCACTCCTGTTGGGGCATCCCATTCTGTGACTACACCAGCCTCTATTTACTGCTATAACCCTTTGCACTTATTCTAATAGAAATTTGGCCTGATAAACACACTTGCTGTGCATAGTATTACTGCTCACAGGTGCACTCCTGGCTGTTGGGGCATCCCATTCTGTGACTACACCAGCCTCTATTTACTGCTATAACCCTTTGCACTTATTCTAATAGAAATTTGGCCTGATAAACACACTTGCTGTGCATAGTATTACTGCTCACAGGTGCACTTCTGGCTGTTGGGGCATCCCATTCTGTTACTACACCAGCATCTATTTACTGCTGTAACCCTTTGCACTTATTCTAATAGAAATTTGGCCTGATAAACACACTTGCTGTGCATAGTATTACTGCTCACAGGTGCACTCCTGGCTGTTGGGGCATCCCATTCTGTGACTACACCAGCCTCTATTTACTGCTATAACCCTTTGCACTTATTCTAATAGAAATTTGGCCTGACAAACATACTTGCTGTGCATAGTATTACTGCTCACAGGTGCACTCCTAGCTGTTGGGGCATCCCATTCTGTGACTACACCAGCCTCTATTTACTGCTATAACCCTTTGCACTTATTCTAATAGAAATTTGGCCTGATAAACACACTTGCTGTGCATAGTATTACTGCTCACAGGTGCACTCCTGGCTGTTGGGGCATCCCATTCTGTGACTACACCAGCCTCTATTTACTGCTATAACCCTTTGCACTTATTCTAATAGAAATTTGGCCTGATAAACACACTTGCTGTGCATAGTATTACTGCTCACAGGTGCACTTCTGGCTGTTGGGGCATCCCATTCTGTGACTACACCAGCATCTATTTACTGCTGTAACCCTTTGCACTTATTCTAATAGAAATTTGGCCTGATAAACACACTTGCTGTGCATAGTATTACTGCTCACAGGTGCACTCCTGGCTGTTGGGGCATCCCATTCTGGGACTACACCAGCCTCTATTTACTGCTATAACCCTTTGCACTTATTCTAATAGAAATTTGGCCTGATAAACACACTTGCTGTGCATAGTATTACTGCTCACAGGTGCACTCCTGGCTGTTGGGGCATCCCATTCTGTGACTACACCAGCCTCTATTTACTGCTATAACCCTTTGCACTTATTCTAATAGAAATTTTGCCTGATAAACACACTTGCTGTGCATAGTATTACTGCTCACAGGTGCACTCCTGGCTGTTGGGGCATCCCATTCTGTGACTACACCAGCTTCTATTTACTGCTATAACCCTTTGCACTTATTCTAATAGAAATTTGGCCTGATAAACACACTTGCTGTGCATAGTATTACTGCTCACAGGTGCGCTCCTGGCTGTTGGGGCATCCCATTCTGTGACTACACCAGCCTCTATTTACTGCTATAACCCTTTGCACTTATTCTAATAGAAATTTGGCCTGATAAACACACTTGCTGTGCATAGTATTACTGCTCACAGGTGCACTCCTGTTGGGGCATCCCATTATGTGACTACACCAGCCTCTATTTACTGCTGTAACCCTTTGCACTTATTCTAATAGAAATTTGGCCTGATAAAGACACTTTTGCTGTGCATAGTAGTACTGATGCCAGGTGCACTGCTGACTGTTGGGGCATCCCATTCTGTGACTACACCAGCCTCTATTTACTGCTGTAACCCTTTGCACTTATTCTAATAGAAATTTGGCCTGATAAACACACTTGCTGTGCATAGTATTACTGCTCACAGGAGCACTCCTGTTGGGGCATCCCATTCTGTGACTACACCAGCCTCTTTTTACTGCTATAACCCTTTGCACTTATTCTAATAGAAATTTGGCCTGATAAACACACTTTTGCTGTGCATAGTATTACTGCTCACAGGTGCACTCCTGGCTGTTGGGGCATCCCATTCTGTGACTACACCAGTCTATATTTACTGCTATAACCCTTTGCACTTATTCTAATAGAAATTTGGCCTGATAAACACACTTGCTGTGCATAGTATTACTGCTCACAGGTGCACTCCTGGTTGTTGGGGCATCCCATTCTGTGACTACACCAGCCTCTATTTACTGCTGTAACCCTTTGCACTTATTCTAATAGAAATTTGGCCTGATAAACACACTTGCTGTGCATAGTATTACTGCTCACAGGTGCACTCCTGGCTGTTGGGGCATCCCATTCTGTGACTACACCAGCCTCTATTTACTGCTATAACCCTTTGCACTTATTCTAATAGAAATTTGGCCTGATAAACACACTTGCTGTGCATAATATTACTGCTCACAGGTGCACTCCTGTTGGGGCATCCCATTCTGTGACTACACCAGCCTCTATTTACTGCTGTAACCCTTTGCACTTATTCTAATAGAAATTTGGCCTGATAAAGACACTTTTGCTGTGCATAGTAGTACTGCTGCCAGGTGCACTGCTGACTGTTGGGGCATCCCATTCTGTGACCACACCAGCCTCTATTTACTGCTGTAACCCTTTGCACTTATTCTAATAGAAATTTGGCCTGATAAACACACTTGCTGTGCATAGTATTACTGCTCACAGGTGCACTCCTGTTGGGGCATCCTATTCTGTGACTACACCAGCCTCTATTTACTGCTATAACCCTTTGCACTTATTCTAATAGAAATTTGGCCTGATAAACACACTTTTGCTGTGCATAGTATTACTGCTCACATGTGCACTCCTGGCTGTTGGGGCATCCCATTCTGTGACTACACCAGCCTCTATTTACTGCTATAACCCTTTGCACTTATTCTAATAGAAATTTGGCCTGATAAACACACTTTTGCTGTGCATAGTATTACTGCTCACAGGTGCACTCCTGCCTGTTTGGGCATCCCATTCTGTAACATACCATACCCCTCTTTATTTACACTAAGCAGCTCTCTTATTTACACTAAGCAGGTCTGTTGGAGGCTGAGTGTTACTGCTCACTTTTGGTGTGCATTATATTCTGTTTCATATAGACCCACTGCGGCCTGGGGGTTCTTAAAATATCACCTACTACCACGCCAGTTAGACTATGTCGGGCAGACAAGTGCCTGGAAGTGAAAAGAGGAGTGGCAGAGGCCAAGATTCCGCAGGCAGAGGTCGCAGCAGACTGGGGGCCAGTAGCAGCAGAAGTCACGCTGAGAGACCTAATCTGCCAGTATCTGCTAGCGGTCGGGTCTCCACCAGTAACGCATCTGCCGTGGTAGATTAGTTGACGCGCTCATCAACAACATCATCACAACTTACGTCTGAGACCCCCAGTCTAGGGTCGGTAGGTTCCTCTGACATAACCCTAAGTTGGCATGCCCCGAGAGCAGTCCCTGTCCTCCCATTGCCTCTGTCCTACGCCGTTCCCTCCCCCAGCGACGTATCCAATGCTTTGGGTTCAGCTCCACTCTTTAGTGAGGAGGACGATCAGATAGAGGACAGTCAGCAGCTACTGCCCAGCCAAGAAATGGAGGTGGCTTCTTTAGCTAGGCAGACAAATAGTGATGTGGACAGTGTCATGGGTGCTGCGAGCGTTCCAGCTCCTGCGCCAGACACTGTTGACGAATCCACGAACATCAGTGACGTACAGCCACAACTCGGTGATAATGATGATGACGATGAAGCCGATCGCACTTGGGAGCCGGGTGATGAAGGGACTTCATCGTCATCATCAGGAGAAGAGGGGCGCAGGTTGCCCCGGAGTCAGCAGCTGAGGCAGCAAGGTGGTAGCAGTCAGCATGGGGGCACAATTCCAAAGGCTGGAGCCGGCCGGGGCCGGGGTAGAGCACCTGCTGTGCGGCAGTCTACCTTATCGGGAGGTAGTGGAGCAGGGGTTCCTGGAGTTGGCAACAGCAGCAGTGAATCAGTGAGGCCAGGGGGTGGGAAAAGTAGCTACTCGGCAGTGTGGCAGTTTTTCCTGAAGAATCCGCAGGAGGGTAACATGGCCACATGCAAGATATGTAGGCAAAAGGTGAAGCGTGGCCACGGTCCAAATGTTGGCACCACGGCCCTGCGTCAACATATGATGCGTCACCATAAAGCGACCTGGGAGAACCGAGGCTCCCAAGGGGTGGTCCAGTCTGCTTCCTCACCAAGTGGCACGCCGCTCCCGATTTCTGCCAGCCAAGGCTCCAGCACCTCAGCCGAAGGCAGCTGTGCGTCATACCCATCCTCTGTCGCTCCTGCTCCTCCTCCTCCTCCTCCAAGTCATGCATCCCGCCAGCAATCCATCAGCTAAGCCATGTCCAAGAGACAGCAGTATGCGCCCACTCATCCTACGGCGCAGAAGCTGAATGTGCTCCTGTCCAAGTTGCTGGTGCTGCAGTCGCTCCCTTTTCAGGTGGTGGACTCTGCACCTTTCAGAGAACTGATGGCTTGTGCCGAGCCGAGGTGGAGAGTCCCAAGCCGTCATTTCTTTGCCAAGAAGGCAGTACCAGTGCTGCACACTTTTGTTGAACAGAAGGTGGGCCAGTCCTTGAGCCTGTCGGTGTGTAGCAAAGTGCATGGCAGCGCCGACGTCTGGAGCTGTAACTACAGTCAGGGACAGTACATGTCGTTTACGGCCCACTGGGTGAATGGGGTCCCTTTGCAGCAGCAGCAGCAGCAACTTGGACAGGTCACGCCGCTTCGGCCTCCGCGCTCCCTGCCCGTTGGGCCTGTGACACCGTGCGACTCGGCCTCCTCATCCTCCGCCATCTCCTCACCCTCCACTGTAGGCTCAAGTCTCAGTGCCCCTCCAGTCTACCATGTGTGCAGGGCACGGAGGTGTCACGCAGTGCTTCACATGGTTTGTCTTGGCAAACGGAGTCACACAGGGGAGGAACTGCTTAAATTTATTCATCAGGAAATCCAAACATTGCTTACTCCAAGAAAACTTAAAATGGGAATCATGGTTACCGACAATGGGAAGAACATTTTGTCTGCGCTGCGCCAAGGAAGCCTGACCCATGCCCCCTGCATGGCTCACGTCTTCAATCTGGTTGTCAAGCGGTTTCTGAAGTGTTCCCCCCATCTGCAAGACATCCTAACAACTTCAAGGAAACTTTGCATGCACTTCAGCCACTCATACACCACCAAACACACCCTTCTTGAGCTACAGCGTCAGAACGGTATCCCCCAACATAGTCTGATTTGCGATGTTTCCACCCGTTGGAATTCCACCCTTCACATGTTGGACCGATTATATGAACAGAGAAAAGCCATCTCGGATTTCCTGATGATCCAAGCAGATAGGGGGACTCCCCTGTGTAACTTCAATGTCAACCAGTGGCAGCTCATACGTGACACCTGCCGTTTGCTCAGGCCCTTTGAGGAAGCCACTTTATTTGTCAGTCGGCAGGATTACGGGATAAACGACGTGATTCCACTGCTTCATGTACTACAGCACATGTTGGAAACCATGGCTGGTCAGGGCACTGGAGACATGGTGTCTGACTCGAGGGGACCTCTGCGCTCACCTTCCTCTGTCATGGCTGCTGGGGGGGTTGGCAGGAGCGGCAGCAGCAGCTCCATCAGCAGCAGCCTCAGTCTTCAGTCGCTAATGAGTAGCTTTCTACACCCGCATAGTGAGGCTACTCATGAGCAGCAGGAAGACCTGGAGCAGGACCTGAACCAGCAGGTCATGTCATACTTTGACATGACCATGCCAACACACCTTGAGGATCCGCTGGACTTCTGGGCAGCCAAACTTGATTTGTGGCCGCAACTAGCAGAGTTTGCCCTGGAAAAGCTGTCCTGCCCGGCAAGTAGCGTGCCATCTGAGCGGGTGTTTAGTGCGGCGGGGGCCATAGTTACGGCGAGGAGAACTCGTCTGTCAACTAAAAATGTGGAGAGACTCACCTTTGTCAAAATGAATCAGGGATGGATCAGCCAGGATTTCCACCCACCAATGGCTGATGCATGCGACTAGATTCAGCATGGTGCCACTTTTTACACTTTCCAAATGGTGCAAAACATATTTATGTCTTTAGGCCAATTTTTGGGCTCCTGCTGATGCCAACTCCAGGGTGTGATTCATCCAATTTTTGGGCTCCTGAAGCCAACTCCAGTGTCTCTTTAAAGTAATGTTTGGGCTCCTGCTGCTGCTGCTGCCAACTCCAGGGTGTGATTCATCCAATTTTTGGGCTCCTGAAGCCAACCCCAGTGTCTCTTTAAAGTAATATTTGGGCTCCTGCTGCAGCTGCTGCCAAATCCAGGGTGTGATTCATCCAATTTTTGGGCTCCTGAAGCCAACCCCAGGGTCTATTTAAAGTAATATTTGGGCTCCTGCTGCTGCCAACTCCAGGGTGTGATTCATCCAATTTTTGGGCTCCTGAAGCCAACTCCAGTGTCTCTTTAAAGTAATATTTGGGCTCCTGCTGCTGCTGCTGCTGCCAACTCCAGGGTGTGATTCATCCAATTTTTGGGCTCCTGAAGCCAACCCCAGTGTCTCTTTAAAATAATGTTTGGGCTCCTGCTGCTGCTGCCAACTCCAGGGTGTGAATTATCCAATTTTTGGGCTCCTGAAGCCAACTCCAGTGTCTCTTTAAAGTAATATTTGGGCTCCTGCTGCTGCTGCTGCCAACTCCAGGGTGTGATTCATCCAATTTTTGGGCTCCTGAAGCCAACTCCAGTGTCTCTTTAAAGTAATATTTGGGCTCCTGCTGCTGCTGCTGCCAACTCCAGGGTGTGATTCATCCAATTTTTGGGCTCCTGAAGCCAACTCCAGTGTCTCTTTAAAGTAATATTTGGGCTCCTGCTGCTGCTGCTGCTGCCAACTCCAGTGTGTGATTCATCCAATTTTTGGGCTCCTGAAGCCAACCCCAGGGTCTCTTTAACCCTTTCAGTGCCAAGCACGTAGATTCTACGTGCTTGCATCCACTCCACTTAATTGCCAAGCACGTAGAATCTACGTGCTTGACTTTCCCCCCTGCTACAGTAAAAGTAAAAAAAAAAAAAAACACTCACCTGACCCCTTGTTCTATCCGGCCGGGTCTCCTCTTCATCCGGGGGGGCTTCGATCCCCCACCCAGGCCCCCCCGAGTGCAGGGGAGAGCCCGGAATAGCCACCCCCCCCTTCAGCAGCCGCCGAAATACATGTTAAAAAAAAAAAATATATAAAAATGACATTTACTTACCTTAGTGATCAATTGCTCCCGCCTGGTGAAGTCTCCTCTTCACCAGGGGGGCCTCCGATCGCCCCCCCCCCCTGGCTCTCCAGCTTCAGGAGAGGGCCTGAAAGGCCCTCTCCCTGTCCTGCTCGACGGGCGCCGCCATTTTACCGATAAGCCCCACCCCATTGGGGGCGGGGCTTATGACGTCACACCCCCGGGTGTCGTCCGGGCTGCGATTCTCACACTTGTCATCGCTGGCCACAGGAGGAGGAAGGCAGGTGATGATCTGATCACCTGCCTCCCTCCTCCACTGGACAGCGATGACAATAACTGTCATCAGAGCTGCGAGGGACACAGAAGCTGAGGATCAGAGGTGAGTAAAGTAAAAAAAAGTTTTTATTTTTTAATAAAGTTATTTTTTAATCTGTGTGGTGTTTTTTTTTTTTTTACTGTTAACCCCTTGTGAACTGGTAAGGGGTCCATGACCCCTATACCAGTTCACAAGGCTGGGGGGATGGCAAGCCACCTGCGCTAGCGGGTGGCTTGCCATTAACCCTTGGCACCCCCATTACCTGCCTCCCCAAAGGCCAGGGGGGGCAGAAGAGCCCGAGCCCACATAGGGTATGTGGGCTCGTAGGCTGCAGGATGGGGGGGCCACAAAAGCTGCCCCCCCCACTCTGTGCCTACAAGCCCCCATAGCTGGTCCCGGGCTGGTAATGCTGGGTAAGGGGGACCCCACGTCATTTTATTTTTTATTTTTAAGGGTTTTTAACCCTTAAAAATAAAAAAAAAAAATGGGGTCCGCCCCCCCTGGGAGGGGGGACCCTATGTCGTTTTTTTTTTTAATTAACCCCTTTTGTTCTGTCACCCAGCAGCTATAAAAGGCTTCCAGCAGATGAGCAGAAGCCAGTGATTGGGAGGGGAAGATGGATGGGAGGTAAGTATTAAAAAAAAAATAATAATAATAAAATATTTTTTTCTGCGTCTGTGTGGTGTTTTTTTTTTTACATTTAACCCCTTGTGAACTGGTAAGGGGTCCACAAGACCCCTATATCAGTTCACAAGGCTGGGGGATGGCAAGTCACCTGCACTAGCGGGTGACTTGCCATTAACCCTTGGCACCCCCATTACCTGCCTCCCCAAAGGCCAGGGGGGGGCAGAAGAGCCCGGGCCCACGGGCTATGCGGGCTTTGTAGCCTGCAGGGCCAGGGGCCACAAAAGCTGGCCCCTGTGCCCTGTTCCTACAAGCCCTGCATAGCTGGTCCTGGGCTGGTTACTTCGGGTAAGGGGGCCCCCATGTCGTTTTTTTTGGGGATTTTTAAGAGTTTTTAACCCTTAAAAATCCCCCCAAAAAATGGGGTCCCCCCCCTGGGAGGGGGGACCCTATGTCATTTTTTTCCCCGATTTAACCCTTTGTGGTGTGGATGGTAGTTGTATTTTATTTGTAAATGTTATAAAGTACTTGTTTCAGTTAGGGGGGTCTCCTGGGCAGGAACGGGGGGGCTACCGATAAATATGTGGTACCGTTCTAATCTGTAGAAATGGGGCTTTCACATGCAATACGGTTTTCTTTAATAAAATACATTTTTTATTTAAAATAAAGGAGGCAATTTTCTAAAAAAAAAATGTATTTATTTATTTTTTTTTTACTTAATAATATTGTAAAAAACAGAATAAATTTTATTCAGCTTTTTTATAATTTTTTTAGGGAAACCCTGCGCAACTAAAGAATCCTTTGAGGGATCAATTCCAGAAAGATGAGCCCACTACAACAAGCTGGGTACGCTTAGAAAGCTTAACATGTGTACTTTTAGGGAATATATGGTTTATGGGGGATATTCCAAATGTAAAGGGTTGTTTTGGTTGAAAAATCGCAAGGTGCGCACCTTGTCTGCAGAGCTGAAATTTTCAAGAAAAATTACCGTTATGCGCATGCTTTACTTTGGGGTGTTTGGCAACTCTTCCCTTGACAGTAGCTATGCATGTTGGGTATCGTTCTGTTCGGGGGAGGTTGCTTTTTCAGATTATACTTGTTTTTTCTTGTTTGTATATAGTTTTTTTAGGAAAATGTTGCTTTGATTCTGCTTTTTTATCCTTTTTTTAGGGAAACTCTTTGCAACCAAAGAATACATTAAGGGATTACTTCCAGAAAACTGTGGCCACATCAACAAGCCTGGTACACCTAGAAAGCTTGAGGTGTGTACTTCCAGAGAATATATAGTTTGTTGGGGGTATTTCAAATGTAAAGGGTTATTTTTCTGGAAAAACTGCAAGGTGCGCATAGCGCATATCACAGTTGTATTTTTTTCTGAAAATCCCCTAAAGCGCTGTTTCAGTTTGGGGGAGTCTCCTGGGCAGGAAAGGGTGTCTACCTATACATATGTGGTACCGCTGTAACCAGCAGAAATTGGGGTTTCACACGCAATAAGATTTTATTGACAAACTTACATTTTTTATTACAAAAAAGCACTACAAATTGCAAAAAATAGATTTTTTTTTATTTTTTTGCACATATTTCACCCAAAAGTATTGAGAATACACAAAAAAAGGCCAAACAAGACATCGCATGTTGAAGCCCAGACTCTGCTGAAAAAAACAATATATCATTTTCCTGGGAAATCCCTGGAAATCCCTTCAAAAATCACATTTGAACATGGGGAGCGCAAAATAGTGCAAAATGGTCTGGCACCAAGGGTGACAAAAACTCCAGGTAGGCTGGCAGCAAAAGGGTTAAAGTAATGTTTGGGCTCCTGCTGCTGCTGCTGCCAACTCCAGGGTGTGATTCATCCAATTTTTGGGCTCCTGCAGCCAACTCCAGTGTCTCTTTCAAGCTATGTTTGGGCTCCTGCTGCTGCTGCTGCTGCTGCTTGAAACTCCAGGGTGTGTGCTATGTTTGGACTCCTGCTGCTGCCAACTCCAGTGTCTCTTTCAGCCAATGTTTGGGCTCCTGCTGCTGCTTGCAACTCCAGGGTGTGATTCATCCAATTTTTGGGCTCCTGCTGCTGCCAACTCCAGTGTCTCTTTAAAGCAATGTTTGGGCTCCTGCCCCTCATAGTGATGCCTCTTCAACTCTCTGCAATTGTGCCGCTCTGCGATTCTATTAGCGATGCCTCTGATCTGCACGTGATATTTATTCAAAGTATTATTTAACTAACCCAGCACGCATCCTGTGCGTGTTACAGCAAGGCAGAATGGTTTACAACCCTATTGAGGCTCTAGGAGGCTCAGAAATAGCCGTTTTTAATAGCGCTTCGTCGCGAATAAATTCGGATCGAAACGATTTTTGTCGGAAAATTCGGCGAATCAGTCGAATCGAATTTTTCAAAAGTTCGCTCATCTCTAGTCATGGCTTATAAAGGGGGCATTTCAGAACTTGGTTTACTACCTCCACTATAATGAATAAAGAGGGCAACTCGCCATCAAACCTGATCCCATGGTCAGGCCCCAGATGGTGCAGGATTCAACAGCTGTGTCTGGGCTTAGATCCTGTGATTAGATGAATTACGGATTCCAAATTAGCACGATCAGCGACATGGAACAAAATGTAAGTACATTTTTGTTTTTTTTAATAGGCTGCTCAATTGCTGGCTATCTGAACCACAAGATAAGTGATAGATTCGGTTTTCCACTGACAATCAAAAGGTGACTATTATAGACTCCACTAAATTTTCTGGCAAGGAAATATTGAGGGCATAGGATTTAGCTAAATTCACCTGTCATCCAGAAATCTGCAAGAAGATATCAAGAACACCACAGAGAGCCAATACAGGAGATGACACTGATAGCAATACCCCAAGTATAATACTCAACAATCTAAACATGGATATCATCCAAGAAATACTAAATAATTTAAATGTGAATATGACTGCAGGGCCAGATGGACTTTATCCAAGAGGTCTTAAAGAACTCAGCTCAGTTATCTCATCACCCCTGTTCTTGATCTTTAAAAACTCACTAACAGCTGGTATAGGTGTTATACATCTAAGGCTCTAGGTCTTCTCCAGGTAATTACAGACCTTTAAGTTTAACATCCATTGTGGGAAAATTGTTTGAGCGGCTATTAAGAGACTATAGGCTCGATTCAGAGAGACACAAAAAAACTTCCGTTTTCGTGCCGATCTGTTTTTTTGTGAAATGTCTCCATTCTCGTATGAGCGTACGAGCGATTATATGCATGCATTGAAAACCTTCTGTAAAGTTTCCGTCCGTTCGTATGGCAGATTCCGAATACGAGAATGTAATTTTCCATCCAGACTTTTCCGTTTCATTTTCACATGTTACAACGTAGGCTTTCGTTTTTGCCCTTCTCCCATCGTATCCTCCAAGGAATCCTTTACGTTTCCCGTTCGATTCTGTTTCCCTTTTTCAATAAATATTTGTCCAGACGGAAATCCTTACGATCTTACGCCTGCGCACTACAAACTTAACTCATTAAAGTGCTCGCCTACATATTTGCCACCCTCACTTCTACTACAATGTTTAGCTAAATCACTTAGCACTGTCCTCCATCTTCCCTTTTGGACCCTTAAAGCTCACCCAAACCACTTAGCACTATCCTCCATCTTCCCTTTTGGACCCTTAAAGCTAACCCAAACCACTTCTCGGTTAGGTTCTTCTTCCATTTTAGCCCCCTAAAACTTACCCAAATCACTTCTCGGTCATGTGAATATTCATCTTTAAATATTTCTGTGCCCACTAGTTTTGTGTTAATGTATTTTGTAAATGAAATGACAATGTAACATTTTTTTTTTTATTCCATCATAAAATAAAAATGTTTTAATAATTTTGATCATTTCAAATTTTTACAACTATAAAAAACAAAATACATAGCAATGGCAGGCCACTGAACATTATTCTTCATCTGTGGTCCCCAACGAGTTGCGCAGCTCCTGCATCTTGCCCACCAACTGAAGGACCCTGACACTCAGTTGTGCCACTCTGGCACGTGTGGTCCCTGTTAAAAAAAGGTAAATTTAAATATTGGTATAACCTTGCGGGGGTCATACTGCAGTGCCCCCCCCCCCCACCCCCCGGTATGGTCCAAACACCTAAATCTGGACTTCAAAAGCCAGGGGCCAGGTTTTGCATAGTGCCCGATTAGAGAACCCCTGGCCCGCATTCTGCAGGCAAAGAACGGGTATCAGGAGCAAGGGCGAGTGGCACATCTTGCAGTTCCTGCAACCAAATATAAAATAATTACACAAAGCAAAGGTAACCAACTAAAACAAGAACTCCTACAACAAATTGAGATTCAAGTTCAACAATCCAAATATAATTCACAAAGGACATAAGTCTAAATAAATATAGCAATTATATGGATGTGTGGGAAAATAAAGGTTTACATGCTAAGGACCAATTTAGGTCAGCATTAAAATACATCTATAAGGCATACATGAAATGTATTGATTCAGGTATGCATTGCTATACAATGTATGGCCTCGGCCATGCTGATACATGCAATGCCTTGGTGCTAAAGGCGCGCAGACTCCTCCACATAGCCGCAAAACATGTTCAACAATAGCAATCCGAGCCCTCAAAGGTCCTGTAAGTGGATCGGAAATGAAACGGATTTATAGGGTGGTGATCCGTCGGAAATCAGCTCTCTGAATCAGACAGAAACCCATCCCAACAACGGAAGTTATCTGAACGAACGGAAAATTTCCGATTTTGTTTGGAAAATCATCATCGAAAGCGCATTCCCGAACGTTCGTACGAATGAAAAATGGACGAAAAAAAGCAAAAAAATGACAAACACCCACCAAAACTTTCACAGACAGCTACGGAAGTCCGGACGAATGTGTCTCAGAATCGAGGCTATTATACATGAATATGTAACTATGCATAATATTATAAGTGACAACCAGCACAGTTTTACTAAGGACAGTAGCTGCCAGACTAAGCTGATTGGCTTATATCAAAAGGTGAGTGGAAGCCTGGACAGAGGTGTGACTGTAGATATACTAGCGCCAGGTATCGGCAGATGAGAGTCTGTACAGAGGCACTAAGAGCGACCGCTGGTATACGCTGTGATCGGCTATGGAGCGCTGTAACAGAGCGTCTCATTCGCTGTAGTAACCTGGCCCGCATTGATGAATGAGCTGTATGTTGGGCGTTCTAGCACCAGTACAGCGTTGCAGGGAGCGAAAGGTAGCGCCAGCTCAGTGCGACCAACTCTCAGAGACTCACACCATATTTCACAAAAAAATAGACATACACGGCGTAGGCGCTCTGGATCTGGTCACTATAGCATAGAGCGGCAGACGCTGTGTGATTAAAGTCTGTTTTTGAACACATATCCACCAGTAACAAACAAACCAGTGCCGCTACGAGGCACTACCTGCCACTATCTCTTGATGAATAAACCCCTTATAGTTTTTCTACATTTGACATTGTCCCTGATAGACCCTTATTGGGGAATAGATGTCTTCGGGGGTAGAAAATACAGTTTGTATCTGGATTAAGGATCAGGTTATGGTAATGATAACTACTGAATGGTCCCCGGTTGTAAGCAGTGTACCCCAGTGTTCAGTGCTGAGCCCACTATTGTTCATCTTGTTTATAAACAACACAGAAGATTCAATTAATGGAACTGCCTCTATTTCTTCAGATGACACAAAAATATTTAGCACAGTACAGTATTTGTCAGATGTTCACAAGCTTCAGGCTGACTTGGACATTTTGAATGTCTGGGCATCCACTTGGCAAATAAGGTTCAATGTGGAGAAATGTAAAGTCATACACTTTGGGTCCAGTAACCTGAAGGCCACATATGTCCTTGGGGGAGTAAAACTGGGAGAGTCACTTGTTTAGAAGGAGCTGGGGGTACATGTAGACCACAGGCTGAATAACAGCATGCAATGCCAAGCAGCTGCTTCCAAGGCCACCAAGATATTATCATGAATTAAAAGAGGCATGTAATTATGGGATAGGGATATAATGTTGCCTCTTTACAAGGCACTGGTGCACCTTCATCTAGAATATGCTGACCAGTTCTGGGCACTAGTTTATAGAAAAGATGCTTTGATTATGGAAAGGGTGCAGAGGAGAGCAACCAAACTGATAAGAGGAATGAATGATCTTAGTTATGAAGAAAGTTTACGGGAATTCTGTTAAGTCTTGAGAGAAGACGTCTAAGGAGAGACATGATTAACTTATATAAATATAAAAATGGGCAATACAAAAAATATGGGCAAACAGTATTTCAGGTGAAATCCTGAAGAAAAGGCGCCCCTCCCTTCGATTGAAAAAAAAGATTCAATCTCCAGAGGCGACAAAGTTTTGTTACCATAAGAACTATAAATATGTGGTATAGCCTCCTACAGAAGCTTTTTACAGCATCAACAGCTGACAGCTTCAAAAAAAGATTAGATGCATATTTAAGAGGAAATAACATTGACAGTTACTATTAGCTGTTATCGGTAAAAACATTTCCCCAACTTTTGGTTGAGCTTGATGGACGTATTAACTATGTAACTATGGGGCCATACTAATTATTTGGTAAAGCCAGTGTGACTTCTGGTGTACATTGTGGTGTGGATTGCAACCTGCATCCCAGTGAGCTTTATAGCATTTAGATACAAAAGAGTGCAAAAATAATGTTTTATCTAACTTTTTTCTCAAATTAGCTGTACCTGTGATGGCCATTTTACAGGTGAGGTACATCATTTTCCCAATGAGGTAAGAATGTTTGTTTTTAAGTTTGGAAACTACAGTTCCCTATGTGTTATGCAAAAAAAGTTTGTGAATTCTTTAGCATAGCCCATAGGCTGATGTTATACCTAAATTGTAAGAATGTGCCATCAAATATACAGGGGATTTTTGGGAAAAAATGTAAGATTTTTAAAAACTTTTTTATGTGTTATCACTAAAAAGTTTACCGGCATGCAGGTTGCTATCCACACCACAATGCACACTGCAAGTCACACTTGCTTCACCAAGTATTTAGCATGCCCCCCCATGTAACTATGTAACCAAGCGAATCTGGTAACAATATTACAGGATTGTCACAAGGTATATGTGATGGGTGGAAACCATGGGCAACACTACACATAGAAAGTATCCCCCCTGTCAGTGGGATAGGCCCTGATAGTGATAGAAACTTTAATACCAGTTAAATAAATAACTTAGGTAACATTACATCATGAATCCACATGATGGCAGTGTTGCCTAAGAAATTGACCTAACTAATATTAAATAGTCTCTTAAATTAGTTAAATAGAGACTTAGCCAGGGGGCATTGGCAACTTTACCTGCCCTGCCATTGGTTGGGCCTCGCAACATAGTTGGGGAAGGCAACATTACAGAGGTTATATAAGGGAGAACCCAAGCTTTCTAGAGTGCTCTGTTCGGTTCTACTAAGTACTGCTTAGGTGTGAAGAGTGGAAGGGTTATTGTAGTGGAGGAGCTGAGTCACAGAGATGGGAGAAGCCTGTGGACTGTACCTGTATGCTGTAACCAATGGATATTGCCTGTACTTGATTATGTTGTTTAACATGGATGGAAGCCTTCAAATAAAGACCCTGTTGTTTGCACTACGGAGTGTCATGTCTGGAGACCAGCGTCGACTGAATCAGTAAGTGCACCTCCACTCCACACATGCCACACCAACCTGTGTCTGTGGCTAGGTCCAAGAACCCTCCTCGATCCTCAGAGCGCGTGCAACATATATTGTATGGAATAATCGCTGATAGTAATTTAATAAAGAGAAGAAAATTATTTTTTCTTCCATGCTGCACTGGTCTTTGTCTATTTCTCTATTGGATATTTATGCCAGTGATCCACTACCAAGTATAATTAAAACTGTTTACCAGATATCTGCATCACACCATAGTAGATCCCATATTAGCCTTGAATCCTTATCACTTGTGCCTAGGTTACAGTGATTCTCAGATGTGTCTTATCACCAATTTATATCCACATTAGCACAAAAGGTAAAAAAGGTGCACACATAGAGTAATTCAAATCTGATGTAAACTTACATATAGATGAACAGCCTCATTGGGTTTCCATAAATAGGGCTGATTCAGCATGTGAGTATTTTTTTTTAAGTTTTTTTGTGAGTAAACACCTATTTTATTTTGTCCATTAGCATTATATTTAGCTGTGCAAATGTTTTAAAAACAGCCAAACAGCCAAATATGTTGCTGAATTGCACCCAGCAAAAAAAAAAACGAGAAAAAGTGTTTACTACAAAAAAATGAGTACACAAAATAAACTCATGGTGCTGAATCAATCCTAGTGTATACTCAGACCTTTTGTCCTCACACCTGTGGCCATGGAGCAGGCATTAGGTTTAATAGTATACAATTACTTACATCCAATTAATTGGTCTAATCTGGTCCCCCCCACCACCAACACATTTAATTGCAAAAGAACTTGGTTAACCAGATTGCGTTACAGCAATATATTTAAATATACCAATCACCTGGTAACCCCTACTAGTTCTCAGTCCCAATACCCATTAGACTAAAGATGGCTCCCTCATCCCCATGAGTTCATTGCACCCTAGTGGGCCCTCTTAGAGGTGTAAGTTTTACCTGGGGCCCATGGTTAACTCATGGCTGGTCGATCGTTAGTACATGATGTGACCAAAAAACCCAGTGTATGTGATGACATCACCGCACACTCCATCTAGAGGCTTGCAGTGTCACTGTGTCTAAACCCAGGTCCTCACCTTCTCAGAGCGCATTTGCGGTTACATATTCAAAATAACAACCAGCTTCTATGAAGAGTTGGTAGCCATAGAAACTGCTGTATCCTTACAGAGCCAGGACACACCAGATGAATAAATTGCCTCCAAGCACAGCCCTTTTAGTGTTTTGTCAGGGAAGGCAGAAAAACAAGTATACTAATTTCTAAATGAGGGAAAAACCCACCTATTAATACATGAGGTTTAGAATAAATATATTGCTCATACAGACCTACATCTTAAGCAAAGCCATGGCATTTCCTATTGCTCCTTGTAGATTACTAAATGTTAGGATCTTAAATCCATAACTGATTCAATAAAATGTTTTTAAAAAGTTCCAATAAATTTAAGGCCTTATTTATCAAGCACTTCTGCCAGACGGGCAGGCTGATTCATCACTAACGCTAGGTAGCGACAGATGAGCGTCTGTAGCAGGCATTTTCAGAGTGCCCGCTAGTAGTCACTGTGCTCAGCCGTGGGTCGCTACTTCATAGCGACTCATTCGCTGTTCAGTAATGTTGAATACTTTGTGAGAAGTCGCTATTAGACCAGTACAGCGCTGTATGGGAACGCATGTTAGCGACTGCTCATAGCGACCGACTCACACCATATTCAGCAAAAAAACAGCCTCGTGTTTGCTTGTTTGAAGCCCAGAGCGCAGGAGGCGGTGTGTTTAAAGTGTGTTTTCCAGCATCTATCCACTAGTAACAAAGCGACAACATATGGAATTACATTGTAATAACATTGTAACATGAACACTTTAATGGCAGACCTGTAATGTCATTTCTACAGAAATATATAAAAAATGATAAAATTGTGAAAAAAATTGCTTTTGAATGCCAGAATAGGTCACAGAATTATTCGTGATTTTTTGAAAAAAAATAAACAAAAACCCAGTTTAAAGAGAAGAAAAGTATCGTCCATTGAAATGTATGGGAGAGCGACAGGTAGCGAGAGGTCATACCTGGCGCTGTGCAAGGCTGAACGCCGGCGCTGTTCGCTGAGGCTGTGAAAATGATGAATCAGACGCTACATGCCGCTATCCCAGTCGCTAAACAGATTCTGCTTGATAAATGTCAGGCATTCACCAGTCGCTACCTCTCATTAACCAGCCACTACCTGACGCTATCCCTTCTTAAATAAGGGCCTGAGCCACACTGCTGCAAATTAGAGTAATGCAAAATATCATAAATTTTCTCAGCATATTGCTACACTGCTAATGTTTCAGCAAATGTGCCTGTGTAAAAAAAAAAAAATGTAAATTATATTTTGCGCAATTCTAACTTGCACTGATGTGTCATAGTCTGACAGAGGTGCTTGATAAATCAGGCCCAGAATATATATAAATATATATATATATATATATATAGCTTCTGGGATCTTTTTGGGCACAGACACATGCATATAGAGGGCAGTTAATTAAAATGGTTTATTTTCTTGGATAATAATAAACCATTGCAAAAGTCCCTTTGCACAGAAACAGCCTTCTGGCTTACTCACTGTTGGCTCCAACACTAGGCTCTAATCGGAAACAGGCATCTCGGCCTGCTTTTCCATCTAAGCTCTGCACTCCCAAGTTGCCAAAGTATTCCTTGTAGCCTTTGGCTCTTCTGCTCTGGCATCACTCTTGTGCAAAACAAGCATGGCTGGCTGTGGCGCTCCATAAGGCCCAGCTCCTGGCGCCTCATGCACCTGGTCAGCCCACACTGCAGTCCCCATCTGCAGTTCATCAGCCTCTTCATAGGCCTTCTGGCCTCCTGTATTTTGAGAATCAGCCAGCAAGACCCACCCAGCTTTGCATACTGGCCAGACTCCAGGTCCCTATTAAGTGCCTTATTGGCAATGCTTAAAGGCCCAGTAATAAATATAATATAATGTATTATATGTGCATAAAAATGCACGCTTTACTGGAGACCCTATGAAAATTTGGCCTTTCTGTCAGACCACATATTCTTCCCCTCTTTTTGAACCATTGGGTGACAAACACACCTCTTTTACATGCGGGGAGAACACCAACAGCTTGGGCTCGAGACAGAACCCCTTCCAAGACTGGCTGATTGGGTTTTTATAGGTACATTACCCCTGGGCCACAGAAATTTGGGAGACCACCTTGGTCCTGATTTATAAAGCACTTCTGCCAGACAATGTCATTTCAGTGCAAATTAGAGTACTGCAAAATATGATTTATACATTTTTCAGCATCTTTCTGCACTGCTAATGTTTTATTACATTATATTTTATTGTATTTTTTGCTACTCTAATTTGCACCAATGTGGCACTGTCTGGCAGAGGTACTTGACAACTCAGACCCTTTGTACAGGTTTTTGCCAGCTTTAACCTTCATCGGTAAGTCTTGAGGAAGTTCTTTTGGAACCAAATTCTTTGGTGGAAAGACCAGATTAGACCCAAAGTGGAGCAATATTATTGAACCTAACTCTAGCTTGCCGGACGCAGGTTTTGGTACAGAAGGTCTGAGTATATACGTTGATGGAAACCTGATGAAACGATTAAACTACAGTATATGCAAGTTTACATTGTAACTTCTGTGAGTGTATTACTTAATTTTTGGGGGTTTCAATAGATTTTTATTAAATCAGACCAACAGCCTGGTACAGTTGGAAAAGAAAGGTAGCGGTCATTTTGGAGTGTCCTCTCCCAACTGACATAACTGAAATGCACAGTAAAAGGAAGTCCAGTATGACTTCCTGTTTGCAGGTGGCCTGCAAGCCCATGAGCGGCCATCTTGTTTTTAAAATTTATCCCAGTAGGTGTTAGATAAAGGTACATTATTTTTTATGTGCAGCAATGTAAATTGCCCTGGAGATGGATGCATATGAGCACTGTTTGTTGTATTGGTCTGATTTAATTAATGTTTGACTGTTGTTCCGCTTTAAATAAAGAATTCAAATATGACATAATATAAAACAGTTGTAACCAAATTACAAATCAACTCCATATGAGATACGCTTACATATCACATTTATTATTTAATGAAAATATAGGTGATTAGGAACATGGGCAGAGAGGAACAGAGGGGACCCTGTCATATTTACTTCGACCCTGTCATATTTACTTCCACCCTGCCTCCTCCTAATAGCGACCCTGCTAATGAAATAAAAGAAAAAAAGGCCCTCACCCTCAACCCAAATCCAGTCCCTGAAGTTGCTGCAGCTGGCGGTAAATAACGTCTGCCACCATTTTCCTGAAGTCCCTGCTGGCCGCTGGAAGCAGACGCTCTCTGCATCCTGTGCGCACCTGTCCACCAATTTGTGTATATGGGTGGGCGGCAGCGCATGCAATATGGGGAGTGTCGCTCCCAGCGGCCAGCTGGAACTTCCGGGAAGATGGTGGCAGGCATTTGGTGCTGCTGGCTGCGCACCACTGACTCTGGTGGCTTTATTCGGGGTGAAGCTGAGTGGCTTTTTTTTCTATTATCACATTAGCAGGATCTCTATTAGGAGGGGGCAGGGTGAGGGTTATGTTTTTTTTCAGGAAGGGACTGAAGTGGCCCTTTAAACAAAGAAAGCAAGGGACCAGACAAGATCCCCCACTATTAAATAAAAAAATCAAATATGACATTACAGTGTGGGCCCAATAAAATTACAAATCTTACATATCACATTTATTATTTAATGAAAACATTGATTTTAAGTCTGCCAGTAAGGAGATAATTAATACCTCGGATTTTGTAGCATTGACCATCAACCCTGAAGCCAACCCAAAACTATCTAATGCTCTGGTTAAATTAGGAAGCATAATTAATGGGTAAGAAATAAAAGAACATCATATGTGAATAGGTGCAGTTTATGGTGGTGATCAGCCTGTGCCAGCACAAGTCTTTAGTCTGATTGGCTTGGAAATTTATGATTTTAGAAAGCTATGTTCAAAGAGATAGTAATGCCTGAGTAATTCTCAGCATTTGTAGCCAAATATAAATTTAGATCAAATCTATTTGCATCCAAACATGGCCATAGGTTGTTTGGTCAGCGTTTCAAAACCATGCCTCAGCTCAGCAATACATTTAATTCTGGTGCGCTCAACTTGTAAACTAAGCTGAATGATATATCCCCTTAAACAGGACCAAAACCTATAATACTCCAGGGCAGGCATACCAGCTCCCCCTGGGGCACACTGTGTGAAATCCCCCAGGTTGCCTGAAAACTCACCTTCATTTCCGAGCGCGCTGATTGGACGAGCGGCCATGCATACATTGTGGGACCAGGAAGAGGTGAGTTTGTTCGGGCAACCTAGGGGGTTCACCCAATCGGGGTGCCCAGGGGCAAGGACAAAAACCCAGGGCTTCCCACAGGGATAGCTCTCATTTTCAATAAAATAAAGAGAGATGGAGTCCAGTGAGAGTAAAGGTCAGGGTTAGAGACCAATGATTCATTTAGGGACCAGCAGAATGATCTCCCCTCGGGACAAGGGAATCAAATGTAATAACACTGGCATGGTGGTTAGACCAAGGAGCAAGCTTTATACTAGCATCTATCAGAGAAGGTAAGGCTGTGTTTGGGACAAAAATATGATCAAGAATTGCGTGGATGAGAAAAAAGTTGTATTCCCTTTCTGAAGGGTTCCTTTCCCTCCAAGCGTCTGCCCTCTCAATCAATTCTCTGTAGAATTAAGAGTTATAATAAGTATATTGGAAATCAGTAGTGTTAGTGGGATCCTTTTTTGTCTAAGGGTCTAAGGAGGGGTACAAGACAAGATTGGAATCTCCCCCCATAATCAGAAGGCCTTTTCACTAAACTGATCTGTGTGAAAAGTTCATTGAAAAACTGGTCAGTATTGGGTGCATAGAAACTAAGCAGTGTCACTTCAGGTATCCTGCAAGATGCCCACCAGAATCAAGTAATCTACCCTCGTTGTCTCTAACTTAAAACTTGCATTCAAATGCCAGTGATTTGCAAAAAACAATTAAAACACCCCTGTGCTTATTAACACCACTGGCCATATACAGTTTGGAAAAGGTGTACGAAAAGAACCAAGGGATAGAAGACTGGTAAAAATGAAGTTTCCCTGCAGGAAGAGCACTGCCTCAAAACTGCAAAAAAGCTTTGGTGCATATCTGGTGTTAACTTTTTACGTTCAAAGATAACACACATAGAGACATGTGGGAATTATATACAAGCACCCAACCATCCCCCAACCCCCCGCTCAAAATATATCACAAAACAGGAAAAGAGAATCATACTGCATGGACAAACTAAGACACAGGACAAATAAAAAGAGGACACACAAACAGAACCAACACCATGAAACACAAAAGAAAACAAATAACATACAAAAAACAAAGTTTGTGAACTACACACAACAAAAATATCTACTGCAGGGGTAGGCGCCGGGGGGCGGGTCGCGGGAACGCGCGCGTGTGCGTCACACGGGCGCGGCGTCGTCTCTCTTGAACGGCCCTCCGGACGGAGGAGTCACATTATCTATTACTGGCCAGGCCGCGCGCGTGTGCGTCATACGGGCGCGGCGCCGTCTCTCTTGAACGGCCCTCCGGACGGAGGAGTCACATTATCCATTACTGGCCAGGCCGCACTTCCGGATTGTGAGTGCGAGCACACCTGTGGTCGTTACAATGGCTGTGTGCTATATAAGAGGAAAAGGAATACAGGCAGGAATACAGCATCCTGAGGAAGTGGGCGGAGCCACGCAACGCGTAGGTGCTTAGGAATCCCCCGGTGGCACTTGGGACTCAATCTTATTACGGTGATATTAGTTGATAAACTTTTAACTATGCCTGCTTTAAAATCTTGTCATATTTGTACAAACAGTTGTCTGGGAATCTAATAAATTGTCTGATACCCACTTAGTTTTGCACTAGTCACTTTATACACTAGAGAGCACACAGCTCTTCTCATTATTACTCTGCTGCTATTTTTCAGTATGTTTTGCACATAGTCCGTTCAGCACATTGCACTTTATTTATAGGGCACTCACATATGCGCAGATCTGGTTTTTTGTCACTGTTTTGTAACAACATTAATTGTTTATATGGTTGTTTATATGTATTTATTATATTTACTATTTATTATTTATAAATAATTTCAGACAGCTTGATGAATTAATAAGAGGCAGGCAGCCTATACACAATTGTTTAGAGTCAGTTACAGGAATTGCCACCGGAGGGCACTGTTTCTTTATGTTTTTTAATAGAATTTTGTCTTTATATGTATGTATGTGGAGTTTTTTTGGTACTTTATAATATTAAATAGATTGAACTATTTTAACTTTGGTTTGTGCGGCCTCATTTGCAAAACATCCGTTTTGGGTCTGTGCTGGCAGGCTCACCAGTTTGGAACAAAAATATCTTCCTCGATATTAATCTAGCTTACAACCCATAAGGTTAAGTGATGAGGCAACAGTGGCCTCCAACCAGCAGCATAAAGATTATGGAATTTTTTTTTAAAAAAAAAGCTGACTGACCATTGGGATGATCTATATCATGATACAGTACCTCTGTCCTCCAATATCTGACGGCTAGCCTCGGGAGAAAAAGAGATGAATAACCCAAACATCATATAAAGAACAGACCATACATAGTTCTCATTGTCTAGGTAACTGGACCCATGTCATCCATAGAAACAATTAACCCTGGTAAAGAGTTTAGCTAGTTGGAGTTTAGTTGAAGTCTCCCCCCATTTCTAAGGCCCCTTTCACATTCTATTTTGAGAACTGTTGCTTTCCGTTTACCCTGGTTTCACCCCTCCACAAGAAAGAGGGGGTAACACCAGAGTTAAGTTTGACCCACCACTAAAAATAAAGTGATCAGTTTACAAATGGTAGATGTGTCCACGTTTCCTCAGAAGACTAAGGAAACATTTTAGTTAGGCTGGTTGAATCGTTGGCCCCCTCTAGCAGATAAATAGGTGATTAGGCCAGGGTCTGATGGACCACCCCCCTGTGCCACAGAAGAATAAACGGGGCTCAACTTCGTCACACTCGCCAATGTCATCATGACAAAGTATACAGATTAAAACATTTTTCTTTATTTACATGCCAATTAAAAAATAACTTGTGAACATTCCTCTAACAGCATTAGTGCATATAGTTTGCATTTTGCCCTATTAGGGAAATATCTACATATGATCTACTGGTTAAATACACAGCGGTACAATATAAAATTGTAGTACAGAGTGACCATAATTCCGCTAGACAGACTAGTTTCGCCCTTCCAATTGGCTTCCTCAGTGTCTGCCGGAAAGGTTCACTACAAAAAATTATAACCGACAGATATTGTTAAACCCTGTATGTTTCGGCAATAAGAGTATGAACATATTGTAAACATAAATGACACAATTATTGTTACCTGGATATGAAAGGCAGCTGCTGATTGATTGTTAGGGCATCCCATCAACGGTAGAGAAAGACGGATTTCAGCCTCAAACAATGTGTGTCTAAAAATATGACCTTTTTTTTCCAAAATATCAAACACAAAAGAAGGGGAAAAAAAAGGGAAGAAATTTTTCCCCATTTATTAACCTGGATATTACAGTGGTGGTAACCACTATACAAAGAACCACCACCATCAGGTCACCTGTGCTCCAGAGGAAAACAGGGCACCTAGAGAAGGAGTACTAGCATTCCAGGGTCTGTGGTGGGAACCAAATAGGCTGGAAGTGAGGATATATTATCTAGTAGGCAGGTCTATAGTAAAGAGCTGTCATACATTAGCGGTGGGACAATAAACTGTAATCCTTATTATCATGCAGTTAATGTGCAGATATTGGGTAGGGGATATTGTGACACTACAAAACAAAGTTAAGGAAAAGGCTAAAGTTCCTACCTTGTTAGAAAGAGAACAGCTGAGTGCATCCAGCACTAAAGGACCACCTGCCGGGTGCCCACTGCCGCGGGCAAGTCCACCAGAGAGAAGACACCGGATGAGAAGCCGGGTGTGTGGGTGAACTGCATGCGCGGCCGCCCGTCCTGCGTGTCCCCTTCCTCTCCCGCCGCCCGTGAGAGTGTCCAATGCGGGAGGCCGGGAGAGGGAAGAGAAAAAGGGGTCACAGGGCGGTGACGTCACCTCCAACGTGCAGAGCGCGTCAGGAAGCCCTCTGAATCGCGGTGTGCTTGCGCACCGTCCGTCACTGGAGGCCGCATGGCACTCGGCCGTCCTGTCCTGCTCTAGACTCCATTTTGTCGGAGACCAGCCTCCTCAATAGGGAAATGTTATCATGTTTTTTTGGCAAACGCCTGGTCAGGCAGGCCTAAACGGGTTGTCTCAGGCAAGAATGCCGGAAAAATATAGTATGCAGAACCCAAATAACAAAACTCTGCAAAAAGTCTCTAAGTAGGCCTGTGTCTCAATGCATTTGTACTAATGACAATGGACTGGATAATGTATAGCAGGGGACTGGAAAATGTATAGCAGGGGACGAACAGAGCCCTATATGGGAATGCCCCTCCACCCTGGAGCACTATGATCCAATGAGGAGTCCCCAGGTGACCTGAAACATTATGTGAAGATGGACAGATAATTTTGCCTCACTGTGGTTGTTACTGTGGGGCTGGGGAGGGTGGTCTCCCTGTAATAAACCCCCCACATTACTTTTTAGGCCCTGTTATCAAACAGGACCACATCATTTACTCAGACTATTAAGGCCACGGGAGTTACGTATAACTGACTGTTTGGCAGACCTCATACCATTCTCAAAATGACTGACCTGACAAGCACAAACTGGCATATTATGATACAGGATCTTACACAATGCAGACTGGACAGTAAAGTGACTATTGAACATGAGGAACGCACTCAATCAGCTTTCAATACATTATACAACCTCCTCTATAAAAAGTCCAAGCTTTGGTGGGATATCCACTATTTAGAGGAATATTTATCCCTAGGGATAGTCCCTAAGGGTCTACGTCTAAGGCTTTTCCCCCAATTGGGACAGATCCCTGAAGACTTTAAAACTAAGTGGGAGGAGACTTTACAAACATGCTCCATCTCACTGATGAAGCTGTTGGTAGATCATCATCAATCACAAATTAGAACAGTAGAGCATTCGATTCAGGAAACTGTAAATGGCTTAAAAAAACTGAAAAAAGATGACTACTTTACCAACAGGGATAAAAATATCAAAGAATCCATTGAAAGAGTAAATAAGGAACTGATTCAAAATAAGGAACATAAACTGCAGAGGGATAAGATAGCATATACAAATAAACATGCATATGTTTGGCCCATCAATAATCCACGACCGACAAGAAAAGACCAGGGCCCTAGAATGTTCTCTTCCTCTGAGTCTTCATCTTCTCGGGAGAGAACTAATAATACTCAGAGGGAACCCTCATTTAATAGACAACCTAGATCCAGATTTAACAAAACATCCAAATCCCAGGCTGCCCCGATGCGGGAAACAGCCCAGGATAGAGATGATAGAGTCACCAGATCAAAAACCAAACGCAGAGATGCAATAATGCCCTGCAGAGAGAATGGCAAAGATAGACCAGAATCAGGGAAGGATTTTTTAGACGGAACCGAAATTATAAAAGAAACCTTAGGAGACGACGCAACCGCGCCAAAAAGGTACCCTACTTAATGAGCGTCCCAGTGGTGGATCAGGTTGGTACCAAAATGCCAGTGACATCCAAATCGCAATCAGAGATTGATATAGTAAATCTGTCTAAAATTGTTTTAACGCCCGCTCAGGAGGAAGTACTCAAACTTGGACTCAATTTTTGTCCTATAAGTCGAACGGACACATTCGAAGTTATTAAAGATCTCCATTTATTAGCTAGGAAAATCATGTGTAGATACCATTTTAGCAGGAATAAAGATACCAAAATACCTTTATTATCTGAAAAAGTACCAAGCGAGGAAGATTTGAACCAAATTATGATGGAATTAGCCCTGGAGGCAACAGGAGTGAGTCCAATGACAACCCCTAAACCGACCAATTTTAGGAAAAAAATCAACGTACTATCCCCCCCTCTCGGCCAATGCACATGTTGCCACGTTCGTGGACCTGGTGTCCACTGACATTGAGAGATTAAAACACAAAAAAACTACTAATATTCAGCCAAGATTGAAATCTGCGTTGGAAGAATTATCTAATAATCATAATGTGATCATCAAGCCCGCAGATAAGGGGGGGAATATTGTTGTGCTTGACAAAACGGGGTATATTAACATGTGTTTGGACATCCTAAAAAACAAAGACTGGTATGTTGGGGCCTCCATGTCCAGGGTGAAGGAGGATGCCGGGTCCTACCACTGTCTCATCAGGGATGCCATTGACAGAGGAGTGATCGATGCGGCGACTGGCTCCTACCTTGAGGTCCCATATCCGACCATTCCGACGTTTTATGCGTTGCCGAAGGTGCATAAGTCCATCGTGTCACCACCAGGAAGACCAATAGTGTCGGGTATGGGTTCCCTCACGGATCGGCCAGTCGCTACATCGATCACCATCTGCAACCCCTAGTCCACCAACTGCCTTCATATTTGAGGGACACGGGGCATTTACTGCGTGTCCTCGATGGGATGTGGGTGGCCCCTGGGTCTCTCCTGGTAACCCTGGACGTGGGACGAGGCCCTTTACTCCAGCATCCCCCAGGAGAAGGGCCTCGCTATGGTTCGTCTTTTCTTAAATGAATTGGATATTGACAAACACGATCATAATACTTTCCTCCTAAAATTATTACATTTCGTCCTCACCCACAACCTCTTCCTCTTCGACAACCAGCTCTATCACCAGGTGCAGGGCACGGCGATGGGGACTACGTGTGACCCATCCTATGCTAACCTGTACCTGGGGGGCTGGGAGAGGGGGTTGTGGGGTGAGGACGATTTGTCAGGCTACCAGTGCCACGTGGCTACATGGCACAGGTACATAGACGACATCTTCATTATCTGGACGGGCTCTAGAGACGACCTCTCACATTTTGTAACTAAACTTAATAGGAATTCCTTTAACCTCAGGTTTACCTGTGAACACAGTTCCCAGAAAGTGAATTTTTTGGACCTTACGGTGTTCATCGACCAATCGGGTCAAATTCAGACAGATTTTTTCCGGAAACAAACGGCGGCCAATACCATCCTTAGAGCCTCGAGTGCCCACCCGGACCATCTCCTTCATAGCATTCCGTTTGGGGAGTACATTCGGGCCCGACGGAACTGCACACGGGACTCAGATTTCCAGTGGAAGCCGACAATATCCGCTCCCGCCTGCGAAATAGAGGCTATAAATCCCGAACCCTTAGAAGGGCATATAAGAAAACATTGACCAGGCCACGCACAGACTTACTATATAAACCGAAATTTCAATCACCAACGCATCAACTTTCAATGATTCTTACTTACACAGAACATCATACTGAGATTAAGGACATCTTTAATCGTCACTGGCATGTTCTTACCAATGATCCCGAGCTGGGACAGCTAATTCCCAAAAAAAACACTTTCACTTTTAGAAGATCAAAAAATCTTAAGGACCAATTGGTCCATAGTCACTTTACTCAGGATCCCAAGGGATCTTGCTGTTCAGTTACTGGCACCTTTCAGTGCCAGAACTGTAACATGTATAGATACATGTTGCAGACTAGAGTGCTAACACTTGACAATCGACCACCTTTTAAGCTCAGACATTTTGTCAACTGTAAATCCAATCATGTGATATACATGTTGATCTGCCCATGTAAGAAATTCTATATAGGCAAAACAAATAGACAGTTAAGAAAACGCGTTTATGAACATTCTTACGATATCCGAACAGGCAATACCAAAACCCCTATTGGACGCCACTTCTCCTTATATCATGGGAAAAACCCATATGGAATGAAAGTGGTTGGTCTTGATCGGATACACCCGAACCCGAGGGGGGGGGGGATATTGAGAAATTAACCCTCCAGCGGGAGACAAGGTAGATCAACCATTTTAAAGCAAATCACTCCCCAGGATTAAATGAATCCATTAGTTTTGTGTCATTCTTGTGATCAGGGATGAAACAATATACAAATAGCTCTCCCTAAATGAGATTAACATTCATCAATGTGTTTTACTGTCGAACTGTCAACTTGGCCTTGAATTGTTTACAGTCTGTATCATCTAGGCTCCTTATACAGTCTGTACAAACTGTCTAACTGTTAATATGCAAGGCATTTGCTTTTTGAGAGGCATACTTAATATTCCATTATTGGTACCTTCGTATCAACAGTAGGGATCCAGCTTCAGGCTACTTTCTCTAATCTTACAGTAATAATTACAGGGAGACCACCCTCCCCAGCCCCACATTAACAACCACAGTGAGGCAAAATTATCTGTCCATCTTCACATAATGTTTCAGGTCACCTGGGGACTCCTCATTGGATCATAGTGCTCCAGGGTGGAGGGGCATTCCCATATAGGGCTCTGTTCGTCCCCTGCTATACATTTTCCAGTCCCCTGCTATACATTATCCAGTCCATGGTCATTAGTACAAATGCATTGAGACACAGGCCTACTTAGAGATTTTTTGCAGAGTTTTGTTATTTGGGTTCTGCATACTATATTTTTTCGGCATTCTTGCCTGAGACAACCCGTTTGGGCCTGCCTGACAAGGCGTTTGCCAAAAAACATGATAACATTTCCCTATTGAGGAGGCTGGTCTCCGACAAAATGGAGTCTAGAGCAGGACAGGACGGCCGAGTGCCACGCGGCCTCCAGTGACGGACGGTGCGCAAGCGCACCGTGATTCAGAGGGCTTCCTGACGCACTCTGCGCGCTGGAGGTGACGTCACCGCCCTGTGACCCCTTTTTCTCTTCCCTCTCCCGGCCTCCCGCATTGGACACTCTCACGGGCGGCGGGAGAGGAAGGGGACACGCAGGACGGGCGGCCGCGCATGCAGTTCACCCACACACCGGGCTTCTCATCCGGTGTCTTCTCTCTGGTGGACTTGCCCGCGGCAGTGGGCACCCGGCAGGTGGTCCTTTAGTGCTGGCTCAGCTGTTCTCTTTCTAACAAGGTAGGAACTTTAGCCTTTTCCTTAACTTTGTTTTGTAGTGTCACAATATCCCCTACCCAATATCTGCACATTAACTGTATGATAATAAGGATTACAGTTTATTGTCCCACCGCTAATGTATGACAGCTCTTTACTATAGACCTGCCTACTAGATAATATATCCTCACTTCCAGCCTATTTGGTTCCCACCACAGACCCTGGAATGCTAGTACTCCTTCTCTAGGTGCCCTGTTTTCCTCTGGAGCACAGGTGACCTGATGGTGGTGGTTCTTTGTATAGTGGTTACCACCACTCTAATATCCAGGTTAATAAATGGGGAAAAATTTCTTCCCTTTTTTTTTCCCCTTCTTTTGTGTTTGATATTTTTGGAAAAAAAAAGGTCATATTTTTAGACACACATCGTTTGAGGCTGAAATCCGTCTTTCTCTATCGTTGATGGGATGCCCTAACAATCAATCAGCAGCTGCCTTTCATATCCAGGTAACAATAATTGTGTCATTTATGTTTACAATATGTTCATACTCTTATTGCCGAAACATACAGGGTTTAACAATATCTGTTGGTTATAATTTTTTGTAGTGAACCTTTCCGGCAGACACTGAGGAAGCCAAATGGAAGGGCGAAACTAGTCTGTCTAGCGGAATTATGGTCACTCTGTACTACAATTTTATATTGTACCGCTGTGTATTTAACCAGTAGATCATATGTAGATATTTCCCTAATAGGGCAAAATGCAAACTATATGCACTAATGCTGTTAGAGGAATGTTCACAAGTTATTTTTTAATTGGCATGTAAATGGCCTAATCACCTATTTACCCTTTCACACTCAGCTGCCTGCACCACACTGCGCTGCACTTGGAAAATTCCTGAATGCAGGACTCCCGCAACACAACCGCAGCTCCATAGAAGTCCATGGAAAGGCAACGCAAATGCAAGTAAAACACAAGTAAAACGCAACTGCAACGTAAATGCAAGTAAAACCAGAGAAGCAAAAGAGTCAGAGAGGCTAAAATAGAAGAGATTATGATATCAAAACATGTCATATATAAGCTGCAGGGTACCCGTGTTTCCCAATTTTAAAACTAATACGTTACACTTCCTCTCTGTAACTAAAGCTATTTTTCCAAACTTCCCCTTTCCTTCCCTATTGTAAAACTCAACAAGTAAAACTCAACACAAGTGCATTGCAAACACAAGTAAACAAGCACAGAGGTGTGACATGAGCCCAAACATATGGGATATGCGACCCATTGTTAATTATATCATTCAGTTGAGTATAGGCATTAAACATCATGTCTGGACATAAACTGAAAGACAAACAAGAACACAGCTTACTTTAGGCAACTACAGTTTCCTATACATGGGGGGAAATGTATCTGCTATATCTTAAAATAGTTGAAAACAAATTAAAGTGGGATATAAGCATTCCTTTAGTTAGAACATATGAGTTAACAAGAGAAAAATCAAAAGGTTGGAGTCATACTGAAGCATCAAAAAGTGCAGCCCGGTGCAACAGCACCAATCAGTACAATAATGGCATATTGGTGGCAGTGCTAGTAAATAATAAAAACGCCCTGGTTGTAAAGAAAAGGCAGCAGCTGAAGACTTTAGGCTGGATCAGGATCTGGTTCTGTACCGTCAAAGACCACAATCTTTGGGACTAGGAACAATGTGTGTCACCAGCATACCCCCCAACCGCCACCGCTCTCTCTCGCCAGTTACTTGCCGTAAGATTGATACGGCCTCTTAAGATGCTCGACTGCACACTCGGGGCCAGTGGCGGCAGGCGTCCAAGAGGCTGTGGCAGCTGTGCGTCTGGGAGGCTGGCTTTACTTTTTCTTTAAGCTCATTGGTGGCTCAGTGGGTGGGGGGAACTCCATGAAGGAGCTTGTCCAGGCCACTAACTGGCTGCAATAAGGGATACCCCTAACTGGCTGTAATTAGGGATGTCCCTAACTGGCTGCAATGAGGGATGTCCCTCACTGGCTGTAATGAGGGATGCCTCTTACTGACTGTAATGAGGAATGAGGGATGCCCCTAACTGGCTGCAATGAGGGATGTCCCTCACTGGCTGCAATGAGAGATGCCCCTAACTGGCTGTAATGAGGGATGCCCCTCACTGGTTGTATTGGAGGGATGTCCCTCACTGGCTGGAATACGCCTCAATGTTTGCGGAGGCCTTGCCTGTATTATTATTATTTAATTCTTAGGCAGTGTTTCCCTTTAAGGCCAGTGAGTGGTTTAATGTCAAAATCAAAACCGGATAGTCTGGTGTGGATTGCAGATACTCTGAAGTAGATGTTTTAGAAGATTTATTTTGATATTGAAATCACAAACCAAATGGGAGATCCATCTGTACCTAATCTGATTATATTCCAACACGTCAAATTCCCACTGCTTCTGAATGGTGACAGGTGCCGGATTATTAAAGAGTCGCCTTAAAATGACAGGTCCTATTTGCTGCATGAAGCCTGAAGGAATTCTCCTTTGTTATAAAAGTGAAGCCAGGCCACCATGTCTCTCAGGGGGCCATTCAGCCAGCGCTTGAAAAGCGTACGATGTACGCAATCAAATTCCATGCGATCAATCGGTAGAAAGCTCCTAAAACAGTGCTGTAACTGCCGACTTTAAGTCCAGTATGCTTTCAGGTAATCCCTTAATTCTTAGTGTGAGCCTGAGGGCTCTGTTCTCCTGATCCTTCCACTTAGATTTCGGAAATTTTACCTCAGATTGTAATGACTCCAGGTCCTTCTCATGTCCCTCGCCGGCATGTTAGTCAGCTTGTGCTCTGTCAGGGAGATTCTCCGCCACATATAGCCATGTCTTTAATACAAATATGTTGTAGAATCCGCGCTATTTTGATTTTATTCTGTTTTCATTCCCCTCGATTCAAAATGCAAAAGTTAATTGATATCGGATCTGGAATCGGAAGTTTGGGTGGGTGTTAGTCATTTTTTCCTGTTTTTTTGGCCATTTCCGACTCGCACGAGCCTTCGTCCGATTTCGTATATGCTCTTACGATCATCGGAAGTTCGTTCCTAAATTGTAGGATCAAAACCTAAATTGTAGGATCCAAACCTAAATTGTAGGATCCAAACCTAAATTGTAGGATCAAAACCTAAATTGTAGGATCAAAACCTAAAACTTAGGATAATCGGATGTGTTTCCGTGTGATTCAGAGAGCTGTTTTCCAACCTCTAAATCCGTTTTAAAAGAAAGCCACTTCCGTCACCTTTTAGCAGTCGGATTGCTGTTCTTGAACAGGTTTTTTGGCTATGTGGAGGAGTCTGCGCGTCTTGAGCTCCAATGAACTGCATGTATCAGCATGGGCGAGGCCATAAATTGTATGGCAATGCATACCTGATCGGCACCAAAATCAAAGCTGTTACATGTTTCTTTGAATCGACCCCATTGTGTCCAATGCATTGGAGAATATTAGCTTAGTCACAGAAGCTATCAGTTATTAGCGTGGTAGATATATAAAAAGAATTTCCTAATATATAGAATCTCTGCGGGATTTATATGGTTGAAATTATTCACCCGTGCTTCACAAATAACATTGTGACGGATCCTCCACCTGGTTTAATTAACAATGTACCAGATAATAGTATATGATTAGCTTTTCAATCCTCATGTAAAATCATTGGTTTTAATTCCGCTTGAATCTGTCCTCATACTGTATAATATATTTCACAGCCTCTCTTTACTGAGTATAAACTCCCATTTTATTAAAATTCCATGAAAGACAAAACAATATAGACACACATAGCGTAACTAAGGACCTTATTCATAAAGGGATAGCGTCAGGTAGTGCCTTGTAAACGACAGGTAGCGGCAGGTGAACGCCGGACACGGCACGCAATTACACATTTATGAAGCGGATTCTGGTGAGCAACTGGAACAACGCCATGTACCGTACGATTCATCATTATCCCAGGCTCAGCGTACAGCGCCGGCGTTCAGCCTTGCAGAGCGCCATGTCTTACCTCTCACTACCTGACACTCTCCCATACATTTCAATGGACGTTCTTTTACTTCTCTTTAAACAGGGGGTTTTTATTATTATTATTATTTTTTTTTTAATCTCAAATAATGTTGGCACCTCTCCTGGCCTTGAAAAAGCTATTTTTTCAAATGTTTTTCATTTTTTATATATTTATGCAGAATTGACATGACAGGTCTGGCATTAATGTGTTCATGTCACAATGTTATAACAATGTAATTCCATATGTTTTTGCTTTGTTACTGGTGGATGTTCAAAAACAGCCTTTAATCACACAGCCCCTGGCGCTCTCGGGGCTACAGCGAAGCATTTTTGTGCGCGGCGGTGTGTAAGGCTGTTTTTATGATGAATATGATGTGAGTCGGTCGCACCAGTCGCTACCATTCGCTCTCATACAGCGCTGTGGGGAGTCGTCATATAGCAACTCCCCACAACATATTCAACAATGCTGCACAGCGACTGAGGCGCTCTGAACTAGCGAACCACGGCCGAGCACAGCGACTACTAGCGGGCGCTAGGAAATGCTTGCTACAGAAGCTCATCTGTCGCTACCTGCCACTAGTAATAAATCAGCCTGTAACTATTTTTTTTTAATTTCTGATGGTCCTTTCTATAGTTATTAGGACAAGTTCAGAAAAGTTTTTTTGCTTACTTTTTCCTTTTGGTCCTTCTAACATTTGTTTTCTATCTAACCCTTTGATTACATGAATTTCTTTCTGTATAAATGTAGACTGGTATCCTTTATTAACCCTTTCGCTGCCAGCCTACCTGCAGCATTTGCCACTCCCTGTTGCCAGACTGAGTTTCACTGTTTCGCGCTACACATGTTCAACTGTCATTTTTGAAAGGATTTCCAGGGATTTCCCAGGAAAATTATATATTGTTTTTTTCAACAGAGTCTGGGCTTTAACATGAAATGTCTTGTTTGTATTTTTTAGGTGTATTCTCAACATTTTTGGGTGAAATGTGTGAAAAAAAATAAAAAAAATATATTTTTTTACAATTTGTAGAGTTTTTTTGTAATAAAAAATGTAAGTTTGTCAATAAAATCTTATTGCGTGAGAAACCCCAATTTCTCCCGGTTACAGCGATACCACATATGTATAGGTAGACACCCTTTCCTGCCCAGAAGCCTTTTATAGCTGCTGGATGACAAATGGTTAATTAAAAAAAAAAAATGACATAGGGTCCCCCTTCCCGGGGAGGGAGACCCCATTTTTTTTTGGATTTTTAAGGGTTAAAAACCCTTAAAAATCCAAAAAAAAAAATGACGTGGGGTCCCCCTTACCCAAAGTAACCAGCCCGGGACCAGCTATGGGGGCTTGTAGGCACAGAGTGGGGGGGCCAGCTTTGGTGGCCCCCCCACCCTGCAGCCTACGAGCCCACATAGCCTATGTGGGCCCGGGCTCTTCTGCCCCCCCCTGGCCTTTGGGGAGGCAGGTAATGGGGGTGCGGGGGTTAATGGCAAGTCACCCGCTAGGGCAGGTGACTTGCCACCCCCCCAGCCTTGTGAACTGGTATAAGGGGTCTCATGGACCCCTTACCAGCTCACAAAGGGTTAACTGTTAAAAAAACCACCACACAATAATAAAAAGTATTTTATTCAAAAAAAAAAAAATTTTTTTAACTGTACTTACCTTCGATTGCAAGCTCTTGTCCCTCGCCGCTCAGCTGACAGATGCCTGTGATCGGCATCCAGAGAAGGAGAAGGCAGGAGATCAGAGGATCTCCTGTCACCTCCTTCCAGGGCACCGATCACCGGCATCTGAGAAGCTGAGAAAGCTGAAGCCGGTGATCGGGACCGGGATGACGTCATAAGCCCCGCCCCCAAGGGGGCGGGGCTTAGAGGCAAGATGGCGGCCGCCATCTTGAAGAAGAGAGGAGAGAGCCTCCCAGGCTCCCTCCTGAAGATCGGTAAGTCCTGGGGGGGGATCGGAGGCCCCCCAGGTGAAGAGGAGGGACAGCGGGAGCCAGCGCACATGGAGGTAAGTGAATGTCATTTTTATTTTTTTTTTTTTTTACAGTTAGCAGCTGCTGCTGCAGAAGCGGGGGGGGGGGCAGCCTATTCCGGGGGCTCTCCTGGAGCCATCCGACCCCCCACGGGGGATCGGATGGCACCAAATTAAAGAGGAGACCCGGCCGGATCCAACAGGGGTCAGGTGAGTATTTTTGATTTTTATTTTTTAAACTAGAAGCGAGGAAAGTCAAGCACGTAACACCTACGGGCTTGGCACTTAAGGCCCAGCCAAGCCAGCACGTAGGTGTTACGTGCTTGGCAACAAAAGGGTTAATAAACCTTTCTCCTATTACTTGTGCTTGTTAAATAAAATTAGAATCTTTTGTACAATTTATTCTAATTCGGTGGAATTTTCCTCGGTATATTGTTTAACCATCTGGGGTGATGGCAGCTATTATTGGGGACATAGGAATTCCTATCCGTTTCCTTAAAAACATCTTAGTAGTTAATATATTTTCATTTTTCTCTATTTCCAGATCAAGGAAATTAATTTTTTTAGGGTTTGGTAGGCTTTGGTAAAGGAAATTCCCCAATTGTTTTTATTCAGAGAATTAAAAAAATCTTCGAATGATGATTGGTCCCCCTCTCATAGTACCAGGCAGTCATCTATATAGCGCCCCCATAGTTTTAGGGGTGTCGGAAGTGAATTATAGATGACAAGCTCCTCCCACATACCCATATATAAATTTGCTCATTTTACATTTACATTTAACAGTCTTAATGAATGATTTTAAATGATGTTCAAGAATAAGTTAAACACTTTTTATGAATCTATAATGTATTTTGGCGTAATATATATGTTATGAAATTTACTAATTTAATGTTAATAATTTTGTAAATATTGATGTACCGTATTTTTCGCCCTATAAGGCGGACTTATTTTTCCCCAAAAGTGCGGGAAAAATGTCCATGCGTCTTAACGGGCGAATGTAAAAAAAAAAAACTTACATTCCGTGGATCCGCCGCAGCCTTGGTAGTCGCCGCTGCCCCCTGCCTTCTCCTTCATCTGGTTCCGGCCCCTAGGTAGGGCGTGGCCTGTGACGCTGGCAGGCCATGCCGCTCCCCACTGCTTCTGTAAGAGTGTAAGAGGCGGTGGCAGCAGCTGCGGGGAGCGGCAGTTAGCCGCAAGTTCACAGCGAGCACAGTGAGCTGATATCGGGCCGGGGTGGGCGTGGCCTGTGTCTCCTCGCCGCCGCTCCCACCGCCTCTTACACTCTTACAGAAGCGGCAGCCAGCCGCAAGTTCTCAGCGGGCCCATTCCGGTCGGGGGTGGGCGTGGCCTGTGACTCCTGTTAGCGTCATTGGACGCTGGCAGGAGTCATAGACCACGCCCCCCTGGGCGGGAATTGGCCCGCTCTGAATCTGCGGCAGGGAGCAACAAGAACAGGGAGTACATGTTAAGTTTTTTTGTTTTTTTTAATGCACATTGGGGTTGCCTGCACACTATTTGGGATGCCTGCACACTATTTGGGATGCCATTGGGGATGCCTGCACACTATTTGGGATGCCTGCACACTATTTGGGATGCCTGCACACTATTTGGGATGCCATTGGGGATGCCTGCACACTATTTGGGATGCCTGCACACTGTATTGGGGATGCCTGCACACTGTATTGGGGATGCCTGCACACTGTATTGGGGATGCCTGCACACTGCCTGTATTGGGGATGCCTGCACACTGCCTGTATTGGGGATGACTGCACACTGCCTGTATAGGGGATGCCTGCATACTGTATTGGGGATGCCTGCACACTGTATTGGGGATGCCTGCACACTGCCTGTAATTTGGGATGCCCCTCACTGTCTGTAATTTGGGATGTCGCTCATTGCCTGTAATGTGGGATGCCCCTTCCTGCCTTTAATGTGGAATACTGCTTACTGCCTGTAATGTGGGGTATGTAATGGTGTGATTGGGGGAATTCTGCACACTGTCTATAATGGGGTGTTTGGTAGGGGGTATTTGGTTCAGAATATTTTTTTCTAATTTTTATCTACCAAATCCAGGGTGCGTCTTATAGGTCATCTATTGCCAATAGCATTAAGATAAAAATCAAGAAATATAAACAAATAGAAGGATCTGTTTATATAATTTAATATATTTAATCTTGAAACGCTAATTGTGTGTGGCAAATACAGGGTTAAAATGAAAAAACACCAAGCCTATAAAGGGAATTGACTATTAAGCAAAAACCACGTGACCCCCCCCCCCCCCGAGTTTGGCTGGGAACTGCCGAGACCGAAGACCAAGGTATCAGAGCCCAGCGACCCCCATTCGGGACCTGCATTCGCAGCAAGAGGGGTAAGACGGAGAGGCAACAAAGCGAGTTTTCTCCCCACGCCTGACTTAAAACCATTTACACTGTTTACAATTCTATTTCTGGTGAGCAGATTACATTAACTTGCGCACATCAGAGGATTTTTAACTACAAAGTTATGCTATGTGTGTCTATATTGTTTTGTCTTTCATGGAATTTTAATAAAATGGGAGTTTATACTCAGTAAAGAGAGGCTGTGAAATATATTATCTGAGGACAGATTCAAGCGGAATTAAAACCAATGATTTTACATGAGGATTGAAAAGCTAATCATATACTATTATCTGGTACGTTGTTAATGAAACCAGGTGGAGGATCAGTCACTATGTTATTTGTGAAGCACGGGTCAATGATTTCAGCCATATAAGTCCCGCGGAGATTCTATATATTAGGAAATTATTTTTATATATCTACCATGTCCTTAACCCTTTTAGTGCCAGCTACGTGAGTCTCACGTAGCTGACTTTAAACCCCCACAGATAAAAAAGTACAAAAGTAAAAAACTCACCTGACCCCTCGTCCCCCCCCCCCCCCGGGGCTCTTCTCGCTTCAGGAGGGCTCCCGAAATAGCTCCCCCCCGCCTCGGTTAACTGTAAAAAAAAGACATTTCCTCACCGCGATGCCTCCTGCGGGGTCTCCTCTTCACTGGGGGGGCCTCCGATCGCCCCCGGGCTCTTCCGTGGTGAGGAGAGGGTGAGAAATCGCCCTCTCTCTCACTTTCTGGTTTGCGGCGTCACAGTGATGTCACCTGACAGCCGGCTTCTCTGCCCCTCACCCGACATGATCAGTCTTGCCGGGTGCTTGGAGGCGAGAGGTCGGAAGGAGAAGAGGGCTGTGATCCCTCTCCCTCCCAGCCCCCCTCCACCAAGCAGTTGTCATTGTAGATCTCTGGTGGACAGCAGAGGATCGGAGGTAAGTAAAGAAAAAATAAATAAATAAATGTCATTTTTTTATTATGTGTCTGTGTCCTTATTTGTTACATTTAACCCTTTGTGAACTGGTAAGGGATCCATGAGATCCCTATACCAGTTCACAAGTCTGGGGGCTGGCAAGTCACCTGCAGCTAGTGGGAGACTTGCCATCAACCCCCAGCAGCCCAATTACCTGCCTCCCCAAAGCCCAGGGGGGGGGGGGACAGAAGAGCCCTGGCCATAGGCTATGTGGGCTTGTAGCCTGTTCCTACAAGCCCCCATAGCTGGTCCCGGGCTGGTTATTTCGGGTAGGGGGATGCGTAGGGAGTGAGAGGGCATGCACTAGCGGGTCAATTGCCTTGATCGGTTCAGAGCTCTGCTCTCAGGCATCTACATTACTTCTTTACTAATCAGTAAGTATTATAGTAATGGAATGACACTTTATGTGATAACACACATCTGAGAATAACTGGAACCTTGGCGAAAATGAAAAGGATTCAAGTGAAAGCTAATATGAGGACTATTATGGTGTGATTTCTGCAGATATCTGCTAAGAACTTTTAAATACCGTTACATTTAGTGGTGGGTTACCGGTGTTTATAAAGTTAAGATCCAATAGAGAAGTAGACATTATAGAGAAGTAGATATTAGAATTCTAGGTTCAGTACACATGTGCTCAAACCTCCTCCCCAACAACAAGTTTTGCAGTTTTCTACACTAATGCACAAGTTAAATAATTAATTAAAGCTACAGAGCCAACACTAATCATATCCCCCATATGAAGAAAACAATATACCTTGTGACATTTTCAGTTTTAATTATCTATTGAAGTCTGTGATCGTTTGCTTGTTTTGTTTTTTAGATTAACCCCTTCCCACCACAGTAAGATTTGGGATTCTATCAGTTTAAATGACTATATGTAAAGCGCGCGTGCCTGGCCGTTGGCACACGCTCTGAGGGGCGAGGGGGGTTCTTGGACCTAGGGTAGACCCTGGTTGGTGTAGTATGTGTTGGGTGATGGTGCACTTACTGATTCAATTGTTGCTGGTTTCCATTGATGACACTCCTTGGTGCAATCAAAAGGGTCTTTTTTTGAAGGCTTTCATCCATGACAAGTCCAGTTACAGGCAATATCCATTGGTTACAGCAAACAGTTACAACCCATAGGCTTCTTCCATGGCGGTTACTCAGCTCCAACACATTAACACTTCTCCTCTTCAAGCTCAGAACTTAGAACAGAACACTCTAGAAGGGTTGGGTTCTCCCTTATATAACCTCTGTATTGTTGCCTTCCCAAACTATGTTGCGAGGCTCAACCAATGGTAGGGCAGGTAATGTTGCCAATGCCACCTGGCTGAGTCTCTATTTATCTAATTTAAGAGGAACGCTAGACTATTTAATATTAGTAAGGTTCATTCCTTAGGCAACACTGCCATCATGTGTATTCATGATGCAACGGCACCCAAGTCATGCATCTAACTGGTTTTATCACTATCAGGGCCTATCCAACTGACAGGGCTCTAATGTTTCCTATGTGTAGTGTTGCCCATGGTTTCCACCCGTCACATATATGTCACCCCCCCAAAAAAAAGACCTTATTTTAAAAACTGTACCCTTAAAAATATGCCATACCACTTTCAGAAATTATATTAATCCTTTAGGTGCTTCACAGGGATTAACACATTGTGGGAAATTTGAATATGCTGTAATAGTATGTCACATGTCAGGACAGGATTAAAACTTTTTATTAGTCACCAGAATTAGAATATCATCTGCGAAGAGACAACTGTCCTAAAATATTTTTAATATGCAATATTATCCTGGATGTTCAATCAATAATGAAGAGAAGTGTGGATAAAAGGCAACCCTGCCTTGTTCCTCTGCCAATTGAAAATCTCCTAACGGTGACAATTATAAAAGCTCATGGGTTTGAGTATAAAAAAATACTAATTTATTAAATTTGGGCCCCAAAGCCAATGAATAAATGAAATGGTCCCCTACCACAGTGTCAAATGGTGCACAGGGCCCAGAGCATAGTCTGTCTCCCCTCCCTTATAAAGTGAATGGACTAGGCAGAGACTGGTGCTGGTGAAGGTAAGTATTGCTTTGCTATAAATAAGATTGTTTTAAAGAGACTTTAGGAGTTCTGGTTGTATTTCAAGAGAGGTTGTATTATAATTGAGGGGACTTTTCATTAAGGGACTTTCTATTGGGGACTTTAAGTGTTTAAGTGTTCATTGCCTACGTGTTATACAGCTAAAATAAGAAGTTAAACGCCATAGTTGCTGCAATTGTAAGCACTAAAATTGTGTTTTCACTGCTGTCTTTGTAACTGGGATAATGGCCAGCAACAGTGGAGGTCTACTTCGGCACACAATTCGTCATATGTATACCCTTCAAGAGCAACAGTCCCAGGGTGAATACCGATGTTAAATGTGAGCATATTGCAATCTTGGAAGCTTGAGTTAGAGATCTGGAGGCGCAAAATGCAACACTGAAGGAGACTGACACTGAGCAGGTTTTAATTGGAGTAGAAACAGAGGATGGTGTCATAGGTCAGGAGGAGCAGGTAAGTGGCTAGGTAAATGTAGGGAGTAGAAAGGGAGCACAGAAAAAGAAGGCCAAACCTGTGTCTGTGCACCCTAGCAAAATTGCCAAGTTGGGTTATGATGCAAGAGTGTCAGTCTCAATAACGGCAGCCCTAGTGGATACTGCTCTCTCTCGAACACCTGGGAGGAAAGCCCAGCTAGTGAGCTGATGGTGGGACTGCAGGTGGGTCTAGACAGTTAGTAGCAATAGGAGATTCTATTATCAGGCGGACTGATAGAATACTTTGTCATCCAGACCACCTCAACCTAATGATTTGCTGTCTCCCTAGTGCCAGGGTTTGGTATGTGGTTGAAAGGGTGGATAAATTACTGGGAGGGGCTGGGGATGACCCAGCTGTCATGGTCCACGTGGAGACTAATGACATGGGAGATGGAGAATCCTTAAGAATACATTTTAGGAATTAAGCACCAAGTTGAAGAGAGGGACCTCCAAGGTTGTATTCTCTAGAATGTGCTACACATGAACATAGTGGGAGCTTAGAGAGCTCATGGCTCAAGTTCTGGTGCAGGACAAAATGGATTTGGGTTCCTAGAGCACTTTGCTGACTTTTGATTGGGGTAAAAACTGTATTATATAGATCATTTGCACCTGAATGGAAGGGTGGCTGCTGTGCTGGGTAAGAGGACACTAGAGGGGGTGGAGGGGTATTTAAATTAGAGAGGAGGGGGAGGACAAGAGAGAAAACAAAGGGGAAGGCAGGTTACTTAGGGGACAGCATATGATGGTGGATGGAGTATTAGAAGGAGGGAGGACTGCTATGATGGGTAAGGAGATCCATGTTTTGCAAACCAGCAGTGAAAAAATACAATTCTGTGAAATACTCACCTGTAGAATTGGTATTATAAGTATACAGTACGTCCTGCTCCAGATAAAGTACTTACACTTGGATTATCCTCCGCCAGATGGCACTGCACTGCAGAGACATGTAAAACAGGCTCTTTCCGGCCCCTCAAATACCCGGGACCGCCCACAAATCCCCAGCATAGAAAAGCAGTGAACGAGAAGCCGGGAGAAATTAACCACCCAAACTGGTAACTATAACAATGATAATAATCACCAAACAGGGGATCAAGAAAAAAAGCAAAAACCAGGATGGGGTGGAGCAGGACGTACTGTATACTTATAATACCAATTCTACAGGTGAGTATTTCACAGAATTGTATTATTCTTAGTATACAGTACGTCCTGCTCCAGATATAGTACTTACACTTGGGACATCCAATAGCAGTGTCCATAAAGTAGGGTGGGATCCCCAGCAAAAAAGGTAACAGCAGACAGTTTAAACCACTGCCGCCTGCAAAACCTTTCGGCCAAAAACAGCATGAGCTGAGGCCCTAACATCAACCTTGCAAAACTTTGAAAAGGTATGAACAGAAGACCAAGTAGCGGCCTTGCCAACTTGTTCAACAGAAGCCTGGTGCTGGAAGGCCCAAGAGGCACCAATAGCACGAGTAGAATGAACAGATGGCGCTGCACTGTGTGTAAATGGGATGGCGTAAGGGGCCCTGAGTGAGCAGATCTGGCACCCTAGGCAGAACGTACTGGTCTACGGCCATCTGCACCACGTCTGCGAACCACACTCTTCATGGCCACCTGGGGGCCACCAGAATTGCTGGCACCCCTTCCAGAGCAATCTTGCACATAACCCTGCCCAGCAGGGGGAATGGAGGAAAGACATACAGGAGCTGAAAGTCCTGCCATGACATTGCTAGGGCATCCGTGGCCAAGGCCAGAGGATCCTGGGACAGGTAGACAAAGACCGGGAGCTTGTGATTGTGATGGAACGCAACAGATCCACATCTGGTTGTCCCCAATGGTGGTACAGAGATTGGAACCCCCCGCGATTGGAACCCCCCGCGAAAGGGAGGACTCTTCCCCTTAGCAGAATAGGCCTGAATCATGGCCTGACAGAAACATTTGCTAATAGTAGACTTGGCAAAAGCCAAACCCTTCCTGGGCCCAGAAGGGAACACAAAAAGAGCATCAGTTTTCCTGAAGGACGCAGTGACTACCAGGTAATACTTCAGACACCTGGCCACCTCCAAGGAGTGCAGAACCCTTTCCTTAGCGTTGCTAGGATTAGGGCACAATGAAGGAAGAACAATATTTTGATTCAAATGAAAAGCAGACACCACCTTAGGTAGAAGGTCCGGCTTAAAGCGGAACACCACCTTATCCTGGTGTCTCTCAAAGTATGGGGGCTGGATAGACAGAGCAGCCAGCTCAGACACACGCCTAACCGAAGTAATAGCCACCAGAAAGACAACCTTGAGGGTAAGTACAGCCAGAGCAGCATCCTGAATAGGAGCAAAGGGAGCACCCTGCAAGGCAGACAAAACCAAGTTCAAATCCCAAACAGGGACCATAGGTTTACGTGGGGGACGCACCTAAGTAACCCCCTGAAAGAAAGTCTTAACCAAAGAATGCTGAGCAAAAGACTTCTGAAAGAAGACAGACAGGGCAGAAACCTGACCCTTCAGAGTACTGAGTTGGAAGTCCCGACTCCAACCATGCAGTAAGAACTCCAGAACCCTGGGGACTGAAAACACCCGACAGGGAAGAGACCTAGACTCACACCAGTCAAAGTAGGTATGCCATACCCTGTAGATGGAAGAAGTTTTCTTCCTAGCCTTCACCATGGTATCAACCACCGAGGCGGACAAGCCCTTTTTCCATCAAGATGGAGGTTTAAGCAGCCAGGCCGTCAAGGCCAGAATTTGTAAATGGGATGGCGTAAGGGGCCCTGAGTGAGCAGATCTGGCACCCTAGGCAGAACGTACTGGTCTACGGCCATCTGCACCACGTCTGCGAACCACACTCTTCATGGCCACCTGGGGGCCACCAGAATTGCTGGCACCCCTTCCAGAGCAATCTTGCACATAACCCTGCCCAGCAGGGGGAATGGAGGAAAGACATACAGGAGCTGAAAGTCCTGCCATGACATTGCTAGGGCATCCGTGGCCAAGGCCAGAGGATCCTGGGACAGGTAGACAAAGACCGGGAGCTTGTGATTGTGATGGAACGCAACAGATCCACATCTGGTTGTCCCCAATGGTGGTACAGAGATTGGAACCCCCCGCTGCAGAGGGACCATTTTCCCTAGCGAGAGGTCCCCCTGCCCAGAGGATCTGCCAGCAGATTTTTCACCCCCGGAATGTACACCGCTGATATGCAGGGAACATTGGCCTCCACCCAGGTCAGGATCCAAGACGCTTCCTGGAGGGCCCCCTTGCTCCGGGTCCCCCCCTGATGATCGAGGAAGGCAACTGTCGCCTGGGTCCGAGCGCCAACTGAACAGGCAGGCCCTAAAGATGAGTAGTCAAGCGAGCCAGAACTAACCTGATCGCTCTCAACTCCAAGATATTGATGGGTGTGTGGGCCTCCTGAGGGCCCCACCTCCCCTGGAACCGCAGGGACTTCCAGAACCCCCCCCCCAACCTGATAGACTGGCATCCGTGGTGACCGTCTCCCAGGAAGGGGCAAGAAAGGATCTGCCCCCCAACAGGTTCCTTGAGTCCATCCACTACAAGAGGGACCTCCTTACCAGGGGGGAGAGCACACAGACCCTGTCCAGGGACGCTGGGTCCTTGTCCCATACAGACAATAGGTGAAGTTGCAGAGGCCTCAATTGGAAATGAGCGTAAGGGACCTTTTCGAAGGATGCCACCATCAGGCCCACCAGCTGCATTCCCTGCCTGATGGAGGGATGGGGACAAGCTAGGAGGGACTGAGCCTGTGCAATCAGATTGTCCACCTTCTGCTGAGGAAGGAAAATCCTTGCCTGAACTGTATCCAGATTCATTCCTAGTAATGGAGTTACCAAGGAAGGGGACAGAGAGGACAGAGGCTGAGTATCCAACTCTGCCTGATGCAGAGACAGTGGAAGTGAAGAGGATGTCATCCAGATAGGGAAGCACGCTGACACCCTAACATCTGAGTAGAGACATCACGCCAGCCAGCACCTTGGTGAACACCCTGGGAGCTGAAGTGAGGCCGAAGGGTTAGGCCACAGTTGGTAATGTTGATCCATCAGAGTGAACCTGAGGGACTTTTGATGACCTGGGAACACAGGAATATGAAGGTAAGCATCTTTGATGTCCACAGAAGCCATGACATCCCCTTGGCGCAGGGAACAGATGGCCGAGCGCAGATTCTTCATGTGAAAGCGCCTGCCCTTGACAAAAACTTGTTAAGAATCTTTAAGTCCATGATGAACCTGACAGAACCATCCTTATTGGGTACTGTGAATAGGTTGGAATAAAAGCCCTTGCCTTATTCTATTAAAGGCACCTGGCAGATGACCCCCAGCTCCAGGAGGCCTTGCACCGCTTGCACTAGATCCTGAGCCGACACAGGGTCCTGAGGAATCCGGGACCTGATGAATCTTGGAGGGGGATAGGCAGCAAACTCCAACTTGTAACCGGAGGACACTACCTCCTGAATTCACCGGTCTGAGACATGAATCCTGCAGACCTGAACGAAGTGCTGCAGTCGACCCCCCCACGTGGATGGGTGAGGGCGCCCCAACATGCCTGAGGGGGCTTGGGAGAGGATTTAGCTTTTGGGGTCCCAGGAGGAGCCAGGACGTCCACGTCCTCTGCCTCTACCCCAGAAATCTCTCCGGGCCCCGGAGAAGATACCCCCCTACCCTGTACTGCATCACGGTAAGGGGAGGGGAAGGAACCCTGACCCCAAAGGGCCGAGGTTGCCGCCTGCGCTGGGGTAACCTGCCTCCCTTAGCAAGAAAGGTCCAGGTGGTCTCCAACAGACGCAGTCCTTTAAAGGGAAAACCAGTGAGGGCCTTCTTGGCAGCATTGTCAGCGGCCCACTGGCGCAGCCAAACTGAGCGGCGTATAGCCACCACGAGGGCAGAAGTTCTGGCACACATTCTGATGTCATCCAATGCTGATAGGACAAAATTTACTAAAACATCACAACTGGAGAGTGCATTAAACACCTCACAAGGCAAATCATCAGGGGCACTATCAAGCATATTTCTGATAAGGGTTCTAGTGGCCACAGCAGTAATAGCAGAGGCACAGACCGGGCACAGCGCCGTCCCCGCACATGTAAAGGCATGGAAGGCCAGCTGGTCAATGCGCCGGTCCTCAGCATCCCGTGGGGTAGTAGAATCAGGGGAATGCAGAAAGAGGTGTTAGATAGCCCTAGGATCGGGCCAGCCACCACGAGGGGGGGAAATGACCAACATTTAACCACCTCAGCAGGAAAGGGTTACTTCCTATACCAAATCTTTGGAGCCCCGGGAAGTTTACTGGGCGCTCCCATTCCTTGAGCACAAGATTATGGAAATGTGCCTGCTCTGGAATTCCAAACGTGATTTTGCTGTATGGAAAAGCTCCCCTTTTGGCCTGGGAGTCTCAACAGGGAGAGAGATAGACAGAACCTCAAGGTCTGGGTCAATAATCTGTCAGTGTCATCCGGGGCCCAGGGGTCAGAGCCAGAATCCTCATGAGCCCCTGGGCTCTCATCAGATGAGCCTGAATCAGAAAAGCGCTCCCCTTCATCAGACGAGGTATAGTCACACAGATTCATAAACTCCTCAGTTCCCATAGGGAAAACGGTAACATTAGGCGTCAGGTACCGCTTCTTACCAGGGCCCTTACGCGCTAAGACCTCGCCATAATCTGTTCAACAGTAGCCAGTCTGGAAGACACATCAGGCTGAGAACCCCACTAGTATGCAACTCAACAGGAGTGAGATTTAAGCTTGGGGGAGTAAGTGAAGTGAAACGAGGTGCAGCCACTGGCAGGCCAGATTGCAATGCAAGCACCTGCTCAGCACAGGGTACACAGACCCGTGCCTTGTCAGCGTCAGCACGAGGCTGCCCACACGCTACACACAGCCCGTCTTGTCCCAAAGGGACCCCGGTAACCCATCCTGGGATGCCTCCATATGGTGATTATTATGCACAATATGCCAGTAGGGATTTACCCTATAAGCAACCCTGGTTGCCCCAATGACCCGCTAGGGAAGTGGGAGTAATTATACAAGGCCCAACTATCAATTACACTGGGCCGGGAGAAGTCAATGGCTACACCCCTCTGTCCTCATAACAGCGGCCATTGATCCTTATATATAGGATGACTAGGCTGCGCTCCTCGGTTACAAGTGCTGTCGTTAAGATAAACGGCTCATAGCACATAGCTCTCGAAACAGACAGGATGGGCTGGGAGGCACATCACACGAAGGACGGGTGAGAATAGTCCAACAGGGCCGCAGGCTTAAAAGCCCCGCTCACCTGCGAGTGAGTGATACTTCATGTCTTCACAGTAAGCACTGCAGAGAAATCTGGGGATCTGTGGGAGGTCCCGGGTATTTGAGGGGCCGGGAAGAGCCTGTTTTACATGTCTCTGCAGTGCAGCGCCATCTGGCGGAGGATAACCCAAGTGTAAGTACTATATCTGGAGCAGGACGTACTGTAAACTAAGAATATTAGGCAGATGCATTACTGCAGTAGCAAATGCCAGAAATTTGGCAATTAAAGTGTGGAATCTTGAGGCTTTGGTACTGGAAGAAAATATTGATGTTATTAGTGTGGCTGAGACATGGCTGGATTCCACACATGACTGGACTGTCAATCTTTAAGGTTTTGATCTCTTTTGGAAAGACAGAGCAAATAGGGGCGGAGTGTGTCTCTATGTAAAGCTAAAATTCAGAGAATATATTAATGAGGGGATACTAGCAGAAGATTGTGAGGATGTAGAACCCTTGTGGGTAGAAGTGCAGGGTGATGTAAACAACGTTAAAATACAATTTGGTGTAATCTATAGACCCCCAAACATAACTGAGGAAATAAAGGATCAGCGGGCATCATAGGCAGGTACAGTGGTGGTGATGGGGGACTTCAACTACCCAGGAATCGACTGGAGACATGGTTCTAATTCTACTACAAAGGGGAGAACATTTCTAAGCTTGCTACAAAATAACTACATAAATCGTGGAGGCACCTACTAGGGGTGTTATTTTGGATCTGGTAATATGAAATGATGATGACCTGATCGGGATGCTATCAGTCCGTGAAAATCTTGGTAACAGTGACCACAATATAGTTGTATTTAACATAAACTATAAGGAAGATTTTCTGCCTGAGAGGGCAAAAACACAGAATTTTAGGAAGGCCAACTTTTCCAGGCTCAGAACTACACTCTAGGTTATAGACTGGAGGCATATGTTGAGGAATAAAGAACCAGATGCCAAATGGGAGTGCTTTAAATCAATTGTGAGTACCAATATTGCAAAATGTATTCCTATGTGTAACAAATATGAGCTGCTAAAATTAAACCCCTTATGGATGACACTTGTGGTTAAAAGGACAATAAGGAACAAGAAAAGGACATTTAAATATTACAAGGCTAAGCTCTTAGCTGTAACCTTTCAATTGTATAAATTAGTAAATAAAGCATGTGAGAAAGAAATAAGGTTGTCAAAAGCACAAAATGAAAGAGATGTAGCCAAAGAAAGCAAAACAAACCCTACGTTTCTTTAATATATAAATTCAAAGAAAACTAAATCAGAACACGTAGGTGCCCTAATTAATAATAATGGGGAAATGGTAACTAGGGATAAGGAGAAGGCTGAGCTTTTAAATGGATTCTTTAGCTCTGTGTACACAAGACAGCAGCAAGGAGCCAACACAGGAGACTGATAGCAATAGCCCAAGCATAATACTCAACAAGCTAAACATGGATATCATCCAAGAAAAACTAAATTACGTAAATGTGAATAAGACTGCAGATGGACTTTACCAAAGAGTGCTTAAAGAACCCAGCTCAGTTAACTCATCACCCCTGTTCTTGATCTTTAACTCTTTCGCTGCCAGCCTACCTGGAGTTTTTGTCACCCTTTGGTGCCAGACCATTTTGCACTATTTTGCGCTCCCCATGTTCAAATGTGATTTTTGAAGGGATTTCCAGGGATTGTTGTTTGTAATTTTTTAGGTGTATTATCAATACTTTTGGGTGAAATATGTGCAAAAAAATTAAAAAAAAATCTATTTTTTGCAATTTGTAGTGTTTTTTTGTAATAAAAAATGTAAGTTTGTCAATAAAATCTTATTGCATGTGAAACCCCAATTAATCCCAGTCACAGCGTTACCACATATGTATAGGTAGACACCCTTTCCTGCCCAGGAGACTCCCCCAAACTGAAACAGCGCTTTAGGAGATTTTCAGATAAAATTCAACTATGCACCGCGCTAAGCGCACCTTGCTGTCTTTCCAGAAAAAGAACCCTTTAAATTTGAAATACCCCCCACAAACTATATATTCTCTGGAAGTATACACCTCAGGCTTTCTAGACGTACCAGGTTTGTTGACATGGGCGCAATTTTCTGGAAGTAATCCCTCAATCAATTCTTTGGTTGCACAGAGTTTCCCTAAAAAAGAATAAAAAAGAAGAATCAAAGCCACATTTTCCTAAAAAAAACTATAAGTAAAATCTGAAAAAGCAACATCCCCCGAACAGAACAATACCCAACATGCATAGGTACTGTCAAGGGAAGAGTTGCCAAACACCCCAAAGTAAAGCATGCGCATAACGGTAATTTTACTTAAAAATGTCAGCTCTGCAGACAAAGTGCGCACCTTGCGAGTTTTCAACCAAAACAACCCTTTAAATTTAGAATATCCCCACAAACCATATATTCCCTGAAAGTACACATGTTAAGTAGAGATGAGCGAACCGGTTCGGACGAACCGGAATTCGCTCCGAATTTCAGGAAATATTCGATTCGGCACGAACCCGAATATTTTGTGGTTCGTGCCGATCGAATTTTTCCTGAAATTAAAAAAAAAAAATGCCGGCATGGTGGGAGCGGGCCGGCCGGTTCCGCTGTCAGCGGAGCCGGCCGGCGGGCCGGTAAAGCCGGCCGGCCCGCTCCCACCATGCCGGCATTTAAAAAACAAAGAAAAAAAAAAAAAACATTTTTGCCGGCATGGTGGGAGCGGGCCGGCCGGCCCGCTCCCACCATGCCGGCATTTGAGAAAAAAGGCAAACACTTACCTGCAGGTCTGGAGCGTTTTTTTTTTTTTTTTTAAATGCAGTCATGGTGGGAGCGGGCCGGCCGGCGGAACCGGCCGGCCCGCTCCCACCATGCCGGCATTTTTGATGGGGAACTTCGTAAAAGTTCGATTCGGCCGAACCCGAATTTCTTTGTGAAAATTGGCGAATCGGCCGAATCGAACTTTTCAAAAGTTCGCTCATCTCTAATGTTAAGCTTTCTAAAAGTACTGAGCTTGTTGTAGTGGGCTCATCTTTCTGGAAGTAATCCATTGAAGAATTCTTAGGTTGCACAGGGTTTCCCTAAAAACAATTATAAAAAAGCAGAATAAAAACCATGTTTTCCTAAAATATCAATATGCAAACAAGAAAAAACAAGCTAAATCTGAAAGCGCAAGGTCCCCCGAGCAGAACAATACACAACATGCATAGGTACTATTAACCCTTTTAATTGTCAGCCTACTTGAAGTTTTGTCACCCTCTGTTGACAGGTCATTTTTCCCCATTTTGCGGCATGATTAACCGTGATTTTTGCTGGAATTTCCCAAAAAATTATATACATTACATATACATTTTTTGCAGCAGAGTTTAGGCTTTAACATGAAATGTCTTGTTTGTAATTTTTCTACTGTTTTTTGAATATTTCTGCTTAAAAAAACAAAAAATATATATTTTTTAAACAATTGTCTCCTTTATTTTAAATATAACCTTTTTTTTTTTTTAATGAAAACCATATTGCATGTGATAGCCCCATTTCTTCCGATTACAACGGTACCACATATGTATCGGTAGCCCCCCCATTCTTACCCTGGAGACCCCCCAAACTGAAAAGAGCACTTTATTACATTTACAAATAAAATACAACTACTATCCACACTATAAACATAAGGGGTTAATTAAAAAAAAAATGACATAGGGTCCCCCCTTCCAGGGGGGGGGGCATTTTTTGGGGTAATTTTAACTGAAACAGCGCTTTAGGAGATTTTCAGATAAAATACAACTATGCACCGCGCTAAGCGCACCTTGCTGTCTTTCCAGAAAAAGAACCCTTTAAATTTGAAATACCCCCCACAAACTATATATTCTCTGGAAGTATACACCTCAGGCTTTCTAGACGTATTTGTTGACATGGGCGCAATTTTCTGGAAGTAATCCGTCAATCAATTCTTTGGTTGCACAGAGTTTCCCTAAAAAAGAATAAAAAAGAAGAATCAAAGCCACATTTTCCTAAAAAAAACTATATGCAAACAGAAAACAACAAGTAAAATCTGAAAAAGCAACATCCCCCGAACAGAACAATACCCAACATGCATAGGTACTGTCAAGGGAAGAGTTGCCAAACACCCCAAAGTAAAGCATGCGCATAACGGTAATTTTACTTAAAAATTTCAGCTCTGCAGACAGGTTGCACAGGGTTTCCCTAAAAACAATTATAAAAAAGCAGAATAAAAACCATGTTTTCCTAAAATATCAATATGCAAACAAGAAAAAACAAGCTAAATCTGAAAGCGCAAGGTCCCCCGAGCAGAACAATACCCAACATGCATAGGTACTATTAACCCTTTTAATTGTCAGCCTACTTGAAGTTTTGTCACCCTCTGTTGACAGGTCATTTTTCCCCATTTTGCGGCATGATTAACCGTGATTTTTGCTGGAATTTCCAGAAAAATTATATACATTACATATACATTTTTTGCAGCAGAGTTTAGGCTTTAACATGAAATGTCTTGTTTGTAATTTTTCTACTGTTTTTTGAATATTTCTGCTTAAAAAAACAAAAAATATATATTTTTTAAACAATTGTCTCCTTTATTTTAAATAAAACCTTTTTTTTTTAATGAAAACCATATTGCATGTGATAGCCCCATTTCTTCCGATTACAACGGTACCACATATGTATCGGTAGCCCCCCCATTCTTGCCCTGGAGACCCCCCAAACTGAAAAGAGCACTTTATTACATTTACAAATAAAATACAACTACTATCCACACTATAAACATAAGGGGTTAATTTTAAAAAAAATGACATGGGGGGGGCATTTTTTGGGGTAATTTTAAGGGTTTAGGGTTAGGCTAACCCTAACCCTCAAAAATCCCCCCAAAAATGACATAGGGTCCCCCCTTTTTGGGGGGAATTTTAAGGGTTAGGGTTAGGCTAACACTAACCCTTAAAAATAAAAAAATATACAAAAATTAAAATTCCCCCCAAAAAATGGGGACCCCCCCCAGGAGGGGGGACCCTATGTAATTTTTTTTTTTTAAGGGTTAGGGTTAGCCTAACCCTCACCCTTAAAAAAATTGATAACCCGTAAAAATAAAAAAAATGACGTAGAGGGGAACCCATTTTCTTTTTTTAAGGGTTAGGGTTAAGCTAACCCTAACCCTTAAAAATAAAGTAAAAATGACTTAAACCCCCCCCCCTCCCAGGGGGGGAACCCATTTTTTTTTTTTTTAATTTTAAGGGTTAGGGTTAGGCTAACCCTAACCCTTAAAATTAAAAAAAAAAATAACGTAGGGTCCCCTTTACCCGTCATAACCAGCCTGGGACCAGCTATGGGGGCTTGTAGGAACAGAGTGGAGGGGCCAGCTTTTGTGGCCCCCCACCCTGCAGCCTACGAGCCCACATACCCTAAGAGCCCTTTCAGGCTCTCCCCTGAAGCTGAAGAGGCCGGGGGGGGCGATCGGAGGCCCCCCCAGTGAAGAGGAGACCCGGAGGGAGGCAGCGCGACTGCAGGTAAGTAAATGTCATTTTTATTTTTAATTACATTAATTTTTACAGTTAGCAGCTGCTGCCAAACGGGGGGGCTATTCCGGGGGCTCTCCTGGAGCCATCCGACCCCCCACGGGGGAACGGATGGCACCAGATTAAAGAGGAGACCCAGCCGGATCCAACGAGGGGTCAGGTGAGTATTTTTGATTTTTATTTTTTTTTACTAGCAGGGGGGAAAGTCAAGCACGTAGACTCTACGTGCTTGGCACTTAAGTGGAGTGGAAGCGAGCACGTAGAATCTACGTGCTTGGCACTGAAAGGGTTAAAGACTTGCTAACAACTGGTATAGTGCCAAGATATTGGTGCAAGGCAAATGTGGTGCCTATTTTTAAATAGGGCTCTAGGTCTTCTCAATTACAGACCTGTAATAACATCTATTGTGGGAAATTTGCCTGGTGGGCTATTAAGGGACTATATACATGAATATGTTACTATGCATAATATTATCAGTAACAACCAGCACAGTTTTACTAAGGGCAGAAGCTGGCAGACTAACCTGATTGGCTTCTATAAGGAGGTGAGAAGAAGCCTGGACAGAGGGGCGGCTGTAGATAGTTTTTCTGGATTTTGCAAAAACATTTGACACTGTCCCCCATAGATGCTTATTGGGGAAATTGAGGTCTTCAGGATTAGAAAATACAGTTTGTAGCTAGATTGAAAACTGGCTGAAGGACCGTGTGCAGAGAGTTGTGGTTAATGATACCTACTCTGAATGGTTGCTAGTTATAAGCATTCAGTGCGGGGCCCACTGTTATTCAACTTTTTTTAAACGACATAGAAGATATAATTAAATGCACTGTCTCTATTTTTGCAGATAACACAAAGAAATGTAGCACAGTACAGTCTGTTAAGGATGTTCACAAGCTTCAAGCTGACTTGGGAAATTCCTGGACATTCCTTCAAAAATCACAGTTAATCCGGACCAGCACCTCTTTTTTCTTTAATGGGTGTTGGTCCCGCAGACAGCTACTAAAAACATGCTCGGGGGGCATCAAAGTGCTAGAACCCCCCAAACATAACTCCCCCAGAACACCCTATATACTTACCTTCACTAAGAGCCAGCGCCGGGAAAGGAGTCCCGTGATTGGCCACTGGCGCACACTAAGGCTATGGTGGAGTCCTCAGCATCGGCCACCGGAATGTCCTGCCCGTCGTGACCGGCTTGTGGCCAATTCTTCTTTCCCTGCATTGGCTCGTAGTGATGATAAGGGTAGAGGGCGTTCTAGGGGGGTTATGTCGGGGGGGGGGGGCTCCAGCATTCTGAATGCCCCCTGAGCTTGTTTTTATTAGCTGTCTGTGGCACCAACACCCGTTAAAGAAACAACGTGCGTTGGTCCGGTTTAAACCTATATAGTGCAGAATAGTATGTTTTTCCCTGATTTGATTTAAAGGGTACGTCAAATTTTGATGACATTTTTGAAAGTGTATATTTTTGTATGCCAAAAGGATGTGCTCCAGGTGTTGAGCTGATCTAGTATTTTTATTTTTTTCCCATGTTAGCAAATGGAAGCGGTTTTCACTACCTGTAATCAGTTGCTCCAAGAAGAGAGAAGTGAGCCCTGTACACACAGAACACTGCTGCTATGGTCACTGCTGAGGTGATGGGTCTCACTTATACTTACCCATGCCCAGCAGCAATGTCTTGTGCAACTATCTGCAATCCATTGCTATTGTCAACGTTTACCTGTGGCTTGATTCTTAGCTTCTCTTGCATGCATTCCCGCCAGCAAGAATTACGTCAAAGGCTCACATGTGATCTCTTTTCCGTGTCGGGTGATTCAGAGCCTTGTTTTTTATGCCAAGTTGTCCTCTTTGCGTGAATTTACAGTATGCGTACGCCAAACCGAGTGTTCACCATTTAAATATGGCTCAAGGTGCCTGTGCATCCGTAATTTTATGGGTTTTGCCTGCACTTGTGAGTGATTCAGAGCCCTGATTTTTGGGTTTTTGGACCGTAGCTGTAGGTTTCCGGTTCAAAATTACGCCATCTTTTTGATAGTGGGAAAACTTGGAGGTTATTTCACTGCTAGTGAAAATACAGCCTACATTCTTTGCACCTACTATGAAAATCCTTGACGAGTTCTGTAAAGAGTATGAGCATCTGCTCCAGCGGCGGCTGTTAACCATGTACCTTCCAGAGCTTAGGCATACCCGCAGTCATCTGGGTATCAACCAGATGACCCATCAACAGCTGCTTAGAATTGACCCAATTAAACCACCTTTATCTTCAGAAGCTTTACTCAGAGTTGCGGCCATAGTTGGCTCCTGCCACAAGAAAGGGGGATGCAATTGGAGTTATGACCAAATTAGTTGTCTGCCTCCAATTTTTAGTGAACGGCTCCCTGCAGAGGCTAGAGGTACTGTCAGTCGGCATGTCCCAGCCTTAGCTCAGCCACGCCCTTACTGGGATTTTCCAATATTGCGAATATGCCAAGTATCATGGGTGCCATCTATTGTACGCATGTGGCCCTGGTTCTCCCAACTGTTCAGGAGCTTATGTTTCTGGTTGTTTAGGTCCACATAGCTCTGCCTTGTTGCCCACTCTAATCTCTTGAGGCTAGCCTAGTTTCCCGTCCCCCAAACAGCTTCCCTGTTTCTCGGTCTGTTTAGGTCCACATAGCTCCTCCTTGTAGCCCACTCTTCTCTCTTGAAGCTATCCTAGATTCCCCTCCCCCCTTTTCTTGTGTCCAATTTGGCCTTTGCTTTGTTTATTTTTGCCTTAAATTTGTTGTTGCCAGTCTATTTTTCATTTGTGCCTTCTTTTCTGTGTTTTGGTCACCTTTCCTGGCTCATCCCATGATGCATTTATATTGAGGAGTTCAGGTTCATACACGTTTGGAGAGTGGTGAGTTGACTGGCGTTTGGCTTGTGGCTAAGTCTGTTTATTGGTGGAGTGAATCTGCCTGTTTATTGGTAATGCAGCATTTGCAATTTGTAATAGGTCAAAGTTTCTTGTGTTAACCAATTGCTCTCCCTGCCCTCCATCACTTCGACTGTGCTCATGCCTCTCTTTGAATGTCCCTTTCTCCCTGTTGCAGTTACAAATGCTTAGTCTTAGCATACTGCCTTACCTTTTGCTTCTTTTGTGATACTTACTGTTTCATCTACGCTTTTTTATGTTGTGTTGCCTGTTAGTAGTTGTATTTCCATTTTCATTTGTCTTTTAGGTGATTCAGGTTGTCCGTTGCTAACCTGGTGGCCTTATTAAGGCCCCAGAGACCTGGCCAGGAGGCATATAATGTGGACCACTGCCGCACACGGTCTGTAGTAGAGCCTTGCCTTGTCTGGGTGTGATTAAATAACATTAAATCAAACTTCTTTTTTTGGTATTTATTCACTAATTGCATGTTAATGGTCACACATTGTTGGTTATGGCACAATTGTGGACGAAAGTCAACAGAAAATTGATACATAAAAATGTGCCTGTCCGGCGTAACTTTGGGACCCCCCACAACCCAAAGTCTAGCATGCCAGGTAAGAGGCTTTGGGTGTTTGCAGCTTGCTGTGACTCAAGCCTGTCCAGCCTTTGACGGACAACCTGGTTGGCCTCCATGCTTTGAAGGACAACCTGGTTGACCTCCACCAGAGCCCCGACCAGCATCTATATCTCCTGGTCCATCTGCTCCACAACCACTGCAGCCAGGTCTTCGTGGAGCAAACTGGCACTTTAAAAATGGTGTTGTTGGTCCTCCATTATTTGGCACCAACTTACCAAAGAGAGGTTACACCTGGCTGCAGGCTGGGGCGGTATTCCTCCTGGGCACTCAGTGGAGCTGTTTGAGCTGCTACTGGCAGAATGAAGCTGGAGCTGCAGGGAGGAGTGGTGATGGCCAGTGTCAGTGGTGCCAGCAGCTGGTGGTGGTGTCCAGATAATATCTGGGGTCTCATCCAGATGTTCAGAGTGCCCTTCCTACAGCTCACTAATTTCTTCCAGGAGAAGTGCCGTCTGTGTGGAGAAAGGTCAACATTAGTGTTAGTTGTTACCACACAGCCTCCTGGGCCCCAAACTTTAGCCTGGGTTCACCCTTCTTCTCCACCCTGCCCCTTGCCATTTACCTCATCACTGTCTGGACTCTGCTCCCTCGGTGGCTGGCTGGTGGGTGGGCCCAGCCTTGAGGTTGTCTTCGTGGTAGCCAAACTAGTGGTGCCAGCTGTGACTGCAGGTGGCAGGTCATCCGGACAACGTGCTGCTGGCTGGATTGTTGCTGCAAAGTCAATGTAAATGCAGTAGTTGTTGGTAGCTTCCGAGTTACAGTATATATGGCCCTTCAAAATCACTACAAGGGATACAAGGGACAATGGGTCCCACATCAACATTCGTTCCCAAATTGTGCTCACACCCATGTTAAAGGTTACTAATAAAGGTTGCCTAATACACTTGGTGTGTGTAGTCACACATGTGGGAAATCAGGTTGGTGGGTGGCGTGTTTGGTTGGCCTACTCCCCCCTGTACCAATCTACAATTTGCTAACAAGTTTTACCACTGGTGGGCACATGCCGTCTATCAGTGTCCATGGTGCCCGACACCCCCTGATAGATGTTGGGGTGGAGCATCTCCAACACCTGCTCCTCAGCATGGGTAATTTGTAGATTTTCAGGGAGTCTGCCACTAGTTTTCAAGCTAGATTTAAACAAAGAAAAGGGTGGCTTTAATGAGTTGTCCAATGTTTCCCCTCGTAGGTGTTGGGGTGGAGCATCCCACGCCTCATCATGGGTAATTTGTAGATTTTCGGAGAGTCCATCACCAGCTTTCATGCTAGATTCAAACAAAGGAAAGTGTGTTGTCCAATGTTTCCGGTACAGGCAGCCCTCCATATGTTTAGCACTTAACCCTCAGCCTGTCTAATGCAGAGTTTCCGCCAATCCCATTTTTTCCTAGCCTGGCCACCATCCTTGGGTTCTAGCCCTGCCCCGTCATGTTGCAGGCTATCTCCGACCATAACTGCTCCCGCAACGCATTTGGGGTTGTGTGGGACCCGAATCCAGCCAATCAATCATAGTTTTTGGCAACACCATCCAGCAGAACCTCCATCTTGGCATCATTTTGCCAGTATGTAATCAGGGAAAAAAGGCACTCAACATCGCCAAGTTCAACTTGTGGTTACGTCAGTGGTGTGAAGACAAAGGCTTTGGATGTATTAGTCATGATGTTAGAAGGTGGTCGAACAATGAGTTGTTTAAGAGGGATGGCTTGCATCCTTCACAGAAAGGCACAGAAGAACTTGGAGTGGAACTCAGAGCATTTTTTGATTTAAACTAGAGGAAGGGGACAGAGATGTAACTTGCGAGGGTGATTTCTGTCCCCTACCATTTAGGATGAAGCAGGACATTGAAGCAGGAAACCCGGTTAGTGGTAGGCTAGAGGTGGAAAAGATCAAGGACACACTAAAATACAATACCAACAACATCCACATGATGTGTACCAATGCTCGCAGCTTGGGCAACAAGCTCTGTGAATTAATGGCTATCATATGAATTGGATCTTGTTGCAATAACAGAGACTTGGTTCAAGGATCACAATGACTGGGAGATAGCCATACCCGGTTACACATTGTACAGAAAAGACAGATTGGATAGAAAGGGCGGTGGAGTAGCCATTTATGTCAAGACTACCCTTCAATCAACAATAATTCAGCATACACATAATGAACTAGAAACTCTCTGGGTTACCATGCAGACTAAGGAGGGAGCTGTGGTCAGAATTGGTGTGATATATAGGCCCCCTGGACAATCTGAGGATCTAGATAACCTGTTAATAGATGAAATCAGTGGAATGGCAGAGAAGGGGGACATTGTAATTACAGGTGACTTCAACATGCCTGATGTGGACTGGAATATCCCAAGTGCATCAACATGCAAGAGCAGGACTATATTAGAGGCACTTAATGGAGTGTCTCTAAAACAACTTGTGACATTGCCAACTAGAGGAGATAACATTCTGGACTTAGTTCTGACCAATGGGGATCTGGTGTCCGAGGTCAGGGTTGAAGAAAATCTGGGTTCCAGTGACCATCAATGCTTATGGTTCAGAATAAAAACAGACATTGTGCAATCACACACCAGAACCAAAGTACTAGACTTTAGGAAGACAAACTTCAAGGAAATGGCGGAGTATGTAGAAAGAAAATTAGGTGAGTGGAACAGAGTAGCAGAAGTGAGTGCCCAGTGGTCACTATTAAAAATGGCCATCTTAAAGGCAACTAAGCAATATGTGAAACAAACTAGCAAGAATAAAAGGAAGAAGAAACCATTTTGGTTTACTAGGGAAGTCAGCACTATCATAAAAGATAAGAAGTTTGCCTATAAGAAGTATAAAGTAAGTGGAAGTGTAGCTGACAGAGAGGCGTATAAAATTAAACAGAGGGAAGCAAAACTAATTATAAGGACTGCTAAAGGGCAAAAAGAGGAAGAAATGGCCAAATCTATGAAGAGGGGAGATAAAACCTTTTTCCGATATATTGGTGACAGAAAGAAGAAAAACAATGCAGTCTCAAAAATTAGAAATAGGGAAAATAAATATATTGACGGAGATAAGGCTGTGGCTGACCATCTGAATAGCTACTTTTGTTCGGTATTTTCAGATAGTAGCAGGCATGGTCATAGCACAACATCCAGCTGGGAGAGTACAGCTCCGGAGTTTCTGGAGGCTGATGTCTTAGCCGAGCTGGCACATCTAAAGGTAAGTAAGGCAATGGGTCCAGATGGAATCCACCCCAGAGTTCTAAGGGAACTTAGGTTTGTGATTGCAGCCCCTCTAACTGATTTACTTAACCATTCCCTTTCAACTGGTGAGGCTCCAGATGATTGGAGAATGGCCAATGTCGTACCAATCCATAAAAAGGGGAGTAGAGAAGAAGCCAGTAATTACAGGCCAGTTAGTTTAACATCTATAGTGGTCAAATTAATGGAAACACTCTTAAAAAAACAGATAATTTCCCATCTAAAAATTAATGACCTATTGGACCCAAAACAGCACGGCTTTACTGAGGGCAGATCATGTCAGACCAATCTTATTGATTTCTTTGACAATGTCACTAAAGTGTTAGATGAAGGTGGTGCTGTGGATATCGCCTATCTGGATTTTAGCAAAGCCTTTGACACTGTACCACATAAGGAGCTCATAGATAAGTTATTGAAGGTAGGGCTCAATCCCTGGATAGTTCAGTGGATTTCCAGTTGGCTGAGGGATCGGTATCAGAGCGTTGTTGTAAATGGCGTGCAATCTGAACAAAGGCGAGTTACAAGTGGTGTGCCGCAAGGCTCTGTCCTGGGCCCCATTCTTTTTAATATATTTGTAAGTGACATAGGAGAAGGCTTGGTAGGAAAAGTTTGTCTGTTTGCTGATGATACAAAGGTTAGTAATAGGGTGGATATGCCTGGAGGTGTCTGCAACATGGAAAATGATTTAGCTTTACTGGATAGATGGTCAAAACTGTGGAAACTAGAGTTTAATGTCTCTAAATGTAAAATCATGCACTTGGGTAGAAGGAATCCCTGCTCTGAGTACCGTATGGGCAGTACTGTGTTAGCCAGGACCTCGGAGGAGAGAGATTTAGGGGTACTGATTACTGATAGCTGCAAGATGAGTGGACAGTGTAGCCAGGCAGTGGGAAAAGCAAGCAGGATGCTCGGCTGCATAGCTCGAGGCATCACCAGTAGGAAGAGGGAAGTTGTGATGCCGCTGTATAGAGCCCTGGTAAGGCCACAGCTAGAATACTGTGTGCAGTTCTGGAGACCTTACCTGCAAAAAGACATTATTCAAATAGAACGTGTCCAAAGGCGGGCAACGAAAATGGTGGAAGGACTTAAACTTAAAACTTATCAGGAGAGACTTAAAGAACTTAATTTGTACAGTCTGGAGGAAAGAAGGGAGAGGGGGGACATGATTGAGACCTTTAAATATGTGAAAGGATTGAATAAGGTTCAGGAGGGAAGTGTTTTTAAGAAGAAACTTAACGATAGAACACGGGGGCACAACCTGAAGCTAGTCGGGGGGAAGATCAGGAGCAATGTTAGAAAATATTATTTTACAGAAAGAGTAGTAGGTGCTTGGAACAAACTTCCAGCAGAGGTAGTTGAAACATCAACAGTCACTGAATTTAAACATGCCTGGGATCAGCACACATCTATCCTAAGGTAAAGAGTACATACAGTATACACATAAGGGCAGACTAGATGGACCATATGGTCTCCTTCTGCCGTCAACCTTCTATGTTTCTATGTTTCTATTAAATTGGCACATCAATTTGCCCCTTGTTCATTCCCCCCTCCCACACTCGGGACTGTCTGGGGGTCCACATAGTGCTCCGGAGTCCCGGGAGCCCTGGCTTTCTCCTTCTGTTGATGTCTTAAACTGCTGTGGGTGACCCGCTCAGAGTGGCTAGTGTGGGTATCAGCAGGGGAGTGCCTGTCTTTCTAACATTACAGGGCCACAGTACTTTGCTGCCACTGTCACATGTCATGTTTGTATGCGACGCAGGTATGCCTAAGTGATTTAGGTTTGACATGTCTATGCAATCCGCTCCTACTGTGAGATGGGAGAGCTGCCTTGTTGCTGGCCGAGGTCAGCGAGCCCTATATGACAATAGTCGTGGATTGGAGAGGTAGATGTGCCTTTTGGTCTAAGTGCGTCTGCGCTTGCAATCCGCTACTATTATGGGATGGGAGAAATGGATTAGTTAGCATTGGCATACACTAGTGTATAGGAGGCTTGTGTGGTTGCAGTATCCCAGAAATGTACTTTAAGGGGCAGGGACATGCATGTGTCGCTAATGTAGACCCAAACAGAGGACATAAGTTAGCAATGCAAATCGGTTGTTTGCAGACTTTCATGGATCAAAGGTACAACTTCAAGCTCAAAATGTGATGCCCAGAGGGACACCAGCCTTCTGTAAGCAGGCAACCCCCAATCTCCACCGCCGCTTCTGCCTATAGTCAAGCCCCCGTTTGCCGGGACGCTAGGTACGCCTCACCGGACACGATTGCCCCCAGGTCTTAATAGGCGCAAAGGATGGCTGCTTACGGTGAAGGCCGATGAATCACGAGGGTATCCCAAGCCGAGGTCATTCACAGGTAGTCAATCCGCAGGGTGCGTCAGAGTACAGGGATGAGACAGGTGCGTAGTCAGGGGTAGCCGAAGGGTCAAGCCGGGAGGTCAGAGATCGCAGGGTATCCAGAGGGGCAGGCAGGTTCGTGGTCAGACAAAGCAGAGGTCGGTACAGGCAGCAGACAGGAATGGTCGATCAAGCGGGGTCGGAATCAGATAACAACTAACAGAATCACACCCTAATCACAAGCGACTATCACGGGCACTGAGTGCTGGGCTGACTCCATATTTATTGGGGAATCGACCAATGGCCACCCTGGGGGGGAGTGTATGTGCTGATTGGTGCAATTTACAACACTGTGAGTGATTGGAGGCACTATCCAGGGGCTGGTCAGTCTTGGCTGCAAGGCTGATCAGCCCCTGATTCTCATCAGGTGTGGAGCACTCTGTGCTGCCTGCCACTCACAGCACAGCGCCTCCTAGTGGCGAAATCTACAGACTGCGGGACGCGAGCCTGCACAGCTAGAGAGGGGCGAGGGAGGCTGCCAGAGTGATGCGCCGCGCTCCCAGCAGCAGGAGTGCTGCGTCGCCCTGCGGACGCTCGCCGCCGCCCCCCTGGCAGAGGTAAGTTCCTTACACAAAACATATAAAAAGAGGATGTTGGCAGAGGAAGTGGCAGCCCATGTGAGTGATGAGGGGATGTCACCTTACCCCTTCACCTAAATAATGCAGGACTGGTTGGACCTCAAAATGCAAAGTAGCCCTGGGTGCAGAGGTTCTACAGCCAGAACTTGGATGTACAGCAGAGAAGGTGAGCTATCAGGATAATGAGTAACATGTTTGGCAACCTTATATTTTGTTTTGTAGCTGTAGAGTTCTGGCTGCAGATCAAGCCCACCCAGAGGCAAGGGATCCGACTAGTGGTGCCAAGAAGACAGGGTGTGGGTGTAAGGTGGCAGCCCTGAACCCTGCCAACATCCTCTTCCTCCTTCTCTGAAGCAGCACGACCACTACCATCCATGGAGGCCGCTGAAGAGGGGGGTGTTTTGGGATAGGAGTTGGCCACAGCTCTTGCACACTCTGGTAGGCCAATACCCCAAATAACACAGCCTGTGCTGCATGTAAAGTTTAATAACATGATTGCTAAGTGCTAGTGAGTTGTGCTTATCTGTCCCTACAGAATTATCAGAGGGTGAGTATGCAGTGATGGGGCCACCCCAGACAGAAGCGGCACAAGAATCAGATGGGTGTGAAGGCAATGAAGCAGAGCAATATCCAAACATTACACAAACAACACATGGCCATGTATACTAACTCCTGTTCTTTCCTTCTACAGACCCTGAAGAAGCGATGGCACAGAGGAGAAGGGTGGCCCCTAAAAGTATGCATCAAACAGTTTGGGTAAGTATGTACCAATTTGGGTGCATGTACAGGCACACATGTGTGAAAACAAGTGGTAATATATATATATATATATATATATATATATATATATATATATATATATATTTTCTCTTTACAGGTGTCATGATGGTCCCCCAAATTACGTTACCTGAAAATGTATAATGTTTTTACTAAATTAAAAGTTATATGCTGTGTGGTGGCGTGTTTTCTATGCAACTACATAAAAGCAGATGCTAAGCAAACAAACAACATTGTAAAACAGAAGATCAAAACAGAAGGTGGCCACAGTATGAGGTGAGTAACAGTGGGTAGAAGACTACATAGCAACCAAACATACAAAGGTAAGTAAGGTGACGGGCATGCATACTACATGGGATGCCCTAGATGGAAGCAGGGGGAAGAAAGGTAAGAATGGTGATGGACATGCATACTACATGGGATGCCCTAGATGGCTGCAGGGGAAGAAAGGTAAGTATGCTGAAGGACATGCAGACTATCATGGGTACAGTGGTGGGGGAAAATAATCCATTCCCTGCAGCACAATAATAACTGTAGCAGGTCTCCAATGTTTTTTGCTCCTTTTTTTCATATTTCCACAACCACAGTCTAAATATAGACACAGGACTGCCTCTAATGCTTTATGCTCTCTCTGTCCTTTTGTGCTCCCAACATGAGTGAGCACAGCAAAAAATCCATTTGTTTGTACAACCACTGGCACTGACAAGTTTAAACTTAAACACGCTTTGTGTCTCATTCTTTCTCAGTTGGGATATAATAGATCTGTAACTTTATTGAATTTCTAAGTACAAGTAGAACTTCTGTAAGAAGGATATGCATAAAGATATTTGTCCATTTAACCCTTTCAGTGCCAAGCACGTAGATTATTAGTGCTCGCTTCTACTCCACTTAAGTGCCAAGCACATAGAATCTACATGCCTGATTTCCCCCCTGCTAGTTAAAAAAATAAAAATAAAAAATACTCACCTGACCCCTCGTTGCATCCGGCCGGGTCTCTTCTTTAATTTTGTGCCATCCGATCCCCTGTGGGGGGTCGGATGGCTCCAGGCGAGCCCCCGGAATAGCCCCCCGCTTCGGCACCAGCAGCTGCTAACTGTAAATAAAGAAAATAAATAAAAATGACATTTACTTAACTGCAGTCGCTCTGCCTCCCGCCGGGTCTCTTCTTCACTCGGGAGGCCACCGATCGCCCCCCCCCCCCAGGCTGCTTAGTCTTCAGGAGAGGGCTCAAAATGCCCCTCTCCCCCTGCCTTCCGATGGGCGCCGCCATCTCGACGTCACTGCCGGGTGTCGTCCCGGCTCTCCTCGGCTCAGCTGTCAGATGCCCTGGTGATCGCTGGGCAGAGCAGTGGAGGGGCAGGGGATGCTCTGATCCCCTGCCCGTCACCTCGGGTGAGGTGAGTAAAGAAAAAAAAACATTTTTTTTTTTTCATAAATGACATTTTGTGTTGTGTGTTTTTTTTTTTTTAATGTTAACCCTTTGTGAACTGGTAAGGGGTCCATGAGACCCCTATATCAGTTCACAAGGCTGGGGGCTGGCAAGTCACCTGCAACTAGCGGGTGACTTGCCATTAACCACCGCACCCCCAAATACCTGCCTCCCCAAAGCCCAGGGGGGGCAGAAGAGCTCGGGCCCACACAGGGTATGTGGGCTTGTAGGCTGCAGGGTGGGGGGGGCACAAAAGCTGGCCCCTCCATTCTGTTCCTACAATCCCCCATAGCTGGTTATGATGGGTAAGGGGGATCCTATATATTTTTTTTTTAAAGGGTTAGGGTTAGCCTAGCCCTAACCCTTAAAATTCCAAAAAAAATGGGACCCCCCCCCCCCCACTAGGATGGGGGCCCTATGTCATTTTGTGGGGATTTTTAAGGGTTAAGGTTAGCCTAACCCTAAAAGAAATGCCACCCCCCACCCCCCGAGAGGGGGGACCCTATTTTTTTGGATTTTTAAGGGTTAGGGTTTATTTTTAAGGGTTAGGGTTAGGGGGACCCTATGTCGTTTTTTTTTTTTTTTAATTAACCCCTTATGCTCTGTCGCCCAGCAGCTATAAAAGGCTTCCAGCAGCAGCAGGAGAGCAGAAGCCAGAGTGATCAGCGTGGGACACAGTGCTCCAGGATGGATGGGAGGTAAGTATAAAAAAAAAAAAAAAAAAAAAAGTATAGTGTGGATAGTATTTTATTTGTAAATGTTATAAACTGCTCTTTTCAGTTTGGGGCGTTTCCTGGGCAAGAATGGGGGGCTACCGATCTATATTTTATACCGTTTTAATCAGAAGAAATGGGGCTTTAACATGCAGTATAGTTTTCATTAATAAAACAAATGTTTTATTTAAAATAAAGGGGACAATTGTGTAAAAAAATATAATTTTATTTATTTATTGTTTTTTTTACGCAAAAACATTTAAAAAACAGTAGAAAAATTACAAACAAGACATTTCATGTTAAAGCCTAAACTCTGCTGCAATATATATATATATATATATATATATATATATATATATATATATTCCTGAAAATCCCAGCAAAAATCACGGTTAAACATGGCGCAAAATGGGGAAAAATGACCTGTCAACAGAGGGTGACAAAACTTCAAGTAGGCTGGCAATTTAAAGGGTTAATAGTACCTATGCATGTTGGGTATTGTTCTGCTCGGCGGACCTTGCGCTTTCAGATTTAGCTTGTTTTTTCTTGTTTGCATATTTATATTTTAGGAAAACATGTTATTAATTCAGTTTATTTATTCATTTTTTAGGGAAACCCTGTGCAACCTAAGAATTTTTCGAGCGATTACTAAATTACAGAAAGGTGAGCCTACTACAACAAGCTGGGTACTCTTAGAAAGCTTAACATGTGTACTTTTAGGGAATATATGGTTTATCTGGGATATTCCAAATGTAAAGGGTTGTTTTGGTTGAAAAATTGCAAGGTGCGCACTTTGTCTGCAGAGCTGAAATTTTCAAGTAAAATGTGCACGCTTTGCTTTGTGGTGTTTGCCAACTCTTCCCTTGACAGTACCTATGCATGTTGGGTATTGTTCTGTTCAGGGCATGTTGCTTGGTTTACTTGTTTTTTCTTGTTTGCATATAGTTTAGTATAGTTTAGTATAGTAGTGGCTTGATTCTTCCTTTTTATTCTTTTTTAGAGAAACTTTGTGCAACCAAAGAATACATTGAGGGATTTCTTCCAGAAAACTAAGCCCACATAAACAAACTTGGTACGCCTAGAAAGCTTGAGGCGTGTACTTCCAGAGAATATATAGTTTGTTGGGGGTATTTCAAATGTAAAGGGTTGTTTTTCTGGAAAAACTGCAAGGTGCGCATAGCGCAGTTGTATTTTATCTGAAAATCTCCTAAAGCTCTGTTTCAGTTTGGGGGAGTCTCCTGGGCAGGGAAGGGTGTCTACCAATACATATGTGGTACCGCTGCGACCGGAAGAAATTGGGGTTTTGCACGCAATAAAATTTTATTGAAAAACTTTTTTGTTACAAAAAAACACTACAAATTGCAAAAAAAATTATTATTATTATTTTTTTTTTTTGCACATATTTCACCAAAAAGAATACACTAAAAAAAGGCCAAACAAGACATTTCATGTTGAAGCCCAGACTCTGTTGAAAAAAACATTATATAATTTTCCTGGATAATCCCTGGAAATCCTTTCAAAAATCACAGTTGAACATGTGTAGCGCAAGATAGTGAAACATGATCTGGCAACAGAGGGTAACAAAAGCTGCAGATAGGCTGGCAGCGAAAAGGGTTAATGTGTGCATAGTACTGACAGGTGGCAGGCTTGCCCTAGTTTTGGAGAGACACTGAAGAAAGGATGAAAAATAACAGTACAACTGGACAGTATATGAGAAAATATTTCACACTGTGATAGACAGAAAATTAAAATTAGTGGATAGACAAAGTGGATGGCACAATCAAACTGAATGAAAAGAGGAATACTGCAAAATGTATATAGATTGTTGTTTAGACTGTGAGCTTCCAGAAGTATGATACATTGGTTGCAAAAACATTTCCATAAGTAAATTTAACAGAAAATTTGTTTTGCCATCTTATCCTTTTACCATAGTATACCTTACTATATAGATAATTTACAGAATGTTATTAAACAATGATAAAAAACACACCTTTCTACCGACAAGGAGATCTTAAGTTTATCACCTCCAACTGAAAACTGAGCTCCTAAATGTGCATCCTGTGGTAAAAAAATAATCATAAAACACACATTTGTTGTTTTCAGAATATATTGAAAACTGCAGGTATTATTATCTTATGTTGACATAATGGGGGGGGGGGGGGTTGTTGAGGCTTTTGTTCAGAAATGTGGTGAGCTTTACCACCTTTTTTGACAAGCTTACAATATCATAGTGCTCCCACACTTTAGCAAGTACAAATGTGTATCATGGCTAGTTATGTTATAAAATATGTTTGTGATACCCGTTCATGAGATGTTATCTAAAATATTGTATTTTGGGTTTCTGGGAGGCCAGTGTGTGATTGTTTGTAAATTGAGTCCTTCAGAGATTTACTACCTTGTTACTCGAGGGTGACAGTCAGTTGGCAACAAGAGTTTTTTTTATCTAGACCTGACTAGGATTCCTAATTTACACTCCCCCATCTTTGGCCCTATATAATTCCCCTCTCTCAGTACAGTGAGAGAGGCTGGTGTGATATAGGTGGCCCAAGTCTGGGCATAATACATTTCTAATTGCTAAGAATTATTATGCTCATTTATTAGTAACAATAGGGTCGATTCAAGGTTTGGGCATGTTTTTGGAGAGCCAAGTCACTCTCAGACTTCCTCTTGATTTATGGTCATCAAATTTTGCTGCACATTTTTTTCAGTGCACACATTTGCTGCCTCAAACTAGCACCTGTGACTGATTTATGGTATGTTTTGAGGACAGAAAAGCATGCACAAATGTGGCAATTTGAAGAGCGAATTTCCTCCAGAAAATAGGTGGAGGGAACTGACGAATCCAGAGAGTAACAGGCTTATTTAATTCCGAACCACATGCCGACAGCATCTGGCATGTTTTGTCAGCTGTAAGTTCTTTTTAGGGATTGAACCTGTTGGTTGCTTGGGGTAGAAATAAAATCACAAGAATTATGATAAAAACACAAAAAAATGTGGATTTTTGACCCCAACGTTTGGCCAAAAAAAAGCCAAACTAAACATAAAAGTAACATTATTAATATGAAAACCAAACAGGGGCGGGAGAGTCAAAGAGAACATCTGTGACAAAACATTCGGCAAAAAAACTGGAATCAGAATATCCTTCAAAGCCCCCCCCCCCCCCCAAAAAAAAAGTATACAGCAAGGGGAGAAACATGGGAACCATCAGGAGCAGTTAAGTGCTTAGCTGGCTAAATGAGCATGGGTCAGGGCCATCTGCACTTCAGAACAGCAGATTTTCCTTGCAGAAGGGACAAATTGGTGCACGAAGAGGCAATTTGAGCTTCTTCAGTGAGCATTTGGTGCAATTCGCACATGCGCCAGCAGTGCCTGCGTAGCCATGAATCATTCATCTAGGCACATGCAGATTTGTTTGAGCTCTGCCTGAGCATTTTTGTGCCAATCAATTTTCTGTGATTTTTTTTTAATAGCAAACTCATTGTCACTTACCGGCATGCAGGCTCCCTTTCTGGTCCGGCGACAGTTGATGGGCAGTTAGCAGCTGGAACTGTCTCAGCACCTTACTTATTCAGCTCGCAGGGCAGCCATCTTCCCCTGCACCTCTGCACAGCCTGGCTAATCACTCTGTGGTGTATAGCAGAGTAAGAAGAGGGAGGGGAAATCCGACCCCATATCAGCTGAGCTAGCCGACTTGTAGATAGCGCCCACAACCAGCCACCAGACCGTAGCAACAGGGGAGCTAGTATGCAGGTAAGTGCCTCCCTCACAATCCTTGGCCTGGCTGTCCCACCTCACTCTGCAGCCAGATGGAGGACACAGATGCTCTGCCCCAAACAGGGCTCCTGCAATCTCACTACCTGCCAAAGGAAGGAGCAATTTATATGCGAGGAGTGAAGTGGCTGAGAAAGCCCTTCACACCCCCGATCACCATAGTGATGTCCCTGTGAATAACAGGGGAAACTAAGGGCTTACCCAGACACATCACTCCTCGCCTATAAATACCCCCTCCCTGTGGCGAAGAGTGAGCGATGGGGACAGCAGTTATGTTGTGAGGACAGTGCGGGGCAGCACACATTGATGGATAGTGAGGAAGGAGGTAAGTAGTTAAGTAAAATTAGAATTTATAAAAAATTATAAAAATAATCTAAAAAATAAACTGTGTTTATTTGCCTATTGTGTGCTTGCGCACAAATAGAAGTGTCTACTCATGAAATGTATCCATGTAGTTAGTACAAACACAAACCCACCAGTTAATCGCACCAGTGAACAGTGAGTGCACATGTGCCTACAGCTGGGGTTGCCACAAGTACAGTGCCCAGGGAGCAGTTGGGGGGTTAGGTGCCTTGCTCAAGAGCACTTTAGTCATGTCCCACCTGGGAGTCTAACCTGCCACCCTCCCGTAACAAGGCTGCTAACTTAACCACTTAAGTGCCTAACTTAACTTTTTCTGGTGTGTGTTCATTTTTCCCCGTCAAGCTGTCCATACAGGGATACTGCTTCATTATGATTAGGCATTGCTTTAAGCCTGAGGGGGACTAGAACACGAAGAGAACTGTGACTCCCTCTTGGGAAGGTATGGGCAAGCAAGAAGGATTCCCAGTTCCACTCTGTCGGACAGATAAGTATTTTCTGCTTAAGGTTTGCACTGTTTTTCTCCTTCCTTTTTGTGGGTTCACAGTAATTATAAGACAGCACCTGAACCCAGATCCATACATCAGCTGCCTCTGGGGACACAAAACTGATGCCATGATCTAGGTCACAGCGGACGTGGAGGCAGTGGATATTCCAGTAGTGAGGACTGTTGTGGGACCCATTCCTTTGGAACCAATGCTAGTCAAGTGGCAATTAGTCAGGGATGCTGGACTAAAGAGCCAAAGTCTTATTCACTGCTAATGGAATGCGGCTTGAGGGCGCCTGTGTTTTCCATTTTATTGCATGTAGGGGGTTCTGCAACCCAAGGATGGTTTTCAGTCCTCCCTCCCCACTTCCCACTATCCTCTGGTTCTAACTTTCCCCAGGGCTTTAGATTGATCCAAAAAGTGCTTTTACACTTTTAATGCATTGAATATATTCGTGCATCTAATTGGCATATTTTAAAATTTTTTAGGGGGTGTGTCTCCAGCAGATGCCAGGCAGAAAGTGAGTTTGAACTTCCGGCCAGGCAGCAGACACATGATGAGGCCCAGCCAGCTCACAGACAGAAGTGCTTAGGCTTCTTAAAACCATAGCTGCAAAACTCATTTAGTCATCCCGCTGCCGCCTCCCCAGACCGCATCACCACCAATCCAGGGAGAGCAGGCAGCTGCGCTAGGCTGGCACCTCATTTCCACCATCAACAAACGCTGGGTTGCCGCCATTATTAGTTAAAGCTGCTCTAGTCTGCAACCTTGCCAGACCACAGCGGACCACCTCCATGCTAATTTGTCATGAAAGGGAGCGCTCAGGCATATTCTCCTTTCTGTCCATCTGCTAGTAGTTGCCTACCTATAGCAGCACTTCAAATGACAACTACTCTATTTCAGCCTGGTGGGTCTTTAAGGTACAGGAAGGGCCCCAGTGGAGCAGCCTAAACATCTTGAATATGTTATTGTTTGTTGGATATGACAGTCATAAGAATACATTTTTGTTTTTTTTAATGAAGAAAAGATTAGTGTGCATTTAGGCAGGTTGAGATCAGGTTTGTGAGAGGAATCACAGATACCCATGGCTGATTATTCTTATTAGGAAATAACCGTGGTTTCATCAGGGACAGTCCTGTTATTAGACACATCATGTATTTGGCATCGTTAAACAGTGGTTTGTCTGTGGTATAAGATTTGGCTAGAAGAGTCAGAGGGTTCAATCTGTAAGGACTGTTTAAATGCAGTCACATCTTCTTCTTTCAAGGCTGCAATGTTCTCACTCCAGTCTCAGGGGATGATTTTTAATTCTCCTGTGCCCTAGTCAGATTGGTCTTAGGTGCCCAAATATGTCAGAAACACTGATCTGGAACCCTGTCCTATTAGTCAGATCCAGGGATTGTCCTGCAGGGACTGTGACTTTATTATGTCCTGAATTAAATGACAAACATTATTGTCTCTTGGGTTGGCAGAGTCAATTCTAGCAAAGATCCCTTGTGCTCAGACCTACTCCTATTTCTGTAGCCAGAGGCTAATGAGAACGATTCTGCTTTTGAGGTTTTTCCAGATCAAAAGACGAGTAAGATCCTCCTCATGTGGTGGACCCCATTGCTTGTCTGGCAAGGCACACCCTGATTCCTACTACCGAGAGTAATCTGCTAAAGCACATGGTAGGTAGGCCAAGGCCAAAAGGGGCCTACTTTTTTCCCCTTTGCAGAATGGTGAATTTAGCTAAAACAGAAACTCAGTGTAGTTCTAAAGGCAAGGTGAACTGTGGCCCTCACGTATTAGCCGGGTACAGCTGGTTAGCCAAATTACGGATCCTATGATGCTATGACCTTATGATCTTGTTCAAATAACTCCTATTTGGGCAAACTGTGTCTAAAACAGAAGATATATTCAGGATCCCCATGGGATCCAGAACAAGGATGGTGGAACTAACCTACTATGTTATCCATTAGATATTCAGGCCTAGTTGCTGTGGGTAATTTTCTCCCCTTTTTTTTTACATCTCATCTACATGAGTTTGAGGATCAGTCGATAAGCCATCATCTGATCATTTTATTCCCACTTCACTTGCACTTTAGGGTGCAGCATCACAGGCATGCTGTTTGAGAAGAAGGGTGATTCTTTCAGTTCTTCAGTCCTTCCAGCCTGGGTTCTGGGGTTTAGCCTATTTTTCACATTGCACAAGTCGCGCTTGCACCCTTTTTGTGTTCGTTTTTCACTAATAGGGTGGCCTTCCCTGTTGGACAATGCTCTTGCACATCCTAATCGGGATGAAACAGTGTGCCTGTATGGACAGGAAAATTGTTTTTTTTTTTCAAACCTTGTAAAATGGATTTTCCTTAGTTGGCCATACAGGGACACCAAACCCGCCCAGGGTGTCGCAATTGTGCCTTATTTGTTGCCAATGACAAGATTGTCTTAGGCCACCTAACGACCTAGTTCTGAGCAATACCTAATCATAATAAGAGGCGTCCATTTATGAACAATTAAGGGAACTCTATTTTACAAGGTATGTACAATTTTTTTTTTCACTTTAACCCTTTGTGGACTGGTAAGGGGTCATTGAGACCGGAGGGGACAGCAAGTCACTAACTGGCAAGTGGGTGGCTTGCCAAAACTTCCCACCTCATTATCTGAACCCCCATCAATTAGGGGAGAGCTTAATGTGGGCTGGTATTCTTTAGAGTGGGGTGCCGGCCACTTGGCCTCTTAGCCCTGGGTCCATGGTTTTGCCAATGAGGGGGGCCCTCAAGCTTTGAAAAAAATCATCAGTGTAAAAGAAAAGTGTCTCAAGTATAGTTCTTTTACTTTTTTTGTTTGTTTATTTTTGTGGTTTGAGTGGTTTGTTAAAAATGTAATTTAGATTACCCCAAATTTATTGGGGAGACTTTTTTTTAACAAATTTGCTCATCTTCTTAAGTGATCTATTTTAGTAAGATACCTCTCTCTAGTTCTCTCACAACTCCCTTATTCACCCTTAGTGCCCCAATAGATGAAACCATTTTGGAAGCTCTAGTCCACCCCATTCTATTGCCCACAAGAGGCATTTACCTTTTCCCGTGTCCAGCAGGGGACTTGGAATTGCTGCAAACTGCACCCTTATGTTCTCTCACTGGATGTAGAGTTGGTGCTTTTAGCATTTGGCTAGTGATCTGAGTACAATAAAGCTTACATAACAGGGTTTTCCTGCTGGTAGCCAAATTTGGTGGCTAGCAGGAAAGCAGACAGTAAAGGGGTTGGGGTGGGCATGTTCAACGAAAACAAGCACAGCTATTGTAAAAAATGGGAGATTTACTATACTTGCATTCTGCCCTAAGTCAGGAGTACAAAATCATGGCTATTTCTTCCATTGTTTTAGAAGAAGCGGTTTACTTACAATTCCAATAATACATATGGATGTGCGCGAAGTGTCAGCATTATTGACAAGTATTTCAGATTTTACAAATAATGTCACAACACCATGTTTATTTGCCAGTGTCACTATTGGAGCAGAGGGAACAGTAATCTTCATCACCAGAGGCCTTTCCTCTTTAAACATAGTGGCAACCTGTGATTTAAAGTACAACATACAAATTAGAAAGGTAAAAAAATATATACAAAATTATATATATAAAAAAAATTGAATTTATAAAAAAATATAAAGCATATCTGGGTTCTTATTTCTGTAATAAAAAAGATGGCATGCATTTGGACTAGTTTTGTCATTTTATTTAGAGATAACAGTTGCAGACAGGACATCTGTCACAATTGTACATTCAAAAATTCAGGATGGAGCCCCATTAAGTTCAAAGTTTTCTAGCAGCAGTCCCTATGACCAGTTAGGTAAGAAAATAAAAAACCTAGGCCTAGGCAGGATACACGCTTGGGATCATTTGCTTTTATACCTTTATTCAAATTTATGACTAAACTCTGGTAAAAATAATTTATTTATTAACCTTTGAATGGGGAAATTCACGTGGTTGCTTTTCCTACTGTTAAACGCCAACCACAAGAATTTCACATGTCTGGCATTTTTACAGCCAATAAAAAGCTTACCTCTGTCCAGGGTCACCCTAAAGGGTTGTAAGTTGGCTGGCTGGCTTTTAGGGGGTATTTTAAACTGGCTGAATAGGGCCAGCAGACTAGGTCCTTCTGGCACATCCTGATTAGGAATACCCCACTGTGTGAAGCCCCCGGATTACCCGCAAATTCCTTTCCTTTTCATCAGTTCCTCACCACCATCACAGGCATCCTCGATATTAAGCTAGGCTGTGCATGGGGGGAGCGTGCACTCCGCAGGGAAACCAGGGATGTGCCATCCCCCACTCACGATGTCAACACTTAGTCCAGAATAACTGCTTTATTCCATGCGGGTAGGAATAAAATCCGGGGGTGACAGGTTCAGTCTATCAGGGGTGACAGTGCCTGTCACCCCAGATGTCCTTTTCCTTCTATTAAAAGAAAGAACAACAAGCCTGGCTGGATATTTCTTGATGCCGAGTGACAACATTTAGCATATTCATTTTTAGCACTGGGCCCTTTTTTCGCGATAGTGCTTCTTTAACTGTAAAAATGCTCCATTTCAAGTACAGGTGATTTTTGGGAGGGAAGAAGATGGACAAACATTCTCTTTTCTACATTTTTGTGTGTTAATACTAAAAAACTCACAGGGATGCAGGTTGAAATCCACACCGCAAAGTACAATAAGTTTTACTGACTTTACCAAATAATTAGCATGACCCCCTATGACTGTGGAAGCACCACAAATTTTGGATGACCATCTTCTGTTCAGTGACTCTTGGATTGATGAATCTTACATGCATCACCCACATATCCACAAGCTCCTACTTTGGAAGGCTATGAGGCGATCCTGGAGAAATCTCTGAAGCGCTGGGCTCAGAATATTATGGCTCAAAAATCTGCCTCTGCAGTGGCAGAATTTAAAGAACTAGGGCAGAGGGCGTCTGGCGTCTAACAACAGATCATTGGCTACTCATCCTACCTTTACTCATGTAGCTCTGAAAATCAAATCTCTCAAAATTTAGAACCTCTCCCTGCACCACAAATTCAAAGACATGGACCTAATGTACAATCCACAATTACTGCTCTATTCCATGAGCTGGCTCCTTCCATCCCAATAGAAAGGCTTGAGGTGGACCATATTCATAGAACCCTACAAAAGAAATTCTCTGATTGCCTTCTGGGAGATAATTGTGAGTGCAGATAGGGGGGTGGAAGATTTGATGTTTCAGTCTCATGCCTACAATTCTTTGATAACCTATCACCAACTACTATTACTAGAAGGCCTGACCTCAAACCACTGCTAGATATGCTATGGTTCAACAAAATCTTATATAAACGGGGCTTCCCCTTCAACGTCTTTTTTGATATTATCTGATCAAGGAAGTAACTACACCCCCTGAAGATACTATAGCCACCTTTGAAAATTTAGAGTTAAGGATTGCCTCTTAGAACTCACCAATACCCACCGTCAATCGAAAAAAAAGCCCTGTCCCTCTCAGTTGCTGCCAAGAACTAATGCAGTCAACAGAGAAGAACCACTGAAAAAATAAGAGCCACAAACCTCTTGAATTGTATATTTGTTCAAAATGGCTCTGGCAATGGCTGATCAGAACTACTACCGGTTCTCACACTCTCACACATTTACCAGTTTGGTCCTCCTGGTCCTTTAGTTATCTAAGGCTGAAAAGCCATGTCTGCAGTTACATTTTAAAAATGATTTCCTCTCGTTTGTATATATTGTGGTAAAGTGTATGTAAAAGTGGTGGATGGGGTCTATTTTTCCCAAAGGTTCTTCAGGCAGGCAAGATCCATGCCGGGATATCAGAGATTCAATCCACATTCCGAGTCCTCTACGGGTTTTTCCCCTCTTCCCAGGTGATGAGACTAATTAAAGGAAGCCCTATAAAAGGAATTTCTGAGGCTTTCAGAGTGGAGTTGAAGGGGTTGGGATGAGGAGCCCGTGCCTTGCTGCTTCCAATACTGCCAGTGGTGAATTGCAGCCGAAGGACTATGTGGTATCTGTACTTGGAACCTGTGGATTAACAGCCTGGACTTGTAAGCCCCGAAAGAGGATCTGTTATATCAGGGGCATTGCTAAAGTTGGTGAGGTAACCTCTTGCTGTACTGCATTGTGTGCTACATCATACTCTGAAGTTAAGAGATTTTGCCTGTCGGACTTCAATAAATTGCTTCTTATTTGAATAAGAACTGTCTTCCGAGTCATTGCCGTTGGCCCCAGATCCCGACAATTGGTGGAGAATTTGGGTATTTGACTGTTGCTAGGGGCAACAGAATGACAAAAAACTCTGCGGTACCGTTTAACAGTGGATGGCTTGGGTGAAAGTGGCAACAAAGATGTCTCACCAGTCGCAAGTCGAGGAGGTGATAAAGGAGCTAGTACAGGCTAATCTCCAGTATGAGTGGGCCCTGGCACAACAGCAGCAGGCCATGGCACAATAGCAACAAGCACAAATCAGGCCATGGCACAACAGCACCAAGCACAGCAGCAGGCCATGGCACAATAGCAACAAGCACAGCAGCAGGCCATGGCACAACAGCACCAAGCACAGCAGCAGGCCATGGCACAATAGCAACAAGCACAGCAGCAGGCCATGGCACAACAGCACCTTGCTGGCAAACCAGCAAGAAACAAACCGCCTGTTAATGGAGCAGACTGCTGCGCTCCGAGAGACTTATGGATATAATCTCACAATCGAAGAGAAGCCCGGTTGAGACTGGTGGTGTGAGGAGGGCCATTCAGCAGGTCTTACAAAAGATGACACCTGATGATGATGTCGTGGCCTACCTCACTGTATTCGAAAGAGTGGCAGATAGAGAGAGAATCTGCCTGTTGCAGAGTGGGCAGATATGATTGCGCCCTTCCTGACAGGAGAACCGCAAAAAGCATATTATGATCTCAGGGAGCAAGATGTCCTGGACTATGTCAAATTAAAGATGGAGATCCTTGCTCGTCTGGGTGTTACGCCAGCGGTTCGGGCCAGGAGAGTTCACAGTTGGAGTTTTGCCATTGACCAGCATGCCCGTTGCAGATGTATGACCTGATTAATCTGGTACAAAAGTGGCTGGAACCAGAGAACTCTACACCAGCTCAGATTGTGGAAAATATTGTGGTGGACCGTTACTTCAGGACCCTGCCGGCAGAGCTACAGCGATGGGTTGGACAAGGAGACCCCCGGACTGCTGAGCATCTCGTCAACATGGTGGAATGGTACACAGCGGCCGAGGACTACCTCCGGGATGCCCCTGCAGCATTAGCACCTTCCAGGGCCATCAAACCCGTGACATCTGTGGGTAAGAGAGATCCAGCTGGAGGTGTGTGGAAGGGTGTAAGTGGGAGCAGGGCTCTAGACTTTGAGCGATGGAAAAAGACTGACCCTGACCCCCAGAAGCCCCCCTAATCCTAGGGAGGGCGCCCGGGTAAGAAGGTCCAGTGTTCCCCAGTGCTGGAAGTGCCACATAGCCGCTTATTGCCCTCTTTCCCCAGAGCCCATGGAGTGTGATGCTAGCCGGCGAATGTCCCTGTTTGCAGAACCTGCTTGTGCAGCCCTTCCCTGGTCAGAGACTGAGCCACATGTGTCTGTGATAAAAATAAATGACTACTCAGTAAAGGCCCTCTTGGATTCGGGAAGTCGGGTTACTTTGGTTCGGGACAGTCTTGTGGCTATGAACTATGTGCTGAACAAACATATCATAGTGCTTTGTATCCACGGGGATACTGTATATTACCCTGTGGCCACGGTTAAATTTGGGACTACATCTGGAACTGCGACCTATGAAGTCGGGGTAGTAAAAGACCTTATGTATGAAGTGGTAATAGGTTGTGATTTCCCATGGTTCTGGGAGTTGTGGGAAAGGGGTAACACTTCTGCCACCAGCGAAGAATCTCCGGCAGAGTGAACAAAGGGGGAGTGGCAACTGCTCAAACCATTTTATAACTAACCTGGGAGGTGCAAGTCCGCGGGGCAATTAGGTTACTAAAGACTTAAAGGAGCCGCAGCACTCAACGCTGTTAGTTTGCAGACCAACCTATAATCTGTCTCTGAATCTGGTAAAAACAGAGGCTCGGTCACACATCTGCAGAAGTATGCTTAAGCTGCACCACCGCGCCAAGGTGCCTCTATGGGTGCATTCCTCCGGCAGAACCTGTACCCCTCCCTGTTAATGAGTCATGTGAAATGTCTAATGGAAACAATAGTTGTCATGCGGTGCCTAATGAAAATGTGGGTTTATTTGAGTTGTGCAGCGATGACCGGTTTCCGTTACAGGTGTTAGCAGGCGAAGATGACGAGACTTCCCTGCCTGATCAGTGGGCCTTAGACCTAGAAGGGGCTCAGGGTAATTTTGGGACTGAGCAATTTAGGCAAGGGCAAACGTAACAGTAAAAATAGGTGAGGCCCTGTCAGGACACCAGAAGCACGTGGTGAGAGAGTTCTTACAGGAAAGCAGACCTGCCGGGCCGTACTCGCCTAATAGAACACCATATGAAGACTGAACCCCATAGTAAAGTAAACCCTAAGGGGAATGCAAATGATTTGTGCAGAGTGTATTGTATGGTCAATGAAAATCCCCAGACCTAGGGTCTCAAGAAGGGGGGGGGGTATGTGGTAAAGTGTATGGAAAAGTGGTGGATGGGGTCTGTTTTTCCTATAAGTTCTTCAGGCAGGTACAAATCATGCCGAGATATCAGAGATCCAGTCCACATCCTGGGTCCTCTACGGGTTTTTCCCCTACTCACAGGTCTTCCCAGGTGATGAGACTAATTAAAGGAAGCCCTATAAAAGGAATTTCTGAGGCTTTCAGAGTGGAGTTGAAGGGGCTGGGGTGAATAGCCCTTGTCTTACTGCTCCCAATACTGCCAGTGGTGAATTGCAGCCGAAGACTTTGTGTTATCTGTACTTGGAACCTGTGGATTAATAGCCTGGACTTGTATGCCCCCAAAGGGGACCTGTTATATCAAGGACATTGCTAAAGTTGGTGAGGTAACCGCTTGCTGTACTGCATTGTGTGCTTCATCATACAATTAGGAGATTTTGCTTGTTGGACATTATTTTCAATAAATTGCTTCTTATTTGAATAAGAACTGTCTTCCGAGTCATTGCCGTTGGCCCCAGATCCTGACAATAGGGTCGATTCAAAGAAACATGTAACAGCTTTGATTTTGGTGCCGATCATCCTATTTTTCACGTCCGCTCGTGCGTTCGTATGAACTTGCGAGTGATTCTATAAGCAAATACGTTTCTATCCTAAAATATACGTCCGTTCGTATGGCAGTTCGGGAATCAGACCTATGTCAGTTTCCATCCTGAATTTTCCGTTTCATTTCTCAGGTTGCAACATTGGTTTTGCCCTTTTTCCTTCTTTGTCTGGACGTAAATCCTTCTGATCTTGCGGCTCCGCACTACAAACTTACCTCATTAAAGTGCATTCTAAATATTTGGTCTTTTATTTTTCTTTATTTCATTCATTTTGTAGTAACCAACCATTAATGAATGCATTAGCATAAGTAAATCTTACTTTGTTTAATTTTTAGTTAACTTGCATTTTTTACTTGTGGATTTAATTTTAATATTTATGCTTCAAATGGTACAACTTTAAATTTTGTGTGTGGTTACCCACACCCTCTACATACAGATTGCTCTCAAATATTAAAAAACACCCAGCAACTTCTGCATGTTATGAGGCTAGAAACAGCCAAGATGGCGGCTCAGGTATTATCGGGCAGCCTGCAAACAGAAAGGGCCTTGTGACTGTGTTGCTCTGGATTCTTTGATTTCTGACCTTTCCGTGCCCCCAGCTCTGCTGTGTCTGTGCAAAATACAGCAGTAACCCACATCCTGCACTTTATCCCGCTCTCCTCTCCTCAGTAAGTGTGATGCATCTGACCAAAGATGTGCTTAAATAATTAAACAAAGCAAAGGTAAACAACTACACCAATAAATGCAATCTAAAAATATTATTCTAGTACATCAATTTAAAAATAAATACCAAAGGACATAAGTTTCTTTAATTAACGCAAATATATTGCCAAATAAAGGTTTACATGCAAAGGACTAATTAAGGTCCACATTAAAATGCTTTTATAAGGCATACATGAATCAGGTATGCATTGCCATACAATTTATGGCCTCGGCCATGCTGATACATGCAGTTCATTGCAGCTCAAGACGCGCAGACTCCTCCACATAGCCAAAAAACCTGTTCAAGAACAGCAATACGACTGCTAAAAGGTGTCGGCAGTGGCTTTCTTTTAAAACGTATTTAGAGGTTTGAAAACTGTTCTCTGAATCACACCTAAACACATCCAATTATCCTAAGTTTTACGTTTTCATCCTAAGTTTTAGGATTTGATCCTAAGTTTTACGTTTTCATCCTAAAATTTAGGAACGAACTTGCGATGATCGTAAGAGCATATACGCATTCGAACGTAGGCTCGTGCGAGTCGTAAATGGCCAAAAAAACAGGAAAAAATGACTAACACCCACCCAAACTTACGATTCTCGATCCGAAATCAATTAACTTTTGCTCTTTGAATCGAGGGGAATATGTATATATTTATTTATTTTTTGCTCTGTTTCACAAGTTATGACATTTGCGCTTTCTGGACAGAAGGATCATAAACCTTGTGTGTTTTTCATTATATCCCTTTTAAAATGTAATTTATTTTTTTTTTAAGTTTTTGGCCTCCTTATGAAAGGATTGCATTATACTATTTGTTGTATGCTTGATATCATCATACCTTTATAGTGTTGTTATATATGCTTGCACTCGATGTTTCTGGTAAAGGTTTTTTTTTTTTCCTGTCATACATATTATTTTGTGACAAAACCACTTTTAGTTTAGCTTATGCTTTGTTAATTTTCTAGAGTTGATTAAACATGTGCACTCTAAGCTCCTCTCAGCCCAGTGGGATGCTGGGTACAGAGAAGCCATCTGTAACTCTGAGGGGTTTACTTGCCTCTCTTTTGATCGCCCTCTTTAAGAAGAGCTATTCTGTATATAGTTTATCTTATCTTCTCATGTCCCCCTCCCTTGTCCCTATTATCTTCCTTTTACGCTTCTTTATCTTTGCTCTTCCCTTTTTCTTATTTTCTCATCAACAGTTGAGCGTTCATTATCTTTAAATATATATAAAATAAATATAAATTGTGTTTATTTACCTAATGTGTGCTTACACACACCTAGGAATGTGCCCTCCACATACACAAAACACAATAGTGTGTTTTACCAGTGAACTCACATGCCCAGAGCGGGGGGTTGCTGCAGATATGGCGCCTGAGGAGCAGTTGAAGAACACTTCAGTCATGCCCTGTCCGGTAAATGAACCCTCCACTCACAAAGCAACTTCCTTACCTCTAGGTTTATACTGTCCCTCAGTTGTGACCTCAATGTCCAAGGACTGAATGTAGCCCAAAAGCATGTCAAAGCCTTCAGACAAATGAGGTCCAAGCTGAAGTTGTTTTTTTACTGCCTCTGCTATGGTCAAAGAGAGAGGCATGTTGATTGCTTTTAAGAATACCTAATCCTGAAAGGCCAGCGCCAAGATCAAATGGTGACATTAGCTAAATATTATGCACCCAACCAAAGTCAATGAAATTTCGTTAATTCTTTAAACTACTCTTGCAGCATTCTAAAGGGCTTTTACTAGTGTGTACACCTAACGTTGCTGGGCTTACTTCGTCAAATGCAGCAGCATGATTTTTTTTTTATCAATTGGCCAAATCCTGGCAAGAATTGACTAAGCATGATTACACCTTTTATTCCCACCCCCATGTCTCCCATATGAGGAGAGACCATATCTTTATTCATCAACACTCTCTCTACCCCTTCTGCCAGATGTGACTATCAATCCCATTTGGCTTGATGCAGAGCCTCCCCGTTCAGCTATCCCGTGCATTTTCCCGTTGGTTTTGGGCTTTGATCGGGTCAGGAAAGGGTGCTACGTTGATTTTAGTGTGCGTTTATGCGCTCAGGTGTGCGCTCAGCCGCCTTTCCGATTGTCGGCTCGCACGAGGCTGTTTCCCGGGAAAACGGACGCCTCGTTCATTGGTCCGTTTTTTTCAGTGATGCAGAGCCTTGATTTCCTATTGAAATCACCCTAATAAAACGGGGCCGCCGAGCCTTCACTTACGGCAAGTCAGAGCAGCCGTATTTGCACTCGGGCAATAATATGCAGTCCTCTGTTGGAGCACATCAGCGGTGCCAGCTCCGCGGTCTTGTCCTGCTGAGTATGGCAGAAACCAGGCTGCACCGCACGCCTTTGGACATCGATGGCATGAGTATTTGATATTTTTTATGGTTTTTTTTTGGGTATCCTTTTTACAGGGTCTCCATCATTTTTATTTTATTGTTTGTGTGCAGGCATTTGAAAATGGGACATAGGATAAATGTGCAGGCACTGGCTGGCCCTGATTTGTTTTTTGGGAGTCGTTTTTCTGGCTTTCCCTGCCTAGGAATTCCTGCCTACATGAGCGATTCAAATCTGCCGATCTATTTGTTGGCTGGCTACTGGGTATGTGTCTGAAACTTGTACTGGTTGCCCACCCTCTCTGACTGTGTTTGTTCCCGTAACACACTATTTGGTAACTTTTGGCGTAGTATATTTGGAGCCCAATTATTGATCTACAAATTAAATGGGTTAAGTGATTGTACCCTATTGCGTCATGTTCTTGCCCTCTTATGTAAGTAGTATTCCCCAGACTTTTTAAATCAGAGTACAGGTTGGATGTGCATGTAGTCTCATTACAAATGTCCTTTCCTCCCACCCTACCCCGCTCACCTATTTGTCCCTCTTTTCTATTGTTGCAATGCACACCTTTTTTTAATTTTTTTTGGTTTTAGGGCAGGAGACTCTGCCTATCCTTTGGTCCCCTGGATGAAGACCCCCATTCTGCACCGATCTTCACAGGCAGAGGAGCGCTACAATACTGCCCCCAGGAGGACTCGCTCTGTGTTGGAGCCAGGCTTTGTTCTCTTGAAGATGAGGTTCCATTGTCTTGATGTGACTGGGGGGGGGGCACTACAATAGACGCCTGCAACGGTCCTAAACCTAATCATGGCTTGTGGGCTACTCCACCACCTTTAGTTTCAGCCCTCCCCACCCCTCCTTTTTCTTGCACCCAAAGTGGCACCGCGCAAACCATACGTGCACAACTAGTGTTTAGTGTTTTTTCAGAGACCACAATTTTTTTGTTTTTTTTTCTTTTTTTTTTTATTTTTCAAACAAATTTTGTTTTGTCATTTGTTTTTTTGGTCCCAAAAGAAAAATTACACGTGGGCAGAGAAAATGTATTCCCCACAAATTAGTGGTATGTTGGGTTGCATGGTGACGAGGAATGATGTTGTGCCTGCAAATTGGCTGCAATGTGGGCCAGGCTTTGATAAATCTCAGCCATATGGCTGGTTAGGGCAGAGATATTGCTGTTTAATACCTCTACTTGGGCGTTGAGGTTTGTGAGTTGGGTGCACACAGTCTCATTGAATTGCTGTGTTGTCGCAGCAAAGGCAATATTTTCCTGCCTCCATGTTTCCTCCAAAATTTGAAGTTGCCTTCTTTGGGAAATATGGCGTCTAGACTGGGTAGGAGCAGTGGGACGGGTGGTTGGTTCTGGTTCCGAAGGTGGTTGTGGATGTGGTGGCTGTGCCGGGGTTGCCTGCGTTGCTGCCACTGGTGCAGTAGTGGTTAGTGACATATGTGGGGTGTCCTCCTCCAAATCTCGTATATGGTCGATGATGGGTGGGCTTCCTGTGGTCTGTTAAGAAATATAGCATCCTTTTAGTTTATTTCTGTCCACACAAGCTCGCAAATATCAATGTTAAAAGTACACATCAAGGCCCATTGACTTACCTCATCGCAATCCACAATTTGGGTTTGTGGTGTAGAAGCCTGGTGTGCCCTTGGCCTCAGTGCTAACGCAGGGGTTTGGGGGCCTGGTGTGTCCTGTTGACTTGGTCCTTAGTATGTAGATAGGAAGATTAGGTAAATGGCCAAGTACAGTGTGTTGTGTAGCATAACACTGCCTTCTTGAACTTTTTGTACTTGGTCATGGCAAAATCAGACTCACCTTGGGACCTTACATTCCGGTCTGTGTCTTGTGCCTCTGCCAGTCCCTGGATGCTGGCCGGGTGTATGAATGTATATACATGTTCCTCGGCGGGCGTAAGGATAATTTTAGTGGGTAAGCCACCCCCTGTCTGTTGGCTGGGGAAGATTAAATCACACCTAATAAGTGTTACATCCTTTTAACAATGTTAAAAAAAATGCATTTTACTTTTTCCTTTACTTCTGCTCCACCCCCTGTCTGTTGGCTGGGGAAGATTAAATTACACCTAATAAGTGTTACATCCTTTTAACAATGTGACTAAAAATTGTCCATTACCTCTGCTGACGGCGCATGTCCATTTTTTTTTTTGCTGTAGTATTTCAGGTCCCCAAATTTCCTTTTTATTTGCTGAATATCTCTCCGGACTGATCCCACACTATTGACCTGCCTGCAAATATTAGTCCAGATTTCCATCTTAGCCTGCTTTGTGGTTGTTTTGGAGGTGCGGCCAAATAGGGCATCATAATGTTCGCAAACTGCATTTGCCACCGCCATGCTTTGAGCATCGCAAAATCGGGCAGTTAGTGAGCCACGCCGTAGTTGTCTGCCACATGGGTGTGTGGTCTCCCCTGCCTCTGAGGAAATTGATGGTTGGGTATCTGGGGAGTCGTGTGTGCTTCTTTGGCTTATGGGGGAGGGGGATGTTGTGTGTGTGCTTCTCTGGCTTAATGTCTGGGTTCCTGTTGAGCTATCAGATGTGGAGCTGCATGTGGAATCTGAGGTACTGGAATTGGGGGAACCAGAGGGTGGAGGTGGAGGGGTGGGTGACCTGGGTGGGGTGGTGGTTTTTGCAATGCGCTTACCCTTGCTTATGTGTTTGGATTTGTGGGTATGCTTGGTGTGTGGAGGTGGAGGATGCTGCATGGTCTGACTAGATGGGGTACCCTTGTGTGTGCGTGGTTTTTTTGCAGGTGGTGGTGAATGGGTTAATGTACCCTTGGTCCTGCGTTTTTTGGAATGTGCCTGTTTGTGTGGAGTATCCACCGTTTTAGTGGGGGCATGTTCGGCATGTGTCTGGTGCCTGCTCTTCTGTCTTGTGGAGGATGAGGCATGTGTGCGGCTGCTATGTGCCTCGGCCCTTGGTTGGCTCTTTTTGCTCCCTTTAGGTCTGCCCATATTGATATGGTATCCAACACAGAGCTGAGTGCCTTGTGCTTTAAATATGTTTTCCGTGTGGCCGTGCTCAACAGCGGGTGCGCGCCCGCAATCTTTACCTCGGAGCAGGACGACATCATCATGGATGTGAGTATGCGCGCGTGCGTTTATGTGCACGCACACATTCCTTGTAATAAAAAAAAAAAAAAGACACCAGAATAGTCTGAAACAACTTCGTTTTTCACGTTACATACAAGCCCACCTTAGTTTAACACATGTACGCAGCTCAAAACTAGGCTACATGCAGATAGAAGAACTAGGGCAATGTGAGGCAGCAAGAGGTTCAAAAAGTGACTTTAGTTAGGCCAGCAAACTTGTTAATGCTTTTTGTGTACATGAGACAACAACAGTCTCTAATATCAGTGTCTTTGTCATGCAAACAGATTCACAGCAGCAACCAAGGGAGCAAGAATGGAGCCTCCGCCCCTGACGCAATATGCGCCTAAAACATGGTAAGTGGCGTTTTTGGGGACCAAAGTAAATGAACCAACAATTCCATTGGCCACAAAATGTAAAAACCAAAAAAAACAACCAAAGACTTTGTCTAAAAAGCCCTTAAAGCGGACCTTCACTCAGAATAAGTCTATCTTATATGTTTCCCACACCCTGTACATAAAGTTTGCCCACCTTCAAAATCATCCTACCTGCACCTAGTGCATGTTATGAGGCTTTCAACATCCAAGATGGCGGATTATGGAAGCCGCCATCTTATCAGGCAGCCTGCAAACAGGAAGTGCCTTCTAACTGTGCTGCTCTGCATTCTGGGATTGCTGACCTTTTCAAGAGGTCTCTGCTCTGTGTGAGCAAAGCACAGCTATAACCCACCCCCTGTACCTTATCCCACTCTCCTCTCCTCAGTAAGTGTGATGCTTCTGAGTCAAGATGGCGGCGGCCGTATACTAAATTCATGAACTGAGTTGCAGCCCAGTGGTGGAAAGAATAATTATTGATTGACTAAAAAATTACTATCTATTATTTTGAGATTGTGCGGAATCTTTGGTTAAGAGTTTGGCCTTTTCAGTAAAAAACGCAGAAGGTCCGGTTTAAAAAGGGCCCCAAAAAAACCACGCACAACCAAACCAAATAAACAATGCTAAACTAATGTTGTTTTTCATTCACAGATACAAGAAAATCACAGGCACAAGACACCGAGGCCTAAAGAATTTTAATTTGGCTTAAAATGAAAATAGTTTATTTGTTAAAACATTTAGATTCAATTATTTGTAAAAAACTTTGTGTAAAAAATTCAATTTCAAACGCTGGAATAAAATAAAAAAAAAAAAAAAAAAAAAAAAAAGAAAGTTGTGTTTCCTGCAAATGTACAATCACACAACATCATCACACATTTCCATGACACAAAAAGTTTAGATATGGTACAATAAATCCAAAACAATCAGAAAGAATTAAGGTATGCATTAATGGCAAGGAAAAAGGAACACAAAGGAGATTAAGGTATGCATTAATGGCAAGGAAAAAGGAAGAACCCAAATTTATTGTTCCCAAAAAAATATGTGTCAAATTGGCAGTGGTTGCCATATGTATATTCCAATGGAGTTTGAGGGATGTGCGCTTGCGTGTAGCCAGATTGGCAACTGAAGAGCCATGGAGATGTAAGTATACTTGCTAAAACCACCAAAATGGAAGGTCAAATACGACGGAAACCAAGCAGGTACGTTCAAAATGCAAGGAAAAATCAGGGAAAAACGGCCCGCCCGTGTGAACGTGAACGGGAGCCCCGATCAAATTGAAGGCACCCGAGAGAGCAAAAAAAGCTTTCCGAGTAAAGTGAAATTGACGGATCAGTTAGGGAGCCATTCCGACGGAGGCTCTGCATCACATTTGAGCCACGATTCAAACGGGAGCCCCGGACAATCGGAGGGTTTTAAGGGCAGTTCAGAGGAGGCTCTGCATCAGGCCCATTGTTTGTATGACCATGATCTTGTTGCCTGGATTATCTTTTTAACAAACCTTCTTCTCAGTATTAAAAATTAAATGAATCGCTTCTTAGTGTCTTGCAAATTCAATTTGATCTTGAAGATTATTTCCTTCATAATGTGGTTTTATGGAAAGCCCATACAACGTTATCCAATGGTCTGCTAATCCTAAACTAGACTAGTGGTCTAGCTTCAAATGGTATCACTACCAACAACAAACCAAGCTCTGAAAGGCTTTGACTTTAGGGGTAAACACATAAAGCTCAAAATAGCACATGAATGAACAGATTATATATATCAAAAGGCCCTATGGATCAGAACCTATCAGCGTCTTTATTTTCAAAGCCAAATTTGCCCCCCCCCCCCCGACCCGACCCAGCTAGAAAATCCTTAGATGAACCAGGAAAATTAACGGAGGTCACTGAAGCGGTTAAAGAACTCAAAATTAAAAAGCAACCTGGGCTGGATGGGTTTCCACCTTTTATTTAAAATAAGTCTCCAAGATCCTTGCCCCTAATTTGTTAAACTCTTTTAATTGCATCCTGGATGGTAAAGCCTGGAATCAAAATTTATTTATGGCATTAAACTCCATGATCCCTAAAAACTCCTCCAATGATACGCTATGGTCAAACTATAGACCCATATGACTGCTTAATTTAAATCTGAAAATATTGGCTAAAATTCTGCCTACAAAACTGAATAATTTTATTGGAGCAGGTAGCTTTTTCCCCCTAAATGCCAATCAGCAGACAATGGCCATAAAATCATCAGCAAAGAAGCAGACGATGCTCCTTGCACTTGATGTGCAGAAAGCATTTGATACATTCAGTTTGGAATATTTACTCCACACACTAAATCTTTGGGGATTCGGTACAATCTCATCTACTAGGTATCATCTCTCCATTCTTCTCTATTCTGATTAACAAATGGCTGTCACGCTCCCTGTTAGAGGGAAGCAGAGGATGCGGCAATCAGAGCCACTGCTCTTAGACACCCCGTGGGACCGGGAGGAGGTGATCTGGGTTCGGACGATCTGGGGGGTTTCACACAGAGGGGCACCCCCGATCGGTGGGGGATCCGGGGAAAGGACCAAAAAGCAGGATAGTCAGAATAGTCAAAATCCTGGGTTTTGGTCCACTTTAACAAACCTTGTGATTATCCTTGCTGATTTTCTTCTTCTCTCCTTTTCTATCCTTACCATTTCTCTCTTTTTCTTTTTTCCCCTTTCCCTTTCTTCGCTTTCTTCCTTTGTCTACCTTATTTGTGAGGATGGATCTCTTGATAAACTGTTTTGTTAATGTTTGAAGTTAGTATCCCTCAACCAACTTCTTAGCAGATAGCATGCCAAAAATCAATATAGTCTTATGTATCAGTCTATAAATTGTATTCCGATAATGCTGTTTCTGTTTTGGACTATTGCCTTACATTTTGTTTTCTCAGATGAGTCTAGATATGTATACATTTGTTTATTTTTGCCATACTTCACCTGTATGTTCGAAAACAAAATGCTACATGTCTGAACTAACATCTGTTTTATCCACCAATTAAAAAATATTGAATGGAAAAAAAGTTAGGTCACAATTTACAATCATCCCTGGGGACATCCCGGTGCAGTTAAAGATTCATAGGAAGCTCAAAATCAAGAATGGAGGTCTCTATGACAAAAAGATAGGAACCAGTGGCCCCTTTTCTCAGCTGTAAGCTATTTACTGTTGTATGAATCTGGTCAAGTATGCAGGGCTCACTGAAGTCTTGAGAGGTGGTTTAGGTTGTTTTAATATCCCTGTGAAAGAGGACTCTCCCTGGCACTGATTTTCAATGCAGGGTTTAGACCCACCCATTATCACTTAAATATGCATTTATTAGTGTTTTCAAAGGGCATTTCAAGTACTGGCAATAACAGAACTGCAAGGAGGCCAATTAAAGCCTTTCCCATTTCCTGCAGCACACTGTAGATACTGTAGCAGAGCTCCAACATTTGCTCCACCTTTCCTTTCCTCCATGACCACCTCCAAATGCTGTAGCATGACTGCCCCATCACTCGACACTCCAAGCTGAGCAAGCCTGGCATGCCACAGTGGTCGTACTTGGTGGACTTGCTTGTGCTGGGAGCGCTGATGGGCAGGAACCACATTTGGAGCGTGGTCGTGGTAAAATGGAAAAGAGGGGCAAACTTAGGACACCTTCTATATTTAATTATATTGCGATTAATGTAGGAGACATTTTAGTGACATTGCCTGGACTGTTTCTTTAAAATACATGAAATACAAGTACTGTAAAAAAATTTACTCCTACCTTTGGGATGATTCCACTAAGAGCCTTTGTTGTCAGAGGTGGAATGCCAGGTATCTAAAAATTAAAGCAAAGACTTTCTGTAAAAGTTCTCACACATCTGGGCCAAATTATATCTGTAGTAATAAGTTAAGGCAGCCGACTACTCCACCAGAGCTCCAAGGATCCCAAAAAGGTAAGATATTATTGTAAATAGGTCTGAGAAGTGACCTACTCAGACCAGTTCGGCAAAGCCTGTATAGTGGTGAAGATTGGTGACCTTTCTCATAATACATATCTGCTTCCCCTGTGTAATCAGCAGCCCTACATTATACCCACAGGTTGCCAGCTTCCCCATAGCTCCATTTGCAAAGCATTAACCCTTTGCACCCCAAGCTCATAGAATCTATGTGTTTGATTCTCCTCCCGTTAAATGGCAGGCACGTAGATTCTGCATACCTGCCATTTCAGTTGAAGGTTGATGGCCTGGGACAGCAGCAATCAGCAATGGAAGGGGGGTAAATAAGGGTTTTACCCTTAGTGATCTGGTAAGGTGTCCTTATGACCCCTATGCCAGTTCACAGGGCAGGAGGGGTTGGCAAGTCACCTTCCGACAGGTGGGTGACTTGCCATAGCCCCCCACCCTATTACCTGTCTCTCCAAAGCCCAAGGGTGCAGAAGAGCCTGCGGCCCTATGCATGCTGTTGGTGCCCAGGCTGGTTTTACTGGAGAGTGGGGACCCCACACTATTTTTTAAAAACTTTAAAGGTTTAACCCTTGCTAGTGTGCATAGTATTTGTATTCTGCTCTCCTGGGCAGGAACAGGTATCTATGGACACATATGTAGTACAATTGTAATCAGGAGGAATTGGGCTTTTACGTGCAAATTATTCAAAAGAATACCTTTTTTATTTAAAATAGCACGACAAAACTTAAAAATATGATTTCTTTTTTTTTCCACAAATTTCACCTGAATATAATTACAAACAAGGCATTTCACATTGAATCCCAAATGCTGAAACAAAGATATATAGCGCAAAATGCTGAAAAATGGCCTGGCAACAGAGGGTGACAAAATCTCTTGGTAGGCTGGCAGTTACCATGAGAGTTTCAGGGCCAGAAAGACTCACTAGGTTCATTGTGTGATTGAGTAGGCTTTTTTTTTGTAAAATTGATGTTACAATACCCAAAGAAAACCTGTGGTGTAACTGATGTACTGTATACCTTACTTTAAAATAACTATTGCCCGCGGAACAAATCCCAGATTGTGTACAGGCACTCATGGTCACTCATGATTTAAACTATGAATGGCTGCACCCCCGCATCTTGGGGCTATAAGCAGGCTCCCGCCCCCTGTGATTTAGATAGGTTGGGGGTAGGAGTGCTCCCGATTGTTGAACCCTGCATGTAAACAGAGCAACTTGCCGATCATTACCTATGCACAGCAAAAGGCTCTGATTGGGCAAGAGCCCACACATGCGCCATGGGACCAGGAAAAATTTGAGTAATATGGACGTTCTGGGGAGGGGTTCTCACACACTGGGGCATCCTATGTCCGGATATCCCCAGGTCAGAGAACAGCACCCGGGATTGTCAAAGTCCTGGGTTTTGTTCAACCTTAACAAAGACACTTTACAGAGTAAATTTAGCTAGGTAACTGCTCTATATTTGTGTAAGATGGAGAAGGCTGGATATTTTGGCAAGGGTGCTATGCATGGCTGTGGTAGTCATGAAATAAAGGATGGAAGTGTTGGGAGGGGTTTGATGTAGATGTAATGAGTAATGTCCCCCACATCTTATGATTCAGCATCATCGTCATCCTCTTTCTTTTCCTCATTTTTCCCCTCCTGCATGGCATCCACCTCCTGAGTTTTGTTTTAAAATCTTTTAGAATCCTGCAAGAACTGAACCAGATTACAAAGCATTTTGCCATCCTCATTACCACATTTGTTTTCATCTAAGTGGACCTCAAAAATGACTGCTAATAAGTAGACCAGAAGTAATTTTGACATAAAAGCCAGATGAATTCATTTCTGTTGACTGACGTCGCCCAGCCATCTATTCTGATTGGAGGAGAACCCATGCATGCACAATGAGATCACCAAAGAGGTAAAAAATACCAGAGGGTTTCACACAGGGGCACCGGATTACCCAGTAAAATGGAACGAAACTCAGGTGCTTGAAAAATGGTCCACTTTATGGTCCACTTTAGGTCATTAACACCAATATCAGCACATAACACATACTAATCTACTAACACATTCTAATACACACAAATCTAATATATACACACTATACACACATTGGTTTGAAACTATATTAACCACTTGCCTATCATGCAAGTAAAACATCAGGTTTCATTACAACCTGCCTGAATTTTTGCCATCAAATATTTAAAGTGGACCAAACACCCAGGATTTTCACTATCCCGGGTGTTGGTCCACTTCCGCGGAGCACCCCGCTGTTTGAAACCCCCCAGAAAGCGCCTAAAATCTTACGGACAAGTGACGGACAAGCCGCCGCCTCTCGCGCATCCCTTTTACAGGGCGCGCGCCCGCGCCGGCCATTCACAAACGGCCGGCGCGGGAGCGCCCCCTGCTAGAGGGACGCGCGGGAGGCGGCAGCGGCGGCTTATCCGTCGCCTAAAAGGTAAGATTTTAGGGGCTTTCTGGGGGGTTTCACACAGCGGGGCATCCCGATTTCGGATGCCCCGCGGGGAGGGAGCTGATCGGCCCGGGTATTTTATAGATTCCCGGGCCGATCAGGGGTGGGTGTTGGTCCACTTTAAAGTGGATGTCTAGTCTTCCCCCGACCTCCTTCTAGCCTCCGTCTCCCATAGGTAAGGCAGGGCGGAGAAGTAAAAAAAAAAAAACTCATTTGTACCAGGAATCCAGCATTATCATCTGCGATAAGGCCATCGGCTGCACAGGGGGCACACTGAGTGGCATCTCCCGCTCTGTGTGCTCACCTGCCCACCCATTCAAGTGAATAGGCACACACAAACAAAGAGCTGGGGATTTCACCCTCTGCTACCCTCCAATATAGTCACACACAGCCCTGAAATTGACAGGAGAACAGTGCTGCATACTGGGCTACAGGTAAAGCGGGTTATTTTTTTAATCCCCTTATCCTGCCCCTGCTCAGGGGGCTAGGGCAGAACAAGCCTGGAATCCAATGACACAAAGTAAAGGTTGTCCCTTGCTAAATAATATCAGCCCCGGCAGAAAATTAATCTGATTTACACTCACAGTAAAAAGAAAAAAATACGATATAGCACAGCCTGAGCCTGTCAGCTTGTATTGTGTGTGTACCTGGTGATTAGGTGGCACTGGCAAACAAAGGCCGACTGTAAAGATATGGAATCTTTGCTTCCTTCCATTCATAGGCAAGAAGAGACGGAGAAGCAGGCATTCCACTTTCTGCAGCCAGCCACTCTTTACCATGTTTGCCAGACCAGTACTGATAACTGAGGGAACTTTCCATTAAAGGACTTTAAATTATTTGGGGGACTTTAAGTGTTTATTGCCTACATGTTAAAGAGCTAAAATAATGGGATAGAAACAGAGGGTGGAGTAGTGGGTCAGAAGGAGCAGTTAATATGCTGGCTAAATGTAGATAGAGAGAGTAGAAAGGGAGCAAAGAAAAGGAGGGCCATACCTGTGTCTGTGCTCCGTAGCAAAATTGTCAAGGTGGGTAATGATACAAGAATGCCCCAGAAATGCCAACCCTAGCTCTCCCTAATAGTCGGGAGGACACCCCAGATAGTGAGTGAGTGGTGGGTGGTTGAAACTGCAGGTAGAACTAGACAGTTAGTGGTAATAGGGGGATCCCATTATCAGGCAAGAAGAATAGTTTGTCACCAAGATTGCCTCAACTGAATGGTTTGCTGTCTCCCTGGTGCCAGGGTTCAGCATGTGGTGGAAAGGGTAAATAAACTACTGGGAGGGGATCCTCCATCTACCAATTAATGGTAGATGGAGGATCCTTAAGAATACATTTAAGGAATTAGGCACCAAGTTGACAAGAAGGACCTCCAGGGTTGTGTTCTTTAGAATACTGCCTGGGCCATGCGCTACACATGAACATAGCGGGGGCTTAGAGAGTTAAACACATATCTCAAGTCCTGGTGCAGGGCAGAAGGACTTGGGTTCCTAGAGCACTGGGCTACCTTTTCATTAGGGTACAAACTGTATTCTACAGATAATTTGCACCTGAATGAAAGGGGGCTGCTGTGCTGAGTAAGATGATACTAGAAGGGGTTGAGGAGTATTTAAACTAGAGATGAGGGGAGAGGGCAAAAGAGAAAAAGGGGAAGACAGGTTACTTAGGGGACAGCATATGATGGTAGGTGGATATTTAGAAGGGGGGAGTTCTGCTATGATGGATAAGGAGAACCATATGTTGCACATCAACAGTGAAAAAATAGTCAGATGCTACACTGCAGAAGCTAATACTAAAGCTCAATGTGTCAGTGTATATTTACAAATGCCAGAAGTCTGGCAAGTAAAGTGTGGGAGCTTGAGGCTCTGGTACTGGAAGAAAATATTGATGTTATTGGTGTGGCTGAGGCATGGCTGGATTCCACACATGACTGGACTGTCAATCTTCAATGGTTTGCTCTCTTTTTGGAAAGACAGAGGAAATAGGAAAGATGTGGAGTGTGTCTTAATGTAAAGCAAGAATTCAAAGCATATATTAATTAGGAGATACTAGCAGAACATTGTAAAGATGTAGAATCCTTGAGGGTGGAAGTGCAGAAAGATGTAAACAATGTTAAAATACAATCTAACTAATCTATAGACCCCAAACATAACTGAGAAGTGGGTGTCACAGACTGGTACAATGGTGGTGATGGGGGACTTCAACTACCCTGGTATTGAGGTATTGATTTGGAGACATGGTTCTGCTTCAAAGAACATTTAAAAATGATAAGGCTGATCTCTCAGCTGTAACCGTTGAAAAGCATAAATTAGTAAATAAAGCATGTGAGAAAGAAATTAGTTTGGCAAAAGCACAAAATGAACGAGATGTGGTTAAAGAAAACAAAATAAACCCTAAACATTTTTTAAATATATAAATTCAAAGAAAACTAAATCAGAACCAGTAGGTGCCCAAATTAATGATAATGGAGAAATGGTCACTGGGGAAGAAGAGAAGGCGGAGCTCTTAAATGTCTTATGTATGTGTACACAAGAGAGGAGCAAAGAGCTACTGATAGCAATAGCCCAAGTATAATACACAACAATCTAAACATGGATATCCTCCAAGAAAGACCAAATAATTTAAATGTGAATAAGTTTGCAGGACCAGATCAACTTCATCCAAGAGTTCTTAAAGAGCTCAGTTGAGCTATCTCATTACCAGTTGTTAGTGAGTCTTTAAAGATCAAGAACATGGGTGTAGTGCCAAAGGATTTGCTGTGGTTAATAATACCTACTCTGAATGGTTACTGGTTGTAAGTGTGTACCCCAGGGTTCAGTGCTGGGCCCACTATTATTCAACTTGTTTATAAACAACATAGAATATGGAATTAAATGAACTGTCTCTATTCTTGCAGATGGCACAAAGATGTAGCACAGTTCAGTCTACTGAAGATGTTTATAAGCTTCAGCCTGAGCATCCACTTGGCAATAGATGTTAATTGTGGAGAAACGTAAAGCCATGCACTTGGGGTCTAATAAACTGAAGGCCACAAATGTCCTTGGGGAAGTAAAACTGGGTGAATCCTTTGTTGAGAAGTATCTGGGGGTACTGGTAGACTACATGCTAACAGTATGACATGTCAAGCAGCTGCTTCCAAGGTCACCAAGTTATTATCATGCATTAAAAGTGGCATGGAATAACAGAATAGGGATCTCCGAAAGTGATAATCATTTTTTACAATAAGAACTATAAATCTGTTGAACAGCCTCCCACAAAAGCTTGCAACAGCATCAATCACTGACAGCTTAAAAAAAAAAGATTAGACGCTTATTTAGAAGAAGATAACAGTAACAACATAATGTTGTCTGCTGCGGAATGCAGGAGCTGAACCTGGTGGGATTTCACCAGGAGAAGTAGGGAGACAGGGTCACATGGTTGCAGGCTAGTTGGGCCAATCAGGAAGTGCTATTGCAGGAGATAGTCATGTGATGTGCCATCTATCCACCATTATCATGCTAGCTGTTGCAGAGAGAGCATTTCTCTTAGATCAGGGACAGTTTAGGACATTTTGAACCACAGGATAAGAGAAAAGAAGAGACAGGAAAAGATGTGGGCCCAGTGGGATGCTGGGGAGTTGTGTGCTGCACAGAATAACTGCATTTGCCTGTGCTGGGATCTGCTGGTCATTGTAGCCCACCCTGTAAGGTCTAAAAACTTCAGTGAGGGTCACAACTGTCTGGTTTTGCTGGCTTTTTCACCTGCAAAATATTTTTTTTTGGGGGGGCAGCTCTGTTTTAAGCTTGCACACGCACCATCTCTCTCTGAGTTGGGGTTCTCGGTGCCTCTTTGTTAAAAACAATTTAAAAAAACCTTCTTTTTCTTGTGCCAGGGATTTTTTTTTTGGGGGGGGGGGTGGCAGCTCTGTTTTAGCTGTGCAGGCCCTGTCTCTCTCTAAGTTGGGGTCCACAGTGCCTCTTTGTTAAATACAGTTTAAAAAAACAATATTTTTCAGGTGGGGCCTAAAAACTTAGTACAGAGCTGCCCCCTCGTACCGTGGACCCCAACTTAGAGAGAGGGCTTGCACAGAGAGAAAGAGAGGGCATGCACAGCTAAAACATAGCTGCCTCCCCCATTTTTTTTCTATGTTGGGGTCTATGGTGCCTCTTTAATAAATACAGTTAAAAAGGGGGGCAGCTCTGTTTTAAGTGTGCAGGCCCCGTCTCTCTCTAAGTTCGGGTCCACGGTGCCTCTTTGTTAAATACAGTTTGAAAAAACAATCTTTTTCACCGGCCAAGCAATATTTTTTGGCACATCTGTCTGTTTTAGCAGGGCTGTACAAGTATGTCGTTTTGGTGTGTGTGCTGCTTCAAATATCTTTTTTTTTTAAATATTAAGTAAAATGTCTGGGAAGGGAAGGGGTGGGAAAGGATGGGGTAGAGAAAAAGATATCCCTGCAATTGCTTCTGCCACTAAGGATAAGGGTGTTGGTGCCAGTACCAATACTGTGGTCAGCAGCCATGTGCCCAGGTCCAGTAAAAGTAGCACCAGCCATTTGACCAGGCCCAGTCATAGTAGCGGCAGCACCCATTTGCCCAGGCCTGCCACTGCTAATACTAGCAGCAGCAGCAATGTACACGGTAGTAGTCGCAGCATTAGCAAACCAGAGTTGTCCATTTCCTCCAGTGGGTGTGATCTTGCTCAGCTCAGAGGGAGGAAGACTCTGACGCAATGTTTTGAGCCAGGTTTTAGTGAATTCTTCCTCCACTACAGCTACACATCACAGTAAAAGAAGCCTTTCTCTTCCATCATCTCTCTCTTCCCAGCCCCCCCCCCCCCCCCAGGAGCCCGGATGCTATGAATAGTAATGAGGAGAATTTGTCTGGTGACAGTGAACCTTAGGAGTGTGTTGCAGAGGTGGTGGTGACATGAACATAATGGCAGTTAGGTAGGTGGCTGTGGTGGGGGAGGCAAGTAGACCTTGAAAAAACATCAGAACAGGGAAGTGGTGGGGATCAGGAGGAGGCATATGATGATGTAGTTCTGGACAGGACCTGGGAACCAGGCAACAAGTAGGGGGCATTGTCAGAGCAGGAGGGCACTTCTGGCACTGGCAGCAACAAAGAGCCAAGCCAAAGTAGGGCCAGATCATCTGCAAAATGCATAGGGCAAGGTCTGCTTTTGCCAGTCGAGTAGAAAAATCAGGTGGGGGTAAACATTCTAGATTCTTCTTATCTATGATACGCTGCAGTGTGGCAATTCATTCAATCCTTCCCTGGAGAACTACGGCTCTATACTAGCAGCTGGAGCAGCAAAATGCCCTTCTTCATTTTCCAGGAAGCCATTCCTTGCTACCCCCTCTAAAAATGCGAGTGCTTGTCAGCTACTGCCAGTGCCAGACCTACACAAGTCCTACACAACAACCAAAGGTCTCCTATCCTTTGGTCTAGTCTTTAAAATCTGTGCCTCTGCTAATGCTACCACCACCAGCACCCCTGCTGCCTCTACTAACACTAGCCCTACACAACCACCACAGGTCTCATGTCCCTCTGCCTAGTCTTTAAGTACTACTAATGCCACTACTACCACCAACAGCACCTCCGCTGCCACCCTCTGCTACTACTAGGCCTACACAACCTCCCAAATGGGACTTGCCTGCTACTGCCAGGCCTACACAACCACAGGTCTTCCCCCGGTAATGCCCAAAATGGGTACATTTTCAGCGCTTGAAAAAAGCCATTGCGTCTAAAATGTAAGGGTGTCATTTTTTTAAGGGCTTGCCTGCTACTGCCCAACACAAAATAGGCAATTTTCTTGTAAAAAGCCATTGCTTCCTCTTCTGCTAAAGGTCGCCAATCCCGCTGCTACCCCGTTACAAATGGGATCATTTTTGGGGGGCTTGCTTGCTACTGCCAGGCCTACACAACCACAAGTCTACCCCCTGTGATGCCCAAAATGGGTACATTTTTCAAAACTTTTAAAAAAGCCATTACTTCTTTTCTCTTTCCAGCAACACCATCCCTATTGCTTCTCCCCATTTTTTTATGTGCTTTAAACTGGGCTATTGAAATGCTAATTAGGTCACTGGCAATTTAAATGCTAATTAAGGCACTAAAACATGTTTTTATACAGACTTGGGTGACTTCATGCTTTAGACGAAAATTCATCCCCTACTAGTTTGGTCCAAATTAAACGTTTTCGGAAAAGTTTGGCAAACCGACGAACCAAACTTTTGAAAAGTTTGCTCATCTCTACTTAACATGCTTGGTTGAACTAGATGGACATATGCCTTTTTTTAACCATATTAACTATGTAACTATGTGACATATTAATGGCAAAGTGCTGATGACCAGCATAAGAATCACATCAACTGAATGATATGAAGATCATATACCATACCATAGTACAAAGTGCCAATAGTTCAAAAAGAATGGATGATACTTAACGGTATTTAGCAACAAAGCAATAGCAAGTCTGCCTGCTATATGTCCTTGACATCCCTGACATCCCTACTTATTTGTTTCTTATTCTTGTAGCTTCTTATTTTCTGGTATCATATTTTTAGAATTTAGACCATCTGTTTTCTTTTTCTCGCATGCTAATGCTGACTCCCTTTTTATGGGCTCCATATTTGAAATATCCTTACATCTGGAATCAATGTTTGGAGAAATGGATCAGTTTTGCCTGTTGGAAACTCTGCATTATGTATCAGAGAAAGCAGTTTATCAGGGTAAGGCGGTATTTTAGGGTTATTGTCAGGTCCCGTGGGACGCCCACCTTCCAAATATGTCTGCAACCCCCAATCTCCGCTGCTAGCTTCGCCTATAGACAAGCCCCCGTCTGCCGGGACGCTAGACACGCCTCACCGGGCACGGTTGCCCCCAGGACTTTATAGCACAAAGGATGCAGACTTATGAAGGGGAAGGCAGACGAACCAGGAACGAGACTGGGCAAGGTCAAACAAGCAGAGGTCATACACGGAAGATCAGTCCGATGAAACGCAGTACACGAGGATGAGACAGAAGAATAGTCAAGTCGAGCCAAAGGTCAAACCGGGGAATCACGGGTACGCAGTACAGTGGAGCAGGCAAAATCGTAGTCAGGAAAACAGGCTAAGGTCGGTCCAGGCAGCGATCAAGGATGGTCATACACAGCAGGATAAACGAAGACAGAGCAGACACCAATTCACACCCAGCAGCACGCTATCACGGGCAAAGATCAAATGTGATGGAAACACCTTTATAGGAAGTGGCAGACATGATAGAGGGACATGATTGGTGCACTTAGGATACCAGGACTGATTTGCTAATTCAAACTATAGGGCGTTCCGCCCAGAACCACCCTGGGCTCATTGGCCCAAAACTGATTACCTCCGGCGGGCGCGCTGTGTGCAGCGCCGCCGGAGGGCATAAATACTGAGTGCTCGCGCGCGCGAGCACGACGCAGGATGTCAGGAGCGCGCCGCGATGCCAGGAGCGCGGCCGCTCCAGGCGCCGCTCGCGGCGGAACTGCCCGAGCCGCCGCTCGCGGCGGAAACAGCCGAGCGGCCGTCAGCGACGGAAGCCGCCGAATAGCCGCCCGCCGAGGACGCCGCCCCGCCAGTGCTCCGGCTGACCGACCGCAGACGGCGCGGGACCGAAGGCTGGGTGAGTAGCTCGTGACACTCGTGACAGTTATTAATTAGGGTCTTTATAGTTCGGCATATAGGATAAACTATTCGTTCGGGTTCGCCGATCACTAGTTATTTATCGTGTGTTGAATTCTTCTATATGCTTAACAAAATAAGCTAGTTATTTCTTTGGATGTCTCAAGAGTAGAATTATGATGTCCGCATACTATTTTTGGTCTTTCACCTTGCTCTCTATTCCCTTGATTGTTTTGTCAGATTTGGATACAATTTCCCAGATTAAGGGTTCAAGATAAATATTGAATAGGGTCATGGAGATGACAACCCTGTCTTGTGCCATTGCCCATTAAGATTGGGTTGGTCAGGCTTCTGTTTATATCATTTAACGTGGTAGAGGACCGTTATTGTTGCTGATTTAGTTGTGTCCCAGACTGATACGATGTAATGTGACTGCTAAAAAGAACTAGAACACCCTATCAAACACTTTCTCCCCATTAAGCTTTACTATTGCAGCCTTGGTTTTCAATTGGGGAATACAAATAATAGCCGATACTGCTACGGCAATGTTGCTAGATACTCCCCCCCCCCCTTCATAAAACCTGATAAGTGTAAGTATTTCCTCAGTGACCCATTCTAGTCTAGTCACTATTATCTTGGCAAAGTTTTTTTTACATCTGTGTTAATTAATCATGTGGGGAAGTGAATTTGTACAAATTGTAGGGTCCTTGTCAATTTTAGGGATTAGTCTGATAGCTTCCATATTCGTGATTGAAGTAAATTATTCACCTTACCCAATTCTATTGAATACTTGACATAGGTGCGGTGCTAATATAGTAGAAAACTCTGCAATATTCAGCCAGAAGGCTGTTTATGCTTGTTGTCTTCCCTGGTTGTAATTGTCCAATTGCTGTTTTTACCTCTTGAATACTAAACGTTTTCTACTTTTCCTCAATATCTTTGGAGTTTACTGTTGGAGGATCAATAATGAAGAAAAAGTCTAAATGATTTAAACCAGTTTTATGTTTGATGTTAAAGCTCTGATTTTAGAACTGGTAAAATTCTGATTTAATTTCTTCAGGAGAGCTAATAACCTGCCCGTTGTGTGGTTGAATTTTCTTAATGAAATGAATTGCTCTTTTATCTTTAACAAGCCTTTCTCCTTCTTGTTCTTTATAATTTCTCATTTCTTTCTCAGTATCGTTCCTGGGGTCTGCTTTTTCTAGCTTGGTGAGTTGGTCTGTTGAGTTAGTAAGTTTGGTATGCTTTTTCTTATATGCTTTGTTTGAGATGGCCTGGTTTGTCTTATATAAAGCGTTCACTTACCCACATAATTTGAGGAGTAATCTTGCAAAATGAGACCCGCTGAACCATCAGAGAGCTTTCTGTGCAACAAGGTGTCCAAATGGAGTCTCCTGGTGCCTCCTCATTGAGAGATTGTGATGTCCCCCTGTTCAACTGCACAGGCTCCCACTCCCCTAAAAAGCGAAAACCTCCTAGTTTACCCATAAAAACTGACCTTCCCACGCTCCAATGCGCATGTGCTAGCTCTCGTCCAATGAAAGCCACCTGCTGTGACTACATCATTCAGCAGGCGACTCTCAGCGTTTACAATGGGGAGCATGCACTGCAGCCTCAGCCATTCAGAAAGGCGTGCTCCTATCCAAGTCAATGAAAGCCACCTGCCAAATTACCTAGTCACAGCAGGCGGTGCTCACTGAGCGAGAGCCCACGCAACTCACTTCCAGAGTTTGGAGGTAAGTTTTTATGAGCGAACAGGGGGGTTTCACACAGGGGGTCATCCTGCCCCAGGAGAATGGATCAAAGCCCAGGAAAGTCAAATGCTGGTTTTGTTCCACTTTAACCCTTTAAGTGTCAGCCTACTTGGAGTTTTTGTCACCCTTTGTTGCCAGACCATTTTGCACTATTTTGCTCTCCCCATGTTCAAATGTGATTTTTGAAGGAATTTCCAGGGATTTCCCAGGAAAATTATATATAGTTTTTTTCAGAATAGTCTGGGCTTTAACATGAAATGTCTTGTTTGTAATTTTTTAGGTGTATTCTTAATTTTTTGGGGTGAAATATGTGAAAAAAATCTATTTTTTACAATTTGTAGTGTTTTTTTTGTAATAAAAAATGTAAGTTTGTCAAAAAAATGTTATTGCTATCGGTTACAGCACATATGTACGCTATGCGCACCTTGCAGTTTTTCCAGAAAAAGGACCCTTTACATTTTGGAATACCCCCAACAAACTATATATTCTCTGGAAGTACACTCCTCAAGATATCTAGGTGTACCAGGCTTGTTGATGTGGCCACAGTTTTCTGGAAGTAATCCCTCAATGTAATCTTTGGTTGCAAAGAGTTTCCCTAAAAAACTATATACAAACAAGAAAAAACAAGTGTAATCTGAAAAAGCAAGGTCCTCCGAACAGAACGATACCCAACATGCATAGCTACTGTCAAGGGAAGAGTTGCCAAGCACCCCAAAGTAAAGCATGTGTGTAACAGCAATTTTACTTGAAAATTTCAGCTCTGCAGACAAAGTGCGCACCTTGCGATTTTTCAGCCAAAACAATCCTTTATATTTGGAATATCCCCCATAAACCATATATTCCCTGAAAGTACACATGTTTAGCTTTCTAAGCGTACCCAGCTTGTTGTAGTGAGCTCATCTTTCTGTAATTAATCCCTCAAAGAATTCTTTGGTTGCGCAGGGTTTCCCTAAAAAAAGTATAAAAAAGCTGAATAAAAAACACCTTTTCCTAAAATATAAATATGCAAACAAGAAAAAACAAACTAAGTCTGAAAGCGCAAGGTCCCCCGAACAGAACAATACCCAACATGCATAGCTCCTTTTAACCCTTTTAATTGTCACCCTCTGACAGGTCATTTTTCCCCATTTTGCGCCATTTTTGCTGGCATTTTCAGGAAAATTATATATATATATATTTTTGCAGCAGAGTTTAGGCTTTAACATGAAATGTCTTGTTTGTAAATTTAATTCTGTTTTTTACAATTTTATTATTAAGTAAAAATAAAATAAATAAATACATTTTTTTTTTAGAAAATGGTCTCCTTTATTTTAAATAAAAAATGTATTTTATTAGGGAAAACCATATTGCATGTGAAAGCCCCATTTCTACCGATTAGAACGGTACCACATCTTTATCAGTAGCCCCCTGTTCCTGCCCAGGAGACCCCCCCAACTGAAACAAGTACTTTATAACTAGAGATGAGGGAACTTTTGAAAAATTCGATTCGACTGATTTGCTGAATTTTCCGACAAAAATCGTTTCGACCCGAATTTATTCGCGACGAATCGCTATTAAAAACGGCTATTTCTGAGCCTCCTAGAGCCTCAATAGGGTTGTAAACCATTTTGCCTTGCTGTAACACGCATAGGATGCGTGCTGGGTTAGTTAAATAATACTGTAAATAAATATCACATGCAGATCACAGGCATCGCTAATAGAATCGCAGAGCGGCACAATTGCAGAGAATTGAAGTGGCATCACTATGAGGGGCAGGAGCCCAAACATTGCTTTAAAGAGACACTGGAGTTGGCAGCAGCAGGAGCCCAAAAATTGGATGAATCACACCCTGGAGTTGCAAGCAGCAGCAGGAGCCCAAACATTGGCTGAAAGAGACACTGGAGTTGGCAGCAGCAGGAGCCCAAACATTGACTGACACACCCTGGAGTTTCAAGCAGCAGCAGCAGCAGGAGCCCAAACATAGCTTGAAAGAGACACTGGAGTTGGCTGCAGGAGCCCAAAGATTGGATGAATCACACCCTGCAGTTGCAAGCAGCAGCAGCAGGAGCCCAAATATTACTTTAAAGAGACACTGGATTTGGCAGCAGGAGCCCAAAATTGGATGAATCACACCCTGGAGTTGGCAGCAGCAGCAGGAGCCCAAACATTACTTTAAAGAGACACTGGGGTTGGCTTCAGGAGCCCAAAAATTGGATGAATCACACCCTGGAGTTGGCAGCAGCAGGAGCCCAAACATTACTTTAAAGAGACACTGGAGTTGGCTTCAGGAGCCCAAAAATTGGATGAATCACACCCTGGAGTTGGCAGCAGCAGCCGCAGGAGCCCAAATATTACTTTAAAGAGACACTGGAGTTGGCAGCAGGAGCCCAAAGATTGGATGAATCACACCCTGGAGTTGGCAGCAGCAGCAGCAGGAGCCCAAACATTACTTTAAAGAGACACTGGGGTTGGCAGCAGGAGCCCAAAAATTGGATGAATCACACCCTGGAGTTGGCAGCAGCAGCAGCAGCAGGAGCCCAAACATTACTTTAAAGAGACACTGGGGTTGGCAGCAGGAGCCCAAAGATTGGATGAATCACACCCTGGAGTTGGCAGCAGCAGCAGCAGGAGCCAAAACATTACTTTAAAGAGACACTGGGGTTGGCTTCAGGAGCCCAAAAATTGGATGATTCACACCCTGGAGTTGGCAGCAGCAGCAGGAGCCCAAACATTACTTTAAAGAGACACTGGAGTTGGCTTCAGGAGCCCAAAAATTGGATGAATCACACCCTGGAGTTGGCAGCAGCAGCAGCAGCAGGAGCCCAAACATTACTTTAAAGAGACACTGGGGTTGGCTTCAGGAGCCCAAAAATTGGATGAATCACACCCTGGAGTTGGCAGCAGCAGCAGCAGCAGGAGCCAAAACATTACTTTAAAGAGACACTGGGGTTGGCTTCAGGAGCCCAAAAATTGGATGAATCACACCCTGGAGTTGGCAGCAGCAGCAACAGCAGCAGGAGCCCAAACATTACTGTAAAGAGACACTGGGGTTGGCAGCAGGAGCCCAAAAATTGGATGAATCACACCCTGGAGTTGGCAGCAGCAGCAGCAGCAGGAGCCCAAACATTACTTTAAAGAGACGCTGGGGTTGGCAGCAGGAGCCCTAAGATTGGATGAATCACACCCTGGAGTTGGCAGCAGCAGCAGCAGGAGCCCAAACATTACTTTAAAGAGACACTGGGGTTGGCTTCAGGAGCCCAAAAATTGGATGAATCACACCCTGGAGTTGGCAGCAGCAGCAGCAGCAGCAGGAGCCCAAACATTACTTTAAAGAGACACTGGGGTTGGCTTCAGGAGCCCAAAAATTGGATGAATCACACCCTGGAGTTGGCAGCAGCAGCAGCAGGAGCCAAAACATTACTTTAAAGAGACACTGGGGTTGGCTTCAGGAGCCCAAAAATTAGATGAATCACACCCTGGAGTTGGCAGCAGCAGCAGGAGCCCAAACATTACTTTAAAGAGACACTGGGGTTGGCTTCAGGAGCCCGAAAATTGGATGAATCACACCCTGGAGTTGATGGAAGCAGCAGCAGCAGCAGGAGTCCAAACATTACTTTAAAGAGACACTGGGGTTGGCTTCAGGAGCCCAAAAATTGGATGAATCACACCCTGGAGTTGGCAGCAGCAGCAGCAGGAGCCAAAACATTACTTTAAAGAGACACTGGGGTTGGCTTCAGGAGCCCAAAAATTGGATGAATCACACCCTGGAGTTGGCAGCAGCAGCAGCAGCAGGAGCCCAAACATTACTTTAAAGAGACACTGGGGTTGGCTTCAGGAGCCCAAAAATTGGATGAATCACACCCTGGAGTTGGCAGCAGCAGCAGCAGGAGCCCAAATATTACTTTAAAGAGACACTGGAGTTGGCTTCAGGAGCCAAAAAATTGGATGAATCACACCCTGGAGTTGGCAGAAGCAGCAGCAGCAGGAGCCCAAACATTACTTTAAAGAGACACTGGAGTTGGCTTCAGGAGCCCAAAAATTGGATGAATCACACCCTGGAGTTGGCAGCAGCAGCAGCAGCAGGAGCCCAAACATCACTTTAAAGAGACACTGGGGTTGGCTTCAGGAGCCCAAAAATTGGATGATTCACACCCTGGAGTTGGCAGCAGCAGCAGCAGGAGCCCAAACATTACTTTAAAGAGACACTGGAGTTGGCTTCAGGAGCCCAAAAATTGGATGAATCACACCCTGGAGTTGGCAGCAGCAGCAGCAGCAGGAGCCCAGACATTACCTTAAAGAGACACTGGAGTTGGCTTCAGGAGCCCAAAAATTGGATGAATCACACCCTGGAGTTGGCAACAGCAGCAGCAGCAGGAGCCCAAACATTACTTTAAAGAGACACTGGGGTTGGCAGCAGGAGCCCAAAGATTGGACGAATCACACCCTGGAGTTGGCAGCAGCAGCAGCAGCAGCAGGAGCCCAAGCATTACTTTTAAGAGACACTGGGGTTGGCTTCAGGAGCCCAAAAATTGGATGAATCACACCCTGGAGTTGGCAGCAGCAGCAGCAGCAGCAGGAGCCCAAACATTACTTTAAAGAGACACTGGGGTTGGCTTCAGGAGCCCAAAAATTAGATGAATCACACCCTGGAGTTGGCAGCAGCAGCAGCAGCAGGAGCCCAAACATTACTTTAAAGAGACACTGGGGTTGGCTTCAGGAGCCCAAAAATTGGATGAATCACACCCTGGAGTTGGCAGCAGCAGCAGGAGCCCAAACATTACTTTAAAGAGACACTGGAGTTGGCTTCAGGAGCCCAAAAATTGGATAAATCACACCCTGGAGTTGGCAGCAGCAGCAGGAGCCCAAACATTACTTTAAAGAGACACTGGGGTTGGCTTCAGGAGCCCAAAAATTGGATGAATCACACCCTGGAGTTGGCAGCAGCAGCCGCAGGAGCCCAAATATTACTTTAAAGAGACACTGGAGTTGGCTTCAGGAGCCCAAAAATTGGATGAATCACACCCTGGAGTTGGCAGCAGCAGCAGCAGCAGGAGCCCAAACATCACTTTAAAGAGACACTGGGGTTGGCTTCAGGAGCCCAAAAATTGGATGATTCACACCCTGGAGTTGGCAGCAGCAGCAGCAGGAGCCCAAACATTACTTTAAAGAGACACTGGAGTTGGCTTCAGGAGCCCAAAAATTGGATGAATCACACCCTGGAGTTGGCAGCAGCAGCAGCAGCAGGAGCCCAGACATTACCTTAAAGAGACACTGGAGTTGGCTTCAGGAGCCCAAAAATTGGATGAATCACACCCTGGAGTTGGCAACAGCAGCAGCAGCAGGAGCCCAAACATTACTTTAAAGAGACACTGGGGTTGGCAGCAGGAGCCCAAAGATTGGACGAATCACACCCTGGAGTTGGCAGCAGCAGCAGCAGCAGCAGGAGCCCAAGCATTACTTTTAAGAGACACTGGGGTTGGCTTCAGGAGCCCAAAAATTGGATGAATCACACCCTGGAGTTGGCAGCAGCAGCAGCAGCAGCAGGAGCCCAAACATTACTTTAAAGAGACACTGGGGTTGGCTTCAGGAGCCCAAAAATTAGATGAATCACACCCTGGAGTTGGCAGCAGCAGCAGCAGCAGGAGCCCAAACATTACTTTAAAGAGACACTGGGGTTGGCTTCAGGAGCCCAAAAATTGGATGAATCACACCCTGGAGTTGGCAGCAGCAGCAGGAGCCCAAACATTACTTTAAAGAGACACTGGGGTTGGCTTCAGGAGCCCAAAAATTGGATAAATCACACCCTGGAGTTGGCAGCAGCAGCAGCAGCAGCAGGAGCCCAAACATTGCTTTAAAGAGACACTGGGGTTGGCAGCAGGAGCCCAAAAATTGGATGAATCACTCCCTGGAGTTGGCATCAGCAGGAGCCCAAAAATTGGATGAATCACACCCTGGAGTTGGCAGCAGCAGGAGCCCAAAAATTGGCCTAAAGACATAAATATGTTTTGCACCATTTGGAAAGTGTAAAACGTGGCACCATGCTGAATCTAGTCGCATGCATCAGCCATTGGTGGGTGGAAAACCTGACTGATCCATCCCTGATTCATTTTGACAAAGGTGAGTCTCTCCACATTTTTAGTTGATAGATGAGTTCTCCTCGCCGTAACTATGGCCCCCGCCGCACTAAACACCCGCTCAGATGGCACGCTACTTGCCGGGCAGGACAGCTTTTCCAGGGCAAACTCTGCTAGTTGCGGCCACAAATCAAGTTTGGCTGCCCAGAAGTCCAGCGGATCCTCAAGGTGTGTTGGCATGGTCATGTCAAAGTATGACATGACCTGCTGGTTCAGGTCCTGTTCCAGGTCTTCCTGCTGCTCATGAGTAGCCTCACTATGCGGGTGTAGATAGATACTCATTAGCGACTGAAGACTGAGGCTGCTGCTGATGGAGCTGCTGCTGCCGCTCCTGCCAACCCCCCCAGCAGCCATGACAGTGGAAGGTGAGCGCAGAGGTCCCCTCGAGTCAGACCTGCGAGAGTATGGACCATGGCGCAGATAGGCATCGGCCAACTGCCTACGTAGAATGTCTTTGTAGTAGTTCAGTTTGTCCTCCCTCTCGGTGGGTTTAAAATATGCCCCCATTTTGTGCCGGAAGCGAGGGTCCAATAAGGTGGACAGCCAGAAGTCATCCCGCCGACAGATGGAAACAATTCTGGGGTCACTACGCAAGCATGTGAGCATGCTTCCTGCCATTTGCGCAAGTGACTCGGATGGACTACCTGTCTCCATCTCCACTGCATACTGCCACGGTGTGCCCGGGTCCTCTGTCTCGCCTTCCTCAAAAACCTCTAGCTCCTCTGGCTGCTCCTGCTCCTCCTCTCCTGTCCGCTGACTAGATAAACCAGCCATTTTGCCAAGCCTAAACTGTGTTTCGCTGGGCAACTCCTCCTCCTCTTCCTCCTCCTCCTCCAGTTCAGCTCCAACGGGGTTCATGTGGCCGTAAGATGTAAACGCCATGTCTCCAGGGCCCTGACCAGCCATGGTTTCCAACATGTGCTGTAGTACATGAAGCAGTGGAATCACGTCGTTCATCCCGTAATTCTGCCGACTGACAAATAAAGTGGCTTCCTCAAAGGGCCTGAGCAAACGGCAGGTGTCACGTATGAGCTGCCACTGGTTGACATTGAAGTTACACAGGGGAGTCCCCCTATGATGGCTTTTCTCTGTTCATATAATCGGTCCAACATGTGAAGGGTGGAATTCCAACGGGTGGAAACATCGCAAATCAGACTATGTTGGGGGATACCGTTCTGACGCTGTAGCTCAAGAAGGGTGTGTTTGGCGGTGTATGAGTGGCTGAAGTGCATGCAAAGTTTCCTTGAAGTTGTTAGGATGTCTTGCAGATGGGGGGAACACTTCAGAAACCGCTTGACAACCATATTGAAGACGTGAGCCATGCAGGGGGCATGGGTCAGGCTTCCTTGGCGCAGCGCAGACAAAATGTTCTTCCCATTGTCGGTAACCATGATTCCCATTTTAAGTTTTCTTGGAGTAAGCCATGTTTGGATTTCCTGATGAATAAATTTAAGCAGTTCCTCCCCTGTGTGACTCCGTTAGCCAAGACAAACCATGTGAAGCACTGCATGACACCTCTGTGCCCTGCACACATGGTAGACTGGAGGGGCACTGAGACTTGAGCCTACAGTGGAGGGTGAGGAGATGGCAGAGGATGAGGAGGCCGAGTCGCACAGTGTCACAGGCCCAAGGGGCAGGGAACGCGGAGGCCGAAGCGGCGGGACCTGTCCAAGTTGCTGCTGCAAAGGGACCACATTCACCCAGTGGCCCGTAAACGACATGTACTGTCCCTGACCGTAGTTACAGCTCCAGACGTCGGCGCTGCCATGCACTTTGCTACACACCGACAGGCTCAAGGACTGTCCCACCTTCTGTTCAACAAAAGTGTGCAGCGCTGGTACTGCCTTCTTGGCAAAGAAATAACAGCTTGGGACTCTCCACCTCGGCTCGGCACAAGCCATCAGTTCTCTGAAAGGTGCAGAGTCCACCACCTGAAAAGGGAGCCACTGCAGCACCAGCAACTTGGACAGGAGCACATTCAGCTTCTGCGCCGTAGGATGAGTGGGCGCATACTGCTGTCTCTTGGACATGGCTTCGCTGATGGATTGCTGGCGGGATGCATGACTTGGAGGAGCAGGAGCGACATGGAGGATGGAGGATGGAGCGAGGATGGGTATGACGCACAGCTGCCTTCGGGTGAGGTGCTGGAGCCTTGGCTGGCAGAAATTGGGAGCGGCGTGCCACTCGGTGAGGAAGCAGTCTGGCCCACCTCTCCGAAGCCTAGGTTCTCCCAGGCCGCTTTATGGTGACGCTGCATATGTTGACGCAGGGCCGTGGTGCCAACATTTGGACCCTGGTCACGCTTCACCTTCTGCCTACATATCTTGCATGTGGCCATGTTACCCTCCTGCGGATGCTTCAGGAAAAACTGCCACACTGCTGAGTAGCTACTTTTCCCACCAACAGGCCTCACTGATTAGCTGCTATTGTCGCCAACTCCAGGAACCCCTGCCCCACAACCTCCCGATAAGGTAGCCTGCCGCGCAGCAGGTGCTCTACCCCGGCCCCGGCCCCGTTTGGCTCCAGGCTTTACAATTGTGCCCCCATGCTGCCTGCCAACCATGCTGCTAACACCTTGCTGCCTGAGCTGCTGACTCCGGGGCAACCTGCGCCCCTCTTCTCCTGATGATGACGATGAAGCCCCTTCATCACCCGGCTCCCAAGTGCGATCGGCTTCATCGTCATCATCATTGGCTGTACGTCACTGATGTTCGTGGATTCGTCAACAGTGTCTGCCGCAGGAGCTGGAACGCTCGCAGCACCCACGGCACTGTCCACATCACTATTTGTCTGCCTAGCTAAAGAAGCCACCTCCATTTCTTGGCTGGGCAGTAGCTGCTGACTGTCCTCTATCTGATCGTCCTCCTCACTAAAGAGTGGAGCTGAACCCAAAGCATGGGATACGTCGCTGGGGGAGGGAACGGCGTAGGACAGAGGCAATGGGAGGACAGGGACTGCTCTCGGGGCATGCCAACTCAGGGTTGTGTCAGAGGAACCTACCGACCCTAGACTCTCAGACGTAAGTTGTGATGATGTTGTTGATGAGCGCGTTAACCAATCTACCACGGCAGATGCGTTACTGGTGGAGACCCGACCGCTAGCAGATACTGGCAGATTAGGTCTCTCAGCGTGACTCCTGCTGCTACTGGCCCCCAGTCTGTTGCGACCTCTGCCTGCGGAATCTTGGCCTCTGCCACTCCTCTTTTCACTTTTCAGGCACTTGTCTGCCCGACATAGTCTAACTGGTGTGGTAGTAGGTGATATTTTAAGAACCCCCAGGCAGCGGTGGGTCTATATGAAACAGAATATAATGCACACCAAAAGTGAGCAGTAACACTCAGCCTCCAACAGGCCTGCTTAGTGTAAATAAGAGAGCTGCTTAGTGTAAATAAAGAGGGGTATGGTATGTTACAGAATGGGATGCCCCAACAGCAGTGCACCTGGGAGCAGTAGTACTATGCACAGCAAAAGTGTCTTTATCAGGCCAAATTACTTTTAGAATAAGTGCAAAGGGTTATAGTAAATAGAGGCTGGTGTAGTCACAGAATGGGATGCCCCAACCGCAGTGCACCTGGGAGCAGTAGTACTATGCACAGCAAAAGTGTCTTTATCAGGCCAAATTACTTTTAGAATAAGTGCAAAGGGTCATAGTAAATAGAGGCTGGTGTAGTCACAGAATGGGATGCCACAACCGCAGTGCACCTGGGAGCAGTAGTACTATGCACAGCAAAAGTGTCTTTATCAGGCCAAATTACTTTTAGAATAAGTGCAAAGGGTCATAGTAAATAGAGGCTGGTGTAGTCACAGAATGGGATGCCACAACCGCAGTGCACCTGGGAGCAGTAGGACTATGCACAGCAAAAGTGTCTTTATCAGGCCAAATTACTTTTAGAATAAGTGCAAAGGGTTATAGTAAATAGAGGCTGGTGTAGTCACAGAATGGGATGCCACAACCGCAGTGCACCTGGGAGCAGTAGTACTATGCAAAGAAAAAGTGTCTTTATCAGGCCAAATTACTTTTAGAATAAGTGCAAAGGGTTATAGTAAATAGAGGCTGGTGTAGTCACAGAATGGGATGCCCCAACCGCAGTGCACCTGGGAGCAGTAGTACTATGCACAGCAAAAGTGTCTTTATCAGGCCAAATTAGTGCAAAAGGTTATAGTAAATAGAGGCTGGTGTAGTCACAGAATGGGATGCCCCAACCGCAGTGCACCTGGGAGCAGTAGTACTATGCACAGCAAAAGTGTCTTTATCAGGCCAAATTACTTTTAGAATAAGTGCAAAGGGTTATAGTAAATAGAGGCTGGTGTAGTCACAGAATGGGATGCCACAACCGCAGTGCACCTGGGAGCAGTAGTACTATGCACAGCAAAAGTGTCTTTATCAGGCCAAATTACTTTTAGAATAAGTGCAAAGGGTTATAGTAAATAGAGGCTGGTGTAGTCACAGAATGGGATGCCACAACCGCAGTGCACCTGGGAGCAGTAGTACTATGCACAGCAAAAGTGTCTTTATCAGGCCAAATTACTTTTAGAATAAGTGCAAAGGGTTATAGTAAATAGAGGCTGGTGTAGTCACAGAATGGGATGCCACAACCGCAGTGCACCTGGGAGCAGTAGTACTATGCACAGCAAAAGTGTCTTAATCAGGCCAAATTACTTTTAGAATAAGTGCAAAGGGTTATAGTAAATAGAAGCTGGTGTAGTCACAGAATGGGATGCCACAACCGCAGTGCACCTGGGAGCAGTAGTACTATGCACAGCAAAAGTGTCTTTATCAGGCCAAATTACTTTTAGAATAAGTGCAAAGGGTTATAGTAAATAGAGGCTGGTGTAGTCACAGAATGGGATGCCACAACCGCAGTGCACCTGGGAGCAGTAGTACTATGCACAGCAAAAGTGTCTTTATCAGGCCAAATTACTTTTAGAATAAGTGCAAAGGGTTATGGTACATAGAGGCTGGTGTAGTCACAGAATGGGATGCCAAAACCGCAGTGCACCTGGAAGCAGTAGTACTATGCACAGCAAAAGTGTCTTTATCAGGCCAAATTACTTTTAGAATAAGTGCAAAGGGTTATAGTAAATAGAGGCTGGTGTAGTCACAGAATGGGATGCCCCAACCGCAGTGCACCTGGGAGCAGTAGTACTATGCACAGCAAAAGTGTCTTTATCAGGCCAAATTACTTTTAGAATAAGTGCAAAGGGTCATAGTAAATAGAGGCTGGTGTAGTCACAGAATGGGATGCCACAACCGCAGTGCACCTGGGAGCAGTAGTACTATGCACAGCAAAAGTGTCTTTATCAGGCCAATTTACTTTTAGAATAAGTGCAAAGGGTTATAGTAAATAGAGGCTGGCGTAGTCACAGAATGGGATGCCCCAACCGCAGTGCACCTGGGAGCAGTAGTACTATGCACAGCAAAAGTGTCTTTATCAGGCCAAATTACTTTTAGAATAAGTGCAAAGGGTTATAGTAAATAGAGGCTGGTGTAGTCACAGAATGGGATGCCCCAACCGCAGTGCACCTGGGAGCAGTAGTACTATGCACAGCAAAAGTGTCTTTATCAGGCCAAATTACTTTTAGAATAAGTGCAAAGGGTTATAGTAAATAGAGGCTGGTGTAGTCACAGAATGGGATGCCCCAACCGCAGTGCACCTGGGAGCAGTAGTACTATGCACAGCAAAAGTGTCTTTATCAGGCCAAATTACTTTTAGAATAAGTGCAAAGGGTTAAAGTAAATAGAGGTTGGTGTAGTCACAGAATGGGATGCCACAACCGCAGTGCACCTGGGAGCAGTAGTACTATGCACAGCAAAAGTGTCTTTATCAGGCCAAATTACTTTTAGAATAAGTGCAAAGGGTTGTAGTAAATAGAGGCTGGTGTAGTCACAGAATGGGATGCCACAACCGCAGTGCACCTGGGAGCAGTAGTACTATGCACAGCAAAAGTGTCTTTATCAGGCCAAATTACTTTTAGAATAAATGCAAAGGGTTATAGTAAATAGAGGCTGGAGTAGTCACAGAATGGGATGCCACAACCACAGTGCACCTGGGAGCAGTAGTACTATGCACAGCAAAAGTGTCTTTATCAGGCCAAATTACTTTTAGAATAAGTGCAAAGGGTTATAGTAAATAGAGGCTGGTGTAGTCACAGAATGGGATGCCCCAACCGCAGTGCACCTGGGAGCAGTAGTACTATGCACAGCAAAAGTGTCTTTATCAGGCAAAATTACTTTTAGAATAAGTGCAAAGGGTTATAGTAAATAGAGGCTGGTGTAGTCACAGAATGGGATGCCCCAACCGCAGTGCACCTGGGAGCAGTAGTACTATACACAGCAAAAGTGTCTTTATCAGGCCAAATTACTTTTAGAATAAGTGCAAAGGGTTATAGTAAATAGAGGCTGGTGTAGTCACAGAATGGGATGCCACAACCTCAGTGCACCTGGGAGCAGTAGTACTATGCACAGCAAAAGTGTCTTTATTAGGCCAAATTACTTTTAGAATAAGTGCAAAGGGTTATAGTAAATAGAGGCTGGTGTAGTCACAGAATGGGATGCCACAACCGCAGTGCACCTGGGAGCAGTAGTACTATGCACAGCAAAAGTGGCTTTATCAGGCCAAATTACTTTTAGAATAAGTGCAAAGGGTTATAGTAAATAGAGGCTGGTGTAGTCACAGAATGGGATGCCCCAACCGCAGTGCACCTGGGAGCAGTAGTACTATGCACAGCAAAAGTGTCTTTATCAGGCCAAATTACTTTTAGAATAAGTGCAAAGGGTTATAGTAAATAGAGGCTGGTGTAGTCACAGAATAGGATGCCACAACCGCAGTGCACCTGGGAGCAGTAGTACTATGCACAGCAAAAGTGTCTTTATCAGGCCAAATTACTTTTAGAATAAGTGCAAAGGGTTATAGTAATTAGAGGCTGGTGTAGTCACAGAATGGGATGCCCCAACCGCAGTGCACCTGGGAGCAGTAGTACTATGCACAGCAAAAGTGTCTTTATCAGGCCAAATTACTTTTAGAATAAGTGCAAATGGTTATAGTAAATAGAGGCTGGTGTAGTCACAGAATGGGATGCCACAACCGCAGTGCACCTGGGAGCAGTAGTACTATGCACAGCAAAAGTGTCTTTATCAGGCCAAATTACTTTTAGAATAAGTGCAAAGGGTTATAGTAAATAGAGGCTGGTGTAGTCACAGAATGGGATGCCCCAACCGCAGTGCACCTGGGAGCAGTAGTACTATGCACAGCAAAAGTGTCTTTATCAGGCCAAATTACTTTTAGAATAAGTGCAAAGGGTTATAGTAAATAGAGGCTGGTGTAGTCACAGAATGGGATGCCCCAACCGCAGTGCACCTGGGAGCAGTAGTACTATGCATAGCAAAAGTGTCTTTATCAGGCCAAATTACTTTTAGAATAAGTGCAAAGGGTTATAGTAAATAGAGGCTGGTGTAGTCACAGAATGGGATGCCACAACCGCAGTGCACCTGGGAGCAGTAGTACTATGCAAAGCAAAAGTGTCTTTATCAGGCCAAATTACTTTTAGAATAAGTGCAAAGGGTTATAGTAAATAGAGGCTGGTGTAGTCACAGAATGGGATGCCCCAACCGCAGTGCACCTGGGAGCAGTAGTACTATGCACAGCAAAAGTGTCTTTATCAGGCCAAATTACTTTTAGAATAAGTGCAAAGGGTTATAGTAAACAGAGGCTGGTGTATTCACAGAATGGGATGCCACAACCGCAGTGCACCTGGGAGCAGTAGTACTATGCACAGCAAAAGTGTCTTTATCAGGCCAAATTACTTTTAGAATAAGTGCAAAGGGTTATAGTAAATAGAGGCTGGTGTAGTCACAGAATGGGATGCCCCAACCGCAGTGCACCTGGGAGCAGTAGTACTATGCACAGCAAAAGTGTCTTTATCAGGCCAAATTACTTTTAGAATAAGTGCACCTGGGAGCAGTAGTACTATGCACAGCAAAAGTGTCTTTATCAGGCCAAATTACTTTTAGAATAAGTGCAAAGGGTTATAGTAAATAGAGGCTGGTGTAATCACAGAATGGGATGCCACAACCGCAGTGCACCTGGGAGCAGTAGTACTATGCACAGCAAAAGTGTCTTTATCAGGCCAAATTACTTTTAGAATAAGTGCAAAGGGTTATAGTAAATACAGGCTGGTGTAGTCACAGAATGGGATGCCCCAACCGCAATGCACCTGGGAGAAGTAGTACTATGCACAGCAAAAGTGTCTTTATCAAGCCAAATTACTTTTAGAATAAGTGCAAAAGGTTATAGTAAATAGAGGTTGGTGTAGTCACAGAATGGGATGCCACAACCGCAGTGCACCTGGGAGCAGTAGTACTATGCACAGCAAAAGTGTCTTTATCAGGCCAAAACACTTTTAGAATAAGTTCAAAGGGTTATAGTAAATAGAGGCTGGTGTAGTCACAGAATGGGATGCCCCAACCGCAGTGCACCTGGGAGCAGTAGTAGTATGCACAGCAAAAGTGTCTTTATCAGGCCAAATTACTTTTAGAATAAGTGCAAAGAGTTATAGTAAATAGAGGCTGGAGTAGTCACAGAATGGGATGCCACAACCACAGTGCACCTGGGAGCAGTAGTACTATGCACAGCAAAAGTGTCTTTATCAGGCCAAATTACTTTTAGAATAAGTGCAAAGGGTTATAGTAAATAGAGGCTGGTGTAGTCACAGAATGGGATGCCCCAACCGCAGTGCACCTGGGAGCAGTAGTACTATGCACAGCAAAAGTGTCTTTATCAGGCAAAATTACTTTTAGAATAAGTGCAAAGGGTTATAGTAAATAGAGGCTGGTGTAGTCACAGAATGGGATGCCCCAACCGCAGTGCACCTGGGAGCAGTAGTACTATACACAGCAAAAGTGTCTTTATCAGGCCAAATTACTTTTAGAATAAGTGCAAAGGGTTATAGTAAATAGAGGCTGGTGTAGTCACAGAATGGGATGCCACAACCTCAGTGCACCTGGGAGCAGTAGTACTATGCACAGCAAAAGTGTCTTTATTAGGCCAAATTACTTTTAGAATAAGTGCAAAGGGTTATAGTAAATAGAGGCTGGTGTAGTCACAGAATGGGATGCCACAACCGCAGTGCACCTGGGAGCAGTAGTACTATGCACAGCAAAAGTGGCTTTATCAGGCCAAATTACTTTTAGAATAAGTGCAAAGGGTTATAGTAAATAGAGGCTGGTGTAGTCACAGAATGGGATGCCCCAACCGCAGTGCACCTGGGAGCAGTAGTACTATGCACAGCAAAAGTGTCTTTATCAGGCCAAATTACTTTTAGAATAAGTGCAAAGGGTTATAGTAAATAGAGGCTGGTGTAGTCACAGAATAGGATGCCACAACCGCAGTGCACCTGGGAGCAGTAGTACTATGCACAGCAAAAGTGTCTTTATCAGGCCAAATTACTTTTAGAATAAGTGCAAAGGGTTATAGTAAATAGAGGCTGGTGTAGTCACAGAATGGGATGCCCCAACCGCAGTGCACCTGGGAGCAGTAGTACTATGCACAGCAAAAGTGTCTTTATCAGGCCAAATTACTTTTAGAATAAGTGCAAATGGTTATAGTAAATAGAGGCTGGTGTAGTCACAGAATGGGATGCCACAACCGCAGTGCACCTGGGAGCAGTAGTACTATGCACAGCAAAACTGTCTTTATCAGGCCAAATTACTTTTAGAATAAGTGCAAAGGGTTATAGTAAATAGAGGCTGGTGTAGTCACAGAATGGGATGCCCCAACCGCAGTGCACCTGGGAGCAGTAGTACTATGCACAGCAAAAGTGTCTTTATCAGGCCAAATTACTTTTAGAATAAGTGCAAAGGGTTATAGTAAATAGAGGCTGGTGTAGTCACAGAATGGGATGCCCCAACCGCAGTGCACCTGGGAGCAGTAGTACTATGCATAGCAAAAGTGTCTTTATCAGGCCAAATTACTTTTAGAATAAGTGCAAAGGGTTATAGTAAATAGAGGCTGGTGTAGTCACAGAATGGGATGCCACAACCGCAGTGCACCTGGGAGCAGTAGTACTATGCACAGCAAAAGTGTCTTTATCAGGCCAAAACACTTTTAGAATAAGTTCAAAGGGTTATAGTAAATAGAGGCTGGTGTAGTCACAGAATGGGATGCCCCAACCGCAGTGCACCTGGGAGCAGTAGTAGTATGCACAGCAAAAGTGTCTTTATCAGGCCAAATTACTTTTAGAATAAGTGCAAAGAGTTATAGTAAATAGAGGCTGGTGTAGTCACAGAATGGGATGCCACAACAGCAGTGCACCTTGGAGCAGTAGTACTATGCACAGCAAAAGTGTCTTTATCAGGCCAAATTACTTTTAGAATAAGTGCAAAGGGTTATAGTAAATAGAGGCTGGTGTAGTCACAGAATGGGATGCCCCAATCGGAGTGCACCTGGGAGCAGTAGTACTATGCACAGCAAAAGTGTCTTTATCAGGCCAAATTACTTTTAGAATAAGTGCAAAGGGTTATAGTAAATAGAGGCTGGTGTAGTCACAGAATGGGATGCCACAACCGCAGTGCACCTGGGAGCAGTAGTACTATGCACAGCAAAAGTGTCTTTATCAGGACAAATTACTTTTAGAATAAGTGCAAAGGGTTATAGTAAATAGAGGCTGGTGTAGTCACAGAATGGGATGCCCCAACCGCAGTGCACTTGGGAGCAGTAGTACTATGCACAGCAAAAGTGTCTTTATCAGGCCAAATTACTTTTAGAATAAGTGCACCTGGGAGCAGTAGTACTATGCACAGCAAAACTGTCTTTATCAGGCCAAATTACTTTTAGAATAAGTGCAAAGGGTTATAGTAAATAGAGGCTGGTGTAATCACAGAATGGGATGCCACAACCGCAGTGCACCTGGGAGCAGTAGTACTATGCACAGCAAAAGTGTCTTTATCAGGCCAAATTACTTTTAGAATAAGTGCAAAGGGTTATAGTAAATACAGGCTGGTGTAGTCACAGAATGGGATGCCCCAACCGCAATGCACCTGGGAGAAGTAGTACTATGCACAGCAAAAGTGTCTTTATCAAGCCAAATTACTTTTAGAATAAGTGCAAAGGGTTATAGTAAATAGAGGCTGGTGTAGTCACAGAATGGGATGCCACAACCGCAGTGCACCTGGAAGCAGTAGTACTATGCACAGCAAAAGTGTCTTTATAGGCCAAATTACTTTTAGAATAAGTGCAAAGGGTTATAGTAAATAGAGGCTGGTGTAGTCACAGAATGGGATGCCCCAACCGCAGTGCACCTGGGAGCAGTAGTACTATGCACAGCAAAAGTGTCTTTATCAGGCCAAATTACATTTAGAATAAGTGCAAAGGGTTATAGTAAATAGAGGCTGGTGTAATCACAGAATGGGATGCCACAACCGCAGTGCACCTGGGAGCAGTAGTACTATGCACAGCAAAAGTGTCTTTATCAGGCCAAATTACTTTTAGAATAAGTGCAAAGGGATATAGTAAATACAGGCTGGTGTAGTCACAGAATGGGATGCCCCAACCGCAATTCACCTGGGAGAAGTAGTACTATGCACAGCAAAAGTGTCTTTATCAAGCCAAATTACTTTTAGAATAAGTGCAAAGGGTTATAGTAAATAGAGGCTGGTGTAGTCACAGAATGGGATGCCCTAACCGCAGTGCACCTGGGAGCAGTAGTACTATGCACAGCAAAAGTGTCTTTATCAGGCCAAATTACTTTTAGAATAAGTGCAAAGGGTTATAGTAAACAGAGGCTGGTGTATTCACAGAATGGGATGCCACAACCGCAGTGCACCTGGGAGCAGTAGTACTATGCACAGCAAAAGTGTCTTTATCAGGCCAAATTACTTTTAGAATAAGTGCAAAGGGTTATAGTAAATAGAGGCTGGTGTAGTCACAGAATGGGATGCCCCAACCGCAGTGCACCTGGGAGCAGTAGTACTATGCACAGCAAAAGTGTCTTTATCAGGCCAAATTACATTTAGAATAAGTGCAAAGGGTTATAGTAAATAGAGGCTGGTGTAATCACAGAATGGGATGCCACAACCGCAGTGCACCTGGGAGCAGTAGTACTATGCACAGCAAAAGTGTCTTTATCAGGCCAAATTACTTTTAGAATAAGTGCAAAGGGATATAGTAAATACAGGCTGGTGTAGTCACAGAATGGGATGCCCCAACCGCAATTCACCTGGGAGAAGTAGTACTATGCACAGCAAAAGTGTCTTTATCAAGCCAAATTACTTTTAGAATAAGTGCAAAGGGTTATAGTAAATAGAGGCTTGTGTAGTCACAGAATGGGATGCCACAACCGCAGTGCACCTGGAAGCAGTAGTACTATGCACAGCAAAAGTGTCTTTATCAGGCCAAATTACTTTTAGCATAAGTGCAAAGGGTTATAGTAAATAGAGGCTGGTGTAGTCACAGAATGGGATGCCCCAACCGCAGTGCACCTAGGAGCAGTAGTACTATGCACAGCAAAAGTGTCTTTATCAGGCCAAATTACTTTTAGAATAAGTGCAAAAGGTTATAGTAAATAGAGGCTGGTGTAGTCACAGAATGGGATGCCACAACCGCAGTGCACCTGGGAGCAGTAGTACTATGCACAGCAAAAGTGTCTTTATCAGGCCAAAACACTTTTAGAATAAGTGCAAAGGGTTATAGTAAATAGAGGCTGGTGTAGTCACAGAATGGGATGCCCAACCGCAGTGCACCTGGGAGCAGTAGTACTATGCACAGCAAAAGTGTCTTTATCAGGCCAAATTACTTTTAGAATAAGTGCAAAGAGTTATAGTAAATAGAGGCTGGTGTAGTCACAGAATGGGATGCCACAACAGCAGTGCACCTTGGAGCAGTAGTACTATGCACAGCAAAAGTGTCTTTATCAGGCCAAATTACTTTTAGAATAAGTGCAAAGGGTTATAGTAAATAGAGGCTGGTGTAGTCATAGAATGGGATGCCCCAATCGGAGTGCACCTGGGAGCAGTAGTACTATGCACAGCAAAAGTGTTTTTATCAGGCCAAATTACTTTTAGAATAATTGCAAAGGGTTATAGTAAATAGAGGCTGGTGTAGTCACAGAATGGGATGCCCCAACCGCAGTGCACCTGGGAGCAGTAGTACTATGCACAGCAAAAGTGTCTTTATCAGGCCAAATTACTTTTAGAATAAGTGCAAAGGGTTATAGTAAATAGAGGCTGGTGTAGTCACAGAATGGGATGCCACAACCGCAGTGCACCTGGGAGCAGTAGTACTATGCACAGCAAAAGTGTCTTTATCAGGCCAAATTACTTTTAGAATAAGTGCAAAGGGTTATAGTAAATAGAGGCTGGTGTAGTCACAGAATGGGATGCCACAACAGCAGTGCACCTTGGAGCAGTAGTACTATGCACAGCAAAAGTGTCTTTATCAGGCCAAATTACTTTTAGAATAAGTGCAAAGGGTTATAGTAAATAGAGGCTGGTGTAGTCATAGAATGGGATGCCCCAATCGGAGTGCACCTGGGAGCAGTAGTACTATGCACAGCAAAAGTGTTTTTATCAGGCCAAATTACTTTTAGAATAATTGCAAAGGGTTATAGTAAATAGAGGCTGGTGTAGTCACAGAATGGGATGCCTCAACCGCAGTGCACCTGGGAGCAGTAGTACTATGCACAGCAAAAGTGTCTTTATCAGGCCAAATTACTTTTAGAATAAGTGCAAAGGGTTATAGTAAATAGAGGCTGGTGTAGTCACAGAATGGGATGCCACAACCGCAGTGCACCTGGGAGCAGTAGTACTATGCACAGCAAAAGTGTCTTTATCAGGCCAAATTACTTTTAGAATAAGTGCAAAGGGTTATAGTAAATAGAGGCTGGTGTAGTCACAGAATGGGATGCCACAACCGCAGTGCACCTGGGAGCAGTAGTACTATGCACAGCAAAAGTGTCTTTATCAGGCCAAATTACTTTTAGAATAAGTGCAAAGGGTTATAGTAAATAGAGGCTGGTGTAGTCACAGAATGGGATGCCCCAACCGCAGTGCACCTGGGAGCAGTAGTACTATGCACAGCAAAAGTGTCTTTATCAGGCCAAATTACTTTTAGAATAAGTGCAAAGGGTTATAGTAAATAGAGGCTGGTGTAGTCACAGAATGGGATGCCACAACCGCAGTGCACCTGGGAGCAGTAGTACTATGCACAGCAAAAGTGTCTTTATCAGGCCAAATTACTTTTAGAATAAGTGCAAAGGGTTATAGTAAATAGAGGCTGGTGTAGTCACAGAATGGGATGCCACAACCGCAGTGCACCTGGGAGCAGTAGTACTATGCACAGCAAAAGTGTCTTTATCAGGCCAAATTACTTTTAGAATAAGTGCAAAGGGTTATAGTAAATAGAGGCTGGTGTAGTCACAGAATGGGATGCCACAACCGCAGTGCACCTGGGAGCAGTGGTACTATGCAAAGCAAAAGTGTCTTTATCAGGCCAAATTACTTTTAGAATAAGTGCAAAGGGTTATAGTAAATAGAGGCTGGTGTAGTCACAGAATGGGATGCCCCAACCGCAGTGCACCTGGGAGCAGTAGTACTATGCAAAGCAACAGTGGTTAACCAGGGTGAAACAGCTAACAAAGCCAGTGACCCAGGCAGTAACACTAAGGCTGGATGAAAAAAAAAAAATCTCCCTGTGACTGCCTCCGATTTTTCCTAACTTTCCCTGCTTCTCGCTGACTTCCTGCCTGTCTCCTGCCTGTCTCCTGCCTGTCCCTGTCTGTCCCTGTCTGTCTAACTGTCTCTCCCTGACTACAGCAACGTCCTGTCTCTCACGAATGCAATAGAGAAATGAGGAAAAGCAAGATGTCCGCCGCCTTAAATAGCGCTGTGACGTCACCGGGCTTGCTGGCTGCTGATAGGCTGCATGTGACTGCCCCAGCATGCACTGGTGCGGGGTAGATGTCTGGACATGTCTCGTCCGCCATCTTAGAATGCCTGTAATGTAAATGAATGGATGTTAAAGGAAAACTTCGAGCGATCGAAGCACGGGGAAATTCGGATTCGATCCGAATCGAATTTTTCATGAAATTCGGATCGAATCCGGGTTCGTCCGGATCGATTCGCTCATCCCTATTTATAACATTTACAAAAAAAATACAACTACCATCCAAACTACAAAGGGTTAAATCGAGAAAAAAAATGGGGCATTTTATGGGGGGATTTTTAAAAATCCCCCAAAAAATGACATGGGGTCCCCGAAGTAACCAGCCCAGGACCAGCTATGCAGGGCTTGTAGGGAGCAGCTTTTGTGGCCCCTGGCCCTGCAGGCTACAAGCCTGCATAGCCCATGGCCACTGGCTCTTCTGCCCCCCCGCCTGGGCTTTTGGGAGGCAGGTAATGGGGGTGCCGGGGTTAATGGCAAGTCACCCGCTAGCTACAGGTGACTTGCCAGCCCCCAGCCTTGTGAACTGGTATGGTAGGGATCTCTTGGACCCCTTACCAGTTCACAAGGGGTTAAGTGTAAAAAAAAAAAAAACACACCACACACACAGAGAAAAAAAAAAAATATATATTTTTTTTCAATACTTACCTCCCATCCATCTTGCACTGTGTCCCTTCCCAATCACTGGCTTCTGCTCACCTGCTGGAAGCCTTTTATAGCTGCTGGGCGACAGAGCATAAGGGGTTAATTAAAAAAAAAATAACATAGGGTCCCCCCTCCGGGGGGGGGACCCCACATTTTTTTGGATTCAAGGGTTAAAAACCCTTAAAAATCCCCCCAAAAATGACATGGGTCCCCCTTACCAGAAGTAACCAGCCCGGGACCAGCTATGCAGGGCTTGTAGAAACAGGGTGCAGGGGCCAGCTTTTGTGGCCTCTGGCCCTGCAGGCTACAAGCCTGCATAGCCCGTAGCCACGGGCTCTTCTGCCCCTCCCCCCCTGGGCTTTGGGGAGGCAGGTAATGGGGGTGCTGGGGGCTAATGGCAAGTCACTCGCTAGCCGCAGGTGACTTGCCATGCCACAGCCTTGTGAACTGGTATAAGGGGTCTCATGGACCTCTTACCAGTTCACAAGGGGTTAAATGTAAAAAAAAAAAAAGACACAGACACAAAGAGAAAAAAATGATCTTTATTTATTTATTTTTTTACTTTACTCACCTCCGATCCTGTGTCCCCCCGGCGATCTGCGATGACAGCTGTCAGTCTGCTCGGGTGTTTGGAGGAGAGAGCCTGGGGAGGGGGGGCAATCACAGCCCTCTCCCCCTCCCCACCTCTCTGCTCCAAGCACCCGAGCAAACTGATTCTTAGTCTCAGGTGCCAGTATTAAGAGGACAGCTGCTGGCAACATCACTAGCAGACCCGATCCAGGAAGTGGGGGGGGAGGGCGATTTCTGCCCTCTCCTCGCCATGGAAGAGGCTGGGGAGGTGATCGGAGGCCCCCCCAGTGAAGAGATCGGGAGGCAGCGCGTCCACAGGTAAGTAAATGTCATTTTTATTTTATTTTTTTTCAGTTAGCAGCTGCTGCTGCCGAAGCGCGGGGGGGCGCTATTCCGGGGGCTCTCCTGGAGCCATCCGACCCCCCACGGGGGATCAGATGGCACCAAATTAAAGAGGAGACCCGGCTCCAAGGAGGGGTCAGGTGAGTATTTTACTTTTATATTTTTTTTTTACTGTGGGGGTTTAAAGTCGGCTACGTCTCATGTAGCTGCCACTTAAGTGGAGTAGAGGCAGCTACGTGAGACTCACGTAGCTGGCACTAGAAAGGTTAAAGGCGGTGGACTGCGTGGGGCATGTGCAGAATTGAACCTTCAAAGCCTCCTACATAACTGGCTACTTCTGTACTGTACTCCCCCCACCACTCTCACCGATATCCTTCAAGGTACCTCATGCTCAATTTTAAATAGCCATAGGTGGTATGCATTATCTTTTTCTCTTTCTGCAAATTTAAGGTTAAAGCTGACTATTTTTTTTACAAGTGGGATGCTGGGCTCTGATATGCAATGGTATATGTAAACCTCTACATGATCATTTGCGGAGCTGTTAAATGGCTACTTTAGCTCTGTGTACACAAGAGAAGAACACAGGAGATGCCACTGATAGCAATATCCCAAGTATAATAATTAACAAGCTAAACGTGGATATAATCCAATAAAAACTAAATAATTTAAATGTGAATAAGACTGGAGGACCAGATGGACTTCACCCAAGAGTTCTCAAAGAACTCAGTTCCGTTATCTCGTCACCTCTGTTGTTGATCTTTAAAGACTCACTAGCAATTGGTATAGTGCCAAGGGACTGGCGCAAGGCAAATGTGGTGCCCCTTTTTAAAAAGGGCTATAGGTCTTACAGACCTGTTAACTTAACATCCATTGTGGGGAAATTGCTTGAGGCACTATTAAGGGACAACATACATGAATATGTAACTATCCATAATATTATAAGTGACCACCAACACGGTTTTACTAAGGACAGAAGCTACCAGACTAACCTGATTGGCTTCTATGAGGAGGTGAGTAGAAGCCTGGACAGAGGGGCGGCTGTGGATATAGTTTTTCTGGATTTTGCAAAAGCATTTGACACTGTCCCCCATAGACATAATAGCTTATTGGGGAAATTGAGATCTTCAGGATTAGAGATCATTAGATCAAGAGACCACTATTATTCAACTTGTTTATAAACGACATAGAAGATGGAATTAAAAGCACTGCCTCTATTTTTGCAGATGACACAAAGATATGTAGCACAGTGCAGTCTATGGAAGATGTTCACAAGCTTCAGGATGACTTGGACACATTGAGTGTCTGGGCATCCACTTGGCAAATGAAGTTCAATGTGGAAAAATGTAAAGTCATGCACTTGGGGTCTAACAACCTGAAGGCCACATATGTCCTTGGGGGAGTAAAACTGGGAGAGTCACTTGTTGAGAAGGATCTGGGGGTACTGGTAGATCACAGACTAAATAACAGCATGCAATGCCAAGCAGCTGCTTTCAAGGCCGCCAAGATACTATCATGCATTAAAAGAGGTATGGAATCACGTGATAGAGATGTAATTTTGCCTCTTTACAAGGCACTGGTGCGTCCTCACCTGGAATAATACTTCCTGTTCTGGGCACCCATTCATAGAAAGGACGGTCTGTCTATGGAAAGGGTGCAGAGGAGAGCCACCAAACTAATAAAGGGAATGAAAGATCTTAGTTATGAGGAAAGATTACGAGAATTAAATCTGTTTAGTCTTGATAAGAGGTGATTGAGGGGGGACATGATTAACTTGTATAAATATATAAATGGCCAATACAAAATATATGGGGGAACACTATTTCATGTAAAATCCTCTCTAAGGACAAGGGGGCCCTGCCTTCGATTGGAAAAAAAGAAATTTAGTCTCCGGAGGCGACAATCGTTTTTTACCATAAGAACTATAAATCTATGGAATAGCCTCCCACAGAAGCTTGTCACAGCATCCACCGCTGACAGCTTCAAAAAAGGATTAGATGCTTATTTAGAAGAAAATAACATTATCAGTTACTATTATTAGTGGTTACTATCAGTAAAAAAAAATAAAAATAAAAACAAAATAAAAACAAAAAATAAATAGCTTCCCCTATAAAATAAAAATAACTTCCCCCTACCCCAACACCCTTGGTTGAACTTGATGGACATATGTATTTTTTCAACCTTATTAACTATGTAAAATTTATTGCTAACCCTTATTGGACAATCCACGCCTATATGCCCATACATAGCCTACTTATGCAGTTGTGGAATCCACTACATTAAGAGCCACACAAGGTCAATTCCTATGCCTTCTGCCGACCATGAGGAGTCTTATTTCTTTTAAAGTGTCAGTGGAGGAAGTAGCCTCAGTCGCAGCCGGGAGCCACAACCGGCTCCAGCTCAGCTGTGTGTGATCAGGGCTGCCAGGTGCCGTCATCGGCTAAGGTGGAGGGGCACTCTCCTGGCAGCGCTGATCAGAACACACTTAAAAGCACGCTGTAGATAATTACATTTTGGAGACCCCCAGAAATCTATTCAGGATGCATAACTGTACAATCCCTGCTGCGCATGGCCACCATTAGGGATGTGCGAATCGATCCGAACTAACCCGGATTCGTTCCGAATTTCATTACAAAATTCGATTCTGAACGAATCTGAATTTCCCCGCAATTCGATCGATCAAAGTTTTCCTTTAAACTCCATTTATTTCAATTACAGGCATTCTAAAATGGTGGAAGCACATGTCCGGACATTTTCCCTGGGGCAAGGTATCATGGGAAAGTCACATGCAGCCTATCAGCAGCCAGGAAGCCCGGTGACGTCACCGTGCTATATAAACCGGCGGCCAACTTCCTTGTGCACATTTCTTCGTTCTATTGCGGCCAGAGCACAGCTGGTTACAGACAGGGACAGAGAATTAGAGATAGGTAGGGAGAGTCAGAGAGGCAGACAGAGAGGTAGACAGAGGCAGGGAAAGATAGCGAAAGATAGTGAAAAACCGGAACGATCCAGGCAGGGACAGCATTGAAGTGACAGGGAAATTTTTTTTTTAGTTTCATTAGCCAGATCAGTTTTCAATTCAATTTCAGTTCTTTGGGCTGAAAATCTGCCTTGCCACTGTGCATCCCATCTATGCAGTGGCTTATTTAATCCTATCTGTTACACACAAGCATTTCTAAAAACTGGATTAGTTTTAATTTAGTTTTGATCACTTTTAAATTGGTGTCCTTTGTGCTGTAAATCTGCCTTGCCACTCTGCATCCCATCTATGCAGTGGCTTATTTAATCCTATCTGTTACACACAAGCATTTCTAAAAACTGGATTAGTTTTAATTTAGTTTTGATCACTTTTAAATTGGTGTCCTTTGTGCTGTAAATCTGCTGTAAATCTGCCTTGCCACTGTGCATCCCATCTATGCAGTGGCTTATTTAACCCTATCTGTTACACACAAGCATTTCTAAAAACTGGATTAGTTTTAATTTAGGTTTAATATTTTTTGGTCTGCTTTAAATACACCGGCCCACATGGGCATCCCAAACCTGCACTTAGCACCCTATCTGTTAAAATACGCTTGTTGCTCCTCAGCTTAATCAAACTATTGCATTTTGAATTGGTTTTTCTGCTGCCAAAACACTAGGCTGCAGGGTATCCCAAACCTGCACTTAGCAGCCTATCTGTTATACTAAATACGCTTTTTGATCCTCAGCTTAATCAAACTATTGCATTTTGATTTGGTTTTTGTCCTGCTGCCAAAACACTAGGCCGCAGGGTATACCAAACCTGCACTTAGCAGCCTATCTGTTATACTAAATACGCTTGTTGATCCTCAGCTTAATCAAACTATTGCATTTTGAATTGGTTTTTGTCCTGCTGCCAAAACACTAAGCCGCAGGGTATCCCAAACCTGCACTTAGCAGCCTGTTATACTTAATACGCTTGTTGCTCCTCAGCTTAATCAAACTGTTGCATTTTGAATTGGTTTTTGTCCTGCTGCCAAAACACTAGGCCGAAGGGTATCCCAAACCTGCACTTAGCAGCCTGTTATACTAAATACGCTTGTTGCTCCTCAGCTTAATCAAACTATTGCATTTTGAATTGGTTTTTCTGTGCCAAATCACTAGGCCGCAGGGTATCCCAAACCTGCACTTAGCAGCCTATCTGTTATACTAAATACGCTTGTTGATCCTCAGCTTAATCCAACTATTGCATTCTGATTTGGTTTTTGTCCTGCTGCCAAAACACTAGGCCACAGGGTATCCCAAACCTGCACCTAGCAGCCTATTTGTTATACTAAATACGCTTGTTGATCCTCAGCTTAATCAAACTATTGCATTTTGAATTGGTTTTTGTCCTGCTGCCAAAACATTAGGCCGCAGGGTATCCCAAACCTGCACTTAGCAGCCCGTTATACTAAATACGCTTGTTGCTCCTCAGCTTAATCAAACTATTGCATTTTGAATTGGTTTTTGTCCTGCTGCCAAAACACTAGGCCGCAGGGTATCCCAAACCTGCACTTAGCAGCCTGTTATACTAAATACGCTTGTTGCTCCTCAGCTTAATCAAACTATTGCATTTTGAATTGGTTTTTTTCCAATTCAAAATGCAATAGGCCGCTGGGTATCCCAAACCTGCACTTAGCAGCCTGTTATACTAAATACACTTGTTGCTCCTCAGCTTAATCAAACTATTGCATTTTGAATTGGTTTTTGTCCTGCTGCCAAAACACTAGGCCGCAGGGTATCCCAAACCTGCACGTAGCAGCCTATCTGTTATACTAAATACGCTTGTTGCTCCTCAGCTTAATCAAACAATAGCATTTTGAATTGGTTCTTGTCCTGCTGCCAAAACACTAGGCCGCAGGGTATCCCAAACCTGCACGTAGCAGCCAATCTGTTATACAAAATACGCTTGTTGATCCTCAGTTTAATCAAACTATTGCATTTTGATTTGGTTTTTGCCCTGCTGCCAAAACACTAGGCCACAGGGTATTCCAAACCTGCACTTAGCAGCCTATCTGTTATACTAAATATGCTTGTTGCTCCTCAGCTTAAATAAACTATTGCATTTTGAATTGGTTTTTGTCCTGCTGCCAAAACACTAGGCCGCAGGGTATCCCAAACCTGCACGTAGCACCCTATCTGTTATACTAAATAAGCATTGTTCATCCTCAGCTTAATCAAACGATTGCATTTTGAATTGGTTTTTGGTCTGCTGCCAAAACACTAGGCTGCAGGGTATCCCAAACCTGTACGTAGCACCCTATCTGTTATACTAAATACGCTTGTTGTTCAGCCTCATTTTAATTCAGCTATTGCATTTTGAATTGGTTTTTGGTCTGCTGCCAAAACACTAGGCCACAGGGTATCCCATATTGCCAATTTTCATAGTATCTGGTGCAGAGAAGCAGTTCCTCACTTTATTTAGCTTCTGCTTTTTAAAGTAAACACATTTTTTAACGTACCTATTGCGCATTTCAAATACATAAAAATGTCAGGCAGACAAGTGCCAGGACGTTCAAAGAGGAGTGGCAGAGGCCAAGATTCAGCAGGCAGAGGTCGCAGCAGACTAGGGGCGAGTGGCAGCAGGAGTCATGGTGAGAGACCTGATCTGCCTGTATCTGCTAGCGGTCGTGTCTCCACCAGAAACGCATCTGCCGTGGTAGATTGGTTAACGCGGTCATCCACATCATCACAAGTTACATCTGAGACCCCCAGTCTAAGGTCGGTAGGTTCCTCTGACACAACCCTGAGTTGGCATGCCCCGAGAGCAGTCCCTGTCCTCCCATTGCCTCTGTCCTACGCCTTTAGCTAGGCAGGAAAATAGTGATTTGGAGAGTGTCGTGCATGTTGCGAGCATTCCAGCTCCTGCTCCAGACACTGTTGAGGAAACCGAGAACATCAGTGACGTGCAGCCACAACTCGGTGACGATGATGATGAAGAAGCCGATCGCACTTGGGAGCCGGGTGCAGAAGGGGCTTCATCATCATCATCAGGAGAAGAGGAGGGCAGGTTGCCCTGGAGTCAGCAGCTGAGGCAGCAAGGTGTTAGCAGCATGGTTGGCAGTCAGCATGGGGGCACAATTGTAAAGCCTGGAGCCAAACGGGGCCGGGGCCGGGGTAGAGCACCTGCTGCATGGCAGGCTACCTTATCGGGAGGTAGTGGAGCAGGGGTTCCCGCAGTTGGCGACAGTAGCAGTGAATCAGTGCGGCCTGTTGGTGGGAAAAGTAGCTATTCGGCAGTGTGGCAGTTTTTCCTGAAGCATCCGCAGGAGGGTAAAATGGCCACATGCAAGATATGTAGGCAGAAGGTGAAGCATGGCCAGGGCCCAAATGTTGGCACCACGGCCCTGCGTCAACATATGATGCGTCACCATAAAGTGGCCTGGGAGAACCGAGGCTCCGAAGAGGTGGTCCAGCCTGCTTGCTCACCAAGTGGCACGCCGCTCCCAATTTCTGCCATCCAAGGCTCCAGCACCTCAGCCGAAGGCAGCTGTGCGTCATACCCATCCTCTGTCGCTCCTGATGCTCCTGCTCCTCCTCCTCCAAGTCATGCATCCCGCCAGCAATCCATCAGCGAAGCCATGTCCAAGAGACAGCAGTATGCGCCCACTCATCCTACGGCGCAGAAGCTGAATGTGCTCCTGTCCAAGTTGCTGGTGCTGCAGTCGCTCCCTTTTCAGGTGGTGGAATCTGCACCTTTCAAAGAACTGATGGCTTGTGCCGAGCCGAGGTGGAGAGTCCCAAGCTGTCATTTCTTTGCCAAGAAGGCAGCACCAGTGCTGCACACTTTTGTTGAACAGAAGGTGGGCCAGTCCTTGAGCCTGTCTGTGTGTAGCAAAGTGCATGGCAGCGCCGACGTCTGGAGCTGTAACGACGGTCAGGGACAGTACATGTCGCTTACGGCCCACTGGGTGAATGTGGTCCCTTTGCAGAAGCAGCAGCAACTTGGACAGGTCACGCCGCTTCAGCCTCCGTGCTCCCTGGCCGTTGTGCCTGTGACACCGCACGACTCGGCCTCCTCATCCTCTGCCATCTCCTCACCCTCCACTGTAGGCTCAAGTCTCAGTGCCCCTCCAGTCTACCATGTGTGCAGGGCACGGAGGTGTCACGCTGTGCTTCACATGGTTTGTCTTGGCGAATTGAGTCACACAGGGGAGGAACTGCTTAAATTTATTCATCACGAAATCCAAACATGGCTTACTCCAAGAAAATTTAAAATGGGAATCATGGTTACCGACAATGGGAAGAACATTTTGTCTGCGCTGCGCCAAGGATGCCTGACCCATGCCCCCTCTATGGGTCACTTCTTCAATCTGGTTGTCAAGCGGTTTCTGAAGTGTTCCCCCCATATGCAAGACATCCTAACAACTTCAAGGAATCTTTGCATGCACTTCAGCCACTCATACACCGCCAAACACACCCTTCTTGAGCTACAGCGTCAGAACGGTAGCCCCCAACATAGTCTGATTTGCGATGTTTCCACCCGTTGGAATTCCACCCTTCACATGTTGGACCGATTATATGAACAGAGAAAAGCCATCACGGATTTCCTGATGATCCAAGCGGATAGGGGGACTCCCCTGTGTAACTTCAATGTCAACTAGTGGCAGCTCATACGTGACACTTGCCGTTTGCTCTGGCCCTTTGAGGAAGCCACTTTATTTGTCAGTCGGCAGGATTACGGGATGAACGACCTGATTCCACTGCTTCATGTACTACAGTACATGTTGGAAACCATGGCTAGTCAGGGCACTGGAGACATGGCATCTACATCTTACGGCCACATGAACCCCGTTGGAGCTGAACTGGAGGAGGAGGAGGAAGAGGAGGATGAGTGGCCCAGTGAAGCACAGTTTAGGCTTGGCGAAATGGCTGGTTTATCTAGTCAGCGGACAGGAGAGGAGGAGCAGGAGCAGCCAGAGGAGCTAGAGGGTTGTGAGGAAGGTGAGACAGAGGACCCAGACACACCGTGGCAGTATGCAGTGGAGATGGAGACAGGTAGTCCCTTCGAGTCACTTGCGCAAATGACAGGAAGCATGCTCACATGCTTGCGTAGTGACCCCAGAATTGTTTCCATTTGTCACCGGGATGACTTCTGGCTGTCCACCTTATTGGACCCTCGCTTTCGGCACAAAATGGGGGCATTTTTTAAACCCACCAAGAGGGAGGACAAACTGAACTACTACAAAGACATTCTACGTAGTCAGTCTGCGCCATGGTCCATACTCTCGCAGGTCTGACTCAGGCGGACCTCTGCGCTCACCTTCCACTGCCATGCCTGCTGGGGGGGTTGGCATCAGCAGCAGCCTCAGTCTTCAGTCGCTAATGAGTAGCTTTCTACACCCGCATAGTGAGGCTACTCATGAGCAGCAGGAAGACCTGGAGCAGGACCTCAACCAGCAGGTCATGTCATACCTTGACATGACCATGCCAACACACCTTGAGGATCCGCTGGACTTCTGGGCAGCCAAACTTGGCTTGTGGTCGCAACTAGCAGAGTTTGCCCTGGAAAAGCTGTCCTGCCCGGCCAGTAGCGTGCCATCTGAGCGGGTGTTTAGTGCGGCGGGGGCCATAGTTACGGCAAGGAGACTCGTCTGTCAACTAAAAATGTGGAGTGACTCACCTTTGTCAAAATGAATCAGGGATGGATCAACCAGAATTTCCACCCACCAGTGACTGATGCATGCGACTAGATTCAGCATGGTGCCACATTTTACACTTTCCAAATGGTGCAAAACATATTTATGTCTTTAGGCCAATTTTGGGCTCCTGCTGATGCCAACTTCAGGGTGTGCCTTTCAGCCAATTTTTGGCCTCCTGCTGAAGCCAACTTCAGGGTGTGCCTTTCAGCCAATTTTTGGCCTCCTGCTGCTGCTGCTGCTGCTGCCAACTCCAGGGTGTCTTTCAAGCAATGTTTGGGCTCCTGTTGCTGCTTGCAACTCCAGGGTGTCATTCAGCAAATTTTTGGGCTCCTGCTGCCAACTCCAGTGTCTCTTTCAAGCTATTTTTTGGCTGCTGCTGCTTGCAACTCCAGGGTGTCATTCAGCCAATTTTTGGGCTCCTGCTGCCAACTCCAGTGTCTCTTTAAAGCAATGTTTGGGCTCCTGCTGCTGCTTGCAACTCCAGGGTGTGATTCATCCAATCTTTGGGCTCCTGCTGCACACTCCAGTGTCTCTTTCAAGCTATGTTTGGGCTCCTGCTGCTGCTTGCAACTCCAGGGTGTGATTCATCCAATCTTTGGGCTCCTGCTGCCAACTCCAGTGTCTCTTTCAACCAATGTTTGGGCGGCTGCTGCTTGCAACTCCAGGGTGTGATTCAGCCAATTTTTGGGCTCCAGCTGCTGCCAGCTCCAGGGTGTATTTTTCAGGCACTATAGGGGCCCCTCATAGTAATGCCACCTCAACTCTCTGCAATTGTGCCGCTTTGCGATTCTTTTAGCGATGCCTCCGATCTGCATGTGATAATTATTTACAGTATTATTTCACTAACCCAGCACACATCCTATGCGTATTACAGCAAGGCAGAATGGTTTACAACCCTATTGAGGCTCAGAAATAGCCATTTTTAATAGCGATTCGTCACAAATAAATTCGGGTCGAAAAGATTTTTGTCGGAAAATTTGGCGAATCAGTCGAATCGAATTTTTAAAAAGTTTGCTCATCTCTAGCCACCATGATCCCCACCAAACACACTATGCTAAGGGCTCATGTTCCCAGGCGCAAATAGGGGAGTCTTGTAAGAAAGGTTAATACTCAAGGCCCTGGGTCTCACTCCCCACACACATAAGACTATTGTTGGAAAAGGTAAGTATCAAAGTTCCCTACCAAACATCTCCATTAATTGGACTACACTTATATTTTCTATGTTTATAGTCCCATGCAGCATCACAATTGATTTGGAAAAGGTAAGTCCATCGGCTTCCATGAAGAAGGGAGTCCACCCTGGATTTCCTGGGTGAAAAATAAATCCACCCTAAACTTCTTGGAACCGAGAAGGATAAGTCCATCATAGGCTTCTCAATTAATAGCTGAGTCCGCTATGGACTTCTGAAACGCAAGTCCACCATCCCCTACTTAAAGTGGACCAACACCCACGGGTGATCGGCCCGGGAATCTATAAGATTCCCGGGCCGATCACCCCCCACCCCGCGGGACATCCGAGATCGGGATGTCCCGCGGGGTGAAACCCCCCCCAAACACCCCAACTCACCTACCTTATCTTCGGCGGCGGCCGGCCGCCGCCGCCTCCCTCACGCCCCTGTAGGCGTGCGCGCCTCCGCGCCGGCCGTCTGCGAATGGCCGGCGCGGGGGCGCGCGCGTCAAAAGTGACGCGAGGGAGGCGGCGGCGGCCGCCGCCGCTTAGACGTTCCAGTTCTCCCCTTGTACGTCGGCGCTGGGAGCGGGGAGAGGTGAGTTTTTCGGGGGGTTAGGGGGGGTTTCACACAGCGGGGCACCCCGATCGGGGGTGCCCCACCGAAGTGGACCAAGACCCAGGATAGTCAAAATCCTGGGTGTTGGTCCACTTTAAATGTAAGGTTAGGTCCACCATCTTAGACATACTAAATGATGATACTCCTCCTCGCTTGGCTTAGCTTATAAATGACAGCTACATCAGCTAATAGGGCACATGATGAACACATGATAACAAGGAAAGAGCCCGAATTTTTTAAGTTTGATCAGCCTGTTATACCCCACCTTCTATGTCTTGCCAAAGGTCCACAAGGACTTGAGAAATCCGCCCGGCCAACGGATCGTTTCGGGTATAGGATCCCTTACGGAACATGCCTGTACTTTTATAGATGATCACTTACAACCTCATGTCACCAGCCTAGCTTCCTACCTAAAGGACTCACTGGACCTGCTAAAAAAAATGGATATGGTAACCGTCTTGTCGTGCTGTATGTTAGTTACATGTCACATAGAAGCCTTGTACACTTATATCACCCACGAGCATGCAATAGCTTCTGTAAGATACTTTTTGAAAATGGAATCACACACACTTAACAACAGCTGAGCTGGAGCCGGGTGTGGCTTCCAGCTGTGACTGAGGCTCTACTTCTTCCACTGACACTTTAAAAGGGGGGCACCCACTACTACACAGCACCTGCATTTGGCAGCGGAACGCATGGGGCTGTTCACCCGACCATACCCTAGTATCATACTTGGACTTACACAAGGGCGGTATCCTCTTTAATTAATTTTTACCATTATTTGCATTCCTTGGCTCTCTTTCCCAGGTACACCTAAATCTTGCAATTGCCTATTCATTGTTTGTTTGTTTTTTAGGTATTCAATAGTAATACTTTAGTGGTAGGATGAATTGTATGCTATGGATACTATAGCAGCTTGTATATCACAATGAATTATTTAGTTCACTATGTTTTATAATGTATCATGTTTATTAAATATGTTTTGTTAGCACATGTACATTATTTAGAATCTTACTGGCACATGACAGATGGCACGCTGATTGCACTCAGCACTTTATGTATTTTGGGTTATTAATCATTAATTACATATTTGATAAAGAGGGAGCATAGACCCATTGTGGACTTACATTCAGTGCCTGGCTTGATATTATCCAGCACCTAAGGAGTACCGTGGGATCATGTTTTTTTAATTTGTGCAACTGAAGAAATACATTTGTGATTTTTGTGATTATTTCTGATATTTGGAGCAGTGCCCTTTATGAATATTGACTCTGAACTGTATTTTGTATTTGGATATAATATCAGTATGTGTTTCATATCAGTGGGTGTAAATAAAAAGAGTTTGAAAGAAAAATAATGGCCCTCTGAGCTGCCAGCATGTGAGCATCCTGAAGTGGGATTCCTCACTGTGCATCCCCTCCCTGCATGCTCAAGACTGGGCAACCCTTACTTATGCCTTCTGTGTTCTCTCTTGGCTGTTGGCTGGTGTACTGTTCAACAGATGGATGACAGATGGATGAGGGATTGTGATTCACTTCCCTCTGTTAACCACCTGGGTTACATGGGGCAGCAGACTGGCAGCTGGTGAGATGGAATACAGAAATAAGTGAGTACTGCACAGTCTCTGGCATGCAGAGAGGAATGAGTGGTGGGTATACCATACCTGGATACCCTGCAGTAAAATTTTCTAAAAGAACCTCTGGGCTGATGAGGCATACTTATATACTCAAGTAGAATGCTCTGCAGTTGTATCCCCATGGTGCACACAGCAGATGGAGCGAGTAAGCCCCTGAAGAGGAAAGTGCTCTGGGGGGTTTCATAGGAAATTAGACTAAATAGCATCCCTAATAAGGATGCCCCTGGGAAAAATTTCTCTGGCATGCAGAGAGGAATGAGTGGTGGGTATACCATACCTGGACACCCTGCAGTAAAATTTTCTAAAAGAACCTCTGGGCTGATGAGGCATACTTATATACTCAAGTAGAATGCTCTGCAGTTGTATCCCCATGGTGCACACAGCAGGTGGAGCGAGTAAGCCACAGAAGAGGAAAGTGCTCTGGGGGGTTTCATAGGAAATTAGACTAAATAGCATCCCTAATAAGGATGCCCCTGGGAAAAATTTGAAGCAGTAGCTTCTTTAGGTTAATGGCAGGCAAAAGAGGCCCTAACTCAAATAATAGCAAAACACTATTAAGCCTTTAACTGCCAGCCTACCTGCAGAGAACATGTCACCCTCTGTTGCGTTATACATGTTCAACTGTGATTTTTTAAAGGGATTTCCCAGGAAAATTATATATTGTTTTTTTTTCAGCAACGTCTGGGCTTTAACATGAAATACCTTGTTTGGCCTTGTCTCAAAATTTTTCAATAAAATCATATTGCGTGTAAGAGCCCTATTTCTCCCTGGTTACATTGATACCACATATATATTGGTAGACACCATTTCCCGCTCCTCTACACTGATTTTCAGATAACATACAACTGCTATTTGCACATTGGAAGTACACGCCTCAAGCTTTCTAGGTGTATCAAACTAATGGATGTGGGTGCAGTTTTCTAGAAGTAATCCCCCAGTGAATTATTTGGTTACACAGGGTTTCCCTAAAAGAAAAAAGCTGAATCAAAGCCGCATTTTCAAGTTAAATCTTAAAAAGCAAAGTCCCCCCAACAGAACAATACCTAACATTCATAGATACTGTCAGTAGTAGGGTTGCCAAATACCCCAAAGTAAAGCATGCACGTAATGGAAATTTTACTTGAAAAATTCATCTCTGCAGACAAAGTAAGAATCTTGAGCGTTTTCAACCAAAACAACCCTTTGCATTTGAAATTCCCCCCACAAACCATATATTCCCTAAAAGTACACACATTAAGCTTTCTAGGCATACCCAAGTTGCTGTAGTGAGTAAATCTTTCTGGAAGTAATCCCTTCGAATAATTCTTTGGTTGCACAGGGTTTCCCTAAAAAATGTAAAAAAGCAGAATAAAAAACAAATTTTCTTAAAATATTAATATGCATACAAGAAAAAAAAAGTTAAATCTGAAAGCGCAAGGTCCCTCGAACAGACCATTGCACAACATGCATAGTTACTTTTAACTCTTTTAACTGCCAGCCTATTTTAGATGTTGTTGTCTGATGATTCATTTTTTACTATGCTTAATAAAAAACAAAAAAAACAAAAAAAAACAAAAACAAAAACAAAAATATATGTGTATATATATATATATATATATATATTTATATTTGTTTTTTTTATTTTCTCATTTTTTTTAAATAAAAAATGATTTGAATTCAAGAAAACCATATTGCATGTGAAAGCCCTATTTCTCCCGATTTACAACGTACCACATAATTGATAGCCCCCCTGTTCCTGCCCAGGAGACCCCCCAAACTGAAAAGAGCACTTTAAATCTAAACTACACATACTATCTCTCCTTTAAGGGGTGGAATTGTACATTTTTCAATGAAATCTTATTGCATGTAGTGCATTTAACTGGCCTAATCAGGGCACCCCATTAAAGTGCATCTGAGAGTTTTTGCATTTTGTTTTATGCCCAGGTGTTTAAAGCCCAGTTAGTGTTAAAGGCCACACAAAACTACACACCTGCTGCTGTTCCAAAAATACTGTTTTAAGTATATTGTAGCATTTTCCCCTCATATACACACTAAGTAGGTCAGGCAGAGAAGTGCCAGGATGTGCACAGAGGAGTGGCAGAGGCCTAAATTCATCAGGCAGAGGTCGCAGCAGACTAGGGGCGAGTGGCAGCAGTTGTCGCAGTGAGAGGCCTTATAGCCTGGTATCAGCTAGTGGTCCTGTCTCAACCAGCAATGCATCTGTCACAAGTGACATCTGACAGTCAACAGTCAGTATGTTCCTCGGACACAGCCCTCAGTTGGCATGGCCTGGGAGCAGTCCCTGTCCTCTCATTGCCTCTGTCCTATACTGTACCCTCCACCAGCGATGTATCTTATGCTTTGGGTTCAGTGAGGATCATCTTATAGAGGATAGTCAGCAGCTACTGCCCAGCCAAGAAGTGGAGGAGACAGTCGCTTCCTTCGCTAGGTGGCCAAGTAGTGATGAGGAGAGTCGTGTGGAAGGTGGTGTTGCGTTCTGGCTCCTGCAGCAGACACTTTTGAGGAACATGAAGAGGACATCATTAACGTGCAGACACAATTGGATGATGATGAAGCTGATCGCACTCGGGAGCCGGGTGTAGAAGTTACTTCATCATCATCATGAGAAGAGGGTTGCAGGTTGCCCGTGAGTCAGCAGATGAGGCAGCAAGGTGGTAGCATGGTTGGCAGTTAGCAAGGTGGCAGAACTGGAAAGTCTGGAGGCAAACATGCCCTGGCCCTGCATCAATATATATGCAGCGTCACCATAAAGAGGCACTGAAGTGGTGGTCCAGCAAGCTGCTTCACCCAGTGGCATGCCGCTCCCAGTTTCAGCCATCCAAGGCTCCACCACATCAGCTGAAGGTAGCTGTGTGTCATACCCATCCTCTGTCACTCCAGATGCTCCTGCTCCTCCTACTATGAGTCAGTCATTCTGCCAGAAACCCATCAGCGATGCCATGTTCAAGAGACAGTATGCTCCCACTCCCACTGCTGGTGCTGCAGTCTTTCCCTTATCAGGTAGTGGACTTTGCACCTTTCAGGGACTTGCGAGTCCCAAGCCGTCATTTCTTTGCGAAGAAGGTAGTACCATCTCTTCACAATTTTGTTGAACAGAAGGTGGGCCAGTCCTTGAGCCTGTCAGTGTGTACCAAAATGCACAGCAGCGCCGATGTGTGGAGATGTATCTACGGTCAGGGACAATACATGTCCTTTATGGCCCAATGGGTGAATGTGGTTCCTGCACAGCCACAACAGCAACTTCGACAGGTCACACCGCTTCCGCTTCCACGCTCTCAGGCCATTGTGCCTGTGTCAGTGTGAGAATCCGCCTCCTAATCCTCCACCGTCTCCTCAGCCTCAACTGCACGGACAAGTCTCATTGCCCCTCCAGCCTACCATATGTGCAGGGGACAGCGGTATCACGCTGTTCTTCACATGGTTTGCCTTGGCGAACTGATTCACACAGCAGAGGAACTGCAAAAATTAATTACTCTATGCAAACTTCAAATGGAAACCATGGTGACGGACAATGGGAAGAACATCTTGTTTCGCTGAGACAAGGAAGCCTCCTGAGCAATGCGTCCTGTATGGCATACGTGTTCAATCTAGTTGTCAAGCGTTTCCTGAAATCTTCCCCCCATCTGCAAGCCATCCTAACAACAGGAAGGAAACTTTGCATGCACTTCAGCCACTCCTACACCGCAAACCACACCCTCCTTGAGCGGCAGCGCCAGAATGGTATCCCCCAACATAGTCTGATTTGCGATGTTTCTATCCATTGGAATTCCACCCTCCATATGTATGACCATGGGAAGAACATCACCGATTTCTTGATGATCCAAGCCGATAGAGGGACTTCCCTGTGTTACTTCAATGGAAAACCAGTGGCAGCTCATATGTGACACCTGCTCAGGCAATTTGAGGAAGCCACTTTATTAATCAGTCAGTAGGATTATGGGATGAACAACGTCATTCCACTGCTTTATCTGCTACAACATGTTTTGGAAACCATGACTGGTAAGGGCACTGGAGATGCGGTGCCTACATCTCACGGCCACAAGAACCCTGTGGGGGCGGAACTGGAGGAGGAGGGGCACAGTGAATCACGGTTTAGGTTTCACGAAATTGGTATTTTTTCTAGTCATTTGACAGAAGAGGAGGAGCAGTCAGAGGAGCTGGGGGGTTGTGAGGGAGGCGAGACAGAGGACCCAGACACACCGTGGCAGTATGCAGTGGAGACAGAGGTAGTCCCTCCGAGTCACTTGCACAAATGGCACGATGCATACTCACGTGCTTGCGTAGTGACCGCTATTCGGAAGCAGGATGACTTCTGGCGCTCCACCTTATTGGATGCTTGCTACCGGCACAAAATAGGGGCCTTTTCTACATCCACTGAGAGGGAGGACAAACTGACCTACTACTGAGACATCCTATGTAGTCAGTTGGCCCGATGCCTATCTATGCCATCATCCATCCTCTCGCAGGTCTGACTCGGGCCCTCTGCGGTTGCTGCTGCTGCTGGGGAGGGGTGGGGTTGCAGGAGAAGTACCAGCTCCATCAACAGCAGCCTGAGTCTACAGTCACTGATGAGTAGCTTTCTTCACCCACATAGTGAGGCAACAAATGAGCAGCAGGTAGACCTGGAGCAGGACCAGAACCAGCAGCTGGTGGCATACCTTGACATGACCATGCCAACACACCTTGAGGATCCACTGAACTTCTGGGCAGCCAAACTTGATTTGTGGCCACAACTAGCAGAGTTTGCCCTGGGAAAGCTGTCCTGCCCAGCCAATAGTGTGCCATCAGGGTGGGTGTTTAGTGCGGCAGGGGCCATAGTAACCCCAAGGAGAACTCGTCTGTCCATGAAAAATGTGGAGAGACTGACCTTTGTGAAGATGAATTAAGCATGGATCAGCCAGGATTTCCACCCACCAATACCTGATGCATCAGAGTAGACTGATCACGGTGCCACACCAACACTTCACAAATATGGATATTGCAAAACAGATTAATGGAGCTGCTCCCCAGTAACAGACATTCTTCCGCATCAGACCTCAAGTAAGTATTGTGGAAATGCATTACGTAAAACTCAACTTTTAATAATATTCTTAGCATAACATATATGTACCCAAAATGTTATATTTCCTCATGCTGTTAACAATTCCAGGGTGTGTCTTTCAGACAATATATGGGCTCCTCATGCTGCTGCCAACTCCAGGGTGTGTCTTTCAGACAATTTATGGGCTCCTCGTGCTGCTGCCAACTCCAGGGTGTGTCTTTCAGGCAATATATGTTTTTCTTTAGGCTGCTGCCAACTCCAGGGTGTGTCTTTCAGGAAAAATATGGTCTCCTCATGCTGATGCCACCTCAAGGCTCTGTCATTGTGCCACTTTACAACAGCGATTATAATAGCTATGCCTCTGATCTGCATGTCATACTTCATTACAGTATCATTTCACTAAGCCAGCATGCCCCCTATGTTTGTTACAGCAAGGCAAAATGTTCTACAACCCTATTGAGGCTCTCGGGAGGCCAGAAATAGCTGCAATTCGCTGCAAATAAATTTGGATCGAAACATGTTTTTTTTGAAAATTCTGAGAATTGGACGAATCAAATATTTCAAAAATGTGCTAATCTCTAACAAGAACTCTGCCAGTGCCTTTCTGTTTTATGTCAATTGCCCCACATATGGTGGCGGTTGCAGACTACATGTGGTTGCTAAGGGCGATGCCATACAAAGGAAAGAAAAGTAGCTGTTTTTGCTGAACTGTTTATGTCCTGGGTAAAGTGTGCTACTAACTTGCGGCCATGGAGGAGTTAATCCAGCAACTAGTGCCGGCTAACTTGCAGCAACAACAAATTAATGCAAAACAACTTAATGCACACCTATAACAGGCAAACTCGCAGCAACAACAAACTCATGTGCAGCCCCTGCAGGCTATCTCACAACAATATGCTATGGAGCAGGAAGCCAATCACTTATTGCTGAAGCAAGTTACTGTGCTGAGAGAGTCTTTCACTGCTCAAGCTAAGAAAAAGGAGACCAGCCCTTCTGTGACTTGTAATGTAAGGAAAGCTGTGCATTACAATAAATGACTTCTGATGATGATGTTGCCTATCTCACAGTATTTGACATTTCTGAAAGAGAAAAACCTATTTTGATCTGACTTCAACACAAGCCAAGGACTATAAATTGTTGAAAGCAGAGATAATTGCTCGGCTTGGAGTTACTGTAGCTGAGCAAGCATCCCAGATGTTTGATCTACTGCACCAGGTCTGGAATAGCTACAGTCCATCTATCCATCTGATATGGTGGACCGCATCATGTTAGACCGTTATATGAGTATATGAGAAACCCAGACCTACACCACTGGGTTTTCCCAGGAGACCCAAAGACTTTGGACCAATTTGTGTCTCTTGTGGAGTTCTACACAACTAGAGAGGATTCTCTTAGTCCAGAACCGAAAGTGATAAGGTTTCCCTGCCACAGCCCAGCTGCTGGTGTCTCCTCCAGAAAGGGCACGGATGAACCTGGAGGGCCACCAATTTCATTAAGCTGCCCCAGGGGACAAAAACACTGCCTGCACTAGGTGCCCATCCTACCTGCAGTGCAGGTATCCTCCCAGAAGTTGGTCCCCAAGAGAGGCTGCTTACTGTTTATGGTGTCAGACTTGTGGTATTGTTGGACTCAGGAAGCCTGGTCACACTTAAGGGCTTCCAGTCCACATGTCTTAGCAACCCCTACAAGGAGGGTGGGGGTTATATGTATCCATGGTAACACTAAGGAGTATCCACTTGCTAAGGTTGACATAGTGGTAGGTGGTAAGTCCCACACCCATGAGGTTGTTGTGGTAAAAGATTTGCTACATGAACCCATTATTAGATGGGACTTTTATTTGTTTTGTGAATTGTGGATTCCAATCAGGGAGGTTGATACTGATAAGCCCAGTATATAATCTGTAGCCACAGTCCCTGTTGAGAAGGTCCACAATAAACTTCTAGAGGATCCCAGTGACCTAACAACAGAAAGTTTTCCTCCTGAATGGCATGCCACAAGTCCTTAATGCTGATCAGTGTTTTCCACATTTGCTATTAACAGTACAAAAAGAGTTGGGCTGCCAGCACAGACTCAAAGAAAAAGCCCCTACCAGCCAGCACGAAATTGTGGAACAAATGCTGGTGCCAGTATCTTAGGGCAGCGTCTTAGATATGGTGTGGTGTGTTGGCGGTCACCTGGGTGCAGAAAAAACACGAGAACAAATCTTACGGTTTTATTGGCCAGGGTGTCATAAAAAGATTGAAAAGTCCTGCCCCACTTTCCAATTCACGGTCCCAATGTCTCACTTTAGGAGCCGTTTAGTTCCTCTGCCAATAACTGAGGTTCCATTTGAAAGGATAGCGATGGATTTGGTGGGCCCATTGGGGAAATCTACCCATGGCCACCAATACATTTTGGTAGTACTAGGTTATGCTAGTAGATATCCTATCAGGGCACACCTTTCAAGTCTAAAGTGATAGGGAAAATGTGTAAAGTCTTAAAGATTAAGCAACTAAGCACCTCAGTCTGTCATCCCCAAACAGGAGGTCTGGTAAAAGGGTCTAACAAAACCATAAAGGGGATGATGAAAAAGTGATGGAAAAAGTGTTGTTTGCCATTTGAGAAGTCCCACAGTCTTCCACTGGATTTTTCCCCATTTGAGTTACTGTATGGGAGACACCCCAGAGGGCTGCTAGATGTTTCTAAGGAGACCTGGGAGAATGAAACTATAACCTATAAAAGCATGATTGAACATATGTAGCAGATGAAGGACCAAATGGCTAAGTTGCCAATTGTAAGGGAACACTTAGAAAAAGCCAAGGAAGCACAGAGCCAAATATATATTAGAGTCGCCAGAGTTGGATAGTTCAAACTTTTTGATCCGGTTTTAATACTGGTACCGACGGTGGAAAGCAATTCTTGGCCAAATGGCAGGGCTCTTTTGAAGTGATTGAAAAAGTTAGTGATGAAGACAAGAATGCAAGGAATTTTTACAATAAAAATAAGTTCTCTGACCTGCCAGGTACCACTTATGTTATCAAACACGACATAATTACAAACCCCCATGTCACGGTAAATCTTTAATCTTAAACAAGCAATGGATAGGATTTTAGGGTCTAATTCTTGATATGCTTCTGCCAACTTGGATGATATTGGGATCTTCAGTGTTGATTGGGAGAATCATTCAAATAAGGTTCAGGCTGTGTTGGATTCTCTCAGGAAGGCTGGCTTTACTGCAAACCCAGAGAAATGTGTCATTGGGATAGAAGAGGCCCATTGTGTCTGGGTACATTGTGCATAGAGGTGTGATAAGACCCCATATGAACAAAATTGATGCAATCCAAAGTTGGCCATAACCCCTTACAAAGAAACAGGAGAAAGCATTCTTGGGCATAATTAGCTACTACTGGATGTTTGTGCCCAACTTTGCCTCTAATGCAGCACCACTAACCGAACTTACAAAAGGTATAAAACCTGTTATGGGTCAGTGGTCTACTGTGGCAGAGAAACCATTTCAGGACATGGAAAAGTAAAAGTATTTATGGAGCCATGTTGATAGCACCAGATTTTTACAAGGAGTTTATTGTACAGACACATGCCTTATATGTGGGTTAGGTGCAGTGATGTCTCAGGAGATAAAAGGGGGGGAACACCCAGTAATTTATTTCCACATTGTGGAACATGAATGCTTAGCTTTAAAATGGACCCTTGAAGCTCTCAGGTATTATCTGTTGGGCAGAAGGTTCCGGTTGGCATGGATGAGCTGAAATAAAGGGAACTATGGCAAAGTAACATAGTGGTTTCTGACATTACAATTTCAATTACATAGTAGAACACAGACCAGGTAAAATATATGCAAATGCTGATGCCTTGTGAAGGTTTTACTGATTTTCAGCTTCAAGTGCCCAGTCCCCTGGCCTTGGGCAGAGGGGGGTGATATGTAAGCAGTCAGCAGGGTTTGTTCTGGATAGGAGTCTGAGACCATCAGTGTCATAAGTCCTGGGTAAAGCTACTGGCTGGCAACAGCTAGGTTGTCAAGCAGTTTGTTTAAATTGGATTTCTGGGTCCGGGATTTAGGAGTGGCTCTAAAGCCTTGGTGGGATAGCCACTTCCGTACTTCAGTCCAGGCTTCACAAACCACTGGCTGAACACTTAGGTGTGCATCTGAGTTGATATTAAGGGAAAAGCTGCTGTATGTCAGAGAGACAAAGAGATGTGAAATGAGCAGCAGGAAGGAGCTAACTCAACTGCTCTGCTGGAAGCTGGAGTCAGTGTCTACCTGAAAGCCCTATGCTGGTGAACTCTGGAATTATGAATTTGACTGTTTTTGCGAAAGAAAGCATTATTTGTTTGATGGACCTTTGATGCAATACTGAAATGGTGACTGTTCCCTGAGAATAAAAATCCTGTGTGTCAGGAACCGCTTACCTGATCCCCGTTCCAGCGACGTCTCCAGGCGGCCAGCTGCAGCTGTCACTATGCGGCGGCCGCGCCGAGCGGCGTCGGCTCGAGCAGCGTCGGCTCGAGCGGCGCCCAGCTCAGCCACGCCCCCCGCTTCCTCCTCCAGGAGACGTGCTCGCGCGCGGCCGCGAGCACGTGTCTGTTATGCCCTCCGGCGGCGCTGTGCGGCGCGCACCCGCCGGAGGATCAATTAAAGGGTTAATGAATCCTAGGGGATTGAGGGCTTCGCCCTCTTCTGCTCTGCAGCCAATTACCCTTGGAATCCTATGTGCTCCAATCAGTACACTGCTTCCCTCAGACCTGTTCCTATAAAGGCAATTCCCTCTCAGTTGTGAATTGCCTGTGATAGCGCTCAGAACCCTGTGTTACCTACTCCTGTGAAGTCTAGCCTGTTGCCGATTTGATTGTACGACCATTCTCGATCCTGAATCCTTGTTGCCGACCTCTGCCTGAATTGACGCCTCTCGATCCTGAATCCTTGTTGCCGACCTTTGCCTGAACTGACGCTTCTAGATCCTGATCCCCAGTTGCTGACCTCTGCCTGAACCCCGACTACGTCTTGCCTGACCCCTGGTGCCGCTACGATCTCTGCCTTCCCGTTATCGACCTATTGCCTGTCTCTGGACTTCCGTCACTCACGCTCTTGCTATTGGTTCTCCAGTCCTCCCACATATAAGCTTACATCCTTTGAGCCATTAAGTCCTGGGGGCAACCGATCCCGGGTAGGCGTATCTTGCGTCCCGGCAAGCGGGGGCTCCTACAGGTGAAGCTGGCTGTGGAGATTGGGGGTTGTGAGCTTATTAAGAGGGCTGGAGTTACCCCGAGCGTGACATTATCACAGGCCCAAAAATGGATGACCTGGTACAGCAGGTGCAAGCTATGGCCACAGCGATCAACCAACTCGCTCAAAGAGTGGCCACTCAGGAATCTCGTCAAGTGCCAACTTCCGCTGTACCACCTCATTTCTCCGAACCTAAGATTCCACTGCCTGAGAAATTTTTTGGAGAACGAGCAAAATTTTCCAATTTCAAGAATGCCTGCGAACTATATTTTAAGTTAAGACCTATCTCCTCTGGCACAGAGGTCCAACGAGTAGGCCTAGTCATTTCCTTGCTTCAAGGAGACCCACAGTCCTGGGCCTTTAGTTTACCGTCCCATGACATTGCTCTACAATCAGTGACTGCCTTCTTCAACGCTATGGGCGTTTTATACGCCGATCCAGATATACAGTCTACCGCAGAGAATAGGCTTCGGGCCTTAAAACAAGGATGGAATTCGGCTGAAGACTACTGTGCTGAATTCCGCCGCTGGGCTATCGAAGCTAGGTGGAACGATCCAGCTTTGTGTAGTCAGTTCAGGGTGGGACTGTCGGATAGCATCAAGGATGCCTTAGTCAATTTTCCCCCGCCAGCGGACCTAGATCAATTAATGCAGGTCTCCATTAAAATAGACCGACGTCTTAGAGAAAGAGCCAGGGAGAGAGTCGGGGCTCCCACGTCCTTTAGACCAGTCCAGAGTCATAGATCCCCGGTTCCCCGTGGAGAAAATACCTCATCATCCTCCCAGGAAGAACCTATGCAATTAGGGAGAACCCGCTTATCCCAAGAGGAGAAACAGCGTAGGCTATCCGAGGGGTTATGCCTGTATTGCGGGAATTCTGGTCATTTTGCAGGGTCCTGTCCCAACAAGGGGAAACCGGCGGAAAACTTCCGCACCCAGACCAGGTAGAGAGTACTGATCTGGGTGAGTCAGTTTGTAACTCTCGCCAGAATAAGATGCTTGTACCTATTGATTTGTTTTGGGGGTCCTCTAAGCAGACAGTTTCCGCCTTCATAGACAGTGGTGCGGCTGGAAACTTTTTGGACAGGAGCATGATCTCCACCTTAGGGATCCCTGTAGTTCCTCTTGAAAGATCCCTACAAGTTTTAGCTATCAATGGAAAGGCAATCCAGGGAGGTCCTATAAATACCAAGACCCCACCTCTCAGACTAATTGTCGGCTCTTCTCACTCTGAATTCTTAGAATTCTTTATTTTTGATTGTCCGGAAACTCCGGTGGTTTTGGGATACCCCTGGTTGCAACTCCATAACCCGGTGTTAGATTGGCGGGCTGGGGAGTTGGTCAAGTGGAGTGACCACTGTAAAGGTCACTGTTTTAATACAGGCCTCAGAAGCGTTCAAGTCTTACCACAGGAATTACCTCAGCCATACGCTGATTGGATCGATGTATTCTCTGAACGCTCTGCTGATACTCTTCCTCCACATCGGTCCTATGACTGCCCCATTGACTTGCTGCCTGGCACAATTCCCCCGAGGGGAAAGATTTATAACCTTACCCTGCCCGAGGAGCAAGCAATGAGGGAGTATATTACCGAAAATCTTAGGAAAGGATTTATCCGTCCCTCTACCTCGCCTGCTGGGGCCGGGTTCTTTTTTGTAGAGAAAAAAGATGGTGGCTTGAGACCGTGCATAGATTATCGAGCCTTGAATAAGATCACTGTAAAAAACCGATACCCCTTACCCTTGATTGGGGATCTGTTCAATAAAGTCACAGGAGCTCGAATTTTCTCCAAATTGGATTTGAGAGGGGCTTACAATCTGATTCGCATCCGACAGGGGGACGAGTGGAAAACTGCATTTAATGTGAAGGATGGGCACTATGAGTACCTGGTCATGCCCTTCGGTCTTTGTAATGCGCCAGCCGTTTTCCAAGATTTTGTTAATGATATATTCAGGGAATATCTCGGTAGATTTGTAGTCATCTACTTGGACGATATTCTCATTTTTTCTAATTCTTTACCGGAGCACAGACACCATGTTAAGTTGGTGCTACAAAAATTAAGAGAGAACAACTTATTTGCTAAACTGTCTAAGTGTGTGTTTGAAGTCACTACAGTTCCCTTCCTAGGGTATGTTATTACCAACCAGGGTTTGGAGATGGACGCGGGGAAGGTTTCAGCAGTTCAGGATTGGGTCCAACCCAAAACTTTAAAGGAATTGCAACGTTTTCTAGGTTTTGCAAATTTTTATCGGCGTTTCATAAAAGGCTTTTCCCATGTTGTTGCACCCCTTACCAACCTTACCCGCAAGGGGGCTTTTACTGCTAACTGGTCCCCCTCTGCCTGTGAGGCCTTTCTAACCTTGAAACGGGCCTTTACTTCGGCACCTGTCTTAGTGCATCCAGATATTCATAAAGCTTTTATTATTGAAGTGGATGCTTCTGAGCTGGGAGTGGGTGCAGTTTTGTCACAATATTCTGGTAACCCTGAGCGTCTCCATCCATGCGCTTATTTTTCGCGTAAATTCAGTACCGCGGAACAAAATTATGATGTTGGCAATAGGGAACTATTAGCTATTAAACTGGCATTTGATGAATGGCGACACTGGTTGGAGGGTTCATTACATCCTATAACTGTGTATACTGATCATAAAAATCTCGAATACATAGGTTCTGCCAAGAGGCTGAACTCTCGTCAGGCACGTTGGGCATTATTCTTCTCGCGTTTCAATTTTATTATTACTTTCAAGCCGGGTGTAAAAAATACTAAAGCTGATGCTCTATCTCGCATGTTCGGTGAATGTAAGGATCGGGGTGATTCTGGTGAACCAATTTTACCCACAGGTTGTGTGGTGGGGGCGTTACTTCCTGATCTCTCCAATACCTTGGCGCCGTTTCAAGATGAATCTCCTAGTGATGTACCCTTGGGGTGCCAGTTTGTTCCGCCGCACCTGCGTTCGGATGTAATTCGCGAATTTCACGATGCCAAAACTGCTGGTCATTTGGGTAACCGTAAGACGTTTATGCTTGCCCGTCGTCATGTATGGTGGCCTACCATGAGACGCGATATCACTGCCTTTATCGACGCTTGTGCTATTTGTGCTCGAAGTAAAGGAGTTCACAAGGCTCCTAGTGGCAGTTTGGTTCCTCTTGAAATTCCTGCTGAGCCATGGACCCATATTTCTATGGATTTTATTGTAGATTTGCCTCTCTCACATGGTAATACTGTCATTTGGGTGGTCGTAGATCGTTTCAGTAAGATGGCACATTTCGTTCCTTTGGCCAAACTTCCTTCTGCACCTGAGCTTTCGCGGCTGTTTACTTCGCATATTTTTCGTATTCATGGTATTCCGTCCAATATAGTCTCTGATCGGGGTGTTCAATTTACTTCCCGTTTTTGGAAACACTTCTGTTCGCGGTTGGGAATACAGATTTCTCTTTCTTCTGCCTACCATCCCCAGACTAATGGGCAGACAGAAAGAACTAATCAAACTTTGGAACAATACTTAAGGTGTTATGTTTCTGATGCCCAAGAACAATGGGCGGAATTTATTGATTTCGCCGAGTTTGCTTACAATAACGCGCCTAGTGAGAGTACCAAGGTATCTCCTTTTTATTGTAACTTAGGGAAAAATCCTAGAGCTTCTTCCCTTTCAGGGTCACCTTCCAATCTGCCGGCGTTGGAGGAGTGGCTTCAAGAACGGAAGAATATCTGGACACACGTTCAGGAGATTCTTAAGACCACTGGTTTGAGGTATAAGAAATTTGCCGACCGCCGCAGATCACAGGAACCTACTCTTCGAGTAGGCGATCTAGTTTGGGTCTCCACTAAAAATATTGCGCTCCGTCAGCCATCTAGCAAATTAGGTCCAAAATTTATTGGTCCTTTTCCAATCGTCAAGAAGTTGAATAATGTGTCTTTTAAAGTTCAACTCCCGCCAACTATGAAAATACCTAATTCCTTTCACGTTTCACTGTTAAAACCGGCGAAGAATGCTCCTCTTGCTGGTCCTGCACCAATTCTTCTTAATAATGAGCCCGAGTATGAAGTGAATAAGATCTTGGATTCACGTAAAGTGCGTAATTCTTTACAGTATTTGGTGGATTGGGTTGGCTATGGTCCGGAGGAAAGATGCTGGGTGGCAGCGAGGAATGTTCATGCCAAGGCTCTTGTAAGAAGGTTCCATCGTGACAATCCAGGGAAACCGGGTGAGGGTCCGGAGGCCCCTCGTGAAGGGGGGGGTAGTGTCAGGAACCGCTTACCTGATCCCCGTTCCAGCGACGTCTCCAGGCGGCCAGCTGCAGCTGTCACTATGCGGCGGCCGCGCCGAGCGGCGTCGGCTCGAGCAGCGTCGGCTCGAGCGGCGCCCAGCTCAGCCACGCCCCCCGCTTCCTCCTCCAGGAGACGTGCTCGCGCGCGGCCGCGAGCACGTGTCTGTTATGCCCTCCGGCGGCGCTGTGCGGCGCGCACCCGCCGGAGGATCAATTAAAGGGTTAATGAATCCTAGGGGATTGAGGGCTTCGCCCTCTTCTGCTCTGCAGCCAATTACCCTTGGAATCCTATGTGCTCCAATCAGTACACTGCTTCCCTCAGACCTGTTCCTATAAAGGCAATTCCCTCTCAGTTGTGAATTGCCTGTGATAGCGCTCAGAACCCTGTGTTACCTACTCCTGTGAAGTCTAGCCTGTTGCCGATTTGATTGTACGACCATTCTCGATCCTGAATCCTTGTTGCCGACCTCTGCCTGAATTGACGCCTCTCGATCCTGAATCCTTGTTGCCGACCTTTGCCTGAACTGACGCTTCTAGATCCTGATCCCCAGTTGCTGACCTCTGCCTGAACCCCGACTACGTCTTGCCTGACCCCTGGTGCCGCTACGATCTCTGCCTTCCCGTTATCGACCTATTGCCTGTCTCTGGACTTCCGTCACTCACGCTCTTGCTATTGGTTCTCCAGTCCTCCCACATATAAGCTTACATCCTTTGAGCCATTAAGTCCTGAGGGCAACCGATCCCGGGTAGGCGTATCTTGCGTCCCGGCAAGCGGGGGCTCCTACAGGTGAAGCTGGCTGTGGAGATTGGGGGTTGTGAGCTTATTAAGAGGGCTGGAGTTACCCCGAGCGTGACACTGTGTTTACACAAGAACTCTGCCAGTGCATGTGTTATGCCAGTCGGCCCACATGTACTTTGACTTTCTTTTTGCTCACATCCTGGACTTACTTTGTCTCTGGATTATCTCTTGTTGTTTCACTTACACCTGGTTTTCTGTGTATTACTTTACTGACTCTTAGATTGACCATCTTTGTATTGTAACTGGCCTGTAATTGGACATTTATGCTCCATGATTTGCCCTGGCCTTCCAGCAGTCTCTGGGGCCCTGAGCTGCATTGGGACTCAAATATTGGTTAAGAAAAAGGCAACTGAGAATTAGCACTGACATCTAAAGTGATTTAATGCATTCTCATCTAATTTAGAAAACATTAGACCCATTTCCGTTTTGCAGCAGTTTGCCAATTACAGCTTGGCATTTAACCCAATTATTCTATCCAAGCTCACCCAAAAGTTGGAAAGCCTTGGACAAAGTTGCTTTTTTTAATGTCTTCTCCATCACTCTCAACACCATAGCCCCCCACCCCCAGGAATGAGTTTTGAGCCTTTTGTTATAATCCTTTTATCCCTTTCAGTGCCAAGCATGTCATTTCTACTTGCTTGTTTCTACTTCTTTTAAGAGCCAAGCACAAGAATCCATGTGCCTGGCTTCCCCCACGCTATGGTCTTTTTTACATTTATCCATTTGTGAACTTGTAAGTGATCCATTAGACCCCTATACCAGTTTACAAGGCTCAGGGTCTGGTAACCACCTGCCATTAACCACCAGCCCCAAAGCCAGAGGAGGGCAGAAAAGCCCAGGGGGCGTGAAGGCTGTGCGGGCTTGTAGCCTTTAAGGCTGGGGGCCAAGCCCTGGTCTACAAGCCCCCATAGCTACTTCCTGGGCTGGTTATGCTGGGAAGGAAGGGATCACAAACCATTTTTTTTTTTAGGGACTTTAAACCTTACTTTCTTTTAAAAAGCATGGGGTCCCCCCCCCGGAGAGAGGGATCACACGCCAATTCTTTTTTATTTAACCCTTTATAGTGTGGTAGTAGTAGTATTTTATTTGTAAACGTTATAAAGTGCTCTTTTCAGTTTGGGGGGGTCTCTTTGGCAGGAACGGGGCCATATGTAATGATGCATATGTGATACCATCACAATCAGGAAAAATGGGGGTTTCACATGCAATATGGTTTTCTTGAAAAAAATCCTTTTTAATTTAAAATAAACAAGACACATTTAAATTAAAAAAACACATTTTAACCCCTTCAGTGCCAGCCTACCTAGAGGTTTTGTCACTGTATGTTGCCAGACTATTTTTCACTATTTTGCTCTATACATGTTCAACTCTGATTTTTGAAGGGATTTCCAGTACAATTATATGGGCTTTAATGTGAAATGTCTTGTTTTGTACATTTTTTAACTGTATTCCCAATATTTTGGGGTAAAATATGTGCAAAAAGTTTTTAAAAAATCATATTGTTACAATCTGTAGTGTTTTTTTTGTAATAAAAAATGAAAAACGAAAAAGTTTTCCAATAAAATCTTATTGCATGTAAAAGCCCCATTTCTTCCGGTTACAGAGGTAACAGATGTGTATTGCTAGACACCCTTTCCTGCCCAGGAGACTTCCCCAAACTGAAACAGTTTAGGAGATTTTCAGAAAATTACAACTGCTATGCGCACCTTGCAGTTTTTTTTTTTTAAACTCTTTACATTTGAAATACCTCCAACAAACTAGCTGGAAGTAGCTCCTCAATGAATTCTTTGGTTGTACAGGGTTTCCATAAAAGAATAAAAAAAATACCAGAAGAATAAAAGCCACATTTTCCTTAAAACAATAATGCAAAACAATATGCAAACAAGAAAAAAGGTGGAGGACCCCATTGTTTTGGAATTTTAAGGGTTACAACCCCTTAAAAATACAATTCTGTGATTTCTCACCTTGTAGAATTGGTATTATAAGTATGCAGCACGTCCTGCTCCAGATAGTATTCATAACAGCTGGGTTATACCTCCACAAGAGGGCGCTTTACTGCAGAGATGGCAAAAAGAGGCCCCTCCCGATCCATATATACCCGGGACCTCCCACTAATTCCCCAGTATAGAAAAGCAGTAAGGGAACCAGGAGAAGCCAAGAACCAAATCAACAACGTTAACAATGAAAACAATCACCACATAGAGGATCCAAGAATAAAGCAATCAGGGTGGGATGGAGCAGGACGTGCTGCATACTTATAACACCAAAGGTGAGTAATCACAGATTTGTATTATTCTAAGTATGCAGCACATCCTGCTCCAGATAGTATTCATAACAGCTGGGACATCCAAAAGCAGTGTCCATAAACGGGTGGGGATACCAAAAAGGCAACAACGCGCAGTTCAAACCACTGCTGATTGCAGAACCTTACGGCCAAAAAACGGGATCCGCTGAGGCCCGAACATCAACCTTGTAAAACTTGGAAAAGGTATGAACAGAAGACCACGTAGCAGCCTTACAAACTTGTTCAACAGAAGCCTGGTGCTGGAAGCCCAGGAAGCCCCAACAACACGGGTAGAATGAGCAGTAACACGGAAAGGAGGATCCTTCCCCCGAGTAGAAAAGGCCCTAACAATAGTCTGACTAAAACATTTCCTAATAGTAGACTTAGCCGGAGCCAACCCCTTCTTGGAACCCAAGGGAACCACAAACAAGGCGTCCGTCTTTCTGAAAGGCGCAGTAGCCACCAGGTAGTATTGCAAATTCCTGACTACATCCAGAGAATGCAAGGCCCTCTCCTTGGGATTACCGGGATTAGGGCACAAAGAAGGAAGCACAATGTCCTGTTTGAGATGGAAGGCAGAGACAACCTTAGGCCAGAAGTCAGGTTTAAAACGGAAAACTACCTCGTCCCGGTGTCTCTCAAATTAGGGGGCCTAAATAGACAGAGCCGCCAACTCAGAAACACGCCTTACAGAAGTGATAGCCACCAGAAAGGCAACCTTCAGGGTAAGGATAGACAAGGCAGCCTCATGCACAGGTTCAAATGGAGGACCCTGAAGGACAGATAACACCAAATCCAAATCCCGCACATAAGCGACCCCCCTGGAAGAAAGTCTTGACCAGAGGATGTAGATCAAAGGACCTCTTGAAGAAAACAGCCAAGGCGGACATGTGACGCTTCAAGGTGCTGAGCTGAAAACCCAAATCCAAACCATGTTGAAAGAACTCCAGGATCCTAGGAATGGAGAACACACAACAGGGAAAGGCTCTAGACTCACACCAGTCATCGTAGGTCCGCCAGGTCCTATAGTAGATAGTAGAGGAAGATTTCTTCCTAGCCCTGACAAGAGTACGAACAATCGAATCAGACAGTCCTTCCTCCTTCAGGATGGGAGTTTCAACAGCCAGGCCGTCAAAACCAGCATTTGTAAATTGGGATAACAGAGCCATCCTTGAATGAGAAGGTCCGGAACCAAGGGTAGAGTGTACTGATCCACTGCCAGCAGCACGACGTCTTGGCCACCTGGGAGCCCCCAGAATGGCTGGCACCCTCTCCTGCACCAACTTGAGCAGAACCCTGCTCAGAAGAGGAAACAGAGGAAAAAGGTACAGGAGACCGAGTCCCTGCCAGGGTAGCGACAGAGCATCCACCGCCAGAGCCAGAGGATCCTGGGACAGGGAGACAAATTTTGGCAGCTTGTGATCGTGGCGAGAAGCAAACAGATCCATGTCCGGCATCCCCCAACGGTGACAAAGGGATAGGAAGACCTCGCTGTTGAGGGACCATTCCCCCCAGCGAGAGGCCCCCCCTGCTCAGGGAATCCGCCTCCAGATTCTCCGCTCCCGGAATATAAACTGCTGAGATGCATGGGACATTTTCCTCGGCTCAGGACAGAATCAATGTCACCTCCTTGAGAGCACTCTTGCCCATCCGTGATGATGGATATAGGCGACGGCCGTCTGGTTGCCGGTGGAACCCTTTTACGGCAGACCCTGAAGGTGAGGAGTCAACTGTGCCAGCACCAACAGGAACCGCCCTCAGCTCCAGGATGTTAATAGGAGCGTGAGCCTCCTGAGGGCCCCACAGCCCCTGGAATTGGAGGGCTCTCCAGTAGCCCCCCCAACCTGACAGACTGGCATCCGTAGTGACCGTCTCCCAACAAGGAGTCAGAAAAGATCTGTCCCCCAGGAGATTCCTCGAGTCCAGCCACCATAGGAGGGACCGCCGGACCAGAGGAGAGGGAACAAAAGCCTGATCCAGAGACGGGGGACTCTTGTCCCAGACTGAAAGGAGATGGAGCTGAAGGGGTCTCATGTGAAATTGAGCGTAACGGATTGCATCCCTTGCCTGATGGAAGGACGAGGGCTGGACAGCATGAAATGAACCAGAGCTTGAAGAGAATCCACCTTCTGCTGAGGAAGAAAAAATCCTGGCCTGAATGGTATCCAGATTCATGCCCAGGAAGGGGGTCACCCGGGACGGGGAGAGGGAGGACTTGGGATAATTGATCACCCATCCGAACGTGTCCAGGGTAGTTACCACCGTCTGGGTATCCAATTCTGCCTGCTGGAGAGAATGAGATGTAATGAGAAGGTCGTCCAAATAAGGGAGAATGCGAATGCCCCCTGCTCTGAGGAGGGCCATCACCCCCGCCAGCACCTTGGTGAACAATCTGGGGGCTGAGGTGAGACCGAAGGGAGGTGCCACAAAGTAGTGCTGGTCCTCCAAGGCGAGCCTGAGGAACCACTGATGCCCTGGGAAGATTGGCACATGAAGGTATGCATCCTTGATGTCTACGGAGGTCATGAAGTCCCCGGGCTCAAAGAGCTGATCGCGGAGCGCAGGCTCTCCATGCGAAAGCGTCTGGTTTGATGAACTAGTTGAGAAGCTTTAAGTCCAGGATGGGCCTGATGGAACCATCCCTTTCGGGTACTGTGAGGAGATTGGAATAATAACCCTAATCTCTCAATAGGTTCTGTACAGCCAGAAACAGACCCTGAGCTGTCAGGGGGTCTAGAGGAATCCGAGAGCTGAGGAATCTTGGAGGGGGCCGTGCAGCGAACTCTAGCTTGTAGCCAGAGGACACAACCTCCAGAATCCGCCTGTCTGAGTCCTGTAGCCCCCAGACATGAGCAAAGAGCCGCAGCTGTCCCCCCACCCGTAAGGGTGAGGGCGCCCCTTCATGGTTGAGCGGGCTTGATGACAGAGTTTGGCTTGGATCCCCAGGAGGATCCGGGACGGGCACGGCCTCTGCCCTTGCCCCAGAAGTCTCCCCTGTGCCCCGCAAAGGATACCCCCCTCCCCGACCTGGATCACCGAAAGGAGGGAGTAAAGGACCCTGAGCCCTGAAAGGGCCGCGGCTGCCTTTTGCGTTGGGGCAACTTACCTCCCTTTGCAAAAAGGTCCAAACGGTCACCAAAACGGCGCAGCCGCTTAAAGGGTAGCCCTGTGAGTGCCTTCTTAGCAGAATTGTCAGCTGCCCACTGGCGCAGCCAGACCGAGCAGCGAATAGAAACAACCAGAGCCGAGGTCCTGCTACACATCCTAATGGTGTCATCTAAGGCAGAAAGAATATAAGCGATAAACATCTCACATTGTGATAAGGCTCTAATTTCGGCACTAGAAGACTCATCGGGAGAGCCTTCCAAAAGGCCCCTGACCAGAGTCCTAATAGCCACAGCAGTAATAGCAGAAGCACAGACAGGGTGCAAGGCAGATCCCGCACAGGCAAAGGCATGGGAAGCCAGCTAGTCAATACGCCGGTCCTCACTATCCTTCAAGGTAGTGGAATCAGGGGAATGCACCACAGAAGTGTTAGACAACCCCAAAACAGGGGCATCCACCTCTGGTGGAGTTGACCAACATTTAACCACATCCGAGGGAAAAGGGTACCTTTTATCCCATCCCTTAGGCATACCAGGGAGCCGGCAAGGCCGCTCCCATTCCTTGAGAACCAGATTATTGAAATGTGCCTGTTCTGGAAATTCCAAACGTGGCTTTGCAGTACCAAACAATTCCCCCTGTTGCCTGGGTGCCGCAGCAGGAAGGGAAATGGAAAGCACTTCAAAGATTTGAGTCAAAAGCCTATGGGTGTCATCAGCATTCCAATGCTCTGAGCCGGCATCAGCATCAAGGAGATGCTGAAATCTGAGAATAATTCCCCTTCCTCAAGCGGGGTACAGTCAGACAAATCAAGGAAATCTTCCGTCTCCATAGGGAAGGCCGACGCAGCAGGCGCCATGTGCCGTCTTTTAGCTGGGGCCTTACGGGCCACAGAGCTAGCAATCAATCTCTCAATGTTGGCCAGCCTGGAAGACACATCAGGCTGAGACTCCCCACTAGTGTTGATCTCACTGGGGGTCACGATCAACCGAGGGGGCGTGGGAGAAGACATGGTGGGCGCAGACCCAGAAGCAGATAGCCCAGAATGCCGCGCAAGAGCCTGTTGGGCGCAGGGTACACAAAACCGCACATCATCACTCACAGGGGATGCCCCACGCACCACACACAGCCGGGCTTTTCCCAATGGGACCCCAAGCCCAGTATCCTCCATATGGTGATTTTTTGTGGCACAATTCGCCAATGTCCCAAATGTCCGCTGGGATAGTGGGAGGATATAAATTATTAGGCCTCTAATAAGGTCAGTTAGGACTAATAGAGGGCACAGGACCGGGAGAAACCTCTAATCAGTTTTCCCGGCCTGAAAGACATAAAAACAATACACCCCATCAGCAATAAAGACAAAATATACAAACAATAAATCAACTAAAGGCCCGCTGGAGGACTCACGTACCGCCGAAGAGCTTGCAATCTATCAGACGGCAGGGGCAAGATGGCACCGAAGGGCTCTGAAGGGGCGAGCGCTAGGCCACGCCCCCTCCAGAAACGCGGGGACAGGCCGAAAGCAAGCCACCCCGCAGCCAATCAGAGTGCAGCAGGCCCCGGCGTGACGTAACTGCAGACTGCGGACGCCGCAGGGTGCGCGCGGGTAATTCAAATAACGGAGGCAAGGGGAGAGGAGAATCTCTGAGAGAAAGGCAGCGCGAACACAGTGAAATAAAGTAAAGCACTCAAACGCACAGACACTGACCCCCCCGACGAACCAGGATAATGGGAGAAGGGGGAAATGGGAAGCCTGTAATTACATTTAGGATATGTAAGGGAGGGCTATAAGCGGACGGGGCATCCCAATACGGGTTCACCAAACCTGGACCGCCTACCCTTTGGTGGGGGATTTGCGGTGGAGCAAGCTCCTAATAAAAGCATCTCTAATAGATGCTGCCTACCATCACCCGACTACGCAGCCAAGGCTGGGAGGCAGAATAAAGGTGGAACAGGGGTGGAAATAGTCCTACAGGGCCCAGGGCTGTGAAGCCCGGCTCACCTGCGAGAAGAGAAGCCATCATCTTGTCCTTCACAGCCCACTGCAGAGAAGAAACTGGGGAATTAGTGGGAGGTCCCGGGTATATATGGACCGAGAGGGGCCTCTTTTTGCCATCTCTGCAGTAAAGGTCCCTCTTGTGGAGGTATAACCCAGCTGTTATGAATACTATCTGGAGCAGGACGTGCTGCATACTTAGAATAATAAAAAAATGGTGTGATGTTCCCCCTACCCAGCATAACCAGCCTGGGGATAGCCTCGTGGCCCCTTGCCCTGCAGGCTACAAGCCCCAAAGCCTAATGACCCCGGGCTCTTTGGGGAGGCAAGTAATTGGGGGGCTTGGGTTAATGGCAAGTCACCAACTAGCCACAGGTGACTTGCCACCCCCCTAAGCCTTGTGAACTGGTATAGGGGTCTCATGGACCACACACAGGAAAAAAAATACTTTTATTTATTTATTTTTTAAAATCCCAGATTCTGTGTCCCCCGGCGATCCTGTCCCCTGGCAATCCTCTGATAGCTGTCAGGGCTTATCACTGAAGGGGCTCCTTTTAACCCTTTAAGTGCCAGCCTACCTGGAGTTTTTGTTACGCTTTGTTGCCAGACCATTTTTCACAATTTTGCACTATGCATGTTCAACTGTGATTTTTGAAGGGATTTCCAGGGATTTCCCAGGAAAATTATATATTGTTTTTTTTCAGCAGAGTCTGGGCTTTAACATAAAATGTCTTGTTTGTCATTTGTCAAGTGCATTCTTAATAATTTGGGGTGAAATATGTGAAAAAAAAAAATCAATTTTTTACAATTTGCAGTGTTTTTTTGTAATAAAAAATGTAAGTTTGTCAATAAAATCTTATTGCGTGTGAAATCCCAATTTCTTCCGGTTACAGCGATACCACAGGGTAGACACCCTTTCCTGCCCAGGAGACTCCCCCAAACTGAAACAGCACTTTAAGAGATTTTTAGATCAAATACAGCTATGCTAAGCGCTATGTGCACCTTGCAGTTTTTTAATAAAAACAACCCTTTACATTTGAAATACCCCCCACAAACTATATATTCTCTGGAAATACACACTTCAAGCTTTCTAGGCGTACCAGGCTTGTTGATGTTGCCACAGTTTTCTGGAAGTTCTCCCTCGATGTATTCTTTGGTTACACAGAGCTTCCCTAAAAAAGGATAAAAAAAAGCAGTATCAAAGCCACATTTTCCTAAAAAAAAACTATATGCAAACAAGAAAAAACAAGTTAATCTGAAAAAACAACATCCCCCGAACCGAACGATACCCAACATGCATAGCTACTGTCAAAAGAAGAGCTGCCAAACACCAAAAAGTAAAGCATGTGCACAATGGTAATTTTGCTTGAAAATTTCAGCTCTGCAGACAAAGTGCGCACCTTGCGCTTTTTCTACCTAAACAACCCTTTCCATTTGGAATACCCCCCACAAACCATACATTCCTTGAAAGTACACATGATAAGCTTTCTAAGCGTACCCAGCATGTTGTAGTGGGCCCATCTTTCTGAAAGTAATCCCTCAAAGAATTCTTTGGTCGCACAGGGTTCCCTTAAAAAATGTATAATAAAGCAGAATAAAAAATGAGTTTTCCTAAAATATCAATATGCAAACAAGAAAAAACAAGCTAAATCTAAAAGCGCAAGGTCCCCCGAGCAGAACGATACCCAACATGCATAGGTACTTTTAACCCTTTTAACTGCCAGCCTACTTGAGATTTTGTCACCCTCTCTTGACAGGTCATTTTTAACCATTTTGCGCTATGCTTAACTGTGATTTTTGTAGGTATTTCCAGGAAAATGATATATTTTATTTTTGCGGCAGAGTTTAGGCTTGAACATGAAATGTCTTGTTTGTAATTTTTTTACTGTTTTTTAAAATATTTTTGAGTAAATTAAACAAAACAAAATAAAAAAAATATTTTTTTAGAAACTTGTCTCCTTTATTTCAAATAATTTTTTTTTTTTTTTTAAAGAAAACCATATTGCATGTGAAAGCCCCATTTCTCCCGATTACAACGGTACCACATATTTATCGGTAGCCCCCTGTTACTGTTCAGAAGACCCCCCCCAAACTGAAAAGAACACTTTATAACATGTAAAAATAAAATACAACTACAATCCACACTATAAAGGGTTAAATCAAGAAAAAAATTGGCATGGGTTCCCCTTCCAAGGGGTGGGGGGGGGGGTAATCCCCATTTTTTTTTATTTTAAGGGTTAAAAACCCTTAAAGATTCCCATAAAAATGACATGGGGTCCCCCCTACCCAGCATAACCAGCCCGGGGATCAGCTATGCAGAGCTTGTAGAACAGGGCGCAGGCCTGCACCGCCTAAATCAGCCCGGGCCCTTCTGCCCCCCCTGGGCTTCGGGGAGGCAGGTAATAGGGGGGCCGGGGTTAATGGCAAGTCACCCGCTAGCCGCAGGTAACTTGACAGCCCCCCAGCCTTGTGAACTGGTATAGGGGTTTCACAGACTCCTTACAAGTTCACAATGGGTTAAAGTGGACCAACACCCAGGGCTGATCGGCCCGGAAATCTATAAGATTCCCAGACCGCTCTATTCCCTCCCCCTGGGGCATCCAAAATCGGGATGCCCCTCTGTGTGCAACCCCCCGGAACACCCGCTACCACTTACCTGAATCCCGGTCCTACGGCGCATGCGCGGGCTGCATCCCCGCTATCCCTCTAGCAGGGCGCGTGCCTGCGGTGGCTATTTATGAATGGCCAGCGCGGGCACGCTCCCTGTTAGAGGAAAGTGGGGGATGCGGTCTCCGGCACGCTCAGAGTGGCTGAGCTTAGATGTCTCTTAGACGTCCATAACTCAGCCGCTCTGAGCGCGCTGATTGGACGAGCGGCCGCGCATGCACCATAGGATCGGGGTGAGGATCTCCTGCCACCTCCTTCCCCAGGCACCGATCACCGGCATCTGACAGCTGAGAAGGCTGAAGCCGGAGATCGGGGCTGGGATAACGTCATTAGCCCCGCCCATTGGGGGCCGGGCTTAGCGGCAAGATGGCGGCCGCCATCGAGGAGGAAAGGGGAGTGAGACTCTCGGGCTCTCTTCTGAAGATCCGTAAGTCCTGGGGGGGATCAGAGGCCCCCCAGGTGAAGAGGAGGGACAGTGGGAGCCAGCGCACACAGAGGTAAGTGATTGTCATTTTTATTTATTTTTTTTTCTACAGTTAGAAGCTGCTGCTGCTGCCGAAGCGGGGGGGGGCCTATTCCGGGGGCTCTCCTGGAGCCCGGATGGAACCAAATTAAAGAGGAGACCCGGCCGGATCCAACGAGGAGTCAGGTGAGTATTTTTTTTTTTTTGCCCGCTAACGGGGGTAAATGCCAGGCACATGAATTTTACGTGGCTGGCACTTAAGTGGAGGAGAAGCAATCACGTAAATTTTAAGTGGCTGGCATTTAAAGGGTTAATGCAAACAACAGTATAGTATAACATTTGCTGACTTTAGTGTGAAGCAAAAGTATGTCGTAGAGTAGCTTTAGAGGCAGCATTCTTTAAAATGACATTGGCACAGTGAACTAAAGTATCTTGAAATCTTCAATGTTTTTCTATAGTTCCTATGCTGAGATAATTAAATAAGTTGGGTTGGGCTCCTGAGTTCAAGAATTGCTACATCTGTATTAATTTGATATGGTCAAATGGACCCCTGTAGATAAATTGCCCCCCTTTAATTACTTTGGTGTTTATATCAAGCAATATTTGTCTTGCTCTACCATATCAATAACATAAAGCAAACCAAAGGATATACCACCTTATTTAAAGATAGAAGGTAAATAGATATTAAAACATATTCTGAAACATATTTAAAGCATTTTAAAATTCCATCTGAAGAACCTTTATACTCACATTATTGAAAGTATCCTGACTGGGGGTTTCATATCATGGTATAGGAACTGCTCGTGTAGGACAGTTTGTACTAACAGGAGTGGTAGGAACGAAAGTATTTATGTGCACTATAGAGCTATCTGACCAACATTCAATCAATATCAGGCAATGCTGGACTAGAGGAGGGCATATATTTTTTCCAACTATTGGTTCTCCTGCTAATATGTGTTATTGCTTTTACCCTTAAAGAGAAAGTCTAAGCATTTTGTAACATTCCATCCACACCACCCTCTCTCTGTACTATCCTCTCTCTCCCTGCACATCTGTTATATACCCATAATCTTGCCTTACTCACCAATAACCACTGACCCGCCTGTAGGCACAATGCAACGTCAACCGCTACCACCGTCCAGACAGCTCACATATACCTCCCCCACCTCAACCATCCTCTTTGTGCTGTGACTGGCTCATAAGGATCCTAATCTGCCAGTCAATGTCCAGGGGAGAACACATCTTCCCAGTCGACATGTTGACATCATCTTACCTCCCTGTGGCACTGGGAGGTGTCACAGCCCACTTCCGCCACTTCCAGCAGAGGTAGTTGCAAGTAGCAGAACAAACTTCCAGCAGAGGTAGTTGAAAAATCAACAGTCACCAAATTTAAAAATGCCTGGGATAAGCACACATCTATCCTAAGATACAGAGTACATACAGTATACACATAAGGGCAGACTAGATGGAGCTTATGCTCTCCTTCTGCCGTCAACCTTCTATGTTACTAAGCCCAGGTTGGACAATAATAACTCAGTGGACGGGCTGGCAATCTGCATGTAGCTGCAGCTGGGACCTTGAGTGACAGGTCAGTTACTCAAATTCATGTAGCAATGTGACTTCACTTGCCTGTCACTCCAGTCTAGCGATCACTCTGGTATATGTCTGTCATGCAGATCCCTGCCCCTGCCAGCATTAAGGATTGTGGCAACTAGGTTATATGTGTTATTATTTTAATGCCCACATCTGACTCAGTAAAGGGGGATGGGACTGGCTGGGGGATTAAAAATGCTTAGACTTCTTTAAAATGATCCTACACACATTTTTAGAATATGGGTGTTTGGGGGTGACATTTTCACTTACATCTCCATTTGTAATCTCAAGATCCATGAGACCCTCTTTCTGCAGGGCAGTGAGAACGCAGCCCAAAAATTTAGAAGACAGGCCTAGCTGGGAATCAGAGGCTTCCTTCATTGGTGGAAGAGAAATTTGTTCAGTGTGTCCAAGAGGATAATCAATTAAGCCGCCACCCAAATTACTCACTAATGCCTGTGGAAAAGAAAAATAATATCAATTAGTTAATTGGAGATACAGGTTCAAATCAGCAACTATGGAAATTATTGCTAATTATAATTTAGAATTTTGTGCCATTTTCTCAGATTTTAAGATAGAAAAAATGTTTTAGTATGTCCATGATTTGCATTTATTGTTATAGGTGCACACACTTTTTGATAATAAAGTAGATATCACTAGAACAGTCCTTGAATGCCAGCTATTGTTTAGTGATCCTTTAAACTCACCCGCCAGCACAGAAATCCAACGTCAACAAATGTCCAGCTACAGGGTCCGGTAAAATCCACATGTTTTATTATGTACCATTAAAAGCAAGGTCCACAACATCATTTGCAGTTAAAAACACAATTCTGTGAGGTACTCACCTGTAGAATTGGTTTTTCTGGGAATCCATTCCAGGCACTCCTTATGCTTGGGGATTACCTCCTTGCTGATCACGTGACTGCAAGAAAGAAAACAGGTGTGGCCCCTCCCGGCCCATAAGTAGCAGCTGCCTCCTCACCAAGATCAGTTTTGTAAAAAGCAGTAAAAAACTGAAAAACAGAGGCAGGCCTGGAGGGCCTATATAGGAGTCCATGTTACTTTACACTGAACTCCGCAAGAATACTCTCAGAAATTAAGTTTTGTTCTTTTCACTTTCTCTTACACTTTTTCTATTTTCTCTTTTTTTTTTTTTAATGCTAATGAAATAAATGGACTAAACACCATCAAAAAAAGCATCAAAAGATAGATCATGACCCAAAACGGGTGGGCCGAAGTACCTGGAATGGATTCCCAGAAAAAACAATTCTACAGGTGAGTACCTCACAGAATTGTGTTTTTTTCTTCCAATCCATTACAGGCACTCCTTACGCTTGGGATCTCCAAAAGCAGTGCCATCTATGGGCGGGATCCCCTAAGGCAGAACAGCAGGTAGTTCATTTCACTACTGCCTGAAGAATCTTTCAACCAACCACAGCGTCAGCTGAGGCTCTAACATCCACCTTGTAAAATTTGGTAAATGTATGAACCGAAGACCAGGTGGCAGTTTTGCAACCTGTTCCACCGAAGCCTGATGCTGAAAAGCCCAAGAAGCACCAATGGCCCTAGTGGAATGGGACGTGACCCGAAAAGGGGGTTCCTTCCCCTTGGCCGAGTAGGCTCTTCCTACTGCCTGCCTAATCCACTTACTGACAGTGGCTTTAGCTGGCGGAAGCCCCTTTCTCAGCCCTTCCGATATAACAAAAAAGGAAATCCATTTTGCGGAAGGAATCTGTAGCTGCCAAGTAATATCTTAAGGCTCTGACTACATCTAAAGAATGAAGCGCCCTTTCCTTAGCATTAGCCGGAGCTGGGCATAAAGAAGGTAAGTTACCTCTTGATTAAGGTGAAAGGGAGAGACGACCTTATGTAAAAAATCAGGCTTAAACCGAAAAACTACTTTGTCTCTGTGTAACTCAAAAATACCATTTTGTGAGTACTCACCTGAAAAATGGATATTGTTGGTGTGCCACACACCCCGCTTCACTTTTAAATATTCTTCACTTAATGGGTTAACTCACCGCCAGGTGACGTAGTGCAGAGAGGAAATCTTGTAACGAGCCCCCTTCCGGCCTATATATACCTGGTACCTCCCTTCAATCACCAGTATATTAAAAAAGCAGAAAGACAAGGTACCAGTATTCTACCGGTAACCTCAAAATCAATTTTGATATAAATAAAAAGGCTTCACCATATAAAAGCTTCGGAAATACCGAAAAGGGTGGGAGTGAGGCGGGGTGTGTGGCACACCAACAATATCCATTTTTCAGGTGAGTACTCACAAAATGGTATTATTCTTGGTGTGCCACACACCCCGCTTCACTTTTAAATATTCTTCACTTAATGGGACATCCAAAAGCAGTGTCCACAAGGGATGGGCATCTCAAGGCCAGGTGAAGCATAACTTAAATGAATGCAGTCTGCAGAACTTTGCGGCCAAAAACAGCATCCGCTGAGGCTCGCACATCAACTTTGTAAAACTTAGAAAAAGTGTGAACAGAAGACCAAGTGGCGGCCTTACAAACTTGTTCAACAGAAGCTTGGTGCTGAAAAGCCCAAGACGCCCCAACGGCACGAGTGGAATGAGCAGTGATACGAAAAGGGGGAACTCTTCCCTTAGCAGAATAGGCCGCAGTAACGGCCTGACGTATCCACTTGCTAATGGCAGATTTGGCTGGTGCCAAACCCTTCTTAGGCCCATGGGGCACAACAAAAAAGGAATCCGTCCTACGAAAAGGAGACATGATAATCAAGTAGTACTTAACACAGCGTACTACATCCATACAATGCAAAACCCTCTCTTTGTCATTCTTAGGATTAGGACACAAGGAGGGGAGAACAATATCTTGGTTCAAATGAAAAGCAGAAACAACCTTAGGAAGAAAGTCTGGCTTGAACCGAAAGACCACTTTATCCTGATGCCTCTCAAAGTAAGGCGCCTGGATAGACAAGGCCGCCAACTCTGAGACACGCCGGACCGAAGTGATCGCTACCAAGAAGACAATCTTCTGAGTCAGGGTAGACAAAGCAATATCTTGCAAAGGCTCAAAAGGAGGAGCCTGAAGAGCAGAAAGAACCAAATTCAAATCCCAAACAGGGAGTAATGGTTTCCTGGGAGGCCGCACATGCGTAACCCCCTGGAAAAAAGTTTTAACTAAAGGCTTAAGCGCAACACGCTTCTGAAAAAAGATAGATAAGGCAGAGACCTGCCCTTTCAATGTACTTAGCTGGAGACCAGAGTCCAGCCCTGATTGTAAAAACTCCAGAATCCTGGAGACCGAAAAGACCCTACAAGGAAAAGATCTTATCTCACACCAAGCGATATAGGCTTTCCAAGTCCTATAGTAGGTGATGGAAGAAGACCTCTTCCGGGCACTGATCAGAGTCTTAATGACTGAATCAGAAAGACCCTCCTCCTTCAGGATGGAGGTTTCAGCAGCCAGGCCATCAAACCCAGCGCTGGTAAATTGGGGTAACACAATTGACCCTGAGTGAGCAGATCGGGCCGAAGAGGCAGAACGAACTGGTCCACTGCCAGCCAAACGATGTCTGCGAACCTCACTCGCCTTGGCCACCTTGGGGCCACGAGAACGGCGGACACCTTTTCCAGAGCCAACTTCTGAAGCACCCTGCCCAGCATGGGCATCGGAGGAAACAGGTATAGAAATCCCAGAACTCCCCAGCTCAGGGACATGGCATCCACTGCCAGAGCCAGAGGAACCTGGGAGAGCGACACGAAGTTCGGGAGCCTGTGATTGTGACGAGAGGCAAACAGGCCCACCTCCGGGGTCCCCCACCTGAGACACAGTGAGCGAAACACCTGAGGATGGAGAGCCTATTCTCCCAGACGGGGAGAGCCCCTGCTCAACCGGTCCGCTACCTGGTTCTTCACCTCTGGAATGTAAACCGCCGAGAGACAAGGAACATGGGACACCGCCCAGGTCAGGATCAGGGACACTGCTCTGAGAGTACTCAGACTGCGAGTCCTTCCCTGAAGACCGATGTAAGCAACCGCTGTTTGATTGTCTGAACGCATCTGGACCGGAAGGCCCAGAACGAGCTGAGTCAGGAGAGCAAGACGGATGGTTCTCAGTTTCAGAATATTGATGGGTAAGTGGGGCCTTTCAGGTCCCCACTGCCCCTGAGACTGCAGCTCCTTCCAGAATCCGCCCCATCCCGACAGACTGGCGTCCGTGGTGACAATTTCCCAAAGGAGGGTCAGGAAAGACCTGCCCTACACAAGATTGGTCGAGACCAACCACCACAGGAGGGACTGCCGAACCTGGGAGGACAACTGGAAGGACTGATCCAGCGACCGAGGCTGCTGGTCCCAAGACGCTAACAGAAAAAGCTGAAGCGTTCTCGTGTGAACTTGGGCAAAAGGAAGAAACACTCTGTGTTGATGAGAGTCCAGGCCGGGACGAACCGACCCATCTCTCTCGGGGACTGCGAAAAGATTGGAGTAGAAAACGAGGCCCATCTCTAAGCGCGGCACCGGCCGGATGACCGCCATCTCTAACAGATTCCTTACCGACGCCAGGAGCCCCTGCGTGGCCAAAGGATCGATGGGCACCCGAGACCGAACGAACCGCAAAGGAGGGTGAGACCCGAATTCCGGGTCGCAACGGCCGACACTACCTCCTGGATCCATCTGCCTGGAACCACTTGGTTCCAAACCTGGGAGAAGTGTCGCAATAGTCCCCCCACCCGCACGGGTGAGGGCAGACCCTCATTGTTGAGTGGGCTTATCAGCAGGTTTGGGCTTGGTGCCCCAGGACTGAGCGTGCCGGCCACGGCCCCTCCCCCGAGTCCTGCAACCTGCACCTCTGGTAGCGGGAAAGGAAGCACCCCTGCCCGCTCTGAATCCTCGAAAGGAAGGCCTACCAGAACCTGCCCCCCTAAAGGGGACACGAGGCCTCTTGCGTTGTGGCATCTTACCACCCTTTGCGACTGAATCAATTTTCTCCCCAAACAGACGCAACCCCAAAAAGGGGAGAGCTGTGAGCACCCTTTTAGAAGCCGCGTCCGCTGACCACTGACGCAGCCATACTGACCTGCGAATAGCCACCAGCATAGCCGCTGCCTTGCTACTCATAGCCAGTGCATCGTCCTGAGCGGATAGGACATAGGACACGAAAGATTCACACTGCTTAAGCACAGTAAACTGTTTACAAGCGGGATTGAGATCCTCATAAAGCCCCTGAATTAAAGACTTAATCGCCAATAGAAGAAGGGCTGAAGCACACACCGGGCGCAACGCTGACCCAGAGTAAATAAAACCATGGCGCGCGTATTGGTCAATCCGACGATCCTCCCCATCCTTAGGGACAGTGGTCTCAGCAGACTGTACCATAGCCTTGCTGGAGAGCCCTAGCACAGGGGTATCGACGTCAGGAGGGACAGACCAAAGCTTTACCAACTCTGGCGGAAAAGGATAACGCTTTTCCCAACTGGAAGGGATTCCAGATAACCGCGTGGGATGTTCCCATTCCTTAAGAACCACCCTCTCAAAGTGGTGTTGTCTGGGAAAAACCCAACGCGGCTGAGGCTCCTTAAACAACTGACCCTTTGGCAGGGTGGCCGCCTCAGGTGGATCTAAATTCAAAATTTTAAACATTTGAGCCAGAATGGAGGGGGTATCAAAAACAACCCCCTCCGACCAATCTCCAATCACATCGCCTCAAGCTGATCTGCAGGCTCATCTGACTCCAACGGGAATTCATCCTCGTCCGAGGATCCATCGGACCATTCCACAGGCTCACATAACTCGTCCTGTGGAGCCGAAGGTACCGGAGTCAGGTGCCTCCGTTTTGCAGCGGCCTTTAACGCTGCTTTAACGGGCACTACTTTCCGGGGGCTGGGCTGTGCCGCTACCTCGGAATGCGAATCCCCACTTTTGACAGTGTCATGCGGGGTCCGGAACAGGGAGGGAGAGGTAGGAGATGATGAAGGATGCGATGGGCCCGCTGCCCGAAGCAATGGACTGGCGCGCAATAGTCTGCTTTGCACAAGGGATGCAAATAAAGACATCATCAGCTGGGAGTAGAGCCCCACAACCTACGCACCCCCCGAAAGGCTCAGCAGAACCGTTTCTGGCAATAACGGAAGCCTCCATATGGTGATTTATGGTATTCGCAATACTTGGGTCTTTTAAGGCATAAGCCAACCCTTATTTGTAAATGTCCCGGAAGGGAGGATTTTTTTTTTTTTTTTTTTTAAATTAAGTTAAGTTAAGGTCCCCTTTAATAAACTATATATATATATATATATATATATATATATATATATATATATATATATATAGCCAGGCAACATAGAGCCGGAGGGCCACCATAAACAGGGATCCCGGGATCTGTAAGGCAAGAGAAATCACAATCAGATCCTCACATGTGTGCAACAATCATATATGCATGGCACCAAAGTGCCTTAAAAAATGAGCAAAACCATGCCCCCTAATAAAAAATAACTCCCCACCATATCCAATACAAGAAGATATGAAATTCCCACTTAACTGGCCAAGCGAGAGCAGCAGCCGGAGAGCCAGACAGCAGCCAGCAGCCGCAGCACCGGAGATCAAGTGCGGCCGTGCGCCCACGTGACTTCCCCCTTTGAAGGGAAGTGAAACTGGGGCCGCCGCATGACGCCGCCGCCGGCGCCACGCCCCCGTTGCCGCGTCACCGGGACCCGCCCCCTACGCTGATCAGTGCAGCCAATTCAGCTGGGGATTACACCAGATGGGCCACTACACGTGCGCCCAGGCAGCGGAGGGGGGAGGAAGAACAAAGACCGCATAGCGCAGCCTATGCAAAAATAAACTACATACAGTGCCAGCGGGGAAGGGGGGAGGGGGGAGGCGGGAGGGGGCCACTTAAGCAACAGTCTGCTTTGTTAAAGCGGCCAGCCACCTACCCAGCGCGGTCTGTCATTCAAGCAGACCTAAACCAAGTGAACAAAAAGTGCACACATGCTGAAATAAACTTGATGCATAACATGAACACACACATGTTGAAATAAAGTTATACTAGTGAAACACACATACTAAATGCACACCCTCAACCCCCCCCCCAATGAAGGGAGAAGGGACCGTAACGGGAGAGAAAGGGGCTACGGGGACCCTCGGGACAGGGGCATCCCATTTCCGGATCACCATGCTGGATAGCCGCATTGCCCCACGCATGAGGTCGAGCGGTAGGAGATAAGCTCCTAGGCACTTAAAGTGCCATCTACCATTTGCCCAGTGAGCAGCCTAGGCTGGGAGGCTTCCATTCCACCATCAAGGTATAAACACTCAAACCGGGCAGAAATAGACCAAAAGGGGGGTGCCGGGGTAAAAACCCCGGCCTACCTGTAAGCAGGAGAGAGAAAAATACTGGTGATTGAAGGGATGTACCAGGTATATATAGGCCGGAAGGGGGCTCGTTACAAGACTTCCTCTCTGCACTACGTCACCTGGCGGTGAGTTAACCCATTAAGTGAAGAATATTTAAAAGTGAAGCGGGGTGTGTGGCACACCAAGAATATAAGGAGACTTCATACATAAGGCGGCTAACTCAGAAACACGCCGCACAGAGGTGGTTGCCACCAAAAATAACACCTTAGGCGTCAAAATGCCCAATGGAGCGTCAATCATAGGATCAAGGGGAGCACCGTGCAGAGCCGTCAACACCAGATTCAACACCAGATTAGGGGGCAGTTGTGGCCTAGTAGGTTCGAATCCCAGTCCTGGGACAAGACCGAAGTGCTCTTGAGCAAGGCACCCAACCCCGAAACTGCTCCCCGGGCACCATACAATGGCCATCTATGCATTAAAAATTGAAAAATTTAAAATTAAGTCCTACACTGGTAAAATAGACTTGCGCGGACATGAGTGACCCCCTGAAAAAAGTCTTAATGAGCCTCTTACTAGCGATAGACTTCTGGAAAAAAATAGTCAAGGCCGATATATGCCTTTTTAGGGTGCTTAACTGTAGGCCCATTTTTAAGCCATCTTGAAGGAATTCTAGAATTCTAGAATTCGAATACTTTCTGCACGAAAAAATTCCTAGCACCAGGATATGAACGACCGCCAGACCCTATAGTAAATCATGGAAGAAGACTTCTTCCGGGCCTGAATCATGGTATGAATAACCTTGGCCGATAAACCCTTCTCTGCTAAGATCGAGGTTTCAATAGCCAAGCCGTTAAGGCCAGCATCTGTAAATTCGGGCGCCGAAGCACCTCCTGAGTGAGTAGAGAGAAGAGAAGTCTGGCTCGACCGGTAGGCGCCAGTGGTCTACCGACATCCTTGTTATGTCTGAAAACCAACTTCTTCTTGGCCAGTGAGGAGCTACTAGAATGGTAGGTACCCCCTTCTGAGCTATCTTTCCTAATACACGGCTCAGGAGCGGAAGCGGGGTAAAAATGTACAGAAGCTTGAACCTTGCCCAAGAGACTGACAGGGCATCCGTTGCTATGACCAGAGGGTCCCTTGATAGGGACATGAAATTCGTCCGTTTGTGATTGTGTCTGGATGCAAAAGATCCACTTTCAGACACCCCCAGCGAAGACAAAGGGCTTGAAAGACCTTCCGACTGAGGGACCAATGTTCCCAACACAGAACCTTCCTGCTCAGAGCGTCGGCCTCCTGGTTTTCTACCCCCGGGATGTAAACTGCCGAGATGCAGGGAACATTCTCCTCTGCCCAAGTCAGAATCCGGCTTACTTCCTCTAGAGCACTCTTGCTCCGGGTACCCCCCTGATGATTGATATAGGCTACTGCCGTCCGATTGTCCGACTGGACCTGGACTGCCTGCCCCTTTAAGCTGGGGGTCAGAAACTGAAGCACTAGTCGGATTGCTCTTAATTCCAATATATTTATGAGAAACTGATACTCCTTCAGCCCCCATTGTCCCTGGATCTTCGGTGTCTGCCAGATACCCCCCCAACCTGTGAGACTGGCATCCGGGGCAATGATCTGCCACTGTGTTGTCAGAAAGGACCTGCCTACAGACAGATGAAGAGGGTCCATCCACCACAGAAGAGATTGCCTGGCCGAGGGCGTCAGAACAAAAAACTTGATCCAGCGACTGTGGGGCTCGATCACAGTTTGCCAACAGATTCCACTGAAGAAGCCTCATGTGAAACTGGGAAAAAGGTACGGCCTCGAAGCAGGCTACCATAAGACCTACTAGCTTCATCCCTAGCCGAATGGTCGTCTGCCGGCAAGCCAGTAAGTACTCTATTTGATTTCGAATTAGCAGAGCCTTCTGCTCTGGTAGAAACACTTTGACTTGAACCGTGTTCAGAATCATTCCTAAGAAGTTCCTTACTGACGCCGGAGTGATATGGGACTTCGGGTAATTGATCACCCGAGTTGACCATCTGCGTATCTTTCATGATCCGCTGAAGAGACCCGCTGAAATTAAAAGATCGTCCAAATATGGAATGATGCATATCCCCTGGCTCCTGAAAATGGCCATGAGACCTGCCAAAACTTTGGTGAACACTCTTGGAGCCGAGGATATCCCAAGTGCCACAAACTGGAAGTGCTGGTCTTCCAGGGCAATCCTCAGGAACTTCTGATGCCCTGGAAAAATTGGAACATGCAGATACGCGTCTATAGGTCTATAAGTCTATAGTAGTCATAAGATCCCCCGGGCCGAACTACTCTTACCGCTGACCTTAGCGTCTCCATGCGGAAAGGTTTCACGCGGATATATATCAGTTGAGACCCTTTAAGTCTAAAATGGGATGCATCGACCCGTCCTTTTTGGGGATTGGAGTAAAACCCCTGACCTTCCTTCTGAAAGGGTACCCGACAAATGACCCCTTTTTGAAGGAGATGCTGAACTGCGGATCTCAGGGCATCTATCTTTGACTGGTTCCGGGATGCCCTTGACCGAAGGAACCTTGCGGGTGGTCTGGCTGCAAACTCGATCTTGTAGCCTGATGACACCACCTCTAGGATCCAAAGATCCGCCACGTGGCGCCTTCAGATATGAGCAAAATGCAAAAGCCGTCCCCCCACCCGCTCGGGTGAGGGCGCCCCCTCATGCTGGAGTGGGCTTGGCTGGATGATTAGGCCCACTTCTCCAGGCCCCTCCTGCCCTATTATGCGCTCTGCCTCTACCTCAAAAATCTCTACGGGAGCAAGGGCGAAAGGCCCCTCTGCCAGTCCAAAAGAGTAGATATGATGAAGTCCTCTGAAAAGGCAGAGTCGTCCTCTTCCCCTGAGGCAGTTTGCCATCCTTCACCATACCGTCCAGCTTTTCTCCAAAAAATCTGCTCCCTAAAAAAGGTAGATCTATAAGAGCTTTCTTAGCGGCGGCAACCGCCAACCATTATCTTAGCCATAAGGAAAGGCGCAAGGCCACAAGCAGAGCAGAAGTTCTAGCAGCAACGAGTTAAAGTCCAAACAATCCTTAAAATCTTTGGACTCTTGAATAAGCCTGCAAGACTTAGTCCTGGCTAAACTTTTTCTTCATCTTCTTCCTTGAAGCCAGGGACACAATGGCCATGGCACAAACAGGACGTAGAAAGGATCCTTTCATAGCAAAAGCATGGCGGGCCAATTGATCCATTCGTCTCTCCGAGGGATCTCTTAAAGATCCCATAGTAGCAGACGGCATGATGGAAGTATTAGACAAGCCTGCTACTGGAGAATCCACCTCAGGTGGGTAAGACCAAAGCCTAATCATGTCCGCCGGAAAGGATTACCTAGAGTCTAGTATCCTAGGAACCGCTGGTAATTTGTTTGGATTTTCCCATTCCTTTAACACCATTTTAGAAAAGTGCGGCTGCTCCAGGAACACCTGCCTTTACCTTACTGGCTTAAACAGATCATCCTTCCCTCTTTTTGCCACCTCAGGAGGGGTGATAATATTATTATTATTGTTCATTTATATAGCGCCATCATCTTCCGTAGCGCTTTACAAAGTAGTAATTACAGACAGGGTAGAACATACAGTACATACACTATTTCAAACGCAGTTTTACAGATTTGACAGCGGATATTCTGAGTACAAGATACAATAGGGGAGAGAGTGATATTCAAAGTTTAAAAAACCGAAGAGAGCAGACACTATATGTTTGCCTGCGAGGAGGGGGTCCTCCTCAGAAGAGCGTAACTCGCCTTCTGAGAGCTGCTCATCTACATACTCTTCTTCCTCCCACTCTCCAAAAGAGGCAAATAAATCTCTTTCCTCCGCAACAGGTTCCAATGCCTTCTCTTATAGGTGGCCTTCTTTGGAATAACCAAGGATAACGGTCTCTCCAGGTTATCCAACCTGTGCACCACATCTGACTGCGCTTCGCTGCCTTCCCCCTCTCCAGGGGAAGGAAGGGATGGGTGAGCCGTTGCGCTCACACCAGCAATAACTGGACTAAAGACCTGAGCCACCGCTCTATTATGATCTAACCAATTCTCATGGCGCAAGCACAAACCATGCTAAAACTACCCAGGGGATCCCACTTACATAAGGGGCAGGTCCCGCCCCGCCCCAATGGGATGCCCGAATCACTATCCCCTGATGCCTCCCTCATGGTGTTTTTTTTTTTTTTTTTTAATTTGGCAATCAGACCTAAAAGGCCCTAAGCCTAAAACCAATCCCAAAAGGGACTGGGAGGAACCACAACCCTTTTCTATCCTTCTTCCAAATTCTAAAAAATAAACAGGAGAAAAAAAGAGCATTAATAATCTCCCTCTTTTTTTTTTAACTGATACAAAGATAAAACTGACAATCATAATAAAAAAATATATTCCCACAGATAGTAAAATATTAAAAAAAAAAAAAAATATATATATATATATATACACATATAATATAAACATATAAAAATATATAATAACAATATTAATAATATAAACTAACTGAAATGAAATTGAAAATGCAATTAATAAAAAAAAAAAAGATATAAAAATTGATAATGGCGATGTCCACTCACCACCACCACTCTTCTCTTTACCGCTATACAAAAAAAATCAAACACATAATATATATATCATAGCTTAGTGCAAACAACGGCAAAATCAGCTTGCCCTGAGGCAGCAATATGAATAAACCAGCGGAACCCCCGAAAGCCATCCTAATCACAAGGTATTTCTAGGCCAGCACCTTGGCCCGACCGGCCGCCGCCGCACTGCTATCTGGCCGCAATATATATATATATATATATATATATATATATACACACACACACCTAGCAATATGCGATTTCCTCGCCGGGGAGAGAGACAACTAAATTCACGGCCTTGTGTTTTCGGGTTAAACTCCCCCTGCGTGACGTCAGCCACGTCAGCCCGGCATACATAAAAATGTTTTTATTTTTTATTTTTTTTTTTAAGATAAAAACCTAAATAACTGGAAGAAGGAAGGGTTGGGTAAAAAATAAAAAAAACATTCCTCAGCAGGTACACCAGAGAAAAACCTGGGGCTGACTTGTTTTTCAAAAGAGCCTGCAGCCCAGAGCATATACACTCTGTAAGCGCCGCAAGACGCGCTTCCACCTTACCTTCACGGACCCCAAAACAGCCAACGCTGTGGAGGCATAAGCTTGGGTCTTGAGGGATCCATGGGAATAAGGCTACGCAGAGAGCAGACAGGGTTCAGTCCCCCGCTTGCTGCCAATCCTTGAGAGCTAATTTCTTGAACAACCTTCACAGTCACTTGCCACTTCAAGAAAGAAAAACTGATCTTGGTGAGGAGGCAGCTGCTACTTATGGGCCGGGAGGGGCCGCACCTGTTTTCATTCTTGCAGTCATGTGATCAGCAAGGAGGTAATCCCCAAGCGTAAGGAGTGCCTGGAGTGGATTGGAAGAAAAATACAGCACTGCAGAGAGACCTATGACATGTTTCACTCTATATCCTAGCTCTTAGTCATATATTTAACCCTCTGTGCACATCTATTATATACCCATAATCTTGCCTTACTCACCAATAACCACTGACCCGCCTGTGGGTGCAATGCAACGTCAACCACTACCGCTGTCCAGACAGCTCACATACACCCCCCACATCCACCTCACTGTTTGTGCTGTGACCGGCAGCGCATAAGGATCCTAATCTGCCAGTCAATGTCCATGGGAGAACACATCTTCCCAGTCGACATGTTGACATCATCTTACCTCCCTGTGGCGCTGGGAGGTGCCACAGTCCACCTCTGCCACTCCCAGAAACAAATGCTAAAATGCTATGCATACTAGCAGCGCCTCTATGAACAGCGAAGGAGAAGAGAGTGATGGAGCTGCCAGTACCGCAGTAGATGCCACTGCACAGGCAGGAGAGCCAGTTATTAAATTTGCATTATTGTCATATATACAAAAGAAAATACACATATTTTATCCTAATCTAACAGTTAAAATAATGATAGGAATTGGTGTATTGGGAAGGCAACAATACCTCTATTATAATAACACTTCAAAGCAGAAATTATTTTTTCCAAAAATGTTGTGACAAATTCAACTTTCAAATTCATCTATTTATACTAGAATAAATTATAGACCCATATGTAAACTTATGTCAAAGCGAGAATTCATGCCCTGGGGCTGTCCGGTTCTTAAAAAGAAAATCCATCTTGACTATGATTTAAAATAAAGACTTGCGGATATTAGGGTTGATTCAGAGCCTTTTCAAATCCGTCTTGTTTTTGTCTCGTAATGTGAAATTTTCACTTTTTTTTCTGTATGTCTACGTGCGTACGCATGAGGCAGAGCCGCCATCGGGAGCCTTCCGTTTACTGTTCGTAGCTGCATACGCCATCGAGAATGGCATTTTCCGGCTCTCGTTGTGTTCTCAAGAGGACGAGGTTTTCGTTTACGTTGCTTAGTAATCCTCGTATACTACCCTTTTTTTAGCATTTTTCAACGTAGCTTCCAACGTAGATTTTCAGTGTCCCGCGATATTCAGCATGCATCTTTCTCTAAATATATGTCCTAACGGAAATTTGTTGTACAAGCTGCTATGTTTGCACGCATGTACGCATGTGCGCAGCTAATTAACTCATTCATGTCCCCTGTGTCAACTATTCTCTCACTCACTTCTGCTCCCATACTTACCTTAACTGACTTGCAGTTTGGGTTTGTTTCTCTGTCCCACTCTATTCATGCTTACCTTAACTGACTTGCGGTTTGGGTTTGTTTCTCTGTCCCACTCTATTCATGCTTACCTTAACTCCCCTGGCACTGTTTGGTGTTCTCTATCCCCATATTTCCATGCTTACCTTAATGTTCTGGATTCTTTAGATATTTTTCATTTCCTTCTAGATGTGTTATGATATGATTCATAAGTGGATGTGTGCAAGCATTATTTTTTTTTTTTTGTGAGACATGAAAGACATCCGAAACCCTTTTAACTTTATAAAAAATTGTTAGAATAATTGTTGTAAATATATATTTTAATACATGTTTTTAATATTTATTATAAAATGTATTTTTGTTTAAACTAACAACATTAAAATTATGTAACAAAAAGTGGCAGGCACCCAGGATTCTATTCCTCTGTTCCTCTTGTTCCTGTGCTCCCCAGTGAAGCTGCCAGCTCCTCAATGTCGCCCACCAGCCTATGTACAGTTGCCGTAAGAAATTGGATTCTCTGCTGTGTTGTGGCTGTGAAAATAAATCAATAATTAATTTCTAGCATATGCATTTTGAATACCTGTTGAATGAATTATTAATAATTTTCTTGGGCCATAAATTAATCTAATTTCTAGGTTAGGAATTGGGCCATAAAATAATCTAATTTTCTAGGCTAGGGATTGGGAATACCTGTTGATGAAGGCATGTTAATGTAAATCAACTAAGTTGTCTACAAACTTACTAGGCTGGTGGACGACCTGATCCTGGGGGACCACCCTCCTCTCTGGGGCCTGCCACTCCTCTTGGTCTAGCTCCTCACCCGCCACCTCAGCATCTAAAACTATATAAGCAAGAAATGAGTGTGTGTGTTTACAGTGCATGTACCTGTGTGTGCTTCTGTGTGATAATCATACTGGAGTGGTACTGGTCCGGTATATGTTGCGGTTGCCTGCCGAGCAGGGGGAGGACCTTGGCACTGGACTGCCACCACCTTCACTACACCCAGATCGATCCAGCATTGGCCGGACTGCTCGCCTCCGAGTGGTTCTGATCCTAGAGTTCAATTCCCTCACTAGAAGAGAATAGCATTCATAAACACAGGCCTGCCTAAGGGCAGTGTATTTCTAACATGTAATTGTAATGTACTTACTTGGAAAATGTTTGAGGAAGAATCCCTCACCCGGGGCCTCTTCCTGCGTTTAAGGTCTGACCAGTGCTGAATGATCTGGGTATAAGTGAAGGTGGTGTCAGTATCCTCCTGGATTTTGGCCACTATTTCCAGTGCCAAGATCTTCTTTTCATAGCTGCTCTGCAGTAGCGATTGGTAAGCATCATCTAAAAGGTGGAAGAAAATCAGATGTCATTTATTAAAACATCATACAAATCACAATATTAATAATAGCAGCTTCCGAATTTTCATCCCCCCTAACATTTCAAGGCTTTAGCTATCCTTCTACAAGCCATTTTAGGGATTGCGCATATGTACGCACTAACTTTCGCTTGCCGTACCGTTTATAAGCAAATTTGGTCCCCACTTTTTTTTGCCTGCTCTGCCTAATTGCATATGCATGCATTTTGCGTGCAAAAAAAAAACGCCTGCACAAACACTTAATAGGATAATTGTCTCCTGTACACACAGCTGTGTGTCTGTACAGATATCGATATGCCTGCCAAGAGAGGTAGCCGCCAGACCCCCAAGCCCCCTGAATGCCATGATCGACGTGGCCTACACCAGGAAGCAACCACTTCCAGCCAATATAGTGACAGGCCTGCCACTAGGTCGACCCAAAACAGTGGCCACTCGCAGCCTACGAGGACATCCACTCGGCAAAGGCAGAATCCACTGGGCCAAACTGCAGCACCATCCAAATCTAGAACATCCCGGAAGGCCAAGGAAACTTGCTCCAGGCATAATGCTCCAACAACATCCAGAACCATAGGGAGCACTAGTATTAAGGGCAAGGGGAGGACTAGGGCAAGAATCGATAGCCCCCCAACAACACCCTCTCCTGCTCGAGGCCAATTCGAGCATTACAAGGTTGAGAGCCCTGAGTCAGCAGGCAGCTCAACAGCTGCAACTTCTTTTAGCAGCCAGCCTATGACATCCAGCCCCCAAGCAAGTCCAGCACAATCCTTTCATTGCGAAAGGTCTCTATACACCTCAGCTGAAAGTCAGACAAGAATGTCACCCACTATGCCACGGACCCAGGAAGAGCCCGCCAGAACATCATTAGGCAGAAACCTGCGGCGTGGGAGCTTGAGCGGGCGCTTTACTGAGCCCCAAACTATGGCTTGGCAAGTGGGGTTTCTAACCACCATCACGAGCTATATGGTCGCAATTCTAAAGCCACCAGTAAAGTCAGAAAGACACAAATATCGGAGGAGATAACCAGACAGGTGAATTGTGCTTGGACGGAGAGGAAAGATGTTGAGCAAATACAATGCAAATTCTCTGACCTCAAGTATGCCGTTTGGCAGAAATGAAATAAGTGCAGGCAGCATGGGTACAGATGGGTGTTTGGGTTGTGCAGGTTGTTGTTGTGCATGACCTTATAAGTAATGTTTTTCTTTGTTTTAAAGGTTGCAAACAGGAGGAGGCTACCCCTCAAAACTGCAGTTCACCGCAGCAGAGGAGCTGGTTCTGGGGCTCATACACCCGGCTACACTTGAGGGATTGGCCGGGACAATGGACACTGACACTAAAGTCATGCCAGCAGGTTAGTATTTAAAGGAATGGTTATTTTGCTTTGGGTTATAAAAATGTAGATTAAAAGCGTAGGTACACAAGGTATGTGTATCTGTTAACCAAACTTTACTTTTACATTCCAGAACATCAAACTACTAATACTAGTGGGCAAGCCTCAACATCTTTGGCCACTGCCAGTTCGTCCCGCCAGCCGTTAGCAAGATCTCCTATACAGGAACATCTAGATCTGGTAAGTGTAATGTGCACTAACTGGTGATGCATGTGAAGCAAGATGACTACTTGCCACAACATATATTTGAGCAACTATCTCAAACTTTTTTTTCCTGTCCCTACAGACACCACCTATAATGAAACATATTCGCCATCTGGAGGAGGAGGAAAACATTTTGATGCCCCCACAAATGCAAACTCAGCATCATCATCTGCCACTGCGCCAGCAGCAGCCGACCACAAATCCTCTGCAGCAGAGTCAATCACGCCCTCTGCTGGCAGAGCAACAACAACCGCACCAGCATGGCCAGCAGCAAGAGACACAACCAACAGTCCCATGTGCTAGCTCTGCTGCAGAGGATTTATCAACACCATCTGCTACTGTTGCTAGTCCTCGACCTCTATCAGCTGCACGCGACCAAACCTGGGGAAGAGAAGGATGCCCTCAGCAATGTCGCCATGTAACCCAGGTGAGGCATGTGCAGCTGATGAGTCAGCATGGAGAAATGACAGACGCTACTTCAGGGAAACTACCCAAAGAATAAACGAGGAGATGGCTGATTAAATAACATAAATAACACCTTAAGCTCCATGCTGGATGAAATGAGGACTAGCAACAGGCAGAGGGAGGCTATGCTGGAGCAGTGGCAGATGATGAATGCCACCCTTGCCCAGTTGGTGGCCAGCCAACAATCTCAACACCAGACATACTATGGCCAGCCACCATTTTAATAATTTTTTGTTGTATTTGCTCAACATCTTTCCTCTCCTTCTCCTTCCAATTCTCCTGTCTGGTGATCTCCTCCCATATTTGTGTCCTTCTGACTTTGCTGGTGGCTTTAGAATTGCAACCATATAGCTCATGATAGTGGTCAGAAACCCCACTTGCCAAAGCCATAGTTTGGGGCTCAGTAAAGCACCCGCTCAAGCTCCCACGCCACAGGTTTTTGCCTAATGATGTTCTGGTGGGCTCATCCTGGGTCGGTGGCAAAGTGGGTGACATTTTTGCCTGACTTTCAGCCAACAAATAGCGAAACCTTTCGCTATGAAAGGATTGTGCTGGACTTGCTTGGGGGCTGGATGTCATAGGCTGGCTGCCAAAAGAAGTTGCAGCCATTGAGCTGCACGCTGACTCAGTACTCTCAACATTGTAATGCTCAAATTGGCCTCAAGCAGGAGAGGGTGTTGTTGGAGGGCTATGGATTCTTGCCCTAGTCTTCCCGTTGCCCTTAATACTAGTGCTCCCTATGGTTCTGGATGTTGTTGGACGGGGAGCATTCTGCCTGGAGGAAGTTATCTTGGCCTTCCGGGATGTGCCAGATTTTGCTGGTGCTGCAGTCTGGCCCAATGCATCCTTCCTTTGCCTATTGGATGTCCTCGTAGGCTGCAGGTGCCCTTTGCCACCTAATTTCCACACCTAATTTAAAATTATTTTAATTAAGCTTTATGTTATATTTTGTTTTATTTATTTTGGTTCTGTTTTTTGTGACAATTTATTGCAATGGTGGCTGGCCATAGTATGGATGTTGTTGAGCTTGTTGGATGGCCACCAAATCTTAACTAGTAAAGTATTGGTTAACAGATACACATACCTTGTGTACCTAAGCTTTTAATCTACATTTTTATAACCCAAAGCAAAATAACCATTCCTTTAAATACTAACCTGCTGGCATGACATTAGTGTCAGTGTCCATTGTCCCGGGACAATGGACACTGACACTAATGTCATGCCAGCAGTCATACATTGAAACACTAATTAAGCTATTTTGTAACACTTACCCAGTAGACAACATCCAGACAAGTTGCCAGATTCAAACCGGCCATAGAGGCTGGAATTCCTGAGGATGTAGGCATCGTGGGTGGATCCAGGAAAACCTGCCATGACACTCAGGAACCGAAGATCAGGACCAACAACTGCTTGGACATTAAGTGAAAAAAATAACGAAAATCCCGAAAAAGGCATGGAAAAACTCAGAAAACTTACACAAACACATGCGAAAATGCATGTGAAAGAGGCTTTAAATCAGCCCTATTACCTTCCCGAGGACCTGCCAAATTTTGTCAATCACCTGTATTCTAATTGTATCACCCTAACCCTAACCCTATTTATCTATACAATGTTTGGCCACATTTGACATCCCCATTCTAAAAAGGTATCTTAATGCAACCCAAATGTTCTGACAGGCCTGTCTTCACCTTCCTAATTGTACATACAATGTATTGAATGTGACAAATGCCACGTGTAATAAGGTAAATGTCATTTCTAATCACAATTTAAAAAATGTCTCATCTCATATTATTTACTACTAATACTGGACACAAATATTTTCCCCTGAATTATAAAATTACACATAGGCCTGTTTGGGAGATTTTAACACAGATGGTGATAGCATTAAAGCTAACTTGGGTGCTTTCTTTGTCACCATTAACTCCTTTATCTGCCCATGGATTAAGTACTTAGTGCTATAATACATGCAGGTCCTAAGATGTGACAAATATCCTGGAATCCATTGCTATAGGGTGTGGAAAACATATATTTTTTATATTTTTTATCTTTTATTAGTTTATTATTTAATAACATATTCCTATCTTGATCCTTTGCTACTAGTTTATCCAATTTCAATGTTTGATCTGAGTATCCTCTACTTAGGAACCATTGGTACTTGGCTTCAGTTTCTCTCTCCAATGTGTCCTGCTTAGAGCAATATGCTTTACACGCAGAAATTCACCCACCGGAATAGATCTTATTGTGTGTGGTGGATGTAAACTCCTTGTGTGCAGAACAGAATTGCGCTGCTACTGTTTTTTTGGCAATTACTGTTGGTTATCTTATCCTCCTCAGTAGTTAAAATGAGCTCTAAATATACTACCAAATGTCTACTAAAAGATCCTGAAAATTTGAAATTATCATAACTGAAATTTAGGTAATTTTTTATTGAGATTAAACTCTCTTCAACATGTCAAATATGTAACGACGATAAAAAAGAACAGACTGACAGAGAGGGTTCTACGTCTGGACAGAGGTAATGGTTGATGTCACATTGCGATCACAGATGGGTCAATGGTGATTGGTAAGACAACATTATGGGTTAATAAGGGATAAAGATGAGCGAGAACCCGGTTTCAAACTGAATTTCAGGAAAAGTTCAGTTCGCCGCGAACCCGAACTTCACGTGGTTTGTGGCGGAATGCGGAAGACTTAACCAGGCGGTTTTTACCGGCACCACACCACTGGTGATGGCCAACCCAGGAGAGGCAGAGAGACAGGGTCACATGCTTGCAGCTTAAGAGGTCAGGGTAGCTGGGCTAATCAGGAGGTGGTATTGCATTATCGGGTGTTGCAGAGAGAGCATTGCTCTTAGCTTAAGGACAGTTTTTGAACCACAGCATAGGAGAAGAGAAAGGACAGGAAAGGAAGTGGGCCACTGAGGGGGGTGTCTGCTGCACAGAAAAACTGCATCTGCCTGTGCTGGGATATGCTGGTCATTGTAGACCAACCTGTAATGTCTCAAAACTTCATTTTTTAAATTTTTGGCCAAATCTATCTGGTTTAGCTGACCCCTGCTACTGTGTTGGGGAGCTTGGGGTACACAGTGCCTCAGTGTTTAATACAGTTTAAAAAAAAACAATCTTTTTCATCTGCCAAGGAATTATTTTTTAGGGCAGCTCTGTTTTAGCTGCGTAGGCCCTGTTTCTATCTAGGTTTTGGTCCACTGTGCCTTTTTGTTTAAAAAAAAAAACAAGGGGGTCAGCTCCGTTTGAAGGGTGCAGGCCCCATCTCTCTCTAATTTGGGATCTACTGAGCATATTAGGAAATACTAAGAAAAATGTCTGGAAAAGGAAGCAGTGAAAAGGAGGGGGTAGAGGAAAAGACATCCCTGCAACTCCCCCTGACACCAAGGATAAGGATGTTGGTGCCAGTACCAGCACTGTGGTAAGCAGCCATGTGCCCAGGCACAGTAGCACCATCCATTTTCCCAGGCCCGCCACTGATAGTAGTAGTAGTAGCAGCAGCAGCAATGTACGTAGTAGTAGTAGCAGCAGCAGTAATGCATGTGGTAGTAGTAGCAGCAGCAGCAAGCCAGAGTTGTCCCTTTCCTCCAGTGGGCATGCCAAGGGTTCCTGGAAGTAGGTGAGTATGTAGTGGTTGGGGTGTTTCAGTAGATGGACACACCAAAGGGCATCCCAATGTGGATGCCCCCTAAGGAGTATGCTTTGTAGTCAAAAACTCTATAGAGAGTTTTGATTCACATTAAAGCAATCCTTCCCTGATCCACATGTGCCAGCCACCAACTGGGGACACGGAAAAACGCTGCACACTGCAGATACACGCCTGCTGATTGGTGGATGTGGTACTGCCACACACAAGCAGAAGTTTGCAGCAGTTCTCTGCTTACTCTGTTTGCAGCTGGCCAGCAGTGTGCTCAGTGCTGGGGGGGGGGGGGAGATGTGGCGCATAAAGGGGCCCACCAACACCATTCCACCCAAGGGCCCACATAAACCTGGAGCCAGCCCTGACTGTGGCAGTGGGGGTGGTGGTAGACATGGACATACTGGAAGTTATGAAGGTGGTTGTGGAGGCACGTAGACCATGATGAAACATCATAACGGAAGTGACAGGGATCAGGAGGGGGAATTTGATGTAGTTTTGGACAGGACTTGGTAACCGTGCAACAAGGAATGGACATCGTCAGAGCAGGAGGGTACTCCTGGCACTGGCAGTGACAAAGAGCTGAGCCAAGGTAGGACCAGATCATCTGCAAAATGGCTCAGGGCTAAGTCTGCTGGTATGGTCAACTCAGGAGCAGGTGACGGCGACACTGGTGCTGCTTTTGCAGACTCCAGAAAAAAACCTGCCAGAGGAGGAGCAAAGTCTGGTGGTGGTGTTGGAAAGGCTGGCTCTGTACAGTACTATGCCATGTGGAGTTCTTTTGTATCTTCCCAGAGGAACATAAGCTGGCACAGTGCTGGATCAGCAAGCAGACAGTTAGCCATGGTGAAGCCACAGATCCAGGAACTATGGCTCTACGTAAGCATTTGGAGTGGCATCACAAGGCTGTCTGCCTCGCAAATGCCCCATTAAAACCTTATTGCTCATGCTGATACTGCTAATGGTGTAGCTTCTGTCTGTCTAGTAGACAAGCCCTATCCACAGGCAGCACAGCTCATCATCATCTAGTTTTCCTACTCCATCCTGTCAGTTATCCATAATAGAATCTATATCCACCAGACATCAATATGCTCCCAATCATTCCGTGTTCCCAGTCGCCATTTCTTCTCCAACAAGGCTGTCTATGTAACTGTCAGTGTGCAGCACAGTTCATGCAACAGTAGATACTTGGAGCATTAGCTAGGGCCAAGGACATGGCCCACTGGGTCAACCTTGTGCAGCACGATGCTCGTTTGTTCTGATCTGCTTCAGCTTTGGACACCAGATGCCTATCCTCCTCCTCTACCTCCATAGACCGGAGACAGCAGGGCATAGCTTACCTTCCTCCTCCATCCTTTCATCCCTGCAAAGCTCAGCACTGCTACGCAGTATTACACACGCTGAACCTGGGCGAGAAAAGCCACACTGCTGAGGAGTTGCTGCCGTGCATGCATGAGGAAATCTCCCACTGCCTGTCTCCACGTCAACTTAGATTGGGCAATGTGGTTGCAAATAATGGGGAGAACATTGTGGCTGCTCTGCGTCTAGGTTGCATGACACATGCCCCATGGCTGGTGCACACGATCAGTCTGGTCATCAAACGCTTCTAGACTTACAGAATTGTTTTCCCAAACACTGCATACTCTGCGATTTCCCCATGTACTGGAATTCCACCCTACATGTGTTGGACCGCCTCTACCACCAGCACAATGCGCTGAATGATTTCTTTGTGCAAACGGCCAGCTTAGCTCTGGCAATGGCAGATGATCAGAGACATTTGTCGCTGAGCTGAGGCCTTCTAAGGAGGCGACAAGATTTGTCAGCAGAAATAAATTATGTTATTTATTTTGGAGCAAATATTACATGACTCAGCAAGAGACGGAGGAAGGATCCTGTCTGTCTCCTGGCTCTTTGCATTTACAAGAAGAGGTGGAGGAAGGGGAGGAGGAGGAAATTAGACCACAGGTCGATTTTTACTTATCACAGGAAGCAATAGGGGAGGAGACACACGATGACGATGACGATGATAACTCTGATGATGCGCTGACAGCCGCATTGTTAGCATGAATAAAACAGATGACTTTTAGACCCTCGGTATAAAGCCAAAATGGGCAAATTTTTTACACCTTGCGAGAAGGCAAAATGGGTTATTACTGAGAGAAGACATGCAGTCAGTTTGCATGTCTGACCGGCTGTCCACTCTCCGCTCCCCGCTGAGTCAATGCGCTACCTCACCGACAGGTGGCATCAGCAGCATGCTACTCACTCTTGAGAATATGATGTACAAGTTTTTACAATCCATAAGTCCACCTGACACACTTCGTCATGGAAGGGATTTTCATCTCCAGCAACAACACCACCACCTGAATAGCCAGTTGCATTCCGACCTCAAGTGTGCCCTTTCTCCAGTAGATACACTGAGCTCAGACCCCTTGAACTTCTGGGTGAGCAGATTGGACCATTGGCCAGAGCTAGTATAGTTTGCCATGGGGGTCCTATCTTGTCATCCCTCAAATGTACAGTCGGAAAGGGTTTTTAGTGTCGCAGGTGGTGTCGTCATCTCTAAGCGGATAAGGTTGTCCGCCAAAAGCGCGTACATAAGTTGATAGGTAACTACTATTTTAAAACTCCTGACGCTGTATGATGCCACTGATTAGCATGCCACTACTGACACAAACAGTGCCTCTGCTGCCAGCCTGCCACCCACTGCTACTGCCAGGCCAACACACAAACAGGTCAACCCTGTGACGATGATTTTCAAGGCTTGCAAAAAGTCATTGCTTCTTCAACTAAATTGTCAGGATTCCAAACCCGTTGCCACTCCCCTTTACAAGTAGGACAATCTATTGAGGGCTTGACTGCTATTGCCAGGTCTACACAACCATCACAGGTTTCCTCTGCCATGGCTTAGTCTTTCATGAACCGCTGAAGCCTCTGCTAATGCTACTACTACTACCAACAGTGTCTCTGTTGTCAGCCTGCCACCCTCTTCTACTGCCAGGCCAACAAATATGCAGGTCAACCCTGTGATGCTCAAAACGGGCACATTTTTCAAGGCTTGCAAAAAGCCATTGTTTCGTCTTCAGCTAAAATATAAGGGTGCCAATCCTGCTGCTACCCCGTTACAAATGGGGCAATTTTTTGAGGGCTTGCCCACTACTGGCAGGCCAACTCAACTGCAGTTTAACCTTGTGATGGCCCAAATGGGAACATTTTTCAGCACTTGTAAAAAGCAACTGCTTCTTCTTCAGCTAAAATGTAAGGGCACCAATCTCGCTTCTACCCCCATTACAAATAGGACAATTTTTTGAGGGCTTGCTCGCTACTGCCAGAAATACACAACTATAGGTCTAACCCCTTTGATGCCCAAAATCGGTCAATTTTGATAAGAGGTAAGATTTCCCCTCTTTCACATACAGGGACACCCCAAATCATACCTAAACCCAGGAGGGTGAAATTATTGGCTTTTAGTCGGCTTTAAGGTGAGTAGATTTATTTCAGTTAAATGCTCTGATTAGGCCTATCATTGGGGGAGGGGGGGATAGGGGGCTAAGCAGTGTCTGGGTGGCCAAAAAACTACTTTAATTTTGCCTATAAGTTTTTAAGGCTAATTTTTACAAACAGGTGGTCACAGAAATTAAAGTTATACTAAAGACAAGCCCAGATGCTGTTCCATTTTCTCAGACTACACCCAGTGTTGCCACCTGGCCAGTATTTTAATTAATTATTGCCCACTGGCCTGATGGTGCCTGTATTTGTTATTTTACTGGTAACTGTCTTTGCGGGTATACTTTGCGGGTATAATAGGGGGCTGAGCAGTGTGTGGCCAGACAACCACATTTTGTTGCCTATAACCCTGGGTTAATTTTTACAAATGGGTAGTCACAAAAATTAGAAAAAAACATTAAAGTTGCTTTAATACTCTACTTCCCCAAAAATGACAAAAATGTCTATGTTGTGCTTAAATTAGTGTTACTGGAATTTGCCTTTGTTCTTTTCTAGTGCAGTTTGGATTCATTTTTTTTAAATCTTCAATTCTTGTTAAATAGCAACCAACCTGCACAGAAATTTGTACTATTTACCATATTTTTCGCACTATAAAACATACTTATTGTTCCCCAAAAGCTGGGGAAAATGCGTCATCGGACGAATGTGGCAGATCCTTCCCAATCCCCAACTGCTGCTTAGCCTGGTGGATGTCATGCCTGTGCCGCGATCCAGAAGGCACAAGTCTCTGCACGCCGATGCATCAATTACATCCCACTGCTGGCTGCAGAGAGTGGCGGCTTCTGGATCGCACTGCAGGTATGAATTTCTTTTATCTATCTGCCATACTACCTGTTATAGGGGACTGGGGGAGTTATTGCACACAAATGTTATGAAGTGATTGGTGGGATTCTGCCTTGGTCTTGGGGGTGGGGGGATTTTACTATTTGGTCCAGAATTTTTTTTTCTTTTTTTCCTCCTCCAAAACCTGTGTGTATTATAGGGCAAAAATATAGTACATTTTTATGCCGTTTGAGCACTGCAGACTAAATGAGGCCATAGCGAGTGAAAAAGTGGTTCTAAATCCACCCCATGCTATTACAAACTAAATGAAAAAAACGACTGGGGCTTGATTTTATTATAGAAAACATTGTAATTTAGGGAGAAAGCAGCCATGTAGGTTGGTAACAATTATAATAAATAGAAAATACCTTATACTTACACAATATATACAGTATTATAAATACTTACATTGAGATCAAACTCAATGAACTGGCCAGTTACTATAGGTAGACTTGATACTGTATATTGAATACTGCCAATGAGGCCAAGAGGCAAAAATGCTGTATAAAAAAGATAAAGTCAAAATAGAACTCATTATTATAAATATAATATAATCAATGAAAATATTTTCTTTACAGAAAATTTCTGGAAATCTTTTACTTATTTGCATGCATTTTTTCGCTATATGATAAGATGAAAAAAAAATGAAAATTTTTTTACGAATCATACAAATATTTAAAATATAAAAATCAGTTATTTTTTTTCTATGGTCTTTGCTGCTATGGCTTTAAGGACATGTTCACTAACAGATCGCCTATAGTCATAAATGTACCGTCAGTCAGAATACAATCAAATCATTTAACAATGGCCAACTTAACCTGGAAGTCATAGCACCTGATGCTAACGGGAATTTGCTTTGATTGTTGCATTAGGTATTGGCCAGCCTGTGTCAGTGCCTGTTGGACTCAGCTGCTGATCACAGGGTATTTAATCATTTTTGGCACCCGGAAAATATTGGGTCTGTATTATTCCGGCGCTGGTTGAGGTTTCATCATTACAGTTACAAGATAACGCTGCTGGGGACAAACTTTACAGTGTGTTTAGACTTCGCTTTAGTTTTTGTTGTCCAAATTACACATTTGTAAGCAAAAGAAGCCATGAAAAAATACCATTTTGTGAATACTCACCTGTAAAATGGGTATGTCACACAACCCGCTTCAAGAAATTCATAACGTGTGGGTAATACTGACCTGTAGAGGGCGATATGCAGAGATGCCAGGAAAAAAGAGAGCCCCTCCCGGTCCATAAATACCTGGGACCTCCCACTCATTACCCAGTATAAGAACAGCAGTAAGGTAAGGGACCAGGAAGAGCCCAACACAAAGCATAACGCAAAGTTCCCCATATAAAGGATCCAGAATACAAAAGGGCAGGGTGAAGCGGGGTGTGTGACATACTTACAATACCCATTTTACAGGTGAGTATTCACAAAAATGGTATTATTCTAAGTATGTCACACACCCCGCTTCAAGAAATTCATAACGTGTGGGACATCCAACAGCAGTGTCCATAAAGGGCGGGGATCCAAAACAAGGCAACAAGGCACAACTTAAACCACTGCAGCTTGCAGAACTTTGCGGCCAAACACAGCATCCGCTGAGGCCCGAACATCAACCTTGTAAAACTTGGAAAAAGTGTGAACAGAAGACCAAGTAGCAGCCTTACAAACCTGCTCAACAGAGGCCTGGTGCTGAAAAGCCAAGGACGCCCCAACCGCACGAGTAGAATGAGCAGTAACACGAAAAGGGGGTACCTTCCCTTTGGCAGAATAGGCCCCAACTATGATCTGACGGATCCATTTACTAATGGAAGACTTGGCACCACAAAAAAGGCATCCGTCTTACGAAAGGAAGACATTACCTCCAAATAATACTTCACAACACGAACCACATCCAAAGAATGCAGGGCCCTCTCCTTGTCATTGCTGGGATTAGGACACAGAGAGGGCAGAACAATGTCTTGGTTTAGGTGAAAGGCAGAAACAACCTTAGGAAGGAAATCAGACTTGAAACGAAAAACCACTTTGTCCTGATGCCCCTCAAAGTACGGGGCTTGAATGGACAAAGCCGCCAACTCAGAGACACGCCTAACTGAAGTGATGGCTACCAAAAAGGCCACCTTCTGCGTAAGTGAAGACAAGGCAATATCATTCAAGGGCTCAAAAGGAGAATCCTGAAGAGCAGAAAGAACTAAATTCAAATCCCAAACAGGGAGCAAAGGTTTTCTAGGAGGTCGCACATGCGTGACTCCCTGGAAAAAAGTCTTAACCAAAGGATGTAGGGCAAATGACCTTTGAAAGAACACCGCCAGGGCAGTTTCTGCCCCTTCAGAGTACTAAGCTGGAGCCCCAGGTCCAGACCATGTTGAAGAAACTCCAGGATTCTGGAGATGGATAATTCCCTACAAGGCAACGCCCTGATCTCACACCAATCAATATAAGACCTCCAAGTCCTATAGTAGATATTAGAGGAAGACCGCTTCCTAGCACTAATGAGAGTTCGAATCACAGCATCGGAAAGACCTTCCTCCTTCAAGATGGAGGTTTCAGCAGCCACGCCGTCAAAGCCAGCGTTGGTAAATTGGGATAACGTAGTTGACCCTGGGTGAGCAGATCCGGCAGCAGGGGCAGAACGAACTGATCCTCTGCTAACCTTACCACATCTGCGAACCAAACCTGTCTTAGCCACCTTGGAGCCACCAGAATTGCTGATGCGCCCTCCAGGGCCAGCTTGCGCACCACTCTGGCCACCAAGGGAAACGGAGGGAACAGATACAGAAACCCCAGATCCCTCCAGTTCAGAGACATGGCATCCACTGCCAGAGCCAGTGGATCCCGTGAGAGAGACACAAATGTCGGAAGTTTGTGATTGTGACGAGAGGCAAAGAGGTCCACCACCGGGGACCCCCACCTGAGACAAATCAAGCGAAACACTTTGGGGCTGAGAGACCATTCCCCCCGGCGAGCTGAGAACCTGCTCAGAGAGTCCGCCTCCGTGTTCTCCGCTCCCGGAATGTAAACTGCTGAAATGCAAGGGACGTGGGTCTCTGCCCAGGCCAGAATCAAAGACACTTCCTTGAGGGCACTCCTGCTGCGAGTCCCTCCCTGGTGATTGATGTAGGCGACCGCCGTCCGATTGTCCGACCGGACTTGAACCGGCAATCCTTGCAACTGATGAGTCAAGCCAAACAGAACCTGATGGCCCTCAATTCCAGAACAATGATGGACTCGTGAGCCTCCTGAGGCCCCCACAGTCCCTGAAACTGACGATCCTTCCAGAACCCCCCCATCCTGATAGACTGGCATCCGTGGTGACCGTCTCCCAACAAGGGGTCAGAAAGGATCTGCCCCTTGACAGATTGATTGGATCCAGCCACCACTGAAGGGAGCAACGAACTCAAGGGGTCATCAGGAAGGACTGATCCAACGACAGTGGCGACCCGTCCCAGGCCACCAATAGATGGAGCTGGAGTGTCCTTGTGTGGAACTGAGCAAAGGGAACTGCTTCGAAGGAGGCTACCATCAATCCCACCAGCCTCATCCCCAGTCTGATGGCCGGACGAGGGATGGACAGGAGGAGTCGAACCAACTCCTGAATCAAGAGAACCTTGGACTGAGGAAGAAACACCCTGGCCTGGGAAGTATCCAGAGACATTCCCAGAAAAGACACTAACCTGGACGGGGAAAGGGAGGACTTGGGATAGTTGATCACCCACCCGAATCTCTCCAGAGTGGATACCACAGTTCTGGTGTCCAATACCGCTTGACTGAAGGAAGATGCCATAATGAGAAGGACGTCCAGATAAGGGACAATGCGAATACCCTGGGCTCTGAGGAGAGCCATCACCCCCGCCAGCACCTTGATGAAAACCCTTGGAGCCGAGGTAAGACCGAAAAGAAGAGCCACAAACTGAAAATGCCGATCCTCCACCACGAACCTGAGAAATCTCTGGTGCGCTGGAAAAATCTGCACATGCAGATAGGCGTCCTTGATGTCTACGGACGTCAGAAAGTCCCCCTGCCGAAGAGAATGGATAGCTGAACGTTTCCATGCGAAATTTCCGCGGACGGACGAACCTGTTGAGGATCTTTAGATCCAGAATGGGTTGAATCGAGCCGTCCTTCTTGGGCACCGTGAACAGATTGGAATAAAAGCCCCGACCCCTGTCTTAGGGGGGCACTGGGCAAATAACTGCCATATCCAACAGACTCTTTACTGCCACCTGGAGCTCCTGCGCGGCCAGAAGGTCCGAAGGCACCCGAGACCTGAGGAATCTGGGAGGGGGCCGGAGCTCGAACTCCAGCTTGTAGCCGGAAGTCACCATTTCCCGGATCCATCTGTCCGAGACCTCCCGGACCCAGACTTGGGAGAAGTGTTGCAGCCGTCCCCCCACCCGCATGGGTGAGGGCGCCCCCTCATTGCTGAGCTGGCTTGGCAGCGGGTTTGGGCTTAGAGCCCTAGCTGTATCCTGGGTGGGCACGTCCTCTGCCCCTGTTCCAGGAATCTCCTCTGGCTGCGGGGAAAACAATTCCTCTGCCAGCTCTAGCCCCACGAAAGGAAGGAGCAAAGGAACCCGCCCCCCGAAAGGGACGACGCTGTTTTTTGCGTTGAGGTAACTTACCACCCTTAGCAACTGAATCCAACTTCTCACCAAAGAGCCATAATCCCACAAAGGGAAGAGCGGTCAGCGACTTTTTAGACACAAAATCAGCCGCCCACTGGCGCAACCAAACCGAACGCCGAATAGTCACCAATAGAGCCGATGTTCTGCCACACATCATCAGTGTGTCATCCAAGGCGGCTAGTACAAATGACAAAAACAATTCACACCTTTTAAGGCCAAGGAACTCGACACTATCCGGATCCAACCCGGAAGAAGTCAACAGGTCCTTGACCACCGACCTGGTAGCCACCACCAGCAGCGCTGAAGCACAAACCGGCCTCATGGCTGACCCAACACTTGCAAAACCATGACAAGCCATTTGGTCAATGAGTTTATCCTCACCATCTTTAAGCGTAGAGCAATCAGGGGAATTTAAAACAGTAGTGTTGGATAAACCCAGAATCGGTGCATCCACCTCGGGAGGGGACGCCCAATGCTTAACCGTATCCAAGGGAAAGGGATATTTCTTGTCCCAACCCTGTGGGACACCTGGGAGCCGGGCAGGCCTCTCCCATTCTATAGCAATAATGACATCAAAATGCTTTTGGTAAGGAAATTCCAAGCGCGGCCTGGATTCTTCGAAAAATTCCCCCTTTTGCTGTGGAACCACCTCAGGAGGAGAAATAGCCAAAACCTCAAACATCTGAGCCAGAACATTAGGAGTATCCGAAGACCTCCCCAAGCCCCGCTCGGTATCATCACCCACAAACTGCTGATTGTCTGAATTATCTGATTCTTCATATACCTCCCCTTCCTCAAGTTGGGAGTAATCAGACCAGTCCAGATTATCAACATCATCCAAGTCGGCCGCCGGTGAAGACGGCGACAAGTGCTTTCTCTTAGCCGGAGCCTTTCTGGTGACCGTGCTGGAGAATAATTTTTCAAGATTGGCCAATCGGGCACACATCTCCGCTTGCAACTGCCCGCCCATGACAACGTCAGACTGGGAGCGGATCAAACTGGGAGGGGGGGGAGGAGAGACCGGCGGCGCTGAACCAGATGCCTGGGGTCCGGACTGCCGCGCAATAGTCTGCTGTGCGCATGGTATACACAGATATACATCATCGCCAGTAAGGGATGCCCCACACCCCATACACTTCCGGGATTGCCCCGAGGGGAGCCCGAGCCCAGTATCTAGGGATGCCTCCATAAGGTGAACTTATAGTTGGTCGCAATGACTGAGGGAATTACGCATATAAGCAACCCGGGATGCCCCTTTAATGTCCCAAGTGGGAGGATTTGCAATAAGCCAATTAAGAACCCAGGGACCTTGGACCGGGAGAAACCCCCTAACACCACTGTAGGTTAAATCTGCAAGACATAATAAAAAAGGCTAATAAGAAAAGCGGAGTATAAAATATATATATATATAAATGACAAAAATATATAATTATAGGTGATGGGATAGAAGGGGGGCCCACCGGGCCACTCACTGTGATCCAGAAGACAGCTTCCTCTCTCCGTGAGGTAAAGAACAGCTCTGAGGAAAGAAGGGGGGTGTGGCCAGCGCGCAGAACGCGAAGCACCAAGCTCCGCCCCCCTCTGAGGAAACAGGCACAGAGAAAAGCACCTCAGCGGTGCCTGAGACACAGGGGCGGGCCGCAGCGCTTTAAAGCCCGGCCCCGCCCCCAAGAGTGAAAGCGTGAGGGGAGAAGCTCCCCTCCGCCATGACAAAGCAAAAAGGCCGGCACCGCAGCCATGTGCAGCTGCGGCGCCGGTCTCAGAAGAGAGAGAAGGAGTGGAGCGGGCCGTGGCTTTGAGCCCGACGCCCGGCCCCGCTCCTCGCTCAGAATGCAAGCCACATAAGCGCCAAATAGAGGGGTGGGGGCCGCGGCTCGCGCCCAAAGCCTGGCCCCACCCCTTTTACCTCAGGGAGAAGCCAGCATAAAAATGGCGGCCGCAGCGCCATTATGACAGAGAAATACCGCTGTTATGAAGTTAATAAATAAGTTAATAACTATTGGGGGAATAATAAAATAAATGAATACATTAAAACCTTATTAATGATTACAAAATTTGGACCTAACACCGAATAAGGGGCCCTTTGCTCCTACCCTCCGCTATCCCGCTAGAGAGAGGGGCATTACCCAAAGGGGGGGACCACCCAAAGTGTCAGGCCAAGGGACGGGGCATCCCAAACCGGGGTCACCGTCACGGATGACCGCTTACCCTCTTATATAGGGTCTCACGGGAGAGCATTTGCTCTTAAGCACCAAAGGTGCTTTTCTACCCTCACCCGGACCGTCAGCCTAGGCTGTGGAGGCATGAGGTAACAGAAAGAAAAAAGGGATCCGGGTGGAAATAGAGAACTAAAGGGCCGGGAGTCATCCCGGCTACCTGAAATCCCCCTGTGCAAGGAGGAGACCACATCTTCTGACTTGCTCGCCGTCTGCAGAGATGAAGACTGGGTAATGAGTGGGAGGTCCCAGGTATTTATGGACCGGGAGGGGCTCTCTTTTTTCCTGGCATCTCTGCATATCGCCCTCTACAGGTCAGTATTACCCACACGTTATGAATTTCTTGAAGCGGGGTGAGTGACTTAGAATATTATTTCAGCTGAAAACAAAATGACATTTAGTGACATCTAGGTCCTGAGTTTACATTATTGACAAGTCACAATGCAAGCTCTGTACAAATAAATGTGTAATTTATTTATAAGCATAGAACACTTCAATACAGTTCTGTTCATTGTGCTCTATAAGATCTTGACCTGCAGTGCTACTATAAACTGGCGCAGCTTCAACCACAGCGCCTGGTGCTGCAACCTATATGGTGCTAGTGTTAAATTAGATGCATGCTGGTGGCATCGGCACTGCCTTATTTTGTTGTTGTTAAATTGCATGCTGATTTCCGCTGAGACAAAATGAACAAAATTTCCATCCTTGATGACGGGGCTGAAGATATGGCATTCATATGCTACACACCCAGTGGGTGAGTCAGCTGGGCTGGGTGTATTCCTCAGCATGAAACCCACCTTACCCAGGGTTTTTTGTCAGTGCTTCTAACACCTCCCCACCACTCTGTTTTCCTTCCAGCCCCTTCCACTCATATCCAGCCACACAGTACCAACCAGCCAAGACAACTCATGTTCTTGCTGCAGAGCATCATTAAAATCCCAGGCTGATTTTGGTGATGGATTGCCCCTAGTAGAGAGCCTAAAGGATACAGAAGCTATGAAAAAGCTGGACTCAAGGTCAATTCAATGTTATTGTAGTGCTCAACAAACAAGCGTCTACATAAATTTTATATTTCTGTGGTTTGGCTCTCAAGAATATTCTTTGCCACCATAATCCTAAGATTAATGCTTTCCAAGTTTTACAAAACTCTAATATATATTAAGATGTTAATTAGTTCAAGAATCCTATGTCTGACCACTACAGTATCTGGTAAAGCAGTATCATTAACTAAGAAATTATCTTGGCTTTTCCACCATACCCTCTTCTGCTTTGAGATAATGGCATTAACAACTAAATATAATGTTTCTAATAATATAATGTCCTATTTCATAGCTTACAGTTCACAGTCAGGAGAAGGCCGTTAACCAATCCTAAGACTATGTCCACCACCGGGCACAACTGAAAAGGAAGATTAAAAATATTTCAATAAATTACTTATTTTTGTATGCAAGTTAATCTATTTAGTAGAGAAGTGAAGCAATAAGATGATACATTTCATAGACTAACTGATTATGTTTTAAGGAGAGCTTTTATAGAATTTCTAGTTCACATCGCCTGACATGATACAATGGAACCATAAGCAGACATTTGCTGCATACAGAAACCAGCACAGACAGATTTGAAATTTCCAAAATGAAACATTAAGCTTTTATATATTTTAAACCTCCTGTCATGTTTTGCCAGCATTTATATTTTTCCTGAGTAGGGGTGAGCGAACCCCCCAAAGTTCAGGTTTGGCAAGCCGAATTTTGAAAAAAAGCCTGGGGACCAGAACACGAACCTGGTCCCCGTGCTCCACGCGGTGGCCTTCAGTTCAAATGCAGGGGCCACAGAAAGATGGGCGCCACTCCTAGTACCAGACATTAGGAGTGTCCTCACTCATGAGAGCAGTGGCCATCTTTCTGTGGCCCCAGCCAAAGATCATTGGAAGGGATTGGCGCAGCCAGCGGGATCGGGATCACAGGGCTCAGGTGAGTTACAGCAGGCTTCCTGCTGCTGCATCCATTAAATGAGGCTGGTTGTTGGGCTGCTCAGTACGAACCCAAACTTTGCTGTTTGGGTTCGCTCAACAATAATCATGAGCTTTCTTTTTGGCATATGGTACCAATACACAATCTTTCTGAATGTGCTCCAGTGTTGCTGATTAATTTTCCAGTATACATCTGCCTTAATCATTTGAATACTTGCAATCTATGTCTAGAAATTGCAGAGGAAGGCGGACTTTGGACAGAGTAAATATTTCCTTTTTTTAACATTTAACTTTTAAAATTTAAATAAACTGGTATATTACTAAGTTTGTACATTTCTGTCTGGTACGACCTAGAGTTCATTATGTAATTTAAAAGGTTAATGGACTGACTGCCCAAAGTTAACCCTCTAAACAATATACACCTAAACCGAAGACCATCCTAGAACTCTTTTTATACTATCATTGACTTCCCAATAGTGATTGGACAACCTGTGGGAGAACATATCCCCCACAAAAAGTTCCCAGTCTATGCCTACCCTTAGTTTAGATTGTGTTTTGGACTAAGTATTGTCTGCCTACTTGGGATGTCCCCTAGACATCATCTGCCACTTGGGATTGCTTGCATCCCCATTATCAGACTAACCCATCTGCTCCACCTGGTGGTGCTATGGGATTCTGCTATCATTGACTAAATCATAACTTTCCAGTACCTGCCAGGTCCCTGGCAAGACCTCCTGTCCTTATGAGACAGCTTGTGGGAAACAGATGTCAGTTCTTGTAAATAATCTATGATATTTTTTTGTATCTCTGTCAATCTCGATACTGTCACATGTATTCTGTATGTATTCTATAATTGATTGTCTACATTCTAGAATTACTGGCCAATGGCTAACTTTTCTGGTGTACACTATTTTAGCACCAGGGGCCAGGAGTGAGCTGCTCCTAAAATTTCTGGTTTGACAAATAGGACATGAATGGTTGGCATTAGACCTGGTTGGAGAATGGAACAGACAGGTGTTTTTAAGTTGGTGAAACTTTCCACTAAAGCAGTCAAATCACCTGATATTTTCCATATTTTGTTAACTATTGGGTTGCTTGACAGTCTTGCTCAGTCATGTGTTTTGCCACCATCAACATTTCACTAGGCTTGGTTTAGGGGTAGCTAACCCCATTATTTGCAAAGGATTTAAGTGTAATTAGACTGACAGGGGTGATAGCAACCCTCGGAGGTTTTCAAGGAAGGACAATCTAGTAGAGTAAAAGGCTCAGGATGGGAATAAACAGGCTGATATGACACTCCATTGTTATTTTACATTATATGGCCACATTTATCCGTGGAATTAACTAGCAGTCATAATTATTTTTTACTAGTTTTTTAAAACATTTTTTTAGTTATTTTTGGAGGTTGGTTGTTTACCATAGATTGTATTAATTCCTTTTAATACCTGCACATTAAATATGAGTTTCTTCCAGGCAGTTTTATCAATCCCAATATAAAGCTCAGCTATAAGAACAAATGTTCTACAACTTCTGTCTTTGAAGTTAATGCCCCCTGTGCTTAACAAACATCTGTAGATTTGTTGTAATAAAATGTACTGAAGAAAGAGGAGCTACGAAGTTAAGGTTTATAGTGGATGGAAACTGGTTTTATGCTTGTTTTCTTGACTTTAGTCTTACCAATCCTGGTAAAATGTTGCGAAGAAGGTTAGTGACTAGACCATCTATAATTCCTGATAGCAACCTATAAAGGCATACAATATTTTCTTGTTACTGGAATGCTCACATTTCAGTGTAGATATCAGTTTATGTTTTACAGTCACGCACCCTCTCAGAAGCTGAATATTTATACCACCAAGTAAAGCTTGACATTCCTCAATAACTAGACGTGGAACTCCTGATGTCTCCTGTGTTAGTCTGGTTCGTGCTGTGATATTTACTTCAACCAAGATGTCAAGGAATCCTAACAGACTTAAAGAAAATCCAATTTTAGTAAAAAAGACAACCTTCAAAAAAACATTATAAATACTGTATCTAGACTAGTTACACAAATTACATAATGTTGGTGTCATATGCCAACATAATTGAACTGTACTGCAAACTTGAATTGCAGTTGAACTGCAAACATTTAGCTGTAATTGGTAAGGTTTAACCAGAATATTGGGTACAACGTTTCTAGATCTAGATTGGGTACAAAGTTTCAGACCACGATCTGTAATACACCACTGTGCCCTTTTGCAAAGTGAATCCTCCACCAGCTCATAAATATGTGTACCAAAAATTTGCTTGGCAGTAATCAACACACCCTACAATATCAGATCATCCTGATTGTATGCATAAAACATATGGAGGCTCTTAAAAGTTGTTTCCAGATATAAGAGTGAACATTCTTATTATCCAAGATGCACTAACATGGGCACCACACCTCCCCTTCTATCATCTGGATTACTTTAAATGCACAGAAGAATCATTCAAACAGATCCTTCCAATTCCCCTATATGTGCTGAAGAGCGGTGGTTAAAAAGAAGTAAACATAGTGTAATACATTAAAGGCAAAGCTTTTAATAAAATAATAAAATGCACTTACAAAAAGTTATTTCACATATGCATTTAGAGTAGTGAAAACACAGATCCCGTACTTGCTATGCAACAACCTGCACCGCCAGGCTGCAGGGGATATCTACCCAGTGGGGCTGTGACACTGCCGTCCCCGTAGTTGGCACTACCACAGGGATGGAAGTGTCACAGCTCTACTAGGAAGCTATCTTCTTTGCCCTTAACCCTTTAAGTGCCAGCCTACCTGCAGCTTTTGTCACCCTCTGTTGCCAGACCATGTTTCACTATTTTGCGCTACACGTGTTCAACTGTGATTTTTGAAAGGATTTCCAGGGATTTCCCAGGAAAATTATATATATATATATTTTTTTTTAAGAGAGTCTGGGCTTCAACATGAAATCTCTTGTTTGGTCTTTTTTAGTGTATTCTCAATACTTTTTGGTGAAATATGTGCAAAAAAAATAAAAAAAATCTATTTTTTGCAATTTGTAGTGTTTTTTTGTAGTAAAAAATGTAAGTTTGTCAATAAAATTTTATTGCCTGCAAAACCCCAATTTCTCCCAGTCACAGCGGTACCACATGTGTATTGGTAGACACCCTTTCCTGCCCAGGAGGCTCCCCCAAACTGAAACAGAGCTTTAGGAGATTTTCAGATAAAATACAACTATGCTATGCGCTATGCGCACCTTGCAGTTTTTCCAGAAAAACAACCATTTACATTTAAAATACTCCCCCACAAACTATATATTCTCTGAAAGTACACACCTCAAGCTTTCTAGGCGTACCAAGCCTGTTTACGTGGGCTTAGTTTTCTGGAAGTAATCCCTCAATGTATTCTTTGGTTGCACAAAGTTTCCCTAAAAAAGAATAAAAAGGAAGAATCAAGCCACATTTTCCTAAAAAAAACTATATGCAAACAAGGAAAAACAAGTACAATCTCAAAAAGCAACATGCTCCGAACAGAACGATACCCAACATGCATAGGTGCTGTCAAGGGAAGAGTTGGCAAACACCCCAAAGTAAAGCATGCGCATAACAGCAATTTTACTTGAAAATTTCAGCTCTGCGCACCTTGCAATTTTTCAACCAAAACAACCCTTTACATTTGGAATATCCCCTATAAACCATATATTCCCTAAAAGTACACATGTTAAGCTTTCTAAGCGTACCCAGCTTGTTGTAGTAGGCTCACCTTTCTGGAAGTAATCCCTCAAAGAATTCTTAGGTTGCACAGGGTTTTCCTAAAAAAATGAATAAAAAAAACTGAATAAATAACATGTTTTCCTAAAATATAAATATGCAAACAAGAAAAAACAAGCTAAATCTGAAAGAGCAAGGTCTCCCGAGCAGAACAATACCCAACATGCATAGGTACTATTAACCCTTTTAATTGCCAACCTACTTTTTTTGTCACCCTCTGTTGACAGGTCATTTTTCCCCATTCTGCGCAATGTTTAACTGTGATTTTTGCCGGAATTTCCAGGAAAATTACAGATATATATTTTGCAGCAGAGTTTAGGCTTGAACATGAAATGTCTTGTTTGTAAATTTTTTACTTTTATTTTATATTTTTGTGTAAAAATAAGTAAATAAATATTTTTTTAGACAATTGTCTCCTTTATTTTAAATAAAACATTTACTTAATTAGAGAAAACCATATTGCATGTGAAAGCCCAATTTCTCCCGATTACAACGGTACCACATATGTATCGGTAGCCCCCATTCTTGCCCAGGAGACACAATATAATTTATACAATATACTTTATCTAGCACTTTATAACATTTACAAAAAAAATACTACTATGCACACTATAAACATAAGGGGTTAATTTAAAAAAAAAAAAAAAATGACATAGGGTCCCCCCTCCTGGGGGGGGGGGGGCATGTTTTGGGGAATTTTAAGGGTTAAAAACCTCTAAAAATCCCCCAAAAAATTAAATGGGGTCCCCCTTACCAGCATTATCAGCCCGGGACCAGCTATGGGGGCTTGTAGGAACAGAGTGAAGGGGCCAGCTTTTGTGGCCCCCCACCCTGCAGCCTACAAGCCCACATAGCCTATGTGGGCTCTGGCTCTTCTGCCCCCCCCCTGGGCTTTGGGGAGGCAGGTAATAGGGGTGCCGGGGTTAACGGCAAGTCACCTGCTAGCGGCAGGTGACTTGCCAGCCCCCAGCCTTGTGAACTGGTATAAGGGGTCTCATGGTCCCCTTACCAGTTCACAAGGGGTTAAGTGTAAAAAAACACACAGAAACAAGCAGAAAAAATATTTTATTTTATTTTTTTAAACTTTTTAATACTTACCTCCCATCCATCCCTGTGTCCCACGCTGATCAATCTGGCTTCTGCTCTCCTGCTTAAAAACCCTTAAAAATCCCCCCCCAAAAAATGAAATTGGGTCCCCCTTACCCAGCATTACCAGCCCGGGACCAGCTATAGGGGCTTGTAGGAACAGAGTGGGGGGGCAGCTTTTGTGGCCCCCCCACCCTGCAGCCTACGAGCCCACATAGCCTGTGTGGGCCGGGGCTCTTCTGCCCCCCTCTGGGCTTTGGGGAGGCAGGTAATGGGGGTACCGGGGGTTAATGGCAAGTCACCCGCTGCGGCTAGCGGGTGACTTGCCATCCCCCAGCCTTGTGAACTGGTATAAGGGGTCTCATGGACCCCTTACCAGTTCACAAGGGGTTAAATGTTAAATAAAAAAGACACAGACACATAAGAAAAATAAATGATCTTTATTTATTTTTTTTTACTTTACTCACCTCAAATTAAAGAGGAGACCTGGCCAGATCCAACGAGGGGTCAGGTGAGTATTTTTATTTATTTTTTTTTTAACTAGCAGGGGGGTAAATTCAAACACGTAACACCTACGTGCTTGGCACTTAAGGCATGGACATGCGAGCACGTAGGTGTTATGTGCTTGGCACTGAAAGGGTTAAAGACCTAAACTGGGTGATAAAAGTGTTGAACTCTTTTGTGCAATTTGGAGTCCGGTAAGAGATTTGGATTCACCTGAGGTAAGGGTGTGGTACTCATATTAGTGCATCTTGGATGATATAAAGATTCACTCATTCATTTGAAATCATCTTTTAAGAGACTATAAAATTAGAGATGTATGAACTTTTCAGCTTTTTCAGCTGATTTGTTTAATTGTTTTAAAAATTTGGGGTTTGTGACAAACCAAACTAATAAAAATCAGCCATTTAGGTGTTTGTAAGTGTTCTTTAAATTAGCTGTAATCACTTTTTAATTGTTTGTAAGTGTAATGCAGTCAGTTTTATATTTATAGAGAACACTCTGTGTACCCCCAGATTCCACAATGCAAAACTGAAAGTGGTCTGGCCCTATGTCCAGTGGCAGTGACAAAACTAACCACCAGGGGGAGAAGCAGCGGCAGGAGGAATAGTGTTGTCAGCAGCAGTCACAGCAACAGGGTGGAGCTCCCTTTAAACGTCCAGTTGACCAACCAGCCAGCAGTCATGTACTGGTTGACAGCTCACTTAGACCCCAGACTCCACAGTATACCGAGGCCAATCATGCATCTGGTGGTTCCTCAGATATCTCGATTCCTTGGCAAGGGCAGCCACATCCCTCTGGGCTGTCTTCTTTGCTGGATCATCTGCCTGGAAGATATTGGCAGGTCTCTCAACCTCTGTTCAGGATTGTCAGCAGTTGAAGTCCAGCAGTGATCAGGGCACATTCAGATTGAGCTTCCTGCACCTCTCCAGTTACAGGATCAATCCCTTACCACTAGGCAACAACTGTATTTTTTTACTTTGCTTTTCTTTTCAATTTGTTAAATGTTTAAAAATAATTTTGGCCAGAACACAATCATTTTTACACTTCATACCACCAGGGAGAGGCACATTCAGATGGAGCCAAGGGAACACTGTGCCAGGCAGTTAAGAGAAAGAGAAGTGGCAGTAAAACCTGTATAGATGATAATGCCGCTGATCGCCTGGGTCATGATGTGGCTTCATCATCAGCATGAGACAAAGGTGGCAGCGGGGACCCAGCATGGTGGCAACCTGCCACCAACCCAGCTTATTGTCACCAGTTTGAGCTATAAAGCAAAATGTGGAAAGGGTACTTCATCTGCTAGTCACCAGAATAGCTTGCTGGAACGCACTGCCAGTGGGCATGCATCTTGAAGCAACAGCAAACAGCCAGTATAAGGGGCTTGTGGAAAACATCTTTATTCCCATGTGTGGCAGTTTTTCTAAGAACCATCTAACAGTTCCAAGGCAATGTGCAGGCTTAGACTGGCCCACAGGGTTTCCAGGGAATCCCCTAGGTCGACCCTAAGACTCAGGAGAAAATCGGATTCATGTATAGCCTATTTCTGGCATCTCAAGTTCACACATGGAGTCAATACCATTTGACATAATATTTCTGTGCATGAGCCCATAATATAAGCCAGTACCATTTCATTTTTTTGGATACATTCCCATTGTATGTATGCACAAGTAGGAACATTTCCTCATTTAACACATCCATGCAGTGACACAAACACGAGCAGTGAGTGTACACATACCCGAAGCTCATGGCTGCCCTAGCAGTTGGAGGAGGAGGTCCCACCCATGCCCTGTTCACGACACCAAATGGCTTATCGGGAGAAGAGGAGTAGCAGGAAGAGTTGGAGGATGAGGAGGTCAGTGAAGAGGACCCTAGCACCGCTTGACAGTTTTCCATGGAGACTCGGAAGGACAGGTACACAAGATCTTTTGTAAGAATGGTTGCATGCCTACTTGCATGCTTACGCAGCAACATCCGTATTAAAGTAATTTGCCAGAGGGATGACTAGTGGCTGATGACATAGCTAGACCTTTGGATCCACAGTAATATGTTGTTTTTTCTACCTAGTGAGAAGGACGGGAATAATCCATGAGGGTTCATCAGGGGGAACCTTTGCACTCTACTTCCACCCTCATGATTGCTGGGGGGCAGCAGTAGCTAACCTAGCCTTGAGCTGGAGTCTGTCATAAATCGCTTACCTGGGCCCCGTTCCAGCGCCGTCTCCGGGCGGCCGGCCGCAGCAGCAGCTCCCGCTCGGCGGCCGCTGCTGCGGGCGCGCGCACGGCCGTCCTTCCTCCTGCCTCCCTGCATCGTGCTCGCGCGCGTGCGCACGCGAGCATGTCCCTCTTATGCCCTCCAGCGGCGCTGCTGTCAGCGCGCCTGCCGGAGGATGAACCTGTAGATGGGCTCAGCCAGGGGGGAAGTTCCCCCTCACAGTTATGGGCCAATGAGCCCAGAGTTCAGGGCTTTGCCAATGAACCCTAAGTTAGGGAATTGTAGGCTATACGCCCTGGCCCAATCACACGCTGTACCCATGTGCACCAATCACACTCCTATCCTCCATCTGTCTGTCCCTATAAAGGTTTCTTTCGGTCAGTTGCTCGGCGCCTGTGATAGCGCCTAGTACCTAGCCTTTCTTGCATGTGTCTTGTGATTGATCTTGTTGCCGACCCTCGCCTGAACTGACTATTCTTGATCTGAACTCCCGTTGCCGACCATCGCCTGTACCGACCATCCTAGATCTGATATCCTGTTGCCGACCTCTGCTCTGAACCTTGAACACGATTTGCCTTCTCCTTTTGCACCGCTGCCATCTCAGAACACCCGTTGCCGACCCCTAGCCTGTTTGGACTTTCCTGTTTAAACGCTCCTGCTATTGGGCTCGCTCAATACCGCTCCCAGCCACTGGTTCTCCAGACCTCCCAACAGTATGCCTACATCCTTTGAGCCATTGAAGTCCTGGGGGCAACCGATCCCGGGCAGGCGTATTCTGCGTCCCGGCAAGCGGGGGCTCCTACAGGTGAAGCTGGCTGCGGAGATTGGGGGTTGAGGGCTTACCTGGAGGGCTGGACTTACCAGAGCGGATCATTAGAGTGCCCAGAGCGTGACATTATCGCAGGCCACACATGGATGACCTGGTACAGCAAGTGCAGGCTATGGCCACTGCTATCAATCAACTAGCCCAGAGAGTGGCAAATCAAGAAAACAGACAGATACCTGCATCCGCTGTATCCCCTCACGTTCCAAAGCCGAAGGTCCCACTATCGGAGAAATTTTTTGGAGACCGAGTCAGATTCTCTAATTTTAAAAATTCCTGTGAGCTCTATTTCAGGTTACGGCCCTTATCCTCGGGCCCTGAGACCCAACGGGCCTGCTTTCCGATGATGCTGCCCTGCACTCCGTTACATCTTTTTTCCAGGCTATGGGTGTGTTATATGCCGACCCAGACCAGCAGTCCACAGCCTTCGGGCTATGAAGCAGGGTTGGAACACTGCCGAAGATTACAGTTCTGAATTCCGGCGGTGGGCAGTAGACTCCAGATGGAATGACCCAGCCCTGTGTAGCCAGTTCTGTATGGGTCTATCGGAGGGTATCAAGGACGCATTGGTTAATTTCCCTACACCAGCCGATCTTGACCAGCTAATGCAGGTCTCCATCAAAATAGATCGGCGACTTAGGGAAAGAGCCAGGGAAAGGGTTAGGACTTCCTCGTCCTTTAAGCCATTTCAGACCCCCAACCCACCCACTTCCCTTGGGGTAAACACACCTTCTTCCTCACTGGAAGAACCCATGCAGGTCGGTAGAGCTCGTCTTACCCAGGACGAGAAGCAGCAAAGATGCTCCATGGGTCTATGCTTATATTGTGGGAATCCGGGACATTTTGCTAGGTCCTGTCCTAACAAGGGATACCCGGCGGGAAACTTCCTCGCCTAGATCAGGGGGAGAGTGCTGATCTAGGTGAGTCCGTTAATTACTCTCACTTGAACAAAATGTTAATCCCCATAGAGCTTTCTTGGGGCCCTTCCAAACAGGCTGTATCCGCATTTATCGATAGTGGAGCTGCGGGCAATTTCCTGGATCGGAGCATGATCTCTGTCCTGGGGATTCCTCTGGTACCCCTTGGGAAATCTCTACAGGTTCTGGCCATAAATGGGAAGGCCATCCAGGGAGGTCCGGTTAGTACCAAGACCCCTCCTCTCAATTTAATTGTCGCCTCTCAGACTGGCAGACTGGGGATTTAGTGAGGTGGAGTAATTACTGCAAGACACATTGTTTTTTCACTGCCCTCAAAAGTTTTCAGATGCTGCCCCAGGGGTTGCCTCAGCCTTATGCGGATTGGGCTACTGTTTTTTCTGAACATTCTGCAGATTCCCTTCCCCCACATAGGGCCTATGACTGCCCCATTGACCTGCTCCCAGGAACCATCCCTCCTAGAGGGAAGATTTATAATCTTACCCGGCCGGAGGAGCAGGCAATGAAGGAGTACATCTCCGAGAATTTAAGCAAGGGGTTCATCCGTCCTTCAACATCGCCTGCGGGGGCTGGCTTCTTTTTTGTGGAGAAAAAAGATGGTGGTTTAAGGCCTTGCATAGATTACAGGGCCCTGAATAAGATTACTGTAAAAAACGGTATCCCCTTCCCTTGATTGGGGATTTATTTAATCAAGTAGTAGGTGCTCGGGTTTTCTCCAAGTTAGACCTAAAGGGGGCTTACAACCTGATTCGTATTCGGCAAGGGGATGAGTGGAAAACGGCATTCAATGTTAAAGATGGTCATTACGAATATCTAGTCATGCCCTTTGGCCTTTGTAATGCTCCTGCGGTCTTCCAAGACTTTGTTAACGATGTATTTCGAGACTATTTGGGTAGATTCATGGTAATTTATTTGGATGATATCCTCATTTTCTCTAATTCTTTGTCCGAACATAGACAACATGTGAAAATGGTTTTTCAAAAATTGAGAGAGAATAACTTGTATGCAAAAATTTCTAAATGTATGTTTGAGGTCACCACCGTTCCCTTCTTGGGTTATGTAATCTCTAGCCAGGGATTGGAGATGGATGCGGGGAAAGTTTCGGCGGTGCGGGATTGGGTACAACCCAAATCTTTAAAAGAATTACAGCGTTTTTTAGGTTTCGCTAATTTCTATCGGCGCTTTATTAAGGGTTTTTCCAATATTGTTGCTCCTCTCACCAACCTTACTCACAAGGGCGCCTTCACTGTAAACTGGTCATCTTCGGTCAATGAAGCCTTCCTGACTCTAAAACAGGCTTCTACTTCGGCGCCAGTTTTAGTTCACCCTGATGTTAATAAACCTTTTACCATTGAAGTAGATGCATCCGAGTTGGGTGTGGGGGCGGTGTTGTCGCAATACTCTGGTCATCCTGAACGTTTGCATCCCTGCGCCTACTTCTCACGGAAATTTAGTGCCGCGGAACAGGGAGTTATTGGCGATTAAACTGGCTTTTGATGAATGGCGTCACTGGTTGGAGGGTTCATTGTATCCGATCATGGTCTATACTGATCACAAAAACCTCGAGTACATTAGCTCAGCCAAGAGACTGAACTCTCGTCAGGCCCGTTGGGCATTATTTTTCTCGCGCTTTAATTTTATAATTACATTTAAGCCAGCAGTTAAAAATTCTAAAGCGGATGCTCTGTCCCGCATGTTTGGGGATTGCAAGGATCGGGGTGATATGGGTGAACCTATTTTGCCTTTGGGTTGTGTGATTGGGGCTTTGCTTCCGGATCTTTCTAATGCCTTGGCGCCATTTCAAAATGAATCCCCTGTAGATGTACCTTTAGGGTGTCAGTTTGTACCGCCGCATCTGCGTTCTGATGTAATTCGCGAGTTTCATGATGTCAAAACTGCTGGTCATCTGGGAAATCATAAGACTTTCATTTTAGCCCGACGCCTTGTATGGTGGCCCACTATGCGACGCGATATTACTGCCTTTATCGACGCATGTTCTGTTTGTGCACAAAGTAAGGGGATTCACAAGGCCCCTAGTGGGTGTTTAGTCCCACTTGAGATTCCTAAAGAACCATGGACTCATATCTCTATGGATTTTATTGTAGATTTGCCTCCCTCACATGGGAATACTGTGATTTGGGTGGTCGTCGACCGTTTCAGTAAGATGGCACATTTTATTCCTTTATCTAAGCTACCGTCAGCTCCTGAGCTTTCGTGGTTATTTATCTTGCATATTTTCCGTCTCCATGGCATTCCGTCTAATGTAGTTTCCGATCGGGGAGTGCAATTTACTTCGCGTTTTTGGAAGAGTTTCTGTTCACGCTTGGGGATTCAGATTTCTTTGTCTTCCGCATACCATCCCCAGACTAATGGACAAACTGAAAGAACTAATCAAAGTTTGGAACAATACTTAAGATGTTACATTTCTGATGCTCAAGAGCAATGGTCGGAATTTATTGATTTCGCGGAGTTCGCGTACAATAATGCGCGGAGTGAAAGTACTAAGACGTCTCCATTCTTTTGCAATTTTGGGAAAAATCCTAGAGCTTCTTTCCTCACTGGATCACCTTCCGATTTACCGGCATTGGAAGAGTGGCTCCAGGAACGAAAAGACATCTGGGCAAGCGTCCAAGAGAATTTAGAGACTACGCTTTTAAGATATAAGAAATTTGCCGATCGCCACAGGTCTCAGGAACCCGTCCTTCAGATTGGGGACCTTGTTTGGATTTCCACTAAGAACATTGCTCTCCGGCAGCCTTCTGTTAAGTTAGGGCCCAAGTTTATTGGCCCTTTCCCCATTATTCAGAAACTAAGCAATGTGTCCTTTAAGGTCCAGCTCCCGCAAACCATGAGAATCCCAAATTCTTTTCATGTGTCGCTGTTAAAACCAGCCAAAGATGCGCCACGTCCATCTTTTTTTCGGCTATTCTAGTTAATAACGAACCAGAATATGAAGTGAACAAGATTCTTGACTCACACAAGGTCCGTAATTCATTGCAATATTTGATCGACTGGGTTGGCTACGGTCCTGAGGAAAGATGTTGGGTTGCGACAAAGGATGTGCATGCTAAAGCACTTGTTCCATCATGACAATCCAGGGAAACCTGGTAAGGGTCCGGAGGCCCCTCTTGAAGGGGGGGGTAGTGTCATAAATCGCTTACCTGGGCCCCGTTCCAGCGCCGTCTCCGGGCGGCCGGCCGCAGCAGCAGCTCCCGCTCGGCTCTGCGGGCGCGCGCACGGCCGTCCTTCCTCCTGCCTCCCTGTATCATGCTCACGCGAGCATGTCCCTCTTATGCCCTCCGGCGGCGCTGCTGTCAGCGCGCCCGCCGGAGGAAGAACCTGTAGACGGGCTCAGCCAGGGGGGAAGTTCTCCCTCACAGTTATGGGCCAATGAGCCCAGAGTTCAGGGCTGGGCCAATGAACCCTAAGTTAGGGAATTGTAGGCTATACGCCCTGGCCCAATCACACGCTGCATCCCATCTGCACCAATCACACTCCTATCCTCCATCTGTCTGTCCCTATAAAGGTTTCTTTCGGTCAGTTGCTCGGCGCCTGTGATAGCGCCTAGTACCTAGCCTTTCTTGCATGTGTCTTGTGATTGATCTTGTTGCCGACCCTCGCCTGAACTGACTATTCTTGATCTGAACTCTCGTTGCTGACCACCACCTGTACCGACCATCCTTGATCTGAACTCCCGTTGCCGACCATCACCTGTACCGACCATCCTAGATCTGATATCCTGTTGCCGACCTCTGCTCTGAACCTTGACCACAATTTGCCTTCTCCTTTTGTACCGCTGCCATCTCAGAACACCCGTTGCCGACCCCTAGCTTGTTTGGACTTTCCTGTTTAAACGCTCCTGCTATTGGGCTCGCTCAATACCGCTCCCAGCCACTGGTTCTCCAGACCTCCCAACAGTAAGCCTACATCCTTTGAGCCATTGAAGTCCTGGGGGCAACCAATCCCAGGCAGGCGTATTCTGCGTCCCGGCAAGCGGGGGCTCCTACAGGTGAAGCTGGCTGCGGAGATTGGGGGTTGAGGGCTTACCTGGAGGGCTGGAGTTACCAGAGCGGATCATTAGAGTACCCAGAGCGTGACAGAGTCTATGGTGAGGGGTCAAGTGAGTGGCTTTTTTTGGGCTGCTAGCAGGGGGGAACACCAGCCACGTAAAATGTACATGGCCGCTTCTTCTACCTTTGAACGCCAGCCATGTCAATTTTACGTGCCTGGTGTTCCCCTCTGCTAGCAGCCCAAAAAAAAAGCCACTCACTTGACCCCTCAATTGATCCGTCTGGGTCTCCTCTTCACTCTGAGGGGGCCTCCAACCCCCCCCCCTGTAAACTTCAGGGCCAGGGGCCACCGAGGCTGGTGTCTGAGTCCTGGCCTATAATCCCCCATAGCTGCTGCAGATTTTTTTATTTAAACCTCTATAGTGTAGATAGTAGTCGTTATTTACTTAAAAAATGTTATAAAGTGCTCTTTTTTGAAATTTGAGGGCTCTCCTGGGCAGGAACAGGGGGGTACCATTACATAAATGGTTCTGTTGTAGTTGAGAGAAATGGGGCTTTTACATGCAATATGGTTTTCTTGAATTAAATCATTTTTTTTAAATAAACGAGACACATTGTAAAAGAAATATATATTTTTTTAAACATAGTAAAAAATTACCTGTCAACGGAGGGTGACAGCATCTCATGTAGGCTGGCAGTTAAATGGGTTAAAAGTAACTACGCATGTTGGGTATTCTATTCGTGGGACCTTATGCTTTCAAATTTGGCTTGTTTTTCCTTGTTTACATATCAATATTTTAGGAAAATGTATTTTCTATTCTGCATTTTTATACATTTTTTGAGGGAAAATCTGTGCAACCGCAGAATTCTTCGATGGATTACTTCCACAACAAGCTGGGTATTACTAATAATGTGTGTACTTTTAGGGCATATATGGTTTGTGGGGGGGTATTTCAAAAGTAAAGGGTTGTTTTGGTTGAAAAAGCACAAGGGGCTCTCTTTGTCTACAGAGCTGAAATTTTCAAGTAAAATTACCGTTACGTGCATGTTTTACTTTGGGATGTTTGGCAACCCTATCCTTGACAGTACCTTTGCATGTTGGGTATTGTGTTGTTCGGGGGCATTGCTTTTTCAGATTTAACTATTTTCCTTTTTGCATATTAAAGGTAGATGCAGAGCCTCTTTTACCTGCACTTTCACAGGAAAAAATGTGTGCTATTATAATTTCTGTTGTGTTTGGGCCATATTTTCTTGGCTTTTTTCAGTGTATTAGTGTTTTCATTGGTGTGTTTAAGGCTTCTCGTTCGTGTAATTGCTTTCAATGGTTTTGCGTGCATGCAAATTAGCCGTCATTAGTGAGGGCTTGCGCATGATTCAGAATCCGGATTACGAGGCCAATATAAAAACAGACTCACGGCTGCACTTACGGCTACTATTTGCTCGTGAGTTTGGCCTTTCGTTGTGTTCGTGAGAATGGAATGGATTGCTTTGACGGGTCTTTGGCTGAGATGAAGCGCTTGTATCATCGCGTCATACTTTGTATGTGTCTTTTAGGACTTGGAAATGCATCGGACGTGGCTGGATGTTGACCACATGACATTGAGGTATTGGAGCTCACCCGACTTCTCTCAAGAAACCGCACTTCTCTCAAGAAACTCTATTGTGAGTTGCGGCCATGGTTTGCCCCCGCCACAAGGGGCATGTAATTACATGCATGACCAAATTGGTTGGCTGCCTGCAGTTTCCGGTGAACAGCTTGTTCCAGAGGCTGGGCGTTCTGTTCGTGGGGATGTCCCAGTCTATGCTCAGTCGCAGCCTTGATACGTTTCTTGATGGCATGGCTACCTTGATGGACAAATACATTTGTTTCCCTGACACCATGCTAGCCTGGAATGGGCTCAAGTAAGGCTTTTACGAGCTGGCCCATATGCCCAATGTCATAGTTGCGATTGACTGCACCCACCTGGCGCTGGTGCCTCCAGTTGCAGATATGTACCTATACAGGTGTGTCTTTGTTTGCCCTTTGGCTTTTTCATTTTATGCACTGTGTCTAATGTGTTAGGTAGCCTAGCGAAGGCATTAATGTATTTACATGCTTCCTGGTCCTAAGGTAGTGTAGCTTTACCATATTCAATGTATTATATCACATTGCAATGTAGTAGCTTCCTTAAAATGAACCTCATTCTGACCAGTCATCTACTAGTCCCCAAGACAATGTATTTACCTGCTTCATTCTTATTTTGTACACACACGTTAATGCCCCCCAACTCTTACACTGTAATATACTGGGACAAATAAACTAATCTTACCAATGGTAGGTTCTTCATGCATTGCATCTGTTTATCAATTGTAGGTGTGCTTTAATGTTGCTTTGTATTTGACTGGTGTGCTGTGTATTTTGTCTAGAAACCGTAAGCTTGGATATTCCATCAGTTGTCAGTAAGTAGCGGATCCTGATCTTAGGTTTCTCAATGTTTTGGCTGGATTCCCGGGCTCCACCCATGATGCTTTCATTCTAAGGAGTTCTGTTTGGGCGCTTTGAGTCTGGCCAGTTATCAGCAGGTTGGTTACTTGGTAAGTCAAAACCTTAGACTACCTGTATTTTTAGAATTAGCCCTCATGTTGAACTAGTGCTCTTGTCAATGGCTCCCTTGTTTTTCTCAACCCCAATGTTTTTTGTTAATATTTTTCAGGTAAGAATGTGAGACTGATGTATGTGGCTCCTAATTGTTGTTTTTGTTTTTAGTAGGTGATTCTGACTACCCCCTGCTCCCCTGGCTCATGACGCCTATTCAGAAGCAACAAATTCAGGCACATGCTGCCTACAACCGGGCACACAGGAAGACCAGGCCTGTTGTGGAGCGTGCCTTTGGTTTATTGAAGAGCCGCTTCTGGTGCTTGGATTACACGGGGGAGCCCTGCAGAGAAGGTGATAAAGATAATCGTGGCATGCATGGTACTGCATAATTTTGCTATTCTAAAGAGGGTCCCCCGATATATGGATGTATCCCCCTCTCCAACTACATTGGACATTCCCACAACTGTTTATTAGAGATGAGCGAATCGATTCTGATGAACTCGAATTCTTTACGAATTTCATGAAATATTCGATTTGTTACGATTCTGAATATTGCTGCGATTCGATCGCTCGAATCGCTTCCTTAAAACTCCATTTACTGCTATACAGTCCATCTAAAATGGTGGATCCACATGTCAGGACATGTCCCATGGGGCAAGGAATGCTGGGTAGGTGTCACATGCTACCTATCAGCAGACAGGCTTACCAATGATGTCACAGCCCCACATAAACTGTGGCCATCTTGCGGAAGATCATTCTGACACTGTATTGCGGCCAGAGCAGATCAGGCAGGGAGAGAGTGGGAGACAGACAGATAGATAGATAGATAGATAGATAGATAGATAGATAGATAGATAGAACAGAAGAAGCGCGGGACAGATAGAGAAGGAGAGAGCCTGTGACAGTGACAGATAAAGACAGGAACAGTTTAAACTGTTTGCATTAGCTTTCAAGCCTATTTAGTGTTGTTAACACTCCTGCCTATTTAGCTTTTCCTTTACCTGGTGTCATTCTTTAAAAAGCGTGCTAGCATTAATATTTCAAGACTACCTGTGAATTAACTGCTTGCATTTTATAATTAACGTCACTTTTCCACAATCAAGGGAGGCCTACTGTGTATGTGAGCAGGGGGCATCCCAAACACTAGCATAAATATTTCAAGACTACCTGTGTAATAACTGCTTGCATTTTATAAGCAAAGTCACTTTTCCACAATCAAGGGAGGCCTCCTCTGTATGTGAGGAGGGGGAATCCCAAACACTAGCATAAATATTTCAAGACTACCTGTCTATTAACTGCTTGCATTTTAAAATCAATGTCACTTTACCACAATCAAGGGAGGCTTGCTCTGTATGTGATGAGGGGCATCCCAAACACTAGCATAAATATTTCAAGACTATCCCCTCGATTCAAAGAGCAAAAGTTAATTGATTTCGGATCGAGAATCGTAAGTTTGGGTGGGTGTTAGTCATTTTTTCCTGTTTTTTTGGCCATTTCCGACTCGCACGAGCCTACGTACGAATGTGTATATGCTCTTACGATCATCGCAAGTTCGTTCCTAAATTTTAGGATCAAAACGTAAAACTTAGGATCAAATCCTAAAACTTAGGATGAAAACGTAAAACTTAGGATAATCGAATGTGTTTAGGTGTGATTCAGAGAACAGTTTTCAAACCTCTAAATACGTTTTAAAAGAAAGCCACTGCCGACACCTTTTAGCAGTCGGATTGCTGTTCTTGAATAGGTTTTTTTGCTATGTGGAGGAGTCTGCGCGTCTTGAGCTCCAATGAACTGCATGTATCAGCATGGCCGAGGCCATAAATTGTATGGCAATGCATACCTGATTCATGTATGCCTTATAAAAGCATTTTAATGTGGACCTTAATTAGTCCTTTGCATGTAAACCTTTATTTTGCAATTTATTTGCGTTAATTAAAGAAACTTATGTCCTTTGTTATTTATTTTTAAATTGATGTACTAGAATAATATTTTTAGATTGCATTTATTGGTGTAGTTGTTTACCTTTGCTTTGTTTAATTATTTAAGCACATCTTTGGTCAGATGCATCACACTTACTGAGGAGAGGAGAGCGGGATAAAGTGCAGGATGTGGGTTACTGCTGTATTTTGCACAGACACAGCAGAGCTGGGGGCACGGAAAGGTCAGAAATCAAAGAATGCAGAGCAACACAGTCACAAGGCCCTTTCTGTTTGCAGGCTGCCCGAGAATACCTGAGCCGCCATCTTGGCTGTTTCTAGACTCATAACATGCAGAAGTTGCTGGGTGTTTTTTTTATATTTGAGAGCAATCTGTATGTAGAGGGTGTGGGTAACCACACACAACATTTTAAGTTGTACCATTTGAAGCCAAAATATTAAAATTAAATCCACAAGTAAAAAATGCAAGTTAACTAAAAATTAAACAAAGTAAGATTTACTTATGCAAATGCATTCATTAATGGTTGGTTACTACAAAATGAATGAAATAAAGAAAAATAAGACCAAATATTTAGAATGCACTTTAATGAGGTAAGTTTGTAGTGCGCAGCCGCAAGATCAGAAGGATTTACGTCCAGGGAAAAAGGGCAAAACCAATGTTGCAACCTGAGAAATGAAACGGAAAATTCAGGATGGAAACTGACATAGGTCTGATTCCCGAACTGCCATACGAACGGACGTAAATTTTAGGATAGAAACGTATTTGCTTATAGAATCACTCGCAAGTTCATACGAACGCACGAGCGTACGGGAAAAATAGGATGATCGGCACCCAAATCAAAGCTGTTACATGTTTCTTTGAATCGACCCTTATCTGTCTATTAGCTGTTTGCATTTTATAATTAACTTCACTTTTCCACAATCAAGGGAGGCCTGCTCTGTATGTGAGGAGGGGCATCCCAAACACTAGCATAAATATTTCAAGACTATCTGTCTATTAACTGCTTGCATTTTATAATCAATGTCACTTTTCCACAATCAAGGGAGGCCTGCTCTGTATGTGAGCAGTGGGCATCCCAAACACCAGCATAAATATTTCAAGACTACCTGTCTAATAACTGCTTGCATATTATAAGCAAAGTCACTTTTCCACAATCAAGGGAGGCCTGCCCTGTATGTGAGGAGGGGGCATCCCAAACACTAGCATAAATATTTCAAGACTACCTGTCTAATAACTGCTTGTTTTTTTATAAGCAAAGTCACCTTTCCACAATCAAGGGAGGCCTGCTCTGTATGTGAGGAGGGGGCATCCCAAACACTAGCATAAATATTTCAAGACTACCTGTCTAATAACTGCTTGCATTTTATAATTAACGTCACTTTTCCACAATCAAGGGAGGCCTCCTCTGTATGTGAGCAGTGGGCATCCCAAACACTAGCATAAATATTTCAAGACTACCTGTCTAATAACTGCTTGTTTTTTTATACGCAAAGTCACCTTTCCACAATCAAGGGAGGCCTGCTCTGTATGTGAGGAGGGGGCATCCCAAACACTAGCATAAATATTTCAAGACTACCTGTCTAATAACTGCTTGCATTTTATAATTAACGTCACTTTTCCACAATCAAGGGAGGCCTCCTCTGTATGTGAGCAGTGGGCATCCCAAACACTAGCATAAATATTTCAAGACTACCTGTCTAATAACTGCTTGTTTTTTTATACGCAAAGTCACCTTTCCACAATCAAGGGAGGCCTGCTCTGTATGTGAGGAGGGGGCATCCCAAACACTAGCATAAATATTTCAAGACTACCTGTCTAATAACTGCTTGCATTTTATAATTAACGTCACTTTTCCACAATCAAGGGAGGCCTCCTCTGTATGTGAGCAGTGGGCATCCCAAACACTAGCATAAATATTTCAAGTCTACCTGTCTAATAACTGCTTGCATTTATAAGCAAAATTTATTTTTCACATTCAAGGGAGGCCTGCTCTTTATGTGAGGAGGGGGCATCCCAAACACTAGCATAAATATTTCAAGACTACCTGTCTAATAACTGCTTGCATTTTATAATTAACTTCACTTTTCCACAATCAAGGGAGGATGAAAACGTAAAACTTAGGATAATCGAATGTGTTTAGGTGTGATTCAGAGAACAGTTTTCAAACCTCTAAATACGTTTTAAAAGAAAGCCACTGCCGACACCTTTTAGCAGTCGGATTGCTGTTCTTGAACAGGTTTTTTTGCTATGTGGAGGAGTCTGCGCGTCTTGAGCTCCAATGAACTGCATGTATCAGCATGGCCGAGGCCATAAATTGTATGGCAATGCATACCTGATTCATGTATGCCTTATAAAAGCATTTTAATGTGGACCTTAATTAGTCCTTTGCATGTAAACCTTTATTTTGCAATTTATTTGCGTTAATTAAAGAAACTTATGTCCTTTGTTATTTATTTTTAAATTGATGTACTAGAATAATATTTTTAGATTGCATTTATTGGTGTAGTTGTTTACCTTTGCTTTGTTTAATTATTTAAGCACATCTTTGGTCAGATGCATCACACTTACTGAGGAGAGGAGAGCGGGATAAAGTGCAGGATGTGGGTTACTGCTGTATTTTGCACAGACACAGCAGAGCTGGGGGCACGGAAAGGTCAGAAATCAAAGAATGCAGAGCAACACAGTCACAAGGCCCTTTCTGTTTGCAGGCTGCCCGAGAATACCTGAGCCGCCATCTTGGCTGTTTCTAGACTCATAACATGCAGAAGTTGCTGGGTGTTTTTTTTATATTTGAGAGCAATCTGTATGTAGAGGGTGTGGGTAACCACACACAACATTTTAAGTTGTACCATTTGAAGCCAAAATATTAAAATTAAATCCACAAGTAAAAAATGCAAGTTAACTAAAAATTAAACAAAGTAAGATTTACTTATGCAAATGCATTCATTAATGGTTGGTTACTACAAAATGAATGAAATAAAGAAAAATAAGACCAAATATTTAGAATGCACTTTAATGAGGTAAGTTTGTAGTGCGCAGCCGCAAGATCAGAAGGATTTACGTCCAGGGAAAAAGGGCAAAACCAATGTTGCAACCTGAGAAATGAAACGGAAAATTCAGGATGGAAACTGACATAGGTCTGATTCCCGAACTGCCATACGAACGGACGTAAATTTTAGGATAGAAACGTATTTGCTTATAGAATCACTCGCAAGTTCATACGAACGCACGAGCGTACGGGAAAAATAGGATGATCGGCACCCAAATCAAAGCTGTTACATGTTTCTTTGAATCGACCCTTATCTGTCTATTAGCTGTTTGCATTTTATAATTAACTTCACTTTTCCACAATCAAGGGAGGCCTGCTCTGTATGTGAGGAGGGGCATCCCAAACACTAGCATAAATATTTCAAGACTATCTGTCTATTAACTGCTTGCATTTTATAATCAATGTCACTTTTCCACAATCAAGGGAGGCCTGCTCTGTATGTGAGCAGTGGGCATCCCAAACACCAGCATAAATATTTCAAGACTACCTGTCTAATAACTGCTTGCATATTATAAGCAAAGTCACTTTTCCACAATCAAGGGAGGCCTGCCCTGTATGTGAGGAGGGGGCATCCCAAACACTAGCATAAATATTTCAAGACTACCTGTCTAATAACTGCTTGTTTTTTTATAAGCAAAGTCACCTTTCCACAATCAAGGGAGGCCTGCTCTGTATGTGAGGAGGGGGCATCCCAAACACTAGCATAAATATTTCAAGACTACCTGTCTAATAACTGCTTGCATTTTATAATTAACGTCACTTTTCCACAATCAAGGGAGGCCTCCTCTGTATGTGAGCAGTGGGCATCCCAAACACTAGCATAAATATTTCAAGACTACCTGTCTAATAACTGCTTGTTTTTTTATACGCAAAGTCACCTTTCCACAATCAAGGGAGGCCTGCTCTGTATGTGAGGAGGGGGCATCCCAAACACTAGCATAAATATTTCAAGACTACCTGTCTAATAACTGCTTGCATTTTATAATTAACGTCACTTTTCCACAATCAAGGGAGGCCTCCTCTGTATGTGAGCAGTGGGCATCCCAAACACTAGCATAAATATTTCAAGTCTACCTGTCTAATAACTGCTTGCATTTATAAGCAAAATTTATTTTTCGCATTCAAGGGAGGCCTGCTCTTTATGTGAGGAGGGGGCATCCCAAACACTAGCATAAATATTTCAAGACTACCTGTCTAATAACTGCTTGCATTTTATAATTAACTTCACTTTTCCACAATCAAGGGAGGCCTGCTCTGTATGTGAGGAGGGGGCATCCCAAACACTAGCATAAATATTTCAAGACTACATGTCTAATAACTGCTTGCATTTTATAATTAACGTCACTTTTCCACAATCAAGGGAGGCCTGCTCTGTATGTGAGGAGGGGGCATCCCAAACACTAGCAACAATATTTCAAGACTTCCTGTCTAATAACTGCTTGCATTTTATAAGCAAAGTCACTTTTCCACAATCAAGGGAGGCCTGCTCTGTATGTGAGGAGGGGGCATCCCAAACACTGGCATACATATTTTAAGACTACCTGTCTATTAACTGCTTGCATTTTATAATCAATGTCACTTTACCACAATCAAGGGAGGCCTGCTCTGTATGTGAGGAGGGGGCATCCCAAACACTAGCATAAATATTTCAAGACTACCTGTCTATTAACTGCTTGCATTTTATAATTAACTTCACATTTCCACAATCAAGGGAGACCTGCTCTGTATGTGAGGAGAGGGCATCCCAAACACTAGCAAAAATATTTCAAGACTACCTGTCTAATAACTGCTTGCATTTCATAAGCAAAGTCACTTTTCCACAATCAAGGGAGGCCTGCTCTGTATGTGAGGAGGGGGCATCCCAAACACTAGCATAAATATTTCAAGACTACCTATCTAATAACTGCTTGCATTTTATAAGCAAAGTCACTTTTCCACAATCAAAGGAGGCCACCTCTGTACATGAGAAGGGGGCATCCCAAATACTAGCACATGTCTTTTAAGAGTACCTGCCTCCTAACCTTTTGCCTTTTGTATAAAAAAGTCTGGTTTTAAAGTTTAACGCACCCATTGCCTTTCCCCGGGGGGGGGGGGGGGGGGGGGACATCCCGAATACTAGCACTTAATACTAATAGTACCTGCATCTTTACCTTTTTTACATTTTGAACAGAAACCACGTTTTAAAACTGCCTGTGGTGCATTTAACTCTGACCAGGGGCATCCTGTGTAAGACCATCTGACAGTGTCTTTTTGCATTAGCTTTTAGCTACAGTGTGTGCCTATTTTGATCTAACTTTTCTACACACCTGCTGTTACAAAAATACTGTTGTAGGTGTAGTGTAGTATATTGTTTTCCCCTCCTAAACGCTGTAAAAATGTCAGGAAGAGATGTGCCAGGATGTGCACCGAGGAGAGGCCTAGATTCATCAGGCAGAGGTCGCAGCAGACTAGGGGCGAGTGGCAGCAGGAGTCGCGGTGAGAGGCCTGATCTCCCGGTACCTGCTAGCGGTCATGTCTCAACCAGCAACGCATCTGCCGTCATCGATTGGTTAACGCGGTCATCGACCTCATCACAAGTGACATCTGACACCCCCAGTCAACAGTCCGTAGGTTCCTCGGACACAACCCTGAGTTGGCATGGCTCGGGAACAGCCCCTGTCCTTCCATTGCCTCTGTCCTACCCCCCCCCCCTCCAGCCGCCATATCTTATGCTTTGGGTTCAGCTCCACTATTCAGTGAGGACGATGTGTTAGAGGACAGTCAGCAGCTACTGCCCAGGGGGGGGGGGGGGGGGGGACATCCCGAATACTAGCACTTAATACTAATAGTACCTGCATCTTTACCTTTTTTACATTTTGAACAGAAACCACGTTTTAAAACTGCCTGTGGTGCATTTAACTCTGACCAGGGGCATCCTGTGTAAGACCATCTGACAGTGTCTTTTTGCATTAGCTTTTAGCTACAGTGTGTGCCTATTTTGATCTAACTTTTCTACACACCTGCTGTTACAAAAATACTGTTGTAGGTGTAGTGTAGTATATTGTTTTCCCCTCCTAAACGCTGTAAAAATGTCAGGAAGAGATGTGCCAGGATGTGCACCGAGGAGAGGCCTAGATTCATCAGGCAGAGGTCGCAGCAGACTAGGGGCGAGTGGCAGCAGGAGTCGCGGTGAGAGGCCTGATCTCCCGGTACCTGCTAGCGGTCATGTCTCAACCAGCAACGCATCTGCCGTCATCGATTGGTTAACGCGGTCATCGACCTCATCACAAGTGACATCTGACACCCCCAGTCAACAGTCCGTAGGTTCCTCGGACACAACCCTGAGTTGGCATGGCTCGGGAACAGCCCCTGTCCTTCCATTGCCTCTGTCCTACCCCCCCCCCTCCAGCCGCCATATCTTATGCTTTGGGTTCAGCTCCACTATTCAGTGAGGACGATGTGTTAGAGGACAGTCAGCAGCTACTGCCCAGCCGAAAAAATGAGACATCCGCCGCTTCTTCCGCTAGGCAGACAAACACTGAGGAGGAGAGTGGCGTGGGAGGTGGTGTGGTGAGCATTCCGTCTCCTGCAGCACACGATCTTGTGGAAACCGAGGAGAACATCAGTGACGTGCAGGCACAACCCGATGATGATGATGATGAAGCCGATCGCACTTGGGAGCCCGGTGCAGAAGGGGCTTCATCATCATCAGGAGAAGAGGGTCCCAGGTTGCCCCAGAGTCAGCAGCTGAGGCAGCAAGGTGACAGGGGTTCCTGGAGTTGGCAGCAGTAGCAGTGAATTAGTGCGGACTATTGGAGGGAAAATTAGCTACTCGGCAATGTGGCACTTTTTCCTCAAGCACCCGCGGGAGGATAACCTGGCCACATGCAAGATGTGTAGACAGAAGGTCAAGTGTGGCCAGGGCCCCAATGTTGGTACCACGGCTCTGCGGCAACACATGCAGCGTCACCATACAGTGGCCTGGGAGAACAGTGGCTCCGAACTGGGGGTCCAGCCTGCTGCGTCAGCCAGTGCCACGCCGCTTTCAATTTCATTCAGCCAAGGCTCCAGCACCTCAGCTGAAGGTAGCTGTGCGTCATACCCATCCTCTGCCGCTCCAGATGCTCCTGCTCCTCCTACTAAAAGTCACTCATCCCACCAGCATACAACAGTATGCGCCCACTCATCCTACGGCGCAGAAGCTAAATGTGCTCCTGTCTAAGTTGCTAGTGCTGCAGTCCCTCCCTTTTCAGGTGGTGGACCCTGCACCTTTCAGAGAGCTGATGGCTTGTGCTGAGCCGAGGTGGAGAGTCCCAAGTCGTAATTTCTTTGCAAAGAAGGCAGTACCAGCCCTGCACAAATTTGTTGGGCCAGTCCTTGAGCCTGTCGGTGTGCACCAAAGTGCACGGCAGCGCCGACGTCTGGAGCTGTAACTACGGTCAGGGAAAATACATGTCCTTTACGGCCCACTGGGTGAATGTGGTTCCTGCACAGCAACTTGGACAGGTCACACTGCTTCGGCCTCCACGCTCCCAGGCCGTTTTGCCTGTCACAGTGTGCGACTCTGCCTCCTCATCCTCTGCCATCTCCTCAGCCTCCACTGTACGGTCAATTCTCAATGCCCCTTCAGCCTACCATGTTTGCAGAGCACGGCGGTGTCATGCTGTGCTTCACATGGTTTGCCTTGGCGAACGGAGTCACACAGGGGAGGAGCTCTTGACATTCATTCATCAAGAAATCAAACACTCCTACACCGCCAAGCACACCCTGAACGGTATCCCCCAACATAGTCTGATTTGCGATGTTCCCACCTGTTGGAATTCCCCCCTACATATGTTAGATCCACTATATAGGAACAGAGAAAAGCCATCACTGATTTCTTGATGATCCAAGCAGATAGGGGGATTCCCCTGTGTAACTTTAATGTGAACCAGTGGCAGCTCATACGTGACACCTGCCACTTTCTCAGGCCCTTTGAGGAAGCCACTTTATTTGTCAGTCGCCAGGATTACGGCATAAACGACGTGATTCCGCTGCTTCGTGTAATACAACACATGTTGGAAACCATGGCTGGTCAGGGCACTGGAGACAGGTTGCATACATTTCACGGCCACATAAACCCCGTGGAGGAGGAGGAGTAGGAGCAGCACAGTGAAGCGCAGTTTAGTTTTGGCGAAAGGGGTGGTTTATCTAGTCATCTGACAGGAGGAGCAGGAGCAGCCAGTGGAGCTAGAGGGTTGTGAGGAAGGCGAGACAGAGGACCCAGACACACCGTGGCAGTATGCTGTGGAGATGGAGACAGGTAGTCCCTCCGAGTCACTTGCACAAATGGCATGATGCATGCTCACGTGCTTGCGTAGTGACCGCAGAATTGTCTCCATTTTTCTGCGAGATGACTTTTGGCTCTCCACCGTATTGGACCCTCGCTTCCGGCACAAAATGGGGGCATTTTTTAAACCCGCCGAGAGGGAGGACAAACTGAACTACTACAAAGACATTCTACGTAGTCAGTTGGCCGATGCCTATCTGCGCCATGGTCCATACTCTCGCAGGTCTGACTCGGGGGGACCTCTGCGCTCACCTTCCACTGCCATGGCTGCCGGGGGGGGGGGGTGGCAGGAGCAGCAGCTCCGTCTTCAGTTGCTAATGAGTAGCTTTCTGCTACCGCATAGTGAGGCTACTCATGAGCAGCAGGAAGACCTGGAGCAGGGCCTGAACCAGCAGGTCGTGTCATACCTTGAAATTACCATGCCAATGCACCTTGAGGATCTGACTTCTGGGCAGCCAAACTTGACTTGTGGCCACAACTGGCAGAGTTTGCCCTGGGAAAGCTGTCCTGCCCGGCCAGTAGTGTGCCATCTGAGCGGGTTTTTAGTGCTCCGGGGACAATAGTAATGCCAAGGAGAATTTTTCTGTCCACGGAAAATGTGGAGAGACTCACCTTTGTGAAGATGAATCAGGCATAGATCAGCCAGGATTTCCACCCACCAATAGCTGATGCATGCCATTAGCTGATGCATGGTAGCTCCTTCTGCTGCCACCATCTCCTGGGTGTGTCTTTCAGGCAATATATGAGCTCCTTATGCTTCTGCCAACTCCAATGTGTTTTTCAGGCAATATATGGGCTACCTATACTGCTACCAACTCCAATGTGTTTTTCAGGCAATATATGGGCTTCTAATGCTGCTGCTGCTGCTGCCAGCTCCTGGGTGTGTCTTTCAGGCAATATATGGGCTCCTAATGCTGCTGCCAACTCCAATGTGTTTTTCAGGCAATATATGAGCTCCCTATGCTGCTGCCAACACCTGGGTGTGTTTTTCAGGCAATATATGTGCTCCCTATGCTTCTGCCATGTCCAGAGTGTGTCTTTCAGGCAATATATGGGCTCCTAATGCTGCTGCTGCTGCCAACTCCTGGGTGTGTCTTTCAGGCAATATATGGGCTCCTAATGCTGCTGCCAACTCCAATGTGTTTTTCAGGCAATATATGGGCTCCTAATGCTGCTGCCAAATCCTGGGTGTGTATTTCAGGCAATATATGAGCTCCCTATGCTGCTGCTGCTGCTTCTGCCAACTCCTGGGTGTGTCTTTCATGCAATTCATGGGCTCCTAATGCTGCTGCCAACCCCAATGTGTGTCTTTCAGGCAATATATGGGTTCCTAATGCTGCTGCTGACAACTCCTGGGTGTGTCTTTCAGGCAATATATGGGCTTCTAATGCTGCTGCCAACTCCAATGTGTTTTTCAGGCAATATATGGGCTCCTAATGCTGCTGCTGCCAACTCCTGGGTGTGTCTTTCAGGCAATATATGGGCTCCTAATGCTGCTGCCAACTCCAATGTGTTTTTCAGGCAATATATGGGCTCCTAATGCTGCTGCTGCTGTCAACTCCTGGGTGTGTTTTTCAGGCAATATATGGGCTCCTAATGCTGCTGCCAACTCCAATGTGTGTCTTTCAGGCAATATATGAGCTCCCTATGCTGCTGCTGCTGCCAACTCCTGGGTGTGTCTTTCAGGCAATATATGGGCTCCTAATGCTGCTGCCAACTCCAATCTGTTTTTCAGGAAATATATGGGCTCCTAATGTTGCTGCCAAATTCTGGGTGTGTCTTTCAGGCAATATATGAGCTCCCTATGCTGCTGCTGCTGCCAACTCCTGGGTGTGTCTTTCAGGCAATATATGGGCTCCTAATGCTGCTGCCAACTCCAATGTGTTTTTCAGGCAATTTATGGGCTCCTAATGATGCTGCCAACTCCAATGTGTGTCTTTCAGGCAATATATGAGCACCCTATGCTGCTGCTGCTGCTGCCGACTCATGGGTGTGTCTTTCAGGCAATATATGGGCTCCTAATGCTGCTGCCAACTCCATTGTGTTTTTCAGGCAATTTATGGGCTCCTAATGCTGCTGCCAACTCCAATGTGTGTCTTTCAGGCAATATATGAGCTCCCTATGCTGCTGCTGCTGCTGCCAACTCCTGGGTGTGTCTTTCAGGCAATATATGGGCTCCTAATGCTGCTGCCAACTCCAATGTGTTTTTCAGGCAATATATGGGCTCCTAATGCTGCTGCTGCCGCCAACTCCTGGGTGTGTCTTTCAGGCAATATATGAGCTCCCTATGCTGCTGCCAACTACAATGTGTTTTTCAGGCAATATATGGGCTCCCTATGCTGCTGCCAAGTCCAGAGTGTGTCTTTCAGGCAATATATGGGTTCCCTATGCTGCTGCTAAATTCAGGGTGTGTTTTTTAGGCAATATATGGGCTCCCTATGCTGCTGCCAACTCCACTGTGTGTCTTTCAGGCAATATATGGGCTCGTCATGCTGATGCCACCTCAAGGCTCTGTAATTGTGCCGCTCTACGTCAGCGAATCTAATCTGCATGTCATACTTCTTTACAATAGTATTTCACTAACCCAGCATGCATCCTATGCATGTTACAGCCAAGCAAAATGTTCTGCAACCCTATGGAGGCTCTCGGACGCCCAGAAATAGCCATTTTTAATAGCAATTTGTTGCAAACAAATTCGGACCAAAATGATTTTTCCCGGAAAATTCAGCGAATCAGCCGAATCAAATTTTTCAAAAGTTCGCTCATCTCTACTGTTTATAGGGGAACCCAGAGTGCCTCTGGCCAGGCGGTCAGAAATCAACCTTGTCTTGACACATTTTAGTTAATTTTGTTTCTTTTCCCCCAGTGTATTTTTTGGCGTGTTTTCAAGTTTATATGTGTATGTCTCCAATAGCATTTGATACAAGGCTTGTCCTCTAAGGTGTGTTTGGTTTGCTTAAAAGCCTATTTACATTGATTCAGTGTGATTAAACTGAAAGACAAAGGCATTTATTAGTAGTTGGTTTTATTGTGGTCACTCAACTGTTACATCATAGTATGTAGTGCACATAAGCCTCGATTCAGAGACTCATTCGTCTGGACTTTCGTAGCTGTCTGTGTATGTTTTTGTGTGTGTTTGTAATTTTTTTTGGTTTTTACGTTCGTTTTTCCATTCGTATGTTCATTCCCGCTAATGCGTATATGCGCTTTCGATGACGGAACTAAATCGGATCATTTTAATCAAAATCTGATATTTTGCATTCGTTCAGATAACTTACGTTATTGGGATGGGCTTGCGTCTGATTCAGAGAGCCGATTGCCGAGGGGCCACCGCCCTATAAAACCGTTTCATTTGCGATACACTTACGGACCATTTTTGCACTCGGCTTGCTTGCTTTTGACCATGTTTTGCGGCTTTGTGGAGGAATGTGAGCGCCTTTTCCTTTTATTAATTCCTTAGCATAATGACACATATGGTCTCATGAGTTAGCTTGCAACCTAAAAAACATTCCATCCACAGCTGTTGAACATGTATTTGCCGACAAATAATTTTTAAAACATTTTTATACATGGACCACACGTGCCAGAGTGGCTCAACTGAGTGCCAGGGTCCTTCAGTTGCTGGGCGAGATACCGGAGCTGCACGACTCGTTGGGGACCACAGATGAAGAATAACCTTCTGGGGCCTGCCATTGCTGTGTATATAGTTTAAAATTGTTCATATTATTATTTTTTTTTTTTTTTTTGTAAAAAAAATAAATTAACATTTAAAAAAAAAAATTAAAAAAAAAGTTGTTCAATTGTTAGAAAAAAACATTTAAAAAAATAAGGCAAATGAAAAGTGCCATTTTATATTAAAAAAAAAACAAAACCAAAAACTTGTTTATGTGTCATTTCCTTTTCTAAATACATTCATTAAGGGTTGGTTACCACAAAACGAATGCCCAAAAAAAAAATGTATATATGAAGATTCGCCTGACCACGAAGTGGTTTAGGTAAGTTTTAGGGGTGGGAAATGGAAGAAGAATGAGACCGCGAAGTGATTTGGGTAAGTTTTAGGGTGGGAAATGGAAGAAGAACCAAATATGTAGGCGAGCACATTAATGAGTTAACTTTGTAGTGCGCAGGCGTAAGGTCGTAAGGATTTTCGTCTGGACGATTATTTATAGAAAAAGGAAATCTGAATCTAATGGGAAACGTAAATGATTCGTGGGAGGAGACGATGGGAAAGGGCAAAAACGAAAGCCTATGTTGCAACATGAGTAACATAAACTTAAAACGAAAACTGGAAAATGACATTCACGTTGGCATACGAACGGACGAAGACTTTACTGAAGGCTTGTGATGCATGCTTAGAATCGCTCGTACACTCATACGAGAGCGGGAAAAATGAAAAAAAAAAACAGAACGGCACAAAAATGAAAGTCTTTTTTTGTCTCTCTGTATCATGCCTATATAGTGCCACAAACATCTTATGCAAATCAAATTAATGTTAAAAAAATTTTGTATACAATTCTAGTACGTGTAAGCATTGTCAGGGTGGTTGGGCAGCAAAGTATGTTTGTTGTCTGGATAGTGCATCTGCAACTGGCCAACCCTCACTGCTCGGCCATCCCAGCAAAATAACACCAAGAGTGTGAGGCCAAAGCAGAGCAGTGGGTGGCTATTTAGTAAGGCCACCACTGTTAGCCCCAGACGTAGTGATTGTGAAGGCCAAGCCAAGAGCTCCTCCACCAAGAGTATAACAAATAAAACACAGAGCAATTACACGATGAAAGTGAATTCTGCAGTATTATGACCACAAAACAGGTAAGGCTTTCAATTCTGTGCCTGCTTATATATACTAAATGAGTCCAAAGTTCACTAGTATTCTCAAGCAACAATCAGTACTTTAATTTTGCTATCCAAAGGTGCATGCACTTCTTATCATGATTTAGAAATAGATCCGTTCCAAAGCATCCACCATGTGCCTTCTACCTTTACTAGTTACTTTTACCAGATGGTAGCATAAGGTTGCGCCTCAAAACCAGTTCCTTTCAATTTTTCAATCGTGCTCCATTAGGGTATATAATGCTTGCCCCTCTAAAGTAATTCACAATTTGGCTTTGATATATCCCATTACGGGCATTGCATGGAAAATGAAACCAATAAAAAAGAATCTAGCGTAATAACGTTTTAATAATGTGTTGTCTTCTATTTAAAAATGCACTCACATTAAGATCAATACTTGACAGCTTTAAGTATACCTGGCGAGACTCTCACCCTTCTCTTGCTGCACCTCGGCCGACGATGCTGTGGGAGGGGAGGGGGTGTCTGTTGCCAATGGATATTCTTCACGCTGTGTTGCCAAGGGTCCGCCCTGCGCCCTCCACCAAGAGTGCCTAAGAAAAGGAGAGCAGAGCATGCACTAATACTGGGGCAGACACTGCTAGCCCCAGACATAGTGGTGGGCCCAGCCAAATATCTACCAAGGGTCTGAAGAAGACCAAAGGGAAGGGTAAGGCAAAACACATTAGCCCCCCCCAAAATCCCCTCTCCCACTGGAGGACAGCAGGACAGCTCAATCCTGGCAACATCATGGCCCAACCAGGACAACACACCCAGCCCACAACCTAGCCCTGTGCATTGAATGTGTTATTTTACACATAATAGTATTTGAAATCATTGGTAGAGTGGCTGGCTGATTTATTGTAGTCCTGCCTGCTGGGTCAGGTTGTCATTGAGCATCTGCAACTGCCCTAACAGTGTTTCCCTCTGATTATTGGCCTCAACCAACAAATGCATATCTTTATGGAGCCTGTTTATATTTCTGTCTAGGTTTTGCCTGATCCGAAAATTGGTTTGCCTGTATGTTCGACTATCACATTTCCAATCAGCTTTCATCATCTGCACCCGCCTCATCAGGAGAAGGTGGCGACGTTCCTGATGCCGTTGTCCTCTTCCCGGGTAGGGCAAATTGCCGATGGAGGGTGAGTTGGACTTTCATCATGGGTATTGCCTCATGAGGGAGAGCCATATTTTCAGCAACAGAGTGTCACAAATCGGCACTTACCTGGGCCCCGGTCCAGCGTTGTCTGCGGCCGGCCGGTCCCAGCAGCTCCTGCCCGGCGGCCGCGCCGTGCGGCGTCTCCTCTGGCGGCGCCGAGCACGGCCGCTCTCCCTCCTCGCGCGCGCGCACGTGAGCCGATGACGCGCGCGCGAGGAGGGAGAGCCCGAGACTTGTTTTCCCTCCGGCGGCGCTGTGCTCAGCGCGCCCGCCGGAGGTTGTAGAATTAGCCAGGGGGCACTGGCACGCCCCCTGGTTCGGATTAAAGGGCCAATGAGCCCTAGGTTCTGTGGGACTTACGCCCCCCTCCTTGTCTGGGCCAATTAGCCCCATAGGTGTGATTTAACACTCCTGCTCTCCCAATCAGACCAGTGATCATAGTGCACCAATCACCCTCACCCTCCTCTCTGTCTCTCCCTATAAAAGCAATTCCCCCTCAGTTGGGAATTGCCTGTGATAGTGCCTTATACCCTGTTAGTAGCTTGTCTCTAGAGAATATTTTTGATCTCCCGTTGCCGACCTTCGCCTGTGTTTTGACTACCCCCGATCTGATCTCCTGTTGCCGACCTTCGCCTGTGTTTTGACCACCCCCGATCTGATCTCCTGTTGCCGACCTCTGCTTGATCCTCGACCACGTCTTGTCCAATCCTTTGTACCGCTGCCATCTCGGAACTTCTGTTGCTTACCCTAAGCCTGTTGGACTTCCGTTATACGCTCAGCTATTGGGCTGCTCGGCACCACTTCCAGCCGCGGGTTCTCCAGGCCTCTGAACAGTAAGACTCCAATCTTTGAGCCATTGAAGTCCTGGGGGCAACCGATCCCGGGCAGGCGTGCTCTGCGTCCCGGCAAGCGGGGGCTCCTAAAGGTGAAGCTGGCTGCGGAGATTGGGGGTTGAGGTCTTACTGAGAGGGCTGGAGTTATCTAAGTGGATTGCTGTAGTACCCGGAGCGTGACATTATCACAGGCCAAAAGATGGATGACCTGGTACAGCAGGTACAAGCGATGGCTACGGCGATAAACCAGCTCGCTCAAAGAGTGGCCACCCAGGAATCTCGTCAGTTACCGGCATCCTCTGTACCACCTCATATCTCAGAACCAAAGATCCCATTGCCTGAAAAGTTTTTTGGAGAACGAGCAAAATTTTCCAATTTCAAGAATGCCTGCGAACTGTATTTCAAGCTGAGACCCGTCTCCTCAGGCACTGAGTCTCAACGAGTAGGCCTAGTTATGTCTCTACTTCAAGGAGACCCGCAGTCCTGGGCCTTTACTTTACCATCTCATGATTCTGCCCTACAATCTGTTACAGCATTCTTTAATGCTATGGGCGTTTTATATGCTGATCCTGATCAACAATCTACGGCAGAGAATAGGCTTCGGGCCTTAAAACAAGGACGGAATTCGGCTGAAGATTATAGTGCTGAATTCCGCCGCTGGGCCATCGAATCGAGGTGGAATGATCCCGCTCTGTGTAGTCAGTTCAGGGTGGGGCTGTCGGAAAGCATCAAGGATGCTTTGTTCAATTTTCCTCCACCCGCAGACCTCGACCAATTTATGCAGGTCTCCATTAAAATAGACAGGCGTCTTAGAGAGAGGGCTAGGGAGAGAGCCAGGGCTCCCACGTCCTTCAGGTCCTTCCAGAGTCTTAGTTCCCCGGCTACCCGTGGGGAAAATACCTCATCTCCATCCCAGGAAGAACCCATGCAATTAGGGAGAACCCGATTATCCCAAGAGGAAAAGCAGCGTAGGCGATCCAAGGGGTTATGCCTATATTGTGGGAACTTGGGACATTTCGCAGGTTCCTGTCCCAACAAGGGGAAACCGGCGGAAAACTTCCACACCCAGACCAGGTAGAGAGTACTGATCTGGGTGAGTCAGTTTGCAACTCTCGCCAAAATAAAATGTTAGTGCCCATTGACCTGTCTTGGGGTCCTTCCAAGCAAACAGTTTCCGCCTTTATCGACAGTGGTGCGGCGGGAAACTTTCTGGACAGAAGTATGATCTCCCTTTTAGGTATCCCTTTAGTTCCTCTTGAAAGATCCCTGCAAGTTTTGGCCATCAATGGGAAGGCCATCCAGGGGGGACCTATAAACACCAAGACCCCACCTCTTCGGTTAATTGTTGGCTCTTCCCACTCTGAGTTCTTAGAATTTTTTATCTTCGACTGTCCAGAGACTCCGGTGGTTTTGGGATACCCCTGGTTACAACTCCACAACCCGGTGTTAGATTGGCGGGTTGGAGAATTGATCAAGTGGAGTGACCATTGTAAAAATCACTGCTTCACTACAGGCCTTAGAAGTGTGCAAGTTTTACCTCAGGGATTACCTCAACCATACGCAGACTGGGTTGATGTCTTCTCTGAACGTTCTGCGGATACCCTTCCTCCACATCGGTCTTATGACTGCCCTATTGACTTGCTTCCTGGCACGATTCCCCCGAGGGGAAAAATTTATAATCTTACTCTGCCTGAAGAGCAAGCAATGAGGGAGTATATCACCGAAAATTTAAGGAAGGGATTTATTCGCCCCTCTACCTCGCCTGCCGGGGCTGGATTCTTTTTTGTAGAGAAAAAAGATGGCGGTCTGAGACCATGCATAGATTATCGAGCCTTGAATAAGATCACTGTTAAGAACCGATACCCCTTGCCCTTGATCGGGGATCTGTTCAATCAAGTCACAGGCTCCCAAATTTTTTCCAAGTTGGATTTAAGAGGGGCTTACAATCTGATTCGCATCCGACAGGGGGATGAGTGGAAAACCGCATTTAATGTGAAAGACGGCCATTACGAGTACCTGGTCATGCCTTTCGGTCTTTGTAACGCGCCAGCCGTTTTTCAAGATTTTGTTAACGATATATTCAGAGAGTATCTCGGTAGATTTGTGGTCATATACTTAGACGATATTCTCATTTTTTCGAATTCCTTGTTGGAGCATAGGCGTCATGTTAAGTTGGTACTACAAAAATTAAGAGAGAACAACTTATTCGCTAAACTTTCTAAATGCGTGTTTGAAGTCACCACAGTTCCTTTCTTAGGGTATATTATTACCAACCAGGGTTTAGAGATGGACGCGGGGAAAGTTTCGGCGGTTCAGGATTGGGTTCAACCTAAGACCTTAAAAGAATTGCAGCGTTTTCTAGGTTTTGCTAATTTTTATCGGCGGTTCATCAAAGGCTTCCCTCATATTGTTGCACCTCTTACCAATCTTACCCGCAAGGGGGCCTTTACTGCTAACTGGTCTCCCTCTGTCTGTGAGGCCTTCCTGACCTTGAAACGGGCATTCACTTCGGCACCGGTGTTAATTCACCCAGATATTCGTAAGGCCTTCATTGTTGAAGTAGACGCTTCAGAACTGGGAGTGGGTGCAGTTTTGTCGCAATATTCTGGTAACCCTGAGCGTCTTCATCCATGCGCTTATTTTTCACGTAAATTCAGTACCGCGGAGCAAAATTATGATGTCGGAAATAGGGAACTATTAGCTATTAAACTGGCTTTTGATGAATGGCGACATTGGCTGGAGGGTTCATTACATCCTATAACTGTGTATACTGATCACAAAAATCTTGAATACATTGGGTCTGCCAAGAGATTGAACTCTCGTCAAGCGCGTTGGGCATTATTCTTCTCGCGTTTTAATTTTATTATTACTTTCAAGCCGGGTGCAAAAAATACTAAAGCGGATGCCCTATCTCGCATGTTCGGTGAATGTAAGGATCGGGGTGATACGGGTGACCCGATTCTACCTATGGGTTGTGTGGTCGGGGCATTACTTCCTGATCTCTCTAACACCTTGGCGCCGTTTCAAGACCAGTCTCCTAGTGATGTTCCCTTGGGATGCCAGTTTGTACCGCCACATTTGCGTTCAGATGTAATTCGCGAATTTCACGATGCTAAAACTGCTGGTCATGTGGGTAACCGAAAAACCTTTTTGCTTGCCCGTCGCCATGTATGGTGGCCAACCATGAGACGCGATATTACAGCCTTTATCGACGCTTGTGCTGTTTGTGCTCGAAGTAAAGGGGTTCACAAGGCTCCCAGTGGCGGTTTGGTTCCTCTTGAAATCCCTGCTGAACCTTGGACTCATATTTCTATGGATTTTATTGTAGATTTGCCTTTATCACACGGGAATACTGTCATTTGGGTGGTCGTAGATCGTTTCAGTAAGATGGCACACTTCATTCCTTTGGCTAAGCTTCCTTCTGCACCAGAGCTTTCTCGATTATTTACTTCACACATTTTTCGTATTCATGGTATTCCGTCCAATATAGTCTCTGATCGGGGCGTCCAATTTACTTCCCGTTTTTGGAAACATTTCTGTTCGCGGCTGGGTATCCAGATCTCTCTTTCGTCTGCCTACCATCCCCAATCCAATGGGCAGACGGAAAGAACTAATCAAACCTTGGAACAGTACTTAAGGTGTTATGTCTCTGATGCCCAAGAACAATGGGCAGAATTTATTGATTTCGCCGAATTTGCTTACAATAATGCGCCTAGTGAGAGTACCAAGATATCGCCTTTTTATTGTAATTTAGGAAAAAATCCTAGAGCTTCTTCCCTTTCAGGGTCACCTTCCAACTTGCCGGCGTTGGAGGAGTGGCTTCAAGAACGGAAGAATATCTGGACACATGTTCAGGAAATTCTTAAAACCACAAGTTTAAGATATAAGAAATTTGCTGATCGTCGTAGATCACGGGAACCTACTCTTCAAGTAGGCGATCTAGTTTGGGTCTCCACTAAAAATATTGCGCTCCGTCAACCTTCTAGCAAATTGGGTCCTAAATTCATTGGCCCTTTTCCGATAATCAAGAAGTTGAATAATGTGTCGTTTAAAGTTCAACTACCGCCGACTATGAAAATACCTAACTCTTTCCATGTTTCGTTGTTAAAACCAGCTAAGAACATTCCTCTTGCTGGTCCTTCGCCGATTCTCGTTGATAATGAGCCAGAATATGAAGTGAATAAAATCCTTGATTCACGTAAGGTTCGTAATTCCTTACAGTATTTGGTGGACTGGGTTGGCTATGGTCCAGAAGAAAGATGCTGGGTAGCTGCGAGGGATGTTCATGCCAAAGCTCTTGTACGGAAATTCCACTGTGATAATCCGGAGAAGCCGGGTGAGGGTCCGGAGGCCCCTCGTGAAGGGGGGGGTAGTGTCACAAATCGGCACTTACCTGGGCCCCGGTCCAGCGTTGTCTGCGGCCGGCCGGTCCCAGCAGCTCCTGCCCGGCGGCCGCGCCGTGCGGCGTCTCCTCTGGCGGCGCCGAGCACGGCCGCTCTCCCTCCTCGCGCGCGCGTCATCGGCTCACGTGCGCGCGCGCGAGCCCGAGACTTGTTTTCCCTCCGGCGGCGCTGTGCTCAGCGCGCCCGCCGGAGGTTGTAGAATTAGCCAGGGGGCACTGGCACGCCCCCTGGTTCGGATTAAAGGGCCAATGAGCCCTAGGTTCTGTGGGACTTACGCCCCCCTCCTTGTCTGGGCCAATTAGCCCCATAGGTGTGATTTAACACTCCTGCTCTCCCAATCAGACCAGTGATCATAGTGCACCAATCACCCTCACCCTCCTCTCTGTCTCTCCCTATAAAAGCAATTCCCCCTCAGTTGGGAATTGCCTGTGATAGTGCCTTATACCCTGTTAGTAGCTTGTCTCTAGAGAATATTTTTGATCTCCCGTTGCCGACCTTAGCCTGTGTTTTGACTACCCCCGATCTGATCTCCTGTTGCCGACCTTCGCCTGTGTTTTGACCACCCCCGATCTGATCTCCTGTTGCCGACCTCTGCTTGATCCTCGACCACGTCTTGTCCAATCCTTTGTACCGCTGCCATCTCGGAACTTCTGTTGCTTACCCTAAGCCTGTTGGACTTCCGTTATACGCTCAGCTATTGGGCTGCTCGGCACCACTTCCAGCCGCGGGTTCTCCAGGCCTCTGAACAGTAAGACTCCAATCTTTGAGCCATTGAAGTCCTGGGGGCAACCGATCCCGGGCAGGCGTGCTCTGCGTCCCGGCAAGCGGGGGCTCCTAAAGGTGAAGCTGGCTGCGGAGATTGGGGGTTGAGGTCTTACTGAGAGGGCTGGAGTTATCTAAGTGGATTGCTGTAGTACCCGGAGCGTGACACAGAGCTTCCCCTTGTAGGTGAGCTGTTTAGGTTGTAGCTGTGGATTCAGCTGATGTTGCTCAGGGAGTGGTGAGGGATGCTTTGCATTGGCATTTGTAGTTGCCGCTGCACCGGCATATGTAGCTGAAGCTGCAACGGCATTTGTAGCTGCTGCTGAAACGGCATTTGTAGCTGCTGCTGCAATGGCATTTGTAGCTGCTGCTGCAAGGACATTTGTAGGTGATGATGTGGCATATGAAGGTGCTGCTGCATTTGATATGTTGGTGCTGTTGCATTGCCATCTGTTGTTGCTCCTGCGAAATCTGCAGTGGCAGCTGGTGCTGCATAGACTGTTGATGCTGCTTTTGGATTCGTGGCTGATGGAGTGGCACATCCTCCTCAAGATCTTGAATTGCAGCCAGTAGTGGGGGTGTCTGTAGGGGCAGACAAATCCATTAGATTTGTCTTATTAGATCTACACATGTAAAGTTCCATTTAAATATGCATGTTTTTGTATGCATTAGCAGTCTGCAACATTATACTTACCATATCCAAATCATCTCTTCATTAGCTACACTCCTTGACTAGGCAGTTCCTGATGTACTTGCACCAGTATTTGGTAGTTGGGGGTCCTGGGTGCTGAGTTGAGAATGTTATTGTTGTTCTGTAATGATAAGTGTATTAATGTAAATGTAAACACATACCTTGTGTGCATATCTGATTGTATTTGATTTGACACATTAAATGGCACTTAGTTCACAAAGTATGATTTGTCAGGTCTTTCCGGTAGTTATCTGTGCCTTGGATGGGCCACCAAAAATACAATTCTGTGAAATACTCACCTGTAGAATTGATATTATAAGTATACAGTACGTCCTGCTCCAGATAGATTACTTACACTTGGGTTATTCTCCGCCAGATGGCGCTGCACTGCAGAGACATGTAAAACAGGCTCCTCCCGGCCCCTCAAATATCTAGGGACCTCCCACAAATCCCCAGCATTGAAAAGCAGCGAACAAGAAGCCGGGAGAATTTAACCAACAAAAACTGGTAACTACGGTATAACAATGATAACAATCACCATACAGGGTATCCAGAAAAATGCAAAAACCAGGGTGGGGTGGAGCAGGACGTACTGTATATTTATAATATCAATTCTACAGGTGAGTATTTCACAGAATTGTATTATTCTTAGTATACAGTACGTCCTGCTCCAGATAGATTACTTACACTTGGGACATCCAATAGCAGTGTCCATAAAGTAGGGTGGGATCCACCACTGCCGCCTGCAAAACCTTGCGGCCAAAAACAGCATCAGCTGAGGCCCTAACATCAATCTTGTAAAACTTTGAAAAGGTATGAACAGAAGACCAAGTAGTGGCCTTGCAAACTTGTTCAACAGAAGCCTGGTGCTGGAAGGCCCAAGAGGCACCAATAGCACGAGTAGAATGAGCAGTAAGGCGGAAGGGAGGATTCTTCCCCTTAGTAGAATAGGCCTGAATCACAGCCTGACGAATCCAATTGCTAATATTAGACTTGGCAGGAGCCAAACCCTTCCTAGGACCAGAAGGGACCACAAAAACAGCATCAGTTTTCCTGAAGGACGCAGTGACTACCAGGTAATACTTCAGACACCTGACCACATCCAAGGAATGCAGAACCCTTTCCTTAGCGTTGCTAGGATTAGGACACAATGAAGGAAGAACAATATCTTGATTCAAATGAAAAGCAGACACCACCCTAGGCAGAAAGTCTGGCTTAAAGCAGAACACCACCTTATCCTTGTGTCTCTCAAAGTATGGGGGCTGGATAGACAGAGCCGCCAGCTCAGAACACACGCCTGACCGAAGTAATAGCCACCAGAAAGACAACCTTGAGGGTAAGTACAGCCAGAGCAGCATCCTGAATAGGTTCAAAGGGAGCACCCTGCAAGGCAGACCAAACCAAGTTTTAAATCCCAAACAGAGACCATAGGTTTACGTGGGGGACGCACATGAGTAACCCCCTGAAAGAAAGTCTTAACCAAAGAATGCAGAGCAAAAGACTTCCAAAAGAAGACAGACAGGGCAGAAACCTGACCCTTCAGAGTACTGAGTTGGAGACCCGACTCCAACCCAGCTATAAAAACTCCAGAACCCTGGGGACTGAGAACACCCGACAGGGAAGAGGCCTAGACTCACACCAATCTATATAGGTACGCCATACCCTATAATAGATGGAAAAAGAAGTTTTCTTCCTAGCCTTCACCATGGTCTCAATCACCAAGGCAGACAAGCCTTTCTCCATCAAGATGGAGGTTTCAGCAGCCAGACCGACAAAACCAGAGTTTGTAAATTGGGATGGCGTAAGGGACCCTGAGTGAGCAGATCTGGCACTCCTGGCAGAACGTACTGATCTACTGCCATCCGTCTGCGAACCACACTCTTCTTGGCCACCAGAATCACTGGCACCCCTTCCAGAGCAATCTTGCGCAGGAGGGGGAATGGAGGAAAGACATACAGAACAGAATGTCCTGCCATGACATTACTAAAGCGTCCGTGGTCACGGCCAGAGGATCCTGGGACAGGGAGACAAGGGCCGGGAGCTTGTGATTGTGACGGGACACAAACAGATCCACATCTGGTTGGTCCCCATGGTGACACAGGGATTGGAACACCCTGTTGCAGAGGGACCCCCCCCCCGGAATGTTGGCCTCCACCCAGGTCAGGATCAGAGACACTTCCTGGAGGACCCTCTTGCTCCGGGTCCCTCCCTGATGATTGATGTAGGCAACTGCCGTCAGATAGACCTAGCGCCCCTGAACTGGCAGGCCCTGAAGATGAGTAGTCAAGCGAGTTAGAACTAACCTGATAGCTCACAGTTTCAAACATTGATAGGTGTATGGGCCTCCTAAGGGCCCCACCTCCCCTGGAACCGCAGGGACTTCCAGAAACCCCCCCCCCCAACCTGATAGACTGGCATCCGTGGTGACCGTCTCCCAGGAAGGGGCAAGAAAGGATCTGCCCCCCCCCAACAGGTTCCTTGAGTCCATCCACTACAAGAGGGACCTCCTTACCAGGGGGGAAGGCACACAGACCCTGTCCAGGGATGCTGGGTCCATGTCCCATACAAACAATAGGAGAAGTTGCAGAAGCCCCAAGGGGGACTGAGCATAAGGGACCGCTTTGAAGCACGCCACCATCAGGCCTACCAGCTGCATCCCCTGCCTGGTGGAGGGACGGGGACAGCTAGGAGGGACTGAGCCAGTGCAACCAGATTGTCCACTTTCTGCTGAGGAAGGAAGATCCTTGCCTGAACTGTATCCAGATTCATTCCTAGGAATGGAGTTACCAAGGAAGGGGACAATGAGGACTTGGGGTGGTTGATCACCCATCCAAATGACTCCCAAATGGACACCACCAGCTAAGTATCCAACTTAGCCTGATGTAGAGACCTTGGTGAGCACTCTGGGAGCTGAAGATAGGCCGGATGACAAGGCCACAAATTGGCAGTGTTGGTCTTCCAACGCGAATCTGAAGAACCTTGGTGTCCTGAAGACACAGGGATGTGAAAATAAGCATCTTTGATCTCCACAGATGGCATGAAGCCCCCGGGGTGCAAGGAGCTGATGGCCAAGTGCAGAGTTTCAAAGCAGAAACTGCCTGTACTTGACGATTTGCTGAAGATCTGTAAATCCAGAATGGGCCAGACTGACCCATCCTTTTGGGGAACTGTGGAAAGGTTGGTGTAGAGTCCCTTGCCTCTGTCTGTTAAGGGAAATCTGCAAATGACCCCCCCCGCAGGCCTTGCATGGCCTACGCCAACACCTGAGCAGAGGCAGGGACCAGGAGTACTTGGGACCTGATAATCTTGGGGGAGGCCGCACAGCAAACTCTATCTTGTAGCCGGAGGACACTACCTCCTGAATCCACCGGTCTGAGGCCTCCAGACATGAGCAAGGTGCGCAGCCGTCCCCTCACCCAGATGGGCGAGGGCGCCCCATCATGTTTGAGGGGACTTGGGAGAAGATTTGGGCTTAGCCCCCCCGGAGGAGCCAGGGCGTTGTCTGCTGCTCCTGGGGCAGGAATCTGCGCGAGCCCCCGCAAAGGACACCCCTGGTTCCTGTTTAACACCATGGTAGGAGGTAGAATGGGGGCCCAGGGCCCGAAGGGGCCGAGACAGCCGCCTGCGCTGGGGTAACTTACCTCTCTTACCAAAAAGGTCTATACGGGCCCCAAACAGGCGTAGCCCCTTAAAAGGAAGCCCAGTAAGGGCCTTCTTCGCAGCATTGTCAGCACCCCCACTGTTGCAGCCAGACCAAGCGACGTATAGCCACCATAAGGGCAGAAGTTCTTGCACACATTCTGATGGTGTCATCCAATGCTAATAGGATAAATTTTACAAACACATCACAACTGAAGAGTGTATTAAACACCTCCCAAGGGAGATCATCAGGGGCACGATCAAGCATTTTTCTGATGAGAGTTCTAGCGGCCACAGCAGTAATGGCAGAGGCACAGACCGGGCGCAGCGCCGTCCCCGCACATGCAAAGGCGTGGGAGGCCAGCAGGTCAATGCGCCGGTCCTCAGCATCCCGAAGGGTAGTATAATCAGGGGGATGCAAGACAGGTGTTAGATAGCCCTATGATCGGGACATCCACCTTGGGGGGGGATGACCAACATTTAACCACCTCAGGGGGAAAAGGATACTTACTATCCCAATCCCTTGGAACCCTGGAAAGTTTACTGGGGCACTCCCATTCCTTGAGCACAAGGGTATGGAAATGTGCCTGCTCTAGGAATTCCAAACGTGATGTTGCTGTATGGAAATGCTCCCCTCTTTGCCTGGGAGCCTCACCAGGGAGAGAGATAGACAGAACCTCAAAGATCTGGATCAATAATCTGTCAGTGTCATCCGGGGCCCAGGGGTCAGAGCCAGAATCGCCATGACCCTTCGGTCTCTCATCAGATGAGCCTGAGTCAGAAAAGAGCTCTCCTTCATTGGAAGGGGTATAGCCACACAGATTCATAAACTCCTGAGATCCCAAAGGGAAAACAGTAACATAAGGCGTCAAGTGCCGCTTCTTACCAGGGCCCTTACGCACTAAAGACCTTGCAATAATCTGTTCAGCCGTAGGCAGTCTAGAAGACAAATCAGTCTGAGAATCGCCACTTGTATGCGACCCGGCAGGAGTGAGATTTAAGCTTGGGGGAGTAGGTGAAGTGAAACGAGGTGCAGCCACTGGCAGGCCAGATTGCAAGGCCAGCGCTTGCTCAGCACAGGGTACGCAGACCCGTGCCCTGTCAGCGTCAGCATGGGGTTGTCCACACGCCATGCACAGCCGGTCTTGTCCCAAGGGGACCCCAGTCACAATATCCTGAGATGCCTCCATATGGTGATTTTTAGGCACAATGAGTTAGTAGGGATTGACGCTATAAAGCAACCCTGGATGCCCCAATGAACCGCTAGGGAAGTGGGAGAATTTTACAAGGCCCGACTATCAATTACACCGGGCCAGAAGAAGCCAATGGATTCACCCGTCTGAAAGACACAATGAGAAGAAAGGGTGTCAGAACTGAAAAACACTATAATGAGCATAAAGCCGCCCGCGAGGGCACTTACGGACCACAGTAAGTAAGAACGTCACACGCGCGCGCGAGCTGACAACATGGCGCCGAGTACCTCGAAAGGCGGGTCAGAGTGAGCCGTGACGCCAGGCCCCGCCCCCCGATGGGCGCGAAGTCCAACAAGCCAATGAGGACGCAGAAGCGTCCGAGGTAACGCCGCCGCCAGGCGCAGAACATCCAAATGAAGGAAAAAGGCACGCACGCGGCATTTGCCAGAGTAAAAAGACGGCTGACACCACATATAAAGTCCAAAAGACCATACAAAGGCCATATGCACATAATCACGATACACTGACACCCACCCCCCCCCCCTTCTTTCCCCCTGAAGGCTACAGGGAGAATGAGGGAGGATGGCGGACCTTTGTACAGGGCCCACCGCTACAGGGGGCATGGGGCAATAATGCGGGAGGGGCATCCCATAGAGGCTCACCATCAGCCTATACCGCCTACCCTTTGGTGGGGGACTGTGGTGGAGCAGCGCTCCATAAGCACGCATGGTGCTGCCTACCTTCACCCGACCAGCGCAGCCCAGGCTGGGAGGCACCTCACACGAAGGACGGGAGGGAATAGTCCAACAGGACCACAGGCTAATAGCCCCGCTCACCTGCGAGAGAGTGATAACTTCATGTCTTCGCAGTAAGCACTGCAGAGAAATCTGGGGACTTGTGGGAGGTCCCTGGGTATTTGAGGGGCCGGGAGGAGCCTGTTTTACATGTCTCTGCAGTGCAGCGCCATCTGGCGGAGGATAACCCAAGTGTAAGTAATCTATCTGGAGCAGGACGCACTGTATACTAAGAATAACACTTTGGTCATGATGGCATAACAAACTACGCAATTATAATGATTGATATGTATTAGGATCTTAAGCCAAAAATACGTTTAAGTATTCTGGTCAGAATCCATAGTCCATGGCAAGCCATGGAGTGTTTCAGGATTCACTAGTCCATATACAATTTTCTCTGCCGGCATGAGAGTTAATTTCATGGGAAGACCACCTCCAGTTTGTGACCTTCAATAAAACAATAATGTCATGGTGTCATGCCAAGATCATGAGCAATATCAACATCCGCAACAGCACAATGCATGTGTGTTGCTTTGTTGATTTTCTGATGCACAGCATATTTTAAGTTTGAAAATTTCCATTGCACCTGAACAATATCCTTCCTTTGGGCCCCGTACTATTGACCTTGTGGGTGATGGCCTTCCAGATGTGGTATTGCACAGATTTGGATGTGTCACATAAACTTTGCCCATACAGCTTATGAAAGTGGTCTGAAACAGCCATGGGTAAAGCCAGACATTGGGCATCACTAAACCTACCACTTAAAGTGCCCCGTCACAGGTGTCTTCCCACAAAGTTTTGGCCCTCATCTCCCTGGGTGCTGGGTGGAATGAGGGTCATGTGGCCCTGAGGTGTTGAGGAGGAATGGGATTGGGTGAAGAGTGGTGAAGCCATAGTCTCCACAGGGCTAGGTTGTGGGCTGGGTGTTTTGTCCTGTGTGGGCCATGATGTTGCTGGAGTGGATGTGGAGGGTGATATGTGGCACTCCAGGATAAAGCTGCCCTGCTGCGCTCCAGTGGGAGAGGGGATTTTTGGGGGGCTAATGTGTTTTGCTAATGTGTTTTGCCTTACCATTCCCTTTGGACTTCTTCAGACTCTTGGTAGATGTAGCAGTGCTTGCTTGTATTAGGGCGGCCTCTGCTCTCCTTTGCTCTGCCACTCTTGATGGAGGAGCTCTTGGATTGATGTTCACTACATCTGGGGCTAGTGTTGGTCCTATTAGATGGCCTCCCACTGCTCTGTTTTGGCTTCCCACTCTTCATGTTTTTGCGTGCATAGGCGAACAAAGGTGGGACCCATGTCGAGAGCTTCCAGGGGGCTCTTCTTGAGGCTGGGTGCAGCTCTTGTGGCTGCATTTTTTGCCAGTCATGTCTAACTTCTGGCATTGAAAACAGATGTATGGGAGCGGAACTGGCTCCACCTTAACAACTTATATACCTCCCTCCGACGTCACTGCTTCTGCCCACCCGTCGAGGCCTGAGCGCATGCCAGCTTCTGGAAACCGCCGGGGTGCGTCAGATGACGCATACAGCTACAGTAAGATGGCACCCTCGGTCTTCACCAGCGAGCAGCAGGAGACCATAATGTGTGTAAGTACACAAAATGCCTGCTTTTGCATGTGCCTAGCGATAGGATATGGTTGTTAGAGTAGCTAATGTTGAGTCAGACAGGACGATCGCGCATAGCTAGCTGGGGCCCAGGAGTCTATTAGAGCAGGGTTACTGGATCCCGCCATTTTCAATGACTGTAAGCTAGTGCACACATGGGCACCATGCGGGGACTGTTAGGAACAGGGTAGATGTATTGGGGCTTAGCTTGGTGTAGCAGCAAGATTCGTAGGGGCATCCCAGATGGTCATGAGAACGCAAATTATCAGCAGATAAACAGGGGTCAACATTTACATTGATGCAGACCTACAGTGGTTTAGGGTGGAACCAGCTAGACTTAATTGTATTATGTATATGATGTAGTTTATTAATCCCTATGTATTTGTTCTCTATTTTAGATGATGATTACTCACAAGTACAACTTCCAGCCCGGCATATACGCCAAATGGTCGTTGGCACTGGATGTAGTTGCGACTCTGGAGGAGGAGACTCAGACCACCTTCACTCAGAAAATGCAGCAGTGGTCGGACCTTAAACAGAGGAAGAGGCCCCAGATATGGAAGTTTTTCTGAAAACAGTTCCCAAGTAAGTGACAAGTCTTGCAAATACATTCACTACTACAATCACATTAGGCAGTCTTGTGTTTAACACAATGCACTTTTTTTCTAGAGTTTGAATTCTGCACTAGAGTGCGTCTCACCCGGAGGTGATGAGTCTGGCCACAGCTGCTCAAATCTGGTGGTGGTGAAGGTGGTGGCAGAGAAGTGCTAATGCCCTCAGGTTCCTCTGCAGGTGAGCACCAAGCTAACCTGCAGAGGAGATAGATATGTTGGTTTGGGAGTCAGAGGAAGAGAGACCACAGAAGGACTCAACAACTATACACACACACATATGTGGTAGGTAATGTGTCATTTTGTGACATTGTCTTCTAGATGTGGCTGCAGGTGATGACCGAGGGGATTGAGGACAGACTATACAACAACAACAACATGGAGGTGATGTATAACACATAAAAGAGAAGGCAAGAAACACAATAAACACATTCAATAACTATTATTTTTTTATTCCTATATAGACTCAGAGCAAGAGCAGTGGCAGGTGAGAAGAGTGTCTCCCACACGGCGAGACCCCCAGCAGCCCAGTAAGTGTAAAGACAAGTGATTGCTTCATAACAACCTGTTGAAGAAGCCATGTTAGAATATATAGTGTATACTATATAAATGTAAATATTTTTTCTTTTACAGTGCATAGACAACTGATGCAGCAGCACCTAGATGAACACCTGCTGTGCATGGGCTGGTGGGGGACATTAAAGAACTGGCGGCAGCCATGGGGAGCCACCCACCGTAAGGCACTGGGGGCTTGCCACCATCTTTTATAAATAGTTTCACTGTTTTAAACATTTTATATTTTTAGACATTTTAATAAAAATATTACCTTTGAAAGAGAAACAAAAAACCAAACAAAAATAAATGTGTTTAAGTATGCAGAAACCTGTGTTGCATTTCATTTAAGCTTAACAATTAACAATCACAGTAATGTGGACATTGTGGAACAACAAAAAAAGAAGACTGGAGGAGAAACATTAAGGGGGTTAAGGTAAGCATTAAGGTGAAAAAAGAAAAGAAGAATGGAGGAAAAAAATAAGGGGGTTAAGGTAAGCATTAAGGTGACAAAACAAAAGAAGAATGGAGGAGAAACATTAAGGGGTTAAGGTGAGCATTACGGTGAAATAAGAATGGAGGAGAAACTTTAAGGCTGTTAAGGTAAGCTTTAAGGTGAAAGAAGAAAAGAAGAATGGAGGAGAAACATTAAGGGGGTTAAGGTAAGCATTAAATTGACAAAACTAAAGAATGGATGACTAGTATTTTCGGACATAAGAGAGTTGGCACGACAATAAGTAAGTAATGGGCTAGCAGGGCCAGGGTATGGGAAACAGTTAACCAAAAAAGGTTCTGTGTATAAATTACAAAATAACAAAATTATTTGGGAGTTTTGGGGCAAAATGAAGGTAGTAATAGGACTTTTTATATGGAAATGAGAAGGATCTCTTTGGAGACTGTCACATTTCGTGGCAAGGTACGTTACAAAACGCTAGAAAAACGCTACGAGATGAGAGATTCACTTCAGCGTATATGAGAGCATTGTCTATGAAATAGGCCACGAGAACTGTACCTTATACTGTTCTCGAAGGCTTACGCAGCTACGGAACTATTGCGACGCGCACCAAATGGAGGCTTTGAATCATGCAACGTACATAGAGCCAATGAAAGCCATGTATAAAGTTCACATTGAGAGACAAAAACGAGGAGGAATATAGAAGGCTCTGCATCAAGCTTATTGTTTTTTTAGGAAAATTTGGCTTTGATACTTCTTTTTTTAATTCTTTTTTATCCATCCATGTGTATCCAAAGAATTCTTACTTCTAGAAAACTAAACCCACTTAACAAGTCTAGTACACCTAGAAAGATTGAGGTGTCTACTTCCAGGGAATATATATTTTGTGGGTACCTATGCATGTTGGGTATTGTGTTGTTCGGGGGACCTTGCTTATACAGAATTTTCTTATTTGCATATTGTTTTTTTTTTTTTTTTTTTAGGAAAATGTGGCTTTGATTCTTCCGTTTTAATTATTTTTTTTATGGAAAACCTGTGTATCCAAAGAATTAATCGAGAGATTACTTCTAGAAAACTGCACCCATGTAAACAAGTCTAGTACGCCTAAAAAGATTAAGGTGTGTACTTCCAGAGAATTTATTTTTTTGTGGGGGTATTTCAAATGTAAAGAGTTGTAATGAAAAAATGCAAGGTGTGCATAGCAGTTGTATTTTATCTGAAAATATCTGTTTCAGTTTGGAGGTGTTGTTATTACAAAAAACCCTACAAATTTTAAAAATAGATTTTTTACAGATTGCTCACATTAAAAATCATCCTACCTGCATTTACTGCATGTTATGAGCCATTAAACATCTAAGATGGCGGCTCTTGGAACATCAGGCAGCCTGTAAACAGGAAGTGCTTTCTGACTGTGCTGCTCTGCATTCTGGGATTGCTGACCTTTTCCTGACCCCAGCTCTGCTCTGTCTGAGCAAAGCACAGCTATAACCCGCCCCTCTGTACTTTATCCCACTCTCATCTCCTCAGTAAGTGTGATACTTATGAGTCAAGATGGCGGCACCTGTATCCTAATTCCTGAACAGAGTTGCAGCCTAGTGGGGGAAATAATAATAAGTGACTAAAAACGTAAAATATATTAACTTTAGATGCTGGGGAATAGTTTTTTAAGGGTTTGGGCTTTTCAATAAATCATGGTGAAGGTCCGGTTTTAATCTTCCCGACAATCGACAATCATTTTTTACCATAAGTAACCAAGAACCATATATCTGTGGAATAGCCTCCCACAGAAGCTTGTCAAAGCATCAACAGCTGACAGCTTTAATAAAAGGATTAGATGCTTTTCTAGCAGAAAGTAACAGTTACTCTTAGCTGTATCAGTTACAAAAAAAAAAAAAATCACTTTCTCCAACCTGTCCCTTGGTTGAACTTGATAGACATATGTCTTTTTTCAACTGTAGTAACTATGTAACTATGTTATAATAAAAAAGACACCTCTTGTGCCCCCCACCCAGCAGACCAGAGGAGTAGCTAGGCTTTCTGGAACCGGGGGCAAAGATTCAATATGGCACCCCTCATGCCCCTCTTTGGCGCCCCCCCTGGCCTGCTGCACCTGGGGCAAGTGCCCCCCTGCTTCCCCCTAGCTATGCCCCTGCAGTAGACACTGCGAGTGAGGGCAATGTAGGGGAGTATGAACTGTGCAATACATAGAACCAAGTATAAGGTTGAGAGTTTACTTTTAAAAACGTTTCTATTCTTGCATTAACCCTTTAACCCTTCTAACGCCAGCTATGTAAAATGTCTGCTAGTTGCCCCCCCAAAAAAAGACACTCACCTGACCCCTTGATCAATTCAGATGGGCTCTGATCCTTCCAGCTTCAGAAGAGGGCTCGGAATAGGGCTCCCCTCTGCTTCAGCCGCCGGCAGCATTTACTGTAAAAAAAATGTGCTTACCTCCATGTACAATGCCTTCTGTGGGGACTCCTCTACACTGGAGGGACCTCCAATCCCCCCCACCAGGGGCTCTTCCAACTTCGTTGTCGCTAGCCATGCCTCTTGTGGGCAGGATGGATGAAGTCACTGCGTGGCATCATTCTGCTCTCGGCGCTGAGCTGTCAGATGTCTTTAAAATGTAAAAAAAAAACAGGACCCCCCCCCCGGGATAGGGGACCCAGCGCCATTTTTGATTTAACTCTATATAGTGTGTTTAGTAGTTAGATCTTATTTGTAAATGTTGTAATGTTGTCTTTTCAATTTGGGGGGTCTCCTGGGCAGCAACGGGGGGGGGGGGGGGCTACCGATACATATGTGATACTGTTGAAATGGGTAGTATGGTTTTCTTTAATAAAATACATGTTTTATTTAAAAAAAAATTTCAATAATAATCTTATTTTAATCTTATTTTTTTAGTTTTTTAATCAAGAATATTTAAAATCCAGTGGAAAAATTACAAACAAGACATTTTTTATGTTAAAATGTAATTTAAATGTAAATGTAATTTTGACATAGCACAAAATGGTGAAGTGACCTGTCAAAAGAGGGTGATAAAATCTCAAGTAGGTTGGCAATTAAAAAAATGTTAAAGTACCTATGCATTTTGGGTATTCTGCTGGCATAGGGTCCCCCCTTCCCAGCATAACCAGCCCGGGGACCAGCTATGCAGGGCTTGTAAACCAGGGTGCAAAGGTCAAGCTTGGTGGCCTCTGGCCCTGAAGACTACAGTCCCACATAGCCTTATCAAATCTCCCCTACATCTCACTACCTTTCTTTTTCTAATGAGTAGACGGTCAAGAAACAGCAATGGCTCCTGTTTGCACGGGCAGAGCATTTTATACTGGCAGGGCATGTGTGACATCAGAGTTGGGTGGATTGTAGGGGCTAGAATCGGACTGGTTGTCTGCACTGCCTCATCTGCAACCCCTGTTTCCTCTGCTTCCTGTTACTTTGCGATTGCCACCTGGCACCCAAATCCACATGTAGTAGCCAATAAAAAATGGCAAGTTTGTTTGAACCAACTGGAATCTTGGAAAAATGCCGAAGCAAATTTTGACCCGAGCTTTGTTTCAGATTGTTTGGTTAATTTCTACTGTTACATGTTATTCATCTTAACCTATAGCAGCTGCCTCTGTGTCTAGATACCTATTTTGAATGTCTGGACCAGTAAGGTACAGGAAACCTCAGCCACCTTGTCTAAAGAAGTAACATGCTAGGCCAGGGGCGTAGCTATAGGGGTCACAAGGGTCGCCATTGCGACTGGGCCCCTAAGCCCCGCAGGGCCCCCCCCCTGCCTACTGTAACTGTCTGTTCCCTGACAGCGGCGCGGCGCCGCCGCCGCGGGTCGGGCGGGGCCCGGATGAGAGACAGAAGGTCTGGTGGCAGGCCCCCCCCCTCCCCCCTCCCCTGCCCACTGTTCCCTGACAGCGCCGCCGCCCGGAGGAGAGACAGAAGGTCTGGTGGGACGGGGCTGGAGGAATGAGAAGGTCAGGTCACGTCACGGGCTCACTGGCAGGAGGCTGTCGGTGGCGCCTCCCAGGCGGCGCGCCGGCGCACAGTGAGCACGTGCAGCTACACGGGGGAGCGCCTGCGCCCGCGGATTCACTCTGAAGGGGACTGCCAGACTGGAGCACGGAGAGCCGGCGGCCCGGCGCCGCTCATTATAAGGTAGGTCGCTGTCACTGATGATTGGTGGGGGGGGCCCAGTTTGACTCCTCGCATTGGGCCCACAAGACTTTAGCTACGCCCCTGTGCTAGGCAGTGCCTGAAACACTCCCTCTTTTCCTGTGAATAAACTGTACAGTATGTTCATTCATTTTCCTCTCAGTGGGAGTTGATTTCAGTTCATGAGTTTATGCTTGAAATTGGTGAATTGGATTTCAGAAAAATACACAGCTCACATACATATTGTGGGGCCGGTCATCTACTATGTAAGTATTTTTTTTTTTTTACTAGACGTGTTTTTAGGAACGTACAAAGTAATTTAAATGCATGTCAAGGTATAACAAAAAAATCTATTTTTACCTGACCAATAGCATGATCAATCCAATGCATCTGTCCCAGTTCTACTGCTGTGAACTCCAATGCTGACCGCATGCTCCCAAACCAACTTCTGTACCTGCTTTTGCTGCTAGTTATGAGGGAGCAGGCTGCCTCATTGGTTGGAAGCAAGAGCACACAATGTGACAATCCATTGCAGAGATGCTAATCAGTAGAGATGAGCGAGTAGTGAAATATTCGAAATTTCGAATTTCGATTCGAATAGACCGCGTTACTCGACTACTCGACCGAATATCGAATCCCATTATAGTCTATGGGAAAAAAATGCTCGACACTTGGAAATCTCAATTCGACCACTTGGAGGTCACCAAGTCCACCCTGAAACATCAGAAAATGATGCCAACACTGCTGGAATGCAACTGGGACAGCAGGGGAAGCATGTCTGGGTGCATATAACGCGCCCAAGTCGCACTATTACGCCACTATCACAGCCACTCAACAATACACTCCAAACACAATATAACTTCTACGTAAAGTGAGACAAGACAAGGAAACCTTCTTTCCTCTACATTGCCATGGACCCCAAGCCAAACTGTACAAAAAAAGAAGAACAAAATTCTGCACCCCTTAAAATCACGTTGCCTAATGACAACCACAGATGGCATAGGCAAGGGGGAAAACAAATAGACCCAACCCCAAATTGTCATTGTGTGTGTGTGTGTGTGAGATGTGGTCAGACATGTCCTCTTGTGTCATTGTGTCACCCCAGCAGTAAGGGAAGCTTAAAGGAGGAGGTTTGTTACAGTGTGTTACCCCAGCAGTAAGGGAAGCTTACAGGAGGAGGTTTGTTACAGTGTGTCACCCCAGCAGTCAGGGAAGCTTACAGGAGGAGGTTTGTTACAGTGTGTCACCCCAGCAGTAAGGGAAGCTTACAGGAGGAGGTTTGTTACAGTGTGTCACCCCAGCAGTCAGGGAAGCTTACAGGAGGAGGTTTGTTACAGTGTGTTACCCCAGCAGTAAGGGAAGCTTACAGGAGGAGGTTTGTTACAGTGTGTCACCCCTGCAGTCAGGGAAGCTTACAGGAGGAGGTTTGTTACAGTGTGTCACCCCAGCAGTAAGGGAAGCTTACAGGAGGAGGTTTGTTACAGTGTGTCACCCCAGCAGTCAGGGAAGCTTACAGGAGGAGGTTTGTTACAGTGTGTCACCCCAGCAGTCAGGGAAGCTTACAGGAGGAGGTTTGTTACAGTGTGTCACCCCAGCAGTAAGGGAAGCTTAGAGCTGAGACCTCTTAAAAATTGTGTGGAGGCCCAAGAGCTGAGACCTTTTAAAAATTGTGTGGAGGCCCAAGAGCTGAGACCTTTTAAAAATTGTGTGGAGGCCCAAGAGCTGAGACCTTTTAAAAATTGTGTGGAGGCCCAAGAGCTGAGACCTTTTAAAAATTGTGTGGAGGCCCAAGAGCTGAGACCTTTTAAAAATTGTGTGGAGGCCCAAGAGCTGAGACCTTTTAAAAATTGTGTGGAGGCCCAAGAGCTGAGACCTTTTAAAAATTGTGTGGAGGCCCAAGAGCTGAGACCTTTTAAAAATTGTGTGGAGGCCCAAGAGCTGAGACCTTTTAAAAATTGTGTGGAGGCCCAAGAGCTGAGACCTCTTAAAAATTGATTGTATTAAGCCCAAGAGGTGAGCCATAATTTTTTTTTATTAATACAGCAATTCTACGGCGGTTAAGGAGGAGGAGGAGGAGGAGGAGGAGGAGGAGGAAATGGCACTTCATACAGATGGCACTTCACTCTTGGCTGCTTTCCACTGTTGTACAAGCAAAGTCCGGGTCAATCCACTTGCTGTTCATTTTGATTAGCGTCAGCCTGTCGGCACTGTCGGTTGACAGGCGGCTGCGCTTATCGGTTATAATGCCCCCGGCTGCGCTGAACACCCTTTCTGATAGCACGCTGGTGGCAGGGCAGGCAAGCACCTCCAATGCGTACAGGGACAGTTCCAGCCACGTGTCCAACTTGGAGACCCAGTAAGTGTAGGTCGCCGAGGGATCGGGGAGGACAGGGGTGTGGTCTGCCAGGTAGTCCCGCAACATCCGCCGATACTTGTCCCTCCTGCTGATAGCGGGCCCCGCAGTGATGGAAGTTGCACGAGGGGGTGACATGAACGTGTCCCACACCTTGGAGAGTGTTCCCCTGGTGGCTGTGGGCCTGATCGATGTTGTCAGACTCTGGGAGACACTCTCCTCTCTGCCGCCAGCGATGCTGGGTGGGAAAATCTGCATCATGTTCTGCAAGAGTTCCCTCTGGTATTCCAGTAATCGATTCGTCCTCTCCTCTACCGGAATAAAAGAGGAGAAGTTATCTTTATACCGGGGGTCCAGGAGTGCGAAGACCCAGTATAGTTTGTTCTCCAATATCCGGACAACCCGTATGTCCCGGGAAAAGCAGCCCAGCATGAAGTCAGCCATGTGTGCCAGACTCTGAGTAGGCATGACCTCACTGCCCCCACCAGAAGGATCATTTTCCATTTCCTCCTCTTCCTCCTCCTCTCCGCCCCATCCGCGCTGAACCAATGGGACGCACACAGCCTGACTGCTACCCTCGCCGCCAGCATCCTCTTCCACAGCCACCTCCACGTTGTCCTCCTCATCCTCCTCCTCCTGCAACTGCCACCGAGCAGCAGACAAAAGTGTGGTCTGACTGTCTACCTGCGTTGCGTCTCCTCCTACCCCCGTCTCCTCTGTGTGCAATGCGTTCTCCCTTATTGTGATGAGCGATTCTTTAAGGACGCATAGGAGCGGGATGGTTACGCTCACTATAGCGTCCTCGCTGCTGACCTTCTTAGTGGACTCCTCAAAGATACGCAATACATCGCATATGTCTGCCATCCATGGCCACTCGTGGTTGGCAAACTGAGGGAGCTGAGTTGGAGGCACGCGTGGATGCATCATCTTGTACTCCATCAATGCTTTCTACTGCTCACACACCCTGGCCAACATGCAATAGGTGGAATTCCAGCGAGTGGGCAGGTCGCACAACAGCCGATGTTGAGGCAAATGGAGGCGTTGCTGGATTTTTTTTAAGCTAGCAGCAGCTACAGTTGACTTCCGAAAGTGAGCGCACAAGCGCCACACTTTGACCAGTAGCTCTGCCAGGTTGGGGTAAGTCTTTAGAAACTTTTGTACTACCAAATTAAAAACGTGGGCCAGGCATGGTACGTGATTGAGTTCTGCAAGCTCCAGAGCCGCCACCAGGTTACGGCCGTTATCGCACACGACCATGCCTGGTCCTAGCTGCAGCGGCGACAGCCACATCTCTGTCTGCTGCAATATGGCGTGCCTCACCTCTGCGGCGCTGTGCTTCCTGTCGCCCAAGCTGATGAGCTTAAGCACCGCCTGCTGACGTCTCCCCGCGCCAGTGCTGCAACGCTTCCAGCTAGGGGCTGAGGGCGATGTTAAGGCAGAGGAGGAGGAGGAGGAGGAGGAGGAAGAGGAGGGGGGTCTATCAGAACCCGTGCTGGCAATCTTGGGCGGGGGTGGTATGTAGGCCGTCCCTGTTTGCGACCCCGTCCCCGCTTCCACAACATTCACCCAGTGTGCCGTCAAAGAGATGTAGCGTCCTTGGCCGCAAGCGCTTGTCCACGAGTCGGTGGTCAAGTGGACCTTTGCGCTGACTGCGTACCTCAGGGCCCGCCTGATGTTACGCGACACGTGCTGGTGCAGGGCGGGGACGCCACACCGGGAAAAATAGTGGCGGCTAGGGACGGAATAGCGAGGTGCGGCAGCCGCCATCAGGTCGCGGAAGGCCTGCCTCTCCACAAGCCTAAACGGCAACATCTCCAGGGCCAGCAGTTTGGAGATGAGGCAGGTTAAGGCTTGGGCTTGGGGGTGACTGGAGGCGTACTTCCGCCTGCGGTTGAACGCCTGCGAGATGGACAGTTGATGGGACGAGGAGATGGAAGGTGCAGACGAAGATGCGGGGGAAGGGGGGGCTGAAGGAGAAGGCCCCAAAGTAGCCGAGGCAGAGGCAGATGTGGAGGTGTCCTGGCTGGAGGTCTGGACCGCAGTGGCAGCACACAACAAAGGGGAAGAGGCAGTGGCAGCAAGACCGGGCGCAGGTTGTATTGCGTTTGCTCTCTCCCACTCAGCCCAGTGCTTGAATTCCAAGTGACGGCGCATGCCTGAGGTGGTCAGATTGCTCTTCTCAGAGCCCCTACTCAGTTTTGAGTGGCAGATTGCGCAAACCGCGCTCAGTTTGTCATCCGCGCAAACATTAAAAAATCTCCACACCACAGAAGTACGAGGCCTCGATGGGGGAGCTTCGCGCGACTGCCTGCTGCCGGGAAGAGCTTCGGCCCTGCTGGCTGTGGCCTGCCTTCTCTGTCTGGACTGTCCTCTGCCTCTGGACTGTCCTCTGCCTCTTGCTGCCTTATTCGGTGATGCGCAGACCGCATCTCCACTGCTTTCCCCGCTGGACATCACCCCTGTCCAAGTGGGGTCAGTCATTTCGTCGTCCACCACCTCCTCTTCCACTTCCTCTCTCTGCTCCTCCTCCTGCCCACTGGACATTCCAACAGCCTCCCTTGATGGCAACTGCGTCTCATCATCATCGCTCATGATAGCAGATGCTGGTTCCGGGTCCACATCACTAGCAGATGGCGGATACTCAAGTGTTTGGGCATCACTACAAACAAATTCCTCTGCTAGCTCCTGGGATTCTTGCAGCACATCTGGAAAAGGACCCGAAAAGAGGTCCTGGGAGGGGTCAAGGGTGGGCTGACTCTGTTGGCCAGGTTGGGAGGAAGGAGGGTCAGAGTGAGACTGTGTGGATGACTGGGTGGTGGACAAGTGACTGGAAGCGTTATCGGCCATCCATTGCACCACCTGTTCACGCTGCTCAGGCCTTAACAGAGGTGTACCCCGCCCCCCGCATAACTGTCCCATAAAGGCAGGGAAGCTGGATGAGCGTAATGCTGGCTGCCCCTCACCAGCACGCATTGTATCCCCACTGGCTTCAACGCGGTTTGTGCCCCCACCAGCATTTCCGCGCCCCCGTCCTCGTCCACGTCCCTTTGCGCTAGCCCTCCGCATTTCAGACGTTTTACTTTTTTGGCCACGCGTTATGCCAAATATAAAAATATTTTTAAGAAGAACACCTGGCTATACAGCCGTATACTGCCAGAAGGTGAAATGGTGCCTATACGCACCGTGTATAAAACAGTGTTTTGTTGGCACAGAGGACACAAAACAGTAGTGCCAAATATAAATATATTTTTAAGAAGAACACCTGGCTATACAGCCGTATACTGCCAGAAGGTGAAATGGTGCCTATACGCACCGGGTATATAACAAGGTTTTGTTGGTAAAGAGGACACAAAACAGTAGTGCCAAATATAAAAATATTTTTAAGAAAAACACCTGGCTATACAGCCGTATACTGCCAGAAGGTGAAATGGTGCCTATACGCACCAGGTATATAACAAGGTTTTGTTGGTAAAGAGGACACAAAACAGTAGTGCCAAATATAAATATATTTTTAAGAAGAACACCTGGCTATACAGCCGTATACTGCCAGAAGGTGAAATGGTGCCTATACGCACCGTGTATAAAACAGTGTTTTGTTGGCACAGAGGACACAAAACAGTAGTGCCAAATATAAATATATTTTTAAGAAGAACACCTGGCTATACAGCCGTATACTGCCAGAAGGTGAAATGGTGCCTATACGCACCGGGTATATAACAAGGTTTTGTTGGTAAAGAGGACACAAAACAGTAGTGCCAAATATAAATATATTTTTAAGAAGAACACCTGGCTATACAGCCGTATACTGCCAGAAGGTGAAATGGTGCCTATACGCACCGTGTATAAAACAGTGTTTTGTTGGCACAGAGGACACAAAACAGTAGTGCCAAATATAAATATATTTTTAAGAAGAACACCTGGCTATACAGCCGTATACTGCCAGAAGGTGAAATGGTGCCTATACGCACCGGGTATATAACAAGGTTTTGTTGGTAAAGAGGACACAAAACAGTAGTGCCAAATATAAAAATATTTTTAAGAAAAACACCTGGCTATACAGCCGTATACTGCCAGAAGGTGAAATGGTGCCTATACGCACCGGGTATATAACAAGGTTTTGTTGGTAAAGAGGACACAAAACAGTAGTGCCAAATATAAATATATTTTTAAGAAGAACACCTGGCTATACAGCCGTATACTGCCAGAAGGTGAAATGGTGCCTATACGCACCGTGTATAAAACAGTGTTTTGTTGGCACAGAGGACACAAAACAGTAGTGCCAAATATAAATATATTTTTAAGAAGAACACCTGGCTATACAGCCGTATACTGCCAGAAGGTGAAATGGTGCCTATACGCACCGGGTATATAACAAGGTTTTGTTGGTAAAGAGGACACAAAACAGTAGTGCCAAATATAAAAATATTTTTAAGAAAAACACCTGGCTATACAGCCGTATACTGCCAGAAGGTGAAATGGTGCCTATACGCACCGGGTATATAACAAGGTTTTGTTGGTAAAGAGGACACAAAACAGTAGTGCCAAATATAAAAATATTTTTAAGAAAAACACCTGGCTATACAGCCGTATACTGCCAGAAGGTGAAATGGTGCCTATACGCACCGGGTATATAACAAGGTTTTGTTGGCACAGAGGACACAAAACAGTAGTGCAAAATATAGTTTTGTATATAGGTGCTAATACACCACTGAAGTCTTTCTGTCCCTATTCCAGCATCAGCAGCTACCCCTCACTAAAGCAGCCGTTTTGAGCAGAGTGTATATAGTTTTGTATATAGGTGGTAATACACCACTGAAGTCTTTCTGTCCTTATTCCAGCAGCAGCAGCTACCCCTCACTAAAGCAGCCGTTGTGTGCAGTGTGTATATAGCTAGAATGAGCTATATACTGTTCAGCATAGTAGCCCTAATAAGGGCTCTTAATGAGTCTCTTGTCTTCTGGTAGCTGGTATATATGGTGGTAAAAGCGATATTCTGAGCTTCTGGGGCCCTGCCTGACTACATAGAATATGAGCTATATACTGTTCAGCGTAGTAATCCTAATAAGGGCTCTTAATGACTCTCTTGTCTTCTGGTAGCTGGTATATATGGTGGTAAAAGCGATATTCTGAGCTTCTGGGGCCCTGCCTGCCTACATAGGATATGAGCTATATACTGTTCAACATAGCAGCACTAATAAGGGATTAAGGACTCTCTTGTCTTCTGGTAGCTGGTATATATGGTGGTAAAAGCGATATTCTGAGCTTCTGGGGCTCTGCCTGCCTACATAGGATATGAGCTATATACTGTTCAGCGTAGTAGCCCTAATAAGGGCTCTTAATGACTCTCTTGTCTTCTGGTAGCTGGTATATATGGTGGTAAAAGCGATATTCTGAGCTTCTGGGGCCCTGCCTGCCTACATAGGATATGAGCTATATACTGTTCAGCGTAGTAGCCCTAATAAGGGCTCTTAATGACTCTCTTGTCTTCTGGTAGCTGGTATATATGGTGGTAAATGCGAGATTCTGAGCTTCTGGGGCCCTGCCTGCCTACATAGGATATGAGCTATATACTGTTCAGCGTAGTAGCCCTAATAAGGGCTCTTAATGACTCTCTTGTCTTCTGGTAGCTGGTATATATGGTGGTAAAAGCGATATTCTGAGCTTCTGGGGCCCTGCCTGCCTACATAGGATATGAGCTATATACTGTTCAGCGTAGTAGCCCTAATAAGGACTCTTAATGACTCTCTTGTCTTCTGGTAGCTGGTATATATGGTGGTAAAAGCGATATTCTGAGCTTCTGGGGCCCTGCCTGACTATATAGAATATGAGCTATATACTGTTCAGCGTAGTAGCCCTAATAAGGGCTCTTAATGACTCTCTTGTCTTCTGGTAGCTGGTATATATGGTGGTAAAAGCGATATTCTGAGCTTCTTGGGCCCTGCCTGCCTACATAGGATATGAGCTATATACTGTTCAGCGTAGTAGCCCTAATAAGGGCTCTTAATGACTCTCTTGTCTTCTGGTAGCTGGTATATATGGTGGTAAAAGCGATATTCTGAGCTTCTGGGGCCCTGCCTGACTATATAGAATATGAGCTATATACTGTTCAGCGTAGTAGCCCTAATAAGGGCTCTTAATGACTCTCTTGTCTTCTGGTAGCTGGTATATATGGTGGTAAAAGCGATATTCTGAGCTTCTGGGGCCCTGCCTGCCTACATAGGATATGAGCTATATACTGTTCAGCGTAGTAGCCCTAATAAGGGCTCTTAATGACTCTCTTGTCTTCTGGTAGCTGGTATATATGGTGGTAAAAGCGATATTCTGAGCTTCTGGGGCCCTGCCTGCCTACATAGGATATGAGCTATATACTGTTCAGCGTAGTAGCCCTAATAAGGGCTCTTAATGACTCTCTTGTCTTCTGGTAGCTGGTATATATGGTGGTAAATGCGAGATTCTGAGCTTCTGGGGCCCTGCCTGCCTACATAGGATATGAGCTATATACTGTTCAGCGTAGTAGCCCTAATAAGGGCTCTTAATGACTCTCTTGTCTTCTGGTAGCTGGTATATATGGTGGTAAATGCGAGATTCTGAGCTTCTGGGGCCCTGCCTGCCTACATAGGATATGAGCTATATACTGTTCAGCATAGTAGCCCTAATAAGGGCTCTTAATGACTCTCTTGTCTTCTGGTAGCTGGTATATATGGTGGTAAAAGCGATATTCTGAGCTTCTGGGGCCCTGCCTGACTACATAGAATATGAGCTATATACTGTTCAGCGTAGTAATCCTAATAAGGGCTCTTAATGACTCTCTTGTCTTCTGGTAGCTGGTATATATGGTGGTAAAAGCGATATTCTGAGCTTCTGGGGCCCTGCCTGCCTACATAGGATATGAGCTATATACTGTTCAACATAGCAGCACTAATAAGGGATTAAGGACTCTCTTGTCTTCTGGTAGCTGGTATATATGGTGGTAAAAGCGATATTCTGAGCTTCTGGGGCCCTGCCTGACTACATAGAATATGAGCTATATACTGTTCAGCGTAGTAGCCCTAATAAGGGCTCTTAATGACTCTCTTGTCTTCTGGTAGCTGGTATATATGGTGGTAAATGCGAGATTCTGAGCTTCTGGGGCCCTGCCTGCCTACATAGGATATGAGCTATATACTGTTCAGCGTAGTAGCCCTAATAAGGGCTCTTAATGACTCTCTTGTCTTCTGGTAGCTGGTATATATGGTGGTAAAAGCGATATTCTGAGCTTCTGGGGCCCTGCCTGCCTACATAGGATATGAGCTATATACTGTTCAACATAGCAGCACTAATAAGGGATTAAGGACTCTCTTGTCTTCTGGTAGCTGGTATATATGGTGGTAAAAGCGATATTCTGAGCTTCTGGGGCCCTGCCTGCCTACATAGGATATGAGCTATATACTGTTCAGCGTAGTAGCCCTAATAAGGGCTCTTAATGACTCTCTTGTCTTCTGGTAGCTGGTATATATGGTGGTAAATGCGAGATTCTGAGCTTCTGGGTCCCTGCCTGCCTACATAGGATATGAGCTATATACTGTTCAGCGTAGTAGCCCTAATAAGGGCTCTTAATGACTCTCTTGTCTTCTGGTAGCTGGTATATATGGTGGTAAAAGCGATATTCTGAGCTTCTGGGGCCCTGCCTGCCTACATAGGATATGAGCTATATACTGTTCAACATAGCAGCACTAATAAGGGATTAAGGACTCTCTTGTCTTCTGGTAGCTGGTATATATGGTGGTAAATGCGAGATTCTGAGCTTCTAGGGCCCTGCCTGACTACATAGGATATGAGCTATATACTGTTCAGCATAGCAGCACTAATAAGGGCTCTTAATGACTCTCTTGTCTTCTGGTAGCTGGTATATATGGTGGTAAAAGCGATATTCTGAGCTTCTGGGGCCCTGCCTGACTACATAGAATATGAGCTATATACTGTTCAGCGTAGTAGCCCTAATAAGGGCTCTTAATGACTCTCTTGTCTTCTGGTAGCTGGTATATATGGTGGTAAAAGCGATATTCTGAGCTTCTGGGGCCCTGCCTGACTACATAGGATATGAGCTATATACTGTTCAACATAGCAGCACTAATAAGGGATTAAGGACTCTCTTGTCTTCTGGTAGCTGGTATATATGGTGGTAAAAGCGATATTCTGAGCTTCTGGGGCCCTGCCTGACTACATAGAATATGAGCTATATACTGTTCAGCGTAGTAGCCCTAATAAGGGCTCTTAATGACTCTCTTGTCTTCTGGTAGCTGGTATATATGGTGTTAAAACCGATATTCTGAGCTTCTGGGGCCCTGCCTGCCTACATATGAGCTATATACTGTTCAGCATAGTAGCCCTAATAAGGGCTCTTAATGACTCTCTTGTCTTCTGGTAGCTGGTATATATGGTGGTAAAAGCGATATTCTGAGCTTCTGGGGCCCTGCCTGCCTACATAGGATATGAGCTATATACTGTTCAGCGTAGTAGCCCTAATAAGGGCTCTTAATGACTCTCTTGTCTTCTGGTAGCTGGTATATATGGTGGTAAAAGCGATATTCTGAGCTTCTGGGGCCCTACCTGACTACATAGGATATGAGCTATATACTGTTCAACATAGCAGCACTAATAAGGGATTAAGGACTCTCTTGTCTTCTGGTAGCTGGTATATATGGTGGTAAAAGCGATATTCTGAGCTTCTGGGGCCCTGCCTGACTACATAGAATATGAGCTATATACTGTTCAGCGTAGTAGCCCTAATAAGGGCTCTTAATGACTCTCTTGTCTTCTGGTAGCTGGTATATATGGTGGTAAAAGCGATATTCTGAGCTTCTGGGGCCCTGCCTGCCTACATATGAGCTATATACTGTTCAGCATAGTAGCCCTAATAAGGGCTCTTAATGACTCTCTTGTCTTCTGGTAGCTGGTATATATGGTGGTAAAAGCGATATTCTGAGCTTCTGGGGCCCTGCCTGCCTACATAGGATATGAGCTATATACTGTTCAGCGTAGTAGCCCTAATAAGGGCTCTTAATGACTCTCTTGTCTTCTGGTAGCTGGTATATATGGTGGTAAAAGCGATATTCTGAGCTTCTGGGGCCCTGCCTGCCTACATAGGATATGAGCTATATACTGTTCAGCGTAGTAGCCCTAATAAGGGCTCTTAATGACTCTCTTGTCTTCTGGTAGCTGGTATATATGGTGGTAAAAGCGATATTCTGAGCTTCTGGGGCCCTGCCTGCCTACATATGAGCTATATACTGTTCAGCATAGTAGCCCTAATAAGGGCTCTTAATGACTCTCTTGTCTTCTGGTAGCTGGTATATATGGTGGTAAAAGCGATATTCTGAGCTTCTGGGGCCCTGCCTGCCTACATAGGATATGAGCTATATACTGTTCAGCGTAGTAGCCCTAATAAGGGCTCTTAATGACTCTCTTGTCTTCTGGTAGCTGGTATATATGGTGGTAAATGCGAGATTCTGAGCTTCTAGGGCCCTGCCTGCCTACATATGAGCCATATACCGTTCAGCGTAGTAGCCCTAATAAGGGCTCTTAATGACTCTCTTGTCTTCTGGTAGCTGGTATAGATGGTGGTAAATGCGATATTCCGAGCTTCTGGGGCCCTGCCAGCGACAGCCTGTCTTTCCCTGCTGTGAGCGTCTGTCCCTCACTAAGTTCAAGCTGCTAATGCTGACGAAGAGGAAGTGCTGAGTTTTGTATATTCGAGGTCACATGGTTTTTCCAGCCAATGCGTGTAGACGCCGTTCTCGCGATGCCAGCGTCCTCCCAGGACCTGTCCCACCCCCCCTGCATGGTGATTGGTGTAAAAAAGGCGCCAGGGAAGGTGGGAGGGGAAACGAATTGTGAGTGCGCCATCGCCGCTGTACTCGATCGAAATCGAGTATGACGAACAGCGTAGTATTCGATCGAATACCGGCTCGGTCGAATACTACTCGCTCATCTCTACTAATCAGCACTAGATGTTCAAAGCGTGACAGAGCTGTGAGAAGTGCACTGTTAGACATAACATCAGAAGTGTGGCAGCAGCTTCATGCTGGCGCTTAATGAAGTATGTTTTAAAGATGAAATATAACCGCGCTGATATTTCTTAAAATTATTAAATTATTGAATTATTATTGCTCAACGTGTGTTAATCCTTTACCCCTATGGATCCTAAATGCACATATTATTCCAAAAACACAGAGCAATCAATGATAAAACAACACACTTTAGGTCAGCTTTAACTCTTAAAACATTATATAAAAAAGTCCAAGCTTCTGGGGTGGTTCCCCAATCTGAGAGTATCCTCTAAGGCCAAGGATTTTAGTGACCTTCTATCACAGGAATGTTCAAAACACTGTAGCAAATTCCACCACGTGTATATAACAGCAAATTGCTGATGAGAATCTCGTGCCCACCACCTCCTTCAAAATACTCTTACCAGATAATAATAAGCTTTAGTGCCTTATTATAAATCCTCCATGTTTTATTCCTCTCTTATTGGATAGGAGAGCCGGTTAAATATTCTGGTCCCCGCTTTAACAGGTGGAGGTGTGCTTGAATGCCTTATTAGATCCTCAATATTCCATTCCTCTCTTGTTATTAACAGAGCCGATTTGGTATTCTTATCCCACTTTGGCTTTTGAAATTGTCCCAGATTGGACAAACCACATAGAAAGGAAAAACCAAATAGAAAAATCTAGCGCAATATCGTTTTAATCATGTGCACTGGTTAAGTTAAAAATGCACTAAAAAAAAACAATGTATATCAAGTATTTAGGAGACGCCAGGCAAGATTCTCACCAAACCCTCAATGTGTCTAGGCCGATTGATGTCTCAAAGGGAGGGAGGGGGAAGTGAAGTATCCCTGGAGTGTAGCTTGGCCACGTACTATATTAATATTGCGTTAATATTGTGAACAGAGAGGATTCTCATGAGAACCTGAGAGGTGCCATAAATACATGGAAAATATAATACAAAATAGCATAAGAAGGACAAACTAATTGGATTAGGAATTTATTTATTTTCTATCCTAAATAAAAATCAAGGGAAACGATTGGATCTGAATAGCCCTGTTGGGGATTTGGCATAGCAATAAATGAGGAGCGCTCTGTGAGGTCAAAGCAACTGGAGCTTTGCCAGTTGAATGAACTGTGCAGCATTAGGAATCTTGCAGGTCTGGCTGCGCTTGATACAAGAGTGAGCTCAGCTGCTGTAAGTGAGGATGGAGTTAACACACATTGAACTGTGCAGTATTAGGTCAAAGCAACTGGAGCTTTGCCAGTTGAATGAACTGTGCAGCATTAGGAATCTAGCAGGTCTGGCTGCGCTTGATACAAGAGCGAGCTCAGCTGCTGTAAGTGAGGATGGAGTTAACACACATTGATTGAATAGTCTTACATGTACTGTGACACTGCTAGGGATTGGCTGGTGTCACAATGACAAACACGCACACACCCCCTTACTGTCCCGCCCCACCTCAACCAGATCTTATAAAAGACAGCGCACACCGCCGCGCCGCCAGTCTTGAGAAAGTTGGTTACCAACGAAACGCGTTGATGGCGGCGGACGGATCTTATCAGTACGCGGGCAAGCTACACTCCAGGGATACTTCACTTCCCCCTCCCTCCCTTTGAGACATCAATCGGCCTAGACACATTGAGGGTTTGGTGAGAATCTTGCCTGGCGTCTCCTAAATACTTGATATACATTGTTTTTATGTGAGTGCATTTTTAACTTAACCAGTGCACATGATTAAAACGATATTAAGCTAGATTTTTCTATTTGGTTTTTCCTTTCTATGTGGTTTGTCCAATCTGGGACAATTTTAAAAGCCAAAGTGGGATAAGAATACCAAATCGGCTCTGTTAATAACAAGAGAGGAATGGAATATTGAGGATCTAATAAGGCATTCAAGCACACCTCCACCTGTTAAAGCGGGGACCAGAATATTTAACCGGCTCTCCTATCCAATAAGAGAGGAATAAAACATGGAGGATTTTTAATAAGGCACTAAAGCTCATTATTATCTGGTAAGAGCATTTTGAAGGAGGTGGTGGGCACGAGATTCTCATCAGCAATTTGCTGTTATATACACGTGGTGGAATTTGCTACAGTGTTTTGAACATTCCTGTGATAGAAGGTCACTAAAATCCTTGGCCTTAGAGGATACTCTCAGATTGGGGAACCACCCCAGAAGCTTGGACTTTTTTATATAATGTTTTAAGAGTTAAAGCTGACCTAAAGTGTGTTGTTTTATCATTGATTGCTCTGTGTTTTTGGAAGTATGAAGTATGTCATTCTTCTTTTTATTATGCCATGACAAACCTTAATTCTGAAACATAACTTGTGTTTCAGCACACCAGTAATTGTGCTTCACTGACCCAAAAACATATTGTGGCTTCATAAAGTTATTGCAGAAAAGTGAATGCACAAAGATATTGTAGCCACTTCTAATCATTTTGTTCACATTAATCTACTAATACTAATGCATCATTACACTTACCTGTTGCCATTTATTGCCACTTTGGTGTATAGATTAAGATGAACACCAATCCCTGGCAGAAGGTGCAAAGTAAGTTTGGGTAGGGTAAGGTCAATTATCCTTAGGCTGTAATTATTAAGAATTAAAAGAACTGATTATTTATTTATTTGTGCTACACTACATATGTATTTGAGGCATACAAGAGAATACATATACACTGTTGGTAGCAAGACAAAGTACACGTAGTAAAGTAAAAGTTGAAGTTACAAAAAAAAATGTTTTAACGGGCATCTGTAGCTTAAACATTAGTGTGTATATGTACCGTATTGTTCGCTCTATAAGACACACATGCCCATAAACACCTAGGATTTGGAGACGGAAAATAAGAAAAAACATATTTTAAACCAAAATGTTGTGCTAATACACCCCATTACAGGCAGTGTGGCATTCCTCAATCTCATTCTTAATGGGCAGTGTGGCATTCCCCTCTTCCATTCCCACAGGCAGTGCGGCATGCCCCTCTCCCATCGACAGTGTGGCATGCCCCATCCCATTCCCCATATAGGCAGTGTGGAATTCCCCCTCCTTTTCCCATAGGCCGTGTGGGATGCCCCCATTCCATAGGCAGCGAGGCATTCCCCCCTCCCATTTCCCTTATAGGCAGTGTGGCATCCCCCCACCCATTCCCCATATAGGCAGTGTGACATCCCCACCCATCCCCCATTTAGGCAGTGTGGAATTCCCCCCCATTCCCCATATAGGCAGTGCAGCATCCCCCTTCCCATTTCCCATATAGGCAGTGTGGCATTCCCGGCCCCCTATTCCCATAGGCTGTGTGGCATTCCGCCCTCTCATTCCCCATATAGACAGTGTGGAAATTCCCCCCATTCCCCATATGGGCAGTGTGGCATTCCCCCCACCCATTCCCATAGGCAGTGTGGCAAAGGGTTGGTGGAAGAGGTTAGAGCATGGGTGGGTACAGGGTTGGTGGGAAAGATTAGGGCCTGAGTGGAAAGGGTTGGTGGGAGAGATTATAGCCCGGATGGGTACTGGGTTGGGAGGGAGAGGTTAGTGTCTGGGGAGGTGCAGGGTTGGAGGGATAGATTAAATGGTGGGTGGGTAAAGGGCTGAGGGTAGAATTTAGAGCCTGGTTGGGTACTGGGTGGGGGAGAATAAGTTAGAGCCTGGGTGGGGATAGGGTTGGGGGAGAGTTCAGAGCCTGGGTGGGTACAGTGTTGAGGGAGCAGTTAGAGCCTGGCTGGGTCAAAGGTTTAGGGAAGAGGTTAGAGCCATGGTGTGTAAAGGGTTGGAGGGAGAGGTTAGAGCCTGAGTGGGTACATGGTTTGGGGGAGAGGTTAGAGTCTGGGCTGGTCTGGGTGGGTACTGGGTCAATGGGAGAGGTTAGAGCCTGGGTAATTACTGGGTTGGAAAGGGGGTTAAAGCCTGGGTGTGCACTGTTGGAGGGAGGGTTAGAGCCTGGGTGGATAAAGGGTTCACGGGAGAGGTTAAGGCATCATTTGGTTACAGGATTGGAGGGAGATGTTAGAGAATGGTGGGTGCAGGTTTGGAAAGAGAAGTTAGGAAGGATTTACTAAACAGTTGCCCATGGGCTGAGGATTGTTATGAAGATACAGGGATATAGTATTGTGTACACCGGCGCTTTACTCCATTACTCCCTAGTAAAGGCATGTTCTTGGGCTATTTTCGGTCTGCTTGGAGGTTTGGGACCTTGCTGCAGAAAAAAATAGTGGGAAACAAATGCGCTTTGGGACTGTTTAAATGAAATGGTTGTACAGTTTTAGAATAGATCTAAATTAGTTAGGTTGTTTCAGTAAGTAGTCAATTATTTGTGACAACTTACTGAAACATAAATAATTTGTTCTAAAACTGTACAACTATTTCATTTAAACAGTCCCAAAGCGCATTTGTTTCCCACTATTTTTTTGCAGCAAACCTCCAAGCAGACTGAAAATAGCCCAAGAACATACTGTTATGAAGATACAGTTTGGGCTGTTACGTGCATGAAGCTCTGAATGTTGCACAGCTAGGGATAAGACTTTCAGCTGTCAAACCAACGCAGATGCGCTTTCTGACGAGAGCCCCACATCTGCCTGTGAAAAGCTGTCTATATTAATCTATGGGTGATTTCACATATGCTAGGGACGTTTGCAGAGTGAAAGTTCCGCAATCGCTACAGTGTGAGCCTCAAGGGACAACACACAAATCTCTCCAGGATCTTGGAGAGAAAAGCTGCAGCTGACTGTGTATATGTAGCACAGAATTGTTATGGTGCTAGGTCTTGGTTGGCCTCTTGGCTGCTAATAAGCTGCAGCCAGGATGTGCAGCTGTTTAGTTAGAGCTTGCTCCAGGGAAAAGATAAACTGCAACGAACGAAATAACCTGTTTATAAGAAAATGGACTGCAGGAGAGATTATCCAAGTGTTTAGATCGATATAAATCAATAATAAAACAAGAGCACAGACTAAAGAAAAAACTTTTTCCCACATTATTTTATGCTCCAATAATGTAATCATGATAATGTAATCATGTTTATTTCAGTTTAGGCGTTCGAAATAAAGTTAAATGTAAAAACTGACAAAATTGTATACATAAGTGTAATGTTATGCTTAATATGAGTAATGTAGTTACCTATATGTGTATAGGTCCAGGTTAAAGTTTTACTTTACCTGCTAGAACAAGGTTAGGTATCTCTACTGTTTGTACAGTAGAAATGTCATGAGTCATGACATGTCAAAGAAGAGTCCGATTCACTTACAGTACCATAGTACGTCCAGCATGGCATGTGTACTGAATTCTGTAAATGTCAAAGTGAACCCTCTTAATAACCTTACAGTAGTGTTTATATTGAGAGAGGATGGGGGAATTTGAATATGGTCAACATCGCTGGGCCAGTGGGTCTAAATGATGCCCACTGGCGAATACCATTGTTTAAATGAAACCATAAACCACAAAGCAGTAAGAAAACACATGCCAAAAAGGGCAAAGTTACTATATGTTTTGGGTTAGATTAAGTTAAAGAATTACAAAGCTTTCATCTCTTAGTAGTAGATAACAAGTTTAATATGCTGGGAGTTTATTGCAAAAAAACAGTGCTGAAATACCATTATAGAAATAGTACAAATGAAAAAGTTATTATCACTTACCCGGTGATCCCTTGAACTGTGCCTATCAGTCCGCCATTTCCAAGTATTCCAAGAATGCCTCCTTGTCCAAGCAGTCCTCCCAGTAATCCTCCATTTCCTAAGATGCCACCATTAGTGTGAGGGACTGGTTTGCCCGGAGCACCTCCACCACCACCAAGAACACCTCCAAGAAGTCCCCCCCCACCAGAACCACCAAGAAGGCCACCAAGAAGCCCCCCACCCCCTCCTCCTCCAAGAACTCCTCCAAGAAGGCCACCCCCACCTCCTCCACCACCAAGCACACCACCTAATAAGCCCCCTCCCTGTCCACCTCCCAAAACCCCACCCAAAAGTCCACCACCACCTCCTCCCCCACCAAGCAGCCCACCAACCAACCCCCCAACAAGGTCCCCACCACCACTACCCGACGGTGCTTTCATATTGTTTTGTGATGTCCTTCCTTTCATTTGACCTGAAACAGCTGAAAAATATAAAAGTATGACAACAATTATTGTTGACAATGTCACCTGTATTTAAAAATAATTATTACATTTTTAAAAATCTGCATTTTATATGGAAATGGTATTAGGAACTATTAGTAACTTTTCATTTTTATGGTTTCCCCATGAGAATACCTGATACCTGGTTGGAGATGTAATACTTTGCAATAGCTCACAGCTTGTCCTTACATGTGATTAGTGACCAATGCTCAACTGTAGCGTCTATGCATTTTACTGCAGTGTTGCATTTCCTGTGTTCTGTTGCTCTATCACTGGTACTTCCTTCCTTTTCTGTCTGTATTTAGCCACCATGTAAGGTTACATTATCATACTGCGTTCATGTTCCAATAAAGCCAGTTGCTGTTATACCACTAATGTCTATCTGGATTATGACTCCGCTGCACCCAGAACTCACACACTGCAACAATACCCAGCATGCTGCAACAATACCCAGGTGAAAAAAAAATGTTCATGACACATTTTAAAGCAGTTTTCCCCAACCCTAGCCTGGAAAGCCACCAACAGGTCATGTGTTGTGGATCTCCACATAGGAGCCTCTATAGTGCTGTCTGAGCTCTAATTACTTCACCTGTGAATCTGTGTGGAGATCTTCAAAGAATGGCCTCTTGGTGGCTCTCCAGGAAAGGTCTTGGGGAACAGTGGTTTAAAGGAACAGTCCAGGCAACAGCAATAGTAGAGCAGGAAGCAGCTCATGTGATGTCTCTCCCATGTACCTCTACTACATTTTGTGCAGTGGCAGGAAAAATGCATAGCAGGGCTCTAAATTTGCCTTCTTTCAATTCCATTCCTCGACAACCACAATAAAAAATGGTCTGACCACAGCAGAGTGCGTACATTCCCCGTGATATTCCCATCCCAGCTCACACATGGCCATAAAAAAAGCATAGCCAACAGCTTCACTTAGAATGCATAATGTATTTACATATAATCAGCGGCTTTGAGATGTTTATTTTACACTGTTCCCAAGAGGGATAAGGTAGGAAGAAAGGATTGTGTGTCTGGCCAGGGACATTAAAAATGTTTAATTTGTAAAATAGAACTTGATACTTCAACTAGCAATAAACATATCGCACTTATATGCTTTACATGAGGAATAGTGGAATAAACATTGGGGTTGAAATAGTTTTCCCCATTTTTTTGTTTTAGTGCATTTACTCTTGGAGCCAGTGCTCACATGGAAATTCTCTCAAAAAGTTTACATTTGTGTGATTTAGGGAGTGCTTTGCATGGGAATGTTTTTATATACAGACATGTTCCTCCTGCTCAAGGCATGTGAGCGTGCATTGAACAAAGCCATGCCGCAATTGTCAGCACAGGTTTTTTCTTTTAATGAAAATTAGATACAACATTGTTTTTTCTTGTTTTTTTAAATACATTTAATAAATTAAAAAAAAAATTGTACTCCCACCCCTACTTAAGGGTTGCCTGGCTGGCCCCTGGTACTGTATACCGATGGACACTAGGCTCTTCCATAACCCTGGAGTCCCAAATGAGAGTGCAGGTAAATGGGTGGTATTCCGCAATGTCATCTGCCTATGCAATTGTTGGCATGTTTTTTTTTCAATGAAAATGACAGGCGATATATATATATATATTTTTACAAATTTAGTCAAATGTGAAAAAAAAAAAATGTGCCTTCCCAAGAGCAAATTAGCCCTTCAGCAGACATAAGGTTTGGTAACCCACTGGCCCTGCTGGTATACCAGCCCTGGTGCCCTTTTGTATTGGTTCAGTCATGCCATGCCTACCCGAGGAGGAGCCCTCACACCGGGGAGCTGGTTGGCTTTTCAGAATGTCTAATCTTTTTGTTATTCTCAGCAGGAGGGAAATATGGCTCATTTCAATAATTTAACCTCCCATCCCAATATATGGTTCTCTGAACTCTGTCACCTCTGTACATCCCCCGAGAGAAGGGGTATAAATGGGGGTCTGCCTGGGGAAACGTCCTTCACCTCCCCTAGAAGTCAGGATAAAAGAATCCTGTATCCATATTCTCTCCAGATGCATGTTGGCATAATTTACGTGATGCAGCTTTGGACAGAAAACAGGAAAAGGTAAGTATGTGTTAATTAAGATTAACATTACTTCTAAACTTGTGAACTTTGTAAGCTTCTGAAAGGGTGCATGCTTAATTCTTCCTTGATTTTTGTTTTAAATGGGGTGAAGGCACTATTTTTTTAAAATATCCCCACCCTAAATCTTATCTACCCATAAAACCTATAAAAAGTGTAGGGGCTAGTAATGCCAGGGCTCAATTGCTGAACTGCTGCCCCCAAAGTCCTAGGCAGAACTAGCACTTATGGCCTGCAGCACAGGTCCGGTCCAGTACCGCGCCCATACTATCAGGTTCATTTGCATCACCCCAGCTATTATTGGTGTGGGTGATGGTATTGAACTGGTACAGGAGTCTTAATTAACTGGTACTTACATTTCCCAGTCCTCTGTCTCACGCTGCATCATTGAAAATGATGCGGGTAGGGCATCTAGAGGTGAAGACTCTCTAAAATTTCTCCCATGTGATTTACATGTCACAGGGTGGGAGGGGGTGGAAGGGGGAAATCTCCCCCTCCATACCCCTCCTTTTAAGTATAAAGTCACATGGGGTGAATCCTCAAAGGCCCCTTGTCTGAGGTATAAAAGTTTCACTCCCCTGACCTGTCACTCCTGGTAGCCAGGATGGAACGAGGGAGACCTGTGTCCCCCCCATTCTACAGATGGTGGTGGGGGGGGGGCACTGAAGAGCCCTAAAGAGGAAGAGGAGACCAGATGCTGGACTATGAAGACCTTGCCGGACCATATGAGGACATCATATGGCGGGGACAAAAGAAACATTTGGAACACTGGGGCTGTGGATAAGCCGGTGCTCATCAGTATGTCTGGGTGCCGGAGTGAGCCACAAAAACACAATTCTGTGATACTCACCTGTAGAACTGGTTTTGCTTTCAATCCATTTGAGGCTGTCCCTTAATCATTACACCTGGGTAATTCCTCCCTGTAGGGCGTGACTGCAGGATAAAAAAGGTGTGGCCCCTCCCGGCCCCATAAATAGCAGCTGCCTCTAATCAAGTCCAGTAGTTAAAAAGCAGTAAATAATATACCCAGAGGCAAGGCCGGGAGGCCCAAGTCTAGGAGACAATGTTACCTCACACCACTCCGTGTGATTTCTCTCAAAAAAATGTTCTTCTCTTATCTCTTTTTTCTCCTTACAATGCCAAATGATATAATAAATGGAATTAACACCATAAAAAAGGCATCAAGGATAATGAACCCCAAAAAAGGGCGGGTCGGACGGCCTGGAATGGATTGAAAGCAAAACCAGTTCTACAGGTGAGTATCACAGAATTGTGTTTTTTCTTCCAATCCATTCCAGGCCATCCCTTAATCATTACACCTGGGACATCCAACAGCAGTGTCTGTATATGGGCGGGATCCTCAACGCGGAACAGCAGGTAGTTCAAATCACTACAGCCTGAAGAACCTTATGACCAAAACAGCGTCAGCTGAGGCCCTAACATCTACCTTGTAAAATTTGGTAAATGGATGAACTGAAGGTGAAAGCTTTACAACCTCTTCCACCGAGGCCTGATGCTGAAAGGCCCAATGCCTCTAGTGGAATGAGTTATGATCTGAAAAAGGGGGCTCCTTCCCCCTGGCAGAGTAGGCTCTTACCACTGCCTATCTAATCCACTTGCTGATAGTGGATTAGCTGGTGGAAGCCCCTTTCTAGGGCGTTCCAATATGACAAATAGAAAAACCGAGAATCCGAAAGGATTCTGTAGCAACCATGTAATATCTTATGGCTCTGACTACATCCAAAAATGAAGATCCCCTTTCTTTGAATTAATCAGAACTGGGCATAAGGGAGGTAGAACTACCTCCTCGTTAAGGTGAAAAGGAAAAAATTCAGGTTTAAACTGAAAAAACACCTTGTCTCTGTGTAACTCAAAATAAGGAGCCTTCATACATAAAGCTGCTAATTCAGAAACTTGACGCACAGAAAAATTCTCCTTGAGCGTCAAAATGCTCAATGAAGAATTAAAGGTTCTGATAAGTCTATTGTCAGCGATAGACTTCTGGAAAAAAATAGATAAGGCCGAAACATGACCCTTGAGGGTGCTCAACTGGAGGCCCAACTCTAAACCATTATGCCGAAATTCTAAAATTCTGGCGACAGAATATCCTCTGCAAAAAACTTCCTGGAGTCACCCCAGGAGATGAAAGCCCACCAGACCCTGTAGTCAAACCTGGAAGATGTCTTCTTCCGGGCCTGGATCATGGTGTGCTTAACCTTGACCAATAAACCCTTGGATCCGCTCACATTAAACATGCTCCTGGGCTTGAGCGGATCCAAGTGCGCTGATTGGAAGAGTGACAGCGCAAGTGCCATAGCACCTGGAAGAGGTGAGTTCGTTTAGGGACCTGGGGGGGTTGCACACAGTGGGGCACCCTGGTCGGGTAGCCGCCAGGGCAAGGGCCAAAACCGAGGACAGACAAAATCCTGGGTTTTGGTCCACTCTTGAAAGGTACCCCAACCTTGGCAACTTGTGATTGTGCCTGGATGCAAATAGGGCCCCATCCGGACAACCCTAATGGGGGCAAAGGGCTTGGAAGATCCTCTGACCTTCTTCCTGACATCCCAATAGTAGGAGTACTTGACAAATGACTCCTGTTTGAAAGCGATGCAGAACAGAGGTTCTCAAGGCTTCTGCTTTCTGCAGACTTTGAGGATGCCCTTGACCAAAATAACCTTGTGGATGGTCAGGCTGCAAACTGCTGGAGCCGTCCCCCACCCGCCCGGGTGCCCCTTCATGCCTGGGTGGACTTAGCTGGAGGCTTAGGCTTGGCTCCCCAAGCGGTAACCCGGCTGATTCCGGGCCCTACCTCTGCCCCAAAAATCCCCTTGGGAACCTGAAAGAAAGGAACCTCTACCACCCCGAAAGGACTGGTATGATGAGGACTTCTGAAAGGACCGAGAAGAACTCCCCCTCTGAGGAAGCTTGCCATCCTTGACCATTGAGATCAAGCTGTTCCCCAAAAGGCCGGCTCCCTAAAAATGGAAGATCCGTAAGAGACTTCTTGGTGGCAGCATCAGCTGACCATTGCTTCAGCCATAAGGAGCGGCGTAAGGGAACCAGAAGAGCAGAGGTTCTGGCACCTAGCTTGACCACATCATCCATAGCAGTGATAACAAAGTTATTAAAATCTAAGCAAGCTCTGAACTCCTTGCAAACCTGAGCATTTCTGCTAGATTTAGCTCTGGCCATACGCTGTTTTACCTTTTTCCTCAAAGCCAAAGAAACAATAGAAGCGGCACAAGCAGGGTGCAAGAGCGTACCCACCGTGGCATGGTGAGCCAACTGATCCATTCGCCTTTCAGTAGGATCTCTTAAAAAGGGATCCTAGGGACAGAAGGCAATTTGTTAGGTTTTTCCCATTCCTTTAACACTATCCTGGAAAAATGGGATTGTTCAGGAAAAACCCGCCTCTGTTTCTCGGGCCTATATAAATCACCTTTCCTCCTCTTGACAGCCTCAGGAGGGGAAATATGCAAGGTTTCAAAAACAGAGGAAAGTAATCCATCTGTTTCCTCTGGGAGCATAGAATCCTCATCGGATGAAAACATATTAGAATTATTGTCCTCACCGGAGAGAACTCACCTTCTGAGAGTGTTTCTTCAACCATCTTTTCCCAGAACCAAGAGAGGCATATAAATCCTCCTCAGAATAAACGGGTTCCAAATGTTTTCTCTTACCAGAGGCCTTCTTGGGGGCTACCAGTAAGAGTTGTTTCTCCAGGTTAGCCATTCTGAATGCCATGTCTGACTGAGCCCCAGTGCCTTCCCCTTCCCTAGGGGCTGACTGAGGAGGCTGAGCTTCAGAAGGGGCCATATTTAATGAAGACTAGATACTGTGGTAATAGTCCAATTATGATTGGAAACAATTCCATTGGCGCAAGCGGAACAAACTGTGCTGAAACCCCCCAAGGGATTTCACCTGCACAAAGGGCAGAGCCTGTTTTGTCCGAGTGGGAGACCCGACTCACCATCCCCCGATGCCTCCATCATGGTGATTTTTTTTTTTTTTTTTTTTTAGTAAGCCAAAGAGATTTTTAAAATCCTAAGCTTAAAACCAATCCCCCCAAAAGGGACTGGGAGGAACCACAACCCCTCTTATCCTTCTTCCCACAATCTAAAAAACAAAAAGGGGGAAAATCCTAATTTATTACACTTAATTTTTTTTTAAATTAAAAAAACACAAATATGGTTAAAATCACAATAAAGAAATAACATTAATGGATGAAAAAGATAAAATCCGACAATCCACTTACCCCTCCATGGAAAACCAGAACCTGAACCGTGACCCAAGCCCTGGGGAGCGACCGGCCTGAGCCGCGGAGCTAAGCGGGGACCCGCGGCCGGCGCGACCTGCCGAGGTCTCGGGGAGCCTCCGGCCCGAGCCATGGGGACCCGCGGCCGACACGACCCATCGGAGCCCCGGGGTGTATACGGCCCGAGCCGTGGAGCTGAACGGGGACCCGTGGCTGTCGTGCCCCACCGGAGCCCCGGGATGTATATACGGCCGAGCCACGGAGCTGAGCCGAGTCGCGGGGCCATTCCAGCGGACCCGCCGCAGTCCCGGGGAGCGTCGCCCCCAGCATGCTGCAGCGGCTAGAGAGTGGCCCAGTGGAGACTTCCAGGCGGCAGAGGGCCGCATCCCCGCTCTCAAGTACCTGTAAGCCGGTCAGGACACAGGCGGCGGCAGTGGAGCCCTCACTGCTGCCTCTCTCAAAATGACGTCAGAATAGAAAAAACACACGTGGGAAGAAGGGAGGGTAGTACATAAAAATATGCACAGTTCCTCAGCAGGTTCACAGACTAAAACCTTAAAGAAAGCCTGCAGCCCTGAGCGTATAACACTCAGAAAACGCACCAGACCCCGGCACTTCACCTTACCTTCATGGACCCAAAAACAGCAAAAGCTGGGGAAGCATAGAGTTGGGTCAGAGAGATCCGTGGGAATAAGGCTGTGCAGGAAGCCGACAGGGTGTATCCCCCATTTGCTGCCAGTATTTAACCTTGAGCGACCTTCACAGTCCAGCCAACTGCAAGAATGAAACTGAACTTGATTAAAGGCAGCTGCTATTTATGGGGCCGGGAGGCCCTAGAGGCAGGAATTACCCAGGTGTAATGATTAAGGGACGGCCTGGAATGGATTGGAAGAAAAATGCTGTGCATGTGGCTGCAACCTGTTAAAGCATTGTAGCATCAGATGACAGGGAAGGTTTGTGGCATCCCAAATCAGAATGCCACAATAGGAGGCAGTCAACCGTCCCTGGACTCTTTGAGACTTTTTTACTGATATCACATTTGATTACATATAGTAGTATATGGTCTAATTAAGAAACTGGTTGGAAACCATGAACTGGATTTTCTGAAGACAAATGGTCAATGTATGTATTAAGATTCACAGTTGCACATACAGTATGGATAAGATGAGCCTTATTTCTACTAGCCTTTTACCCCTGGAGAAGGCAGGCAAGGGAAAGTAGTGTAAAAGCTATAATTGCATAAGAACTGTTAAATTACAAACACACGTATCCTTTCTTTAATCTAAAAAGGACCTAGAGCCATTTTGTCCTCCACACACCGGGCATCCAGGTTTGGGTGCGCCTTCACTTAAGCACAGGAAATGTCCAAAAATAAGATGATTTTCACTCTTACACATTTCCGGATCACTGGCAGTCACTTTCATGTCACCGCAGGCAAACAATAAGGACTTTATTATTGTATACTGATAGCGCTCAAACAAAAGCAGCACTCTTATAAGGATGAGCACCAGTCCATATAGGTATTAGCCCGTAATATAGGGTGTGCCACCTGGTACTTACAATCGAACTGATAGGGGGCCCCACAACCCCCCAAAAAACACCAGGACACAAAAGGCACCACCCAAACGTTATCCTTAAAAAATTCTTGACTAGATTATTATAGCAAAATACATATATATACACACAATTTTTAAAAAACAATTAAAAAACACACAAGACTCTGGTAAACACCAGGGGGCACTTTTGGCAAGCTAATCCCTCTACAATAATACTAGTGACAATTAATATTAATTAGAAAACACATTCCACATTCCTATACTCGCTAATTCAATTATATATATAAAGTGCATCAAAGTAACATCAACTGTGCAAACAATGCAATAAAGTGCTAAAAGGTGCAATGATGTTAACCCATCTATGAGGACAGCCGAGTGGAAAAAAGACAGTCAGATCAACAAACATGTGAACATCTTACATCACCATATCAGAAGCTTGCAAACAGCGCCGCACCCCGGACCCCACCGACGCGTTTCGTAATGGAACTCCCGTTACTTCCTCAGTGGTCCTGATGGTCCCTCCCATAGCCCCTCTTATACTCACCCTCAACGCTCCAATGTTAGCCGCAAGCGCCGCCGCACACACCCCGGCCGGAAGTGCGTGGGCGGCCCCAGCCAGCAGCAGAAATCTGTGGCCGCCCGATGCACTCTGGCCGGAAGTGCATCAGCGGCCCAGCTGCTCTACGGCAACCAACGATGAATGGAACGCAAGGGGATGAAAAGCCTGCATTTGCTCTTACAAATATATATAACTGTAAACAAGGCTAGCTGGGGGGTTGCCTGCACCATGCATAGCACACGTATCTAGGGAACCCCATTTGCTGCCAGTGGCTATGCTGGACATGCATGTGGCACAGTATTGGGGACTGGGTGAATATTTAGCCAGGTTGCCTTAGGAGTGGAGGTTGTAGATGCCTCAAGAGCTACTTCAGAAAAAAATGTTTTGTGCTTTCCACTTTCAAAGTGCTTTTTGTAAACAGTTTTTTCATATTTTTTTTAAAACACACTTTAACATTTTAAAATGTATTTGACTTAAAAAGAAATAATTATAGTATAAAAAAGTTCTCACCAGTATTTAATGCTTGTTTAGACACCCGAAGTACAGCCCCTTTATTTTTAGAGCTACTAATGCAATGAGCCTGAATGAGCAGAAAACACAAAAAACAGGCACGCCACAACTTGAACATCTTTAGGCAAAATAATGCAGAAATAAAAGACTGTAGGGGAAACACAAACAAAAAATATTTATTAAAAAAATTAACATTACATGCAAAATGTAATTAAGAATCCTATCGGCTATACATTTTGATCAATATTTATTAAACATTCCAAATGTGTCCTGAAAAAATGGCCAGCTTAGTAATATATCATATGGCTGCCTAGAGGTTTATTTAAGTGGCTTAAGCATTTACTCAGAATGCCTCATGAAACTGGACCCATGTTTCAGCAATGTTACAGCTAGATAATTTAGACAGGGAGAGGCAGTAGCTGCAGTGCAGAAAAGTTCGGGACAGAGAAAATGTTAATTATTGTCCTTTTCAGGATAGTTAGGTAAGGAGATGAGGCTCTTATAGTGAGGGGCAGCTAGTCATTATAATTAATTGCACTTTTCAGGGCAGTGTCATTAACTGCAAGTGTATACTCATACCTTCTTCTACTGCAGTGCTGGCCACTGCAAGCATATACACATACCAACTTCTACTGCATTTTGTATTTTTTTATTTTATGTTATTATTTTAGGTACCTTCCCTGCTGTATTTTTTGCAGGCAGTTTTCACTGCTATTATCCACATTTTGCAGCCCTCTAACCCTTACTACCCCCATTTTCAAGCTATTTTTGGGTCATTAAATTCCTAAATTTCATTTCAGGTCAAGTTCAGGTACCTGAAACAATACATTTGTTCTAAGCTTGCCGAACTCAACTGTCTATGGGTTCACGCAACACTATATATGGGTATTGTAATTTATTCCCCTATCCAGGAATGCATTGCATCAGATGTTCTATAAAAATGTATTGCATTAGTATACATACTGTAAGTGCAAGTCTAATATTATTAGAAATTTATTTTAGATTCCTGTTATTTTAGATTTATATATATATATATATATATATATATATATATATATATATATATATATTTATATATTTATATCTCATTGTATTGCTGTATTTTTCAATTGATGGACCACCAAAAGAGTTGGGGGAAATGCCTGTGCATCCTATGGAGCAAATGTAGCCCACTTACCTTTGCTTACCTTCACGGCACTCCCACGCCGCTGATCCCCCCTGCATCTGATCCTGCAGCCATTGTTCTGGTGGGTTGCAGGAGGAGGATTAAGATGGGCGCTTGAGTACTAGGTGAGTGTGCCCTGCGTTGTCTAAGTGCAGTTGTCACCATCTCTGCCACACTGCCTATTATAGCTGATGTGGGGGGCGGAGTTCTGCCCACAGCCTGTTATAGGGGATGAGGCTGGATTCTGCCACTTCCTGTTATTCGGTTCATGAAGGGGAATATTTTAGCACACTATTAGGCTCAGAAGATTTTTTCTTATTTTAGTCCTCTAAACCCTTAGCTTCTTATGGAGCTTAAATTTCGGCATGATAGGTGATAGAGCCTCTGAGAGTTACTTTCACTGAGCGCACAATAAATTGATTAAAAAAATAAACAGTCTATGGGAATTTCCTTGCCAATATATATGTATATGTATGAGCGGGTTGGTTGAATTTATTTAATTTGGTTATAATATTAGTTTCTCAATGGGTGATGGAGGCCTAATTAGGGATTGCCCTGCACAAAATGGGCTAGGGAAAGTACGCAAAACAATAACAGAAAAAAAATTAAAGAAATACACAAATTAAGAAAAAAATAAATACATTCATTCATCAACATATACATACATGAATAAATATATACATCAATCTATAATTATATATATCAATAAATATATGCATCAATCTATATACAATTTTTTTTTTCTACAGATGTCAGAGGCTGGGGGGTGAAGATATGGCAGTTTAAGTGTAAGAGGAGGAGTTAGCAAACACTTTAACCAGTCACTCAGGAGCAAGTTCTGTGGGATCCATGACTGGTTCTACTTGAGGAATGTAAGGATGTCCACGTTGGCTGTGGATAGGCAGATCTTCTTGTCGGTAATGACACCCCCTGCAGTGCTGAGCACACATTCTAACCAGCACCTCCAAGGCATAGAGGGCAAACTCTGGTCACGGGTCCAATTTAGCGACCCAGAAATTAAACGTGGAGGACCCATTGTTCAGTACCAGGAGACAAGTGGACAGGTAGTAATCCACCATGTGAGGCAAAGTCTGCCTCCTGTTACTACGAGCTGAATTTGATGGTGGTCAGGGCCATATTTACCACAAAGCAAACATAGGCATATGCCTAGGGCAGGACTTGCAGACAGGGATGGGGATGGAGCAGCAGCCAACCACAATTTAACTTTTTATTACATTTTTTGTTATTGTAGCAGGTGCTGCACGCTAGCCTGCTGTTTTTTCATGAATGCATTGTGGGATCAGCAGAGGTATCACCCCTGCTGCCACAACTACTAAATCAGCATTGCAATTATGCAGGAAGAAAAAAGCCTGAGAATGTCACTGTTAGTGAATCACCAGATAAGAAAACAATAAAAGTCAATGGCACTTTTTTACTCTTGAAAAAGGTATTGAACTTTTTACCTGTAGTAAAAAGCTGCCATTGATTTGCATTGTCTCCCTATCTGGTGATTTACTAACAGTGACATTCTCAGGCTTTATGCTCATGAATTGAATTTTTTACTACCATGAGAGTTTTTTTCAACTCTTTGTGAATCAAGGCCTATGTTACAAAACTAAGCAGATCCATATTAGTCATGATATAATCATACACAAGTATAAACATAACAGATTTAAAGCTCTATAGTGCATGATATGCCTGTGAGGCCAGTGTGAGCCGCCCTGATCTGTCACCACATCCACAAGCAAGTGTGGTGCATGCAAGGATATACTGACAGGGACAGGATGAATGCAGCCCACAATGGCGCTCACAGGCTCGATAATAGACCCATATCAAAAGTAAACATACAAAAAAATAATAATTATGCAAAAAACTGTGTAAGTAACCCACCATAAGGTGGATCCAAACACCATTATAACACCTATTTCCTCTGGAAAAAAAACTCTTGGTGACAGGCTCTATCTTAAAGTGGACCAAAACCCAGGATTTTTACTATTCTGAGTTTTGATCCACTCCCCGGGGCACCCCGATCGCGGGTGCCCCTATGCGAAACCCCCCAGATCGCCAGCATCAACTCACTCTACTGAGGTGGCGGACTGTGGGACACACTTATTGTAAGACTCCATCCAAGGGTTGGGGGTTAACTTTGTGTGTATGGGGGGTACATTTTTCTGAGTTTTGGGGTATTTAGTGGACCAACTACCAGCGCCGTCTGATCCAGGATGCCCCCATTGTGCCAGCCTCCCAAGTTCTCCAGGAATCACTGACCTCACTCACCATGAGCACAGCCATGCCTCCCTGTAACTGAGGCTGGGGACGAGAGCATGCCACACACAACAGGGAGATCAGGGATGTGGCTGCTCCTGTAATCCCATGCCAGAGCTTTCGTTCAAATGGTGCTTTATGCCTTACATTAAAATGCATTGCAGTAAGCTCTAATTGGACGAGAGCTCCTGAAAGTTTTTGGGGTAAACTGGGGGGTTTCATACAGCGGGGCATTCCAAATCTGAATGAGCCCTACAAAAGGACCAAAACCCAGGATAGTGAACATACCGGGTACTTTAAAGTGGAACAAACCCAGTGTGGCTATCCCTAGGATCTAAACAAATTAGGATGCCCCACTGTGAAACGCCCCAGGTCTTCCGTATTCATTTACCTTACCTTCCCCGATCCAATGGTGCATGTGCCTGCTCTCATCCAATCAGAGCCATTGTTTCCAATGCAGCAGTTTGATTGTTTCCAACTGGGGAGCAAGAGCGGACACATCCCCAGCATTCTCAGGATGTGCACAAGCTTTTCAGATGGGCTGGGACAGGAGCTTGTGCTGCTGAGTTGTACTGGGCGATCTGGTGGGTTTCACATAGTGGGGGGCACAGAACAAACCTAGGATAGTTAAAATCCTGGGTTTTGTTCTACTTTAAAGAGGAACAAAATCTAGAAATGTGATGCCATGTGTGCCATGTAATCTATGACTGCCTCAATTTGTTCTGGCCTCAAAACTCTGCAAGCAGTACTGGGGCCTACAAAAATGTGCTTCAAATCCAAGCACCTGCTTACACCAGAGGAAGGTGTAGCAGGAAAGGATTAAAGATGTCCTCTTCTTGCAGCACCAGTGACAAGACAAGCACCAGCTCCATGACTACCAGCAGCAGCAGAAGCACCACGGCCATGTCCTTGTGCCTTATTTGCTGCTTTTTGCCTTGTTACCTGAAGTTACAGCGACACACTCACCCAAGTGATTACAGATAGCTTCATAAGGGGAAATTCTCTCCCCAGTAAATAGTGATAGGTTTGGTATATGGGGGCACTCTCACCCCAGTCTTTACAGATAGGTTTGGTATATGGGAGTACACACTCGCCCCAGTCTTAACAGATAGGTTTGGTATAGGGGGACACAATCACCCTAGTCTTTACAGCTAGGTTTGGTATATGGGGGTACACACTCACCCCAGTCTTAACAGATAGGTTTGGTATAAAGGGGTACACACTCACCCCAGTCTTTACAGCTAAGTCTACTATAAGAGTACACAGTCACCCCATTAATTACAGATAGATTTGTTATATGGTTTTGGTATAAAAGGTACATACACACACACACCATTCTTTACAGATAGATTTGGTATATGGGGGTACACACTCACCCCAGTCTTAACAGATAGGTTTGGTATATGGGGCCACACACTCACCCCAGTCTTTACAGCTAAGTCTGCTATAAGAGTACACATTCACCCCATTAATTACAGATATATTTGTTATATGGGCGTACACTAGCTTTTAAGGGTGCACACTCACTCCAGTCTTAACAGATAGGTTTGGTATATGGGGTACACATTTACCCCAGTGTTTCCAGATAAGTTTGGAATTTGACAACATTTCAAGTAGGCTGGCAATTAAAAGGGTTGAAAGTAGCTATGCATGTTGGGTATTGTTCTGCTCGGGGGACCTTGCGCTTTCAGATTTAACTTGTTTTTTATTGTTTGTATATTGATATTTTAGGAAAAGATGTTTTTTTATTCTGCTTTTTTATACATTTTTAGGGAAACCCTGTGCAACCAAAGAATTCTTTGAGGGATTACTTCCAGAAAGATGAGCCCACTACAACAAGCTGAGTACGCCTAAAAAGCTTAATGTATGTAATTTCAGAGAATATATGGTTTGTGGGGAGTATTCCAAATGCAAAGGGTTGTTTTGGTAGAAAAAGAGCAAGTTGCACACTTTGTTTTCAGAGCTGAAATTTTCAAGTAAAATTATTCTTACGCACATGCTTTACTTTGGAGTGTTTGCCAACTCTTCCCTTGACAGTACCCATGCTTGTTGGGTATAATTCTGTTCAGGGGATGTTGCTTTTTCAGATTTAACTTGTTTTTTCTTGTTTGCATATTGTTTTTTTAGGAAAATGTGGCTTTGATTCAGTTTTTTTATTCTTTTTTTTAGGAAACACCTGTGCAACCAAATAATTTATTGAGGGATTAATTCCATAAAGCTGCCCGCATTTCAACAATCCTGGTACGCCTAGAAAGATGAGGTGTGTACTTCCAGAGAATATATAGTTTGTGGGGGGTATTTCAAAGGTAAATGGTTGTTTTCTTGAAAAACTGCAAAGTGAGCATAGCGCATAGCACAGTTGTATTTCATCTGAAATTCTCCTAAAGCGCTGTTTTGGGGGAGGGGGGAGTCTCCTGGGCAGGAAAGGGTGTCTACCAATGCATATGTGGTACTGTTGTAACCGGAAGAAATGGGGCTTCTAAACGCAATAAGGTTTTATTGACAAACTACACTAAACACAAAACACTACATATTTTACCCAAAAATATTGAGAATACACCTAAAAAATGACAAGCAAGACATTTCATGTTAAAGGCAAGACTCTGCTGAAAAAATAATAAAATTTCCCTGGGAAAACCCTGGAAATCCCTTCAAAAATCACAATCAAACATATGGAGTGCAAAATAGTCTTTCAACAAGGGTAACAGGAAATCCAAGGTTAAGGTAATACCATTTATTGGCTAATTCAATAAGATTGAAAATGCAAGATTTCGAAGCTGTTGAAGCTTCTTCTTCAGGCATAATACAAGTCTGTAACTTAGACACACATTTATACAGAAAACTACAAAGGAGTGACAATTGTTTTTACACTGAAACACATGAAAAATAGCAAAGTTGTAAAATCGTATGGCCGCAAGATAAGAATCAGGGGGGTTATAACAATTAACCCTTTAAGTGCCAGCCTACCTGGAGTTTTTGTCACACTCTGTTGCCAGACCATTTTGCACTATTTTGCGCTCCCCATGTTCAAATGTGATTTTTGAAGGGATTTCCAGGGATTTCCCAGGAAAATGATATATTGTTTTTTTCAGCAGAGTCTGGGCTTTAACATGAAATGTCTTGTTTGTCATTTGTTAGGTGTATTCTTAATATTTTTGGGTGAAATATGTGCAAAAAAAAAAAAAAAAAAATTTTTACATATTGTAGTTTTTTTTGGAATAAAAAATGTAAGTTTGTCAATAAAATCTTATTGCGTGTGAAATCCCAATTTCTCCCGGTTACAGCGGTACCACATATGTATTGGTAGACACCCTTTCCTGCCCAGGAGACTCCCCCAAACTGAAACAGCGCTTTAGGAGATTTTCAGATAAAATACAACTATGCTATGCAATATGCGCACCTTGCGGTTTTTCCAGAAAAACAACCCTTTACATTTGAAATACCCCCAACAAACTATATATTCTCTGGAAGTACACACCTCAGGCTTTCTAGGCGTACCAAGCTTGTGGATGTGGCCATAGTTTTCTGGAAGTAATCCCTCAACGTAATCTTTGGTTGCAAAGAGTTTCCCTAAAAAAAGGATAAAAAAGCAGAATCAAAGCCACATTTTCCTAAAAAAACTATATACAAACAAGAAAAAACAAGTTTAATCTGAAAACGCAACATCCCCCGAACAGAACAACACCCAACATGCATAGGTTCTGTCAAGGGAAGAGTTGCCAAACACCCCAAAGTAAAGCATGCGCATAACGGTCATTTTACTTGAAAATTTCAGCTCTGCAGACAAAGTGCGCACCTTGCGATTTTTCAACCAAAACAACCCTTTACATTTGGAATATCCCCCATAAACCATATATTCCCTGAAAGTACACACGTTAAGCTTTTTAAGGGTACCCAGCTTGTTGTAGTGGGCTCATCTTTCTGGAATTAATTCCTCAAAGAATTCTTTGGTTGCGCAGGGTTTCCCTAAAAAATGTATAAAAAAGCTGAATAAAAAACACCTTTTCCTAAAATATAAATATGCAAACCAGAAAAAACAAGCTAAGTCTGAAAGCGCAAGGTCCCCCGAACAGAACAATACCCAACATGCATAGGTACTATTAACCCTTTTAATTGCCAGCCTACTTGAGATTTTGTCACCCTCTGTTGACAGGCCATTTTCCCCATTTTGCGTCATGTTTTGCGACATGTTTTGCGCCATTTTTGCTGTAACTTTCAGAAAAATTATATATATATTTTTTGCAGCAGAGTTTAGACTTTAACATGAAATGTCTTGTTTGTAATTTTTTTTTTTTTTTTTTACAATATTATTAAGTGAAAAAAAAAATAAATAAATAAAAAAATTTTTTTAGAAAATTGACTCCTTTATTTTAAATAAAAAATGTATTTTATTAAGGAAAATCATATTGCATGTGAAAGCCCCATTTCTACCGATTAGAACGGTACCACATATTTATCGGTAGCCCCCCGTTCCTGCCCAGGAGACCCCCCTAACTGAAACAAGTATTTTATAACATTCACAAAAAAAATACAAAAACCATCCACACTACAAAGGGTTAAATCGGGAAAAAAAATGACATAGGGTCCCCCCTCCCAGGGGAGGGAGACCCCATTTTTTTTTTTATTTTTAAGGGTTAAAAACCCTTAAAAATCAAAAAAAAAATTGACGTGGGGTCCCCCTTACCCAAAGTAACCAGCCCGGGACCAGCTATGGGGGCTTGTAGGCACAGAGTGGGGGGGCCAGCTTTTGTGGCCCCCCCACCCTGCAGCCTACGAGCCCACATAGCCCATGTGGGCCCGGGCTCTTCTGCCCCCCCCTGGCCTTTGGGGAGGCAGGTAATGGGGGTGCCGGGGGTTAATGGCAAGCCACCCGCTAGCGCAGGTGGCTTGCCATCCCCCCAGCCTTGTGAACTGGTATAGGGGTCATGGACCCCTTACCAGTTCACAAGGGGTTAAAAGTAAATAATGACACAGACACACATAAAGAAAAAAATATTTTATTAATTTTTTTTTTTTTTTACACTGTACTCACCTCCCATCCATCCTGGAGCACTCTGTCCCTCGGCGATCACTGGCTTCTGCTCACTTGCTAGAAGCCTTTTATAGCTGCTGGATGACAGATTACAAAGGGTTAATCAAAAAAAAAAAATGACATAGGGTCCCCCCTCCCAGGGGGGGCGGACCCCATTTTTTTTTGATTTTTAAGGGTTAAAAACCCTTAAAAATCAAAAAAAAAATTGACGTGGGGTCCCCCTTACCCACAGTAACCAGCCCGGGACCAGCTATGGGGGCTTGTAGGCACAGAGTGGGGGGGCCAGCTTATGTGGCCCCCCCACCCTGCAGCCTACGAGCCCACATAGCCCATGTGGGCCCGGGCTCTTCTGCCCCCCCCTGGCCTTTGGGGAGGCAGGTAATGGGGGTGCCAGGGGTTAATGGCAAGCCACCCGCTAGCGCAGGTGGCTTGCCATCTCCCCAGCCTTGTGAACTGGTATAGGGGTCATGGACCCCTTACCAGTTCACAAGGGGTTAATAGTAAAAAAATGACACACACACAGAGAAAAAAAAATCTTTATTTTTCTTTTTTACACCATACTCACCTCCGATCCGACGTCCCTCGCCGCTGTCACTTCACTGACAGATGCCGGTGGTGATCGGCGCAGGGCGGGTGACAGGCGAGGGGGCTCCGATCGGAGCCTCCTCACCTGACACCCGCTCTGCTCCGATCACCACCGGCATCTGACAGATGCCGGAGCTCGGAGGGGGTATAGGAGGAGCGGGATGACGTCATCCCGCTCCTCCCACAATGGGCGGGGCTAAGCGGCGGCGGCCATCGCCGCCATTACAAGAGGTGAGGACCCGGAAGAGGGTCCTCACCTGAAGACTGCGCAGCCCAGGGGGGGGATCGGACCCCCCCCTGGTGAAGAGGAGACCCGGACAGAAGGCTCGGGCGCGGAGGTGAGTAAATGACAGTTTTATTTTTTTTTTTTACAGCGGCGATCGGCGATCAGCGCTGGAAACGGGGGGGGGGCGGCTGGTTTCGGGCCCCCCCCTGAAGACGGAGGACGACGGGGGGGCGATCGGATGCCCCCCCAAGGAAGAGGGGACCCCAGGCTTCACAGGGATACCGGAGGTAAGTGATTTTTTTTTTCTATTTTTTAACTGTTTGGGGGAAATGCCAGGCATGTAGTTTCTACGTGCTTGGCACTTAACGGTAGGAGAAGCAACCACGTAGAAACTACGTGCTTGGCATTTAAAGGGTTAATGGTGGGCTGATAAGAATGGAGGGAGAGAGAAAGTGTGTGGAATTTTTATTGCTCTCCCACCAGGCCAGACAGTCTGTTTAATATTAGACCTTGTGATGAGTCTCATCTATTCAAACCATGTCATAAGGACACATAAAATGATTGTCTCTGTTTAGCCCACAGTCCATAGATTTAAAGATTCGGATGCATTTTCACTCCCATTCCAATCTCTCCTTTTGTGAGCGGAAGCCCCCTTTGAGCACTGTAAGTTTGAGGTCACATAGGCCTTGGCCTGGTCTGCAGAAATGGGCAGCAACAGGCACATCCGTTTTATTATTTTTAATTGTGAACCTGTGCAGATTTAGTCGCTTTCTTAGCGCTTGTTCTGTCTGCCCAATGTAAAATGTTGAGGGGCACTGCACACACATGATACTACATTAGGGGATTTGCATGTGAAATTACCCTGTATTTTGTAATCGTGTTGCATACATGGTGTCTTTATTCTGTCGGTGGTGTAGATGTGTGCACAGGTTTCACACCTTTTCTGCAGGCAAGGCCATGTCCCATTTTGTGCTGGGTTACTTAGGGAGCTCTGTATGCCAACAGAGGAGGATCTGGGAAAATCTCAGAAAGTCTTTCATTCCTGTGTAAAAGGGGTTGGAGCTCCTTCGCAATTTTCCTTAGAATCTCCAGGCATGGATTATATGTGACAACCAGAGGAACACGGTTCTTCTTTTGGGATTCTTTGTACTGCAGGAGTCTGTCTCTGGGGATGTGGAGTGCTTTTTGTAACTGGGCCTCTGTTTCTGATGGTTTGTAGCCCTGCCTAATAAAGTCCCTTTTTAGATTGTCCATATGTGCCTTTCTGTCGATGGTATCAGAACAGATTCTGTTGTATCTGATTCCCTGGCTGAATACGATGGACCTTTTGGTGTGGTTTGGGTGGAAGCTGTTATAGTTAAGGTATGTAGGTCGGTCTGTGGGTTTCCGGTAGATGGATGTTTGTAGGACCTTTCCCTTAACACGTATGGTGTTTGCAAGGAAATTGATTTCTGTTGGTGAATGGGTTTCAAAGGTATTGTGGGATGGAAGTCGTTAAAATTCATGTGGAAGTCAATGAGGTCTTCCTGGCTTGCAGACCAGATTAGGATGTCATCAATGTAGCTAAAATAGGCTATTGGCCTAATGGCACATTGTGATAGGTACTCCTCTTCCAGTTTTGCCATGAATATATTTGCATATTGTGGTGCAAATCTTGAGCCCATTGCCACACCCATCTGCTGCCAGCTATAGATCTTGGCCGAAACAGAAGTAATTGCTTGAGTCAGGATGAGTCAGGATGAAATGTATTATTTTGGTAATCTCATTTGCAGGTAGGTTGTGTTCCTGCAGGTACCTTGCACAAGCAGCTATACCTTGCTTGTTGGGTATAATTCTGTTCAGGGGATGTTGCTTTTTCAGATTTAACTTGTTTTTTCTTGTTTGCATATTGTTTTTTTAGGAAAATGTGGCTTTGATTCACCTCTGTCAGCTGGTTTTATTATAATGTCCTTATTTTCCTTTAAGGTGCTGATGGCCTTTTGTTCCTCCTTTGTAATATTTTGCACCAGTCTTACACCCCGTTGCAGGACTGCGGTTGTGACCCTTTGCCTAAAGGTGTTTATATACTTGTCCAGGGTAGAGTTTTTTCTGGGTCTGGGGGTCCAGGTAGATCTTTTGGTGGGGTTAATATACTCTGGCTCAGATTGAGTAGTGTCCAATCTCTCCTTGTCATGAAAGTGTTCCTTCAGTCGCATTTTTCTGAAGAAGTCCTCCATGTCACTGCACAACTGAATTTTGTCTATCTGTTTTGCTGGGCAGAATGACAGTCCCTTTGAGAGTACAGAAAGTTCAGCTTCATTAGGTTTGTATGTAGATATGTTAAGGATACAGGATATCACCGGTATGTGGGCTACTTTACAATATTTTTACAGAAAAGTACAAAAACTCTTCATAAAAAACAAACAGAAAAAACTCAGACTGAAAGCTGGACTTGTGTCTGCAACACAGAAAGACCAGGAAAGCTGCATCCTTACCTATCTACATACAAACCTAATTGAAACTCACCCATTCACCAACAGAAATCAATTTCCTTGACACCACCATACGTGTTAAGGGAAAGGCCCTACAAACATCCATCTACCGGAAACCCACAGACCGACCTACATACCTTAACCATAACAGCTTCCATCCAAACCACACCAAAAGGTCCATCATATTCAGCCAGGGAATCAGATACAACAGAATCTGTTCTGATACCATCGACAGAAAGGCACATATGGACAATCTAAAAAGGAACTTTATTAGGCAGGGCTACAAACCGTCAGAAACAAAGGCCCAGTTACAAAAAACACTCCACATCCCCAGAGACAGACTCCTGCAGTACAAAGAATCCCAAAAGAAGAACCGTATTCCTCTGGTTGTCACATACAATCCACGCCTGGAGATTCTAAGGAAAATTGCGAAGGAGCTCCAACCCCTTTTACACAGCAATTAGAAACGTTCTGAGATTTTCCCAGATCCTCCTGTGTTGGCATACAGACAACCTCCCAACCTCAGAAAACTTATTGTAAGGAGCTCCCTAAGTGACCCAGCACAAAATGGGATAGAAAAGGTGTGAAACCTGCGCACACATCTACACCACCGACAGAATAAAGACACCAGGTATGCAACACGATTACAAAATACAGGGTAATTTCACATGAAAATCCCCTAATGTAGTATACCTGATCATGTGTGTGCAGAGCCCCTCAGCATTTTACATTGGGCAGACAGGACAAGCGCTAAGAAAGTGACTAAATCTGCACAGGTACACAATTAAAAATAATAAAACTGATGTGCCTGTTGCAGCCCATTTCTGCAGACCAGGCCATGGCCTATGTGACCTCAAACTCACAGTGCTCAAAGGGGGCTTCCGCTCACAAAAGGAGAGATTGGAATTGGAGTCTAAATGCATCCAAATCTTTAAATATATGAGGCTCGATTCAGAGAGACACAAAAATCTTTCGCTTTGGTGCCGTCGTCGTATCATTTTCAAAATTTCCCGCTCTCGTATGAATGTGCGAGCGATTCCAAGCATGCTTCGTAAACCTTCCGTAAAGCGTCCGTCCGCTCGTATGCCAGAGTACGCGTACGAGGATGTCATTTTCAATCGAAAATTTTCAGATTCATTTTCTCAGCTAACAACGTAGCCTTTCGTTTTTGCCCTTTTCCCATCGTATCCTCACACGAATCCTTTCAGTTTCCCGATACATCCTGCTTCACTTTTTCCAAAAATATTCGTCCAGACGAAATTCTTACGAACTTGTGCCTGCGCACTACAAACTTATCTCATTAAAGTGCTCGCATACATAATTTCACCCCCATCACTTATATATAATCCAAAAAAGCTCTACCTAACCACTTAGCGCTATCCTGCCTTTTCCCTTTGTGGTCCTTAAAACGTACCCAAATCACTTAGCGCTTAGGTTCTTCCATTTTAGGTCCCTAAAACTTACCCAAATCACTTAGCGCTTAGGTTCTTCTTCCATTTTCACACCCTAAAACTTACCCAAATCACTTAGCGCTTAGGTTCTTCTTCCATTTTCACACCCTAAAACTTACCCAAATCACTTAGCGCTTAGGTTCTTCTTCCATTTTAGGTCCCTAAAACTTACCCAAATCACTTAGCGCTTAGGTTCATCTTCCATTTTAGGTCCCTAAAACTTACCCAAATCACTTAGCGCTTAGGTTCTTCTTCCATTTTCACACCCTAAAACTTACCCAAATCACTTAGCGCTTAGGTTCTTCTTCCATTTTAGGTCCCTAAAACTTACCCAAATCACTTAGCGCTTAGGTTCATCTTCCATTTTAGGTCCCAAAAACTTACCCAAATCACTTAGCGCTTTGGTTCATCTTCCATTTTAGGTCCCTAAAACTTACCCAAATCACTTAGCGCTTAGGTTCATCTTCCATTTTAGGTCCCTAAAACTTACCCAAATCACTTAGCGCTTAGGTTCTTCTTCCATTTTCACACCCTAAAACTTACCCAAATCACTTAGCGCTTAGGTTCTTCTTCCATTTTCACACCCTAAAACTTACCCAAATCACTTAGCGCTTAGGTTCATCTTCCATTTTAGGTCCCTAAAACTTACCCAAATCACTTAGCGCTTAGGTTCTTCTTCCATTTTCACACCCTAAAACTTACCCAAATCACTTAGCGCTTAGGTTCTAATTCCATTTTCACACCCTAAAACTTACCCAAATCACTTAGCGCTTAGGTTCTTCTTCCATTTTAGGTCCCTAAAACTTACCCAAATCACTTAGCGCTTAGGTTCATCTTCCATTTTAGGTCCCTAAAACTTACCCAAATCACTTAGCGCTTAGGTTCTTCTTCCATTTTCACACCCTAAAACTTACCCAAATCACTTAGCGCTTAGGTTCTTCTTCCATTTTCACACCCTAAAACGTACCCAAATCACTTAGCGCTTAGGTTCTTCTTCCATTTTAGGTCCCTAAAACTTACCCAAATCACTTAGCGCTTAGGTTCATCTTCCATTTAGGTCCCTAAAACGTACCCAAATCACTTAGCGCTTAGGTTCTTCTTCCATTTTCACACCCTAAAACTTACCCAAATCACTTAGCGCTTAGGTTCATCTTCCATTTTAGGTCCCTAAAACTTACCCAAATCACTTAGCGCTTAGGTTCATCTTCCATTTTAGGTCCCTAAAACTTACCCAAATCACTTAGCGCTTAGGTTCATCTTCCATTTTAGGTCCCTAAAACTTACCCAAATCACTTAGCGCTTAGGTTCATCTTCCATTTTAGGTCCCTAAAACTTACCCAAATCACTTAGCGCTTAGGTTCTTCTTCCATTTTCACACCCTAAAACTTACCCAAATCACTTAGCGCTTAGGTTCATCTTCCATTTTAGGTCCCTAAAACTTACCCAATCACTTAGCGCTTAGGTTCTTCTTCCATTTTCACACCCTAAAACTTACCCAAATCACTTAGCGCTTAGGTTCTTCTTCCATTTTCACAGCCTAAAACTTACCCAAATCACTTAGCGCTTAGGTTCTTCTTCCATTTTAGGTCCCTAAAATTTACCCAAATCACTTAGCGCTTAGGTTCATCTTCCATTTTAGGTCCCTAAAACTTACCCAAATCACTTAGCGCTTAGGTTCATCTTCCATTTTAGGTCCCTAAAACTTACCCAAATCACTTAGCGCTTAGGTTCTTCTTCCATTTTCACACCCTAAAACTTACCCAAATCACTTAGCGCTTAGGTTCATCTTCCATTTTAGGTCCCTAAAACTTACCCAAATCACTTAGCGCTTAGGTTCATCTTCCATTTTAGGTCCCTAAAACTTACCCAAATCACTTAGCGCTTAGGTTCTTCTTCCATTTTCACACCCTAAAACTTACCCAAATCACTTAGCGCTTAGGTGGTTCTTCCATTTTAGGTCCCTAAAACTTACCCAAATCACTTCACGGACATCACAATCTTGATTTTGAAATATGTCATTGTCCCCTTCTTTTTTGTAATAGTATTTGTGCAAATAAATGGGACACCATTTTTCAATTTTGTTTTTGTTTATTGCTCAACTGGCATTTTTTTTGGCAATATTTTTGGCAACTTTGGCCAAAACATTTTAAAAACTATATACAATTGTATTTTTTGTGAATTAAAATATATACAATAAGATATTTTTTAAAACATTAAAAACTATATACAATATAAAATATTTTAAAAACAATAAAACTATATACAAAAAACTTTTGGGTTTAACCAATAAAACTATGTACAAATAAAAATATTTCAAAATATACAGGGCCAGGAACCAGGACACTAGTCTTCCTCTTCTGTTGTCCCCAACGTGTCCCGCATCGCCTGCAGATCGGCCACCAACTCAGGGACCCTCCGATTCATCTCAGCAAGTCGTTGTCGTGTGGTCCCTGCAAAAAAATCAGAGAAAAATATTATTGGGAGAACAATACATGTTTCTCACCTGTGGATTTAATGTATTTTAGTAAACAAATTAACTATAAGGCACATATGTCATTACTGAAAGGAATTAAGGTTATGAAGTGGCCACAGGTCATTAAGCTAATTAAGTGGCCACAGGACAGTTGTGCTAGTAATTAAGCTAATTAAGTGGCCACAGGTCACTCTTATATTGGCATTGACTAGGGCATTATGTTTTTTTGTGTTCATGTGAAGTTAGACAGAAATGGCTATAATGCCATGACTACTTACTTGGTTGGTGGCCGAGAGATGGCTCGTTGGGGACAACACCCTGAGGTCCTGGTTCCTGGCTCTGCTGTGAAGAATTGCCTGTAGAAACATGGGCAAAATGGTTAGTTTGGATGTCTGATTCAGCAGTCCTCAAATGTTTTTAGCTAAGTCTGGGTCACATCACTCACCTTCTCCAGGGTCTTGTGGGCTCCTATCTGCTGCCTCCTCACCCACTACCTCACCCGCACCCGAAGCATCTACAAATACAGAATCAAGGATTCAGTTTGGTGATATCAGGAGCTAGCATGTATATGTTTTTGCGTAGACATGAAGAGTGACATACCAGAGGCTCCCGCATGCGTGGCAGGGTACGACTCCCTGCCCACGCTGTGCCGCCCCTCCTCTGTGGTAAGGTCCAGGGGCTGGTCTGAGGAGGCCACAGAGGAGGGGTCGGCCCGTCTCCCTGGAGATCCACCACCTTCACTCCCAATCATGCAGCACTGGTCGGCCTGTGCGCCTCCGGGTGTGGCGAATGCGGTAATCCATTTCCAACACTACCCAAGAAAAGGCATTATAAATAAAAGGCCTAAATTCTGTCGTAGTTACATCTTGCATGCAAGCGCTATGTACTTACTTGGGAAATGGATCCCGAAAAACCTCCGCACCCGGGGCATGTGCAGTCGCTTCAGGTCCGACCAATGCTGCATGATCTGTGTGTGGGTGAAGGTGGTGTCGGTCTGATGCTGGATCTCAGAGATGATCTCCAGGGCGACGTTTCGTTTCTCAAACGAGTTGGGCAGGTAGTCGTACCTGCGCTCCAGCATGGTCTACAAAACAGAAATCAAACATAGCAAGAAATCAGAAATGCCTATCAAGAAGTGGCAACAATACATTCTTTGGTTCAATCACATGAACACATACACACACACTTCTAGCCTAAGTTAACTTTCAAATCTTGTCGTTTGGCACGTGTGTGGCGTGCGCTGGGGTGTGCATGTAGTTTAACCAAATCTTTAGAAAAAATACTTATTGCGCATCCTTAACATGTAGTGCAGCACTTACAAATCAAAGCAAAGTCCTTAAAAGACACTTACGAGCATGATGATCTCTTCTTGTTGGCGGGTGAAGATAGTGGGCGCCATCTTTCTTCTTCTTCTCGGCAGCAGATAAGCACGGCCCCAGCGGTTTCCGGGTTTCGCACGGCCGTGCGAACGGCCGGCCGTGCGCGTAAGCGAACGCGTAGGCGTCACACACCGGATACCTTATTTAAAGGTCCCTGCACACACAGCTCATTCTCTTTGAGAGTCCACCCAAAATGGCACCAAAAAAAAAGATTGCACAGAAGAAGCAGAGCAAGCGGGCTGAGCAGGCCGAGGGTCCGCAAACCAGGTCGCAAGAGCCTAAAGCGAGACTAAGGGCTAGCACCAAGGCTGCGGCAAAAAATGAGGTGGCAGCAGCACAACCAAAGAGCAAGCAAACCAAGGCTGGCAAAACTCATGCCCCACAGATGGGTAAGAGGGGACGAAGCCCCACCCCACCCTGCCCCACATCACCCCCCCACGTGGCACCAAGGCCATAGCCAAAGGCCCCAAACACAGGGCCCGAAGCCGCAGCAGGGGCCCAAGGCGCAGCAGGGGCCGAACAAGGTCCAGAAGCCGCAGCAGGGGCCCAAGCCGCAGCAGGGGCCGAACAAGGTCCAGGTCCAGAAGCCGCAGCAGGGGCCCAAGCCACAGCAGGGGCCGAACAAGGTCCAGGTCCAGAAGCCGCAGCAGGGGCCCAAGGTGCCGCAGGGGCCAAACAAGGTCCAGGTCCAGAAGCTGCAGCAGGGGCCCAAGGCGCCGCAGGGGCCAAACAAGGTCCAGGTCCAGAAGTCGCAGCAGGGGCCCAAGGCGCCGCAGGGGCCAAACAAGGTCAAGGTCCAGAAGCCGCAGCAGGGGCCCAAGGCGCAGCAGGGGCCAAACAAGGTCCAGGTCCAGGAGCCCGAAAATCCGCCAAAGGCCAACGGCCCCCTCCCCCCCCCAGACGTGGCTCAAAAGCAAAGGGAAAAAGTGTGAGCAGATATGCCTCACCCCAGCCAACCACCTCCAAGGCCCCACAGACCCACAGGGCTCCAAGCAGCAGCTCCAGCTCGCCAAGAACCTCTCTTGCTCGCCCACATTCTCCTCCGGCACAGGTTGCCATGCATTCCCCCTATGCCACATCTACACCTGCTACTTCAGGGTCCACCCAGCCCCGAACACCCAGTCCCTTTCCAAGTCCAGTAAGATCCACAGCCAGCCTCCAGTCCTTGAGGTCTCCTCCATCCCCCTAGGCCAGAATGTCACCCCATTTGCCACCAAGCACTGAGGAGCCACAACCACCCCAAAGAGGGCGCAACTTGCGCCGAGGACACTTGGGTGGCCGTTTTGGTGAGTCCCAAACTCTGGCATTGGCTACTGGGCTCACCTTACATTTTGATGAGCTATATGGAAGAAAATCAAAACACACCAGTAAACAGCGCAAAACAGAGATTTTTGAAGAACTCACCAGGCAAGTCAATGCAGCGGGTGAGAAACGCAAAGATATGGAACAGATTCAGCGTAAGATTTCGGACCTGAAATATGCAGTGCGGAAGAAAGAGAGTCTAAGGCGGATGTACAGGTACATAGCTAATGTTTTGGTTTGTATTAGTCTGGTCTCTTCATCAGTGCGCTTAATTATGCTTACTATGTTTTACAGCGAAAAAACTGGCGGAGGTTTCCCAACCAAAATGCGATTTACACCGGCTGAGGAGATGGTTCTGGCCTTAATCCATCCTGTGGCCTTAGAGGACACTTGGGCCAGCAGGACACTGACAACCCACCAATTCCAGCAGGTTAGTAATGTGTGAATGACCCCACAAATGTCTGTAAACATACACATAGGCAGCAAGGGCTAGCTAAACACATGGCTCTAGGGGGTGGCAGCAAGGGCTAGCTAAACACATGGCTCTAGGGGGTGGCAGCAAGGGCTAGCTAAACACATGGCTCTAGGGGGTGGCAGCAAGGGCTAGCTAAACACATGGCTCTAGGGGGTGGCAGCAAGGGCTAGCTAAACACATGGCTCTAGGGGGTGGCAGCAAGGGCTAGCTAAACACATGGCTCTAGGGGGTGGCAGCAAGGGCTAGCTAAACACATGGCTCTAGGGGGTGGCAGCAAGGGCTAGCTAAACACATGGCTCTAGGGGGTGGCAGCAAGGGCTAGCTAAACACATGGCTCTAGGGGGTGGCAGCAAGGGCTAGCTAAACACATGGCTCTAGGGGGTGGGTTTGTTTGGAGTGCTCACTTTGACTAGGGTGTGTCATGTGTGTGGACTGGTAATGTGCAAATTGACACCCACATACATGACGTTTAAGTTAATAGAGGAAAAATATGTAACTTAGGAGTGGAGAAAAGGAATGGGTGCTATGTATTAATTGACAAGCACACGCCACACTAACATCTTTGGCTGTTGGACAATTTTGTAAGAGCTGGGTTAGTTGGCCAACTGATTAAGATGGGTTGCTAGAAATGTTTTATGCCATACAATGTTCCCCACCAGAATCATATTGTAACTGCTTTTTGCCACCTTAGTGTGTTAACTTCATCGCCTTAAAGGGATGTGGCAACTCACACATCAGCCATTAGTTGCATGTTTGTTTGTAGACACATGACCAATGTGTCTAGTCTGGTTTAACAATCCATGCACTAATGTAATGGCATTCCTAGTGAATGCCAAGTGGCCACGTTGTGGGAGGGGCCATTACTGCTTGGCCACGTTTCTTTGCTTAGCATATGTTTTCTTAAACATCAACTATGCATAGTTGTGTGTTTTCATAGCTCTTTTTCTTCTAAAGCAGGCCAGCATCATCCCTCAGCTAGTGGGGACTCCTCTGCCATGTTACCGCTGCCGTCTTCTTCCGCGCTGCATAGGACCCAGGATCCGATGTCTACGGTAAGTGTTTTTGATGCTGTTGTGTATGCATGTAGCTTGCCATGTTTTGCTTGTCTGATTTATATAGGTAGTCCCCACACTGAACCTTTATTTTTTTACATGTCCCCAACAGAGCCACACACTGATGAAGCAAATCCAGGAGCTGGAGGAAGATGGAAGCTTCATTGGAGATTCTGAAGATCTTCCCCTGGGACAGAATCTGCAACTGTCCCAAAATGTTTCTCCGCCAAATCCTCAGCAGCAGAGGGAAGCTGGCTGCATGCTGCCTGCACATCGTGGGCAGCATGCAGAGACTGACCCTCCAGTCCCCAGTTTCAGATCTGCTGCTGAGGATTTGGCGAGCAGACCTCTGGCTGTTGGGGGTCCTCGAGCAACATCATCTGCACGCCCCACAACCCGGGGAATTGGGCGGCGTACTCAGCAACATCGCCCAGTTTCCCAGGGGAGGGGCGTGCAGATGATGGAGTCAGCATGGCACCATGAGAGGCGGCTTTTTCTTTGCCAAAATCAACAAAATCAAGAGCATATTAGGGGCCAATTAGAGTCCCTAAATACTACCTTCAGTGCCGTGCTGACTGAATTGAGGACCCATAACAGCCACATGGCCAACTTGACATCAGAAATAAGGTCAGGCATGGCCGAAATGCACACTAACCAAAGACACCTTTTGGAACAGTTGCAGATTCTGAATGCCACACAGGCCCAGGTTATGCCCGCCCCCCACCAAGTGGCCCAACCTGGGTTCTATGGGCATCACCAATATTAAGGTGTGTTTGGCCTGAATCTGTTCCACATCTTTGCGAGACATCCCCACTGGATTGACTTGTCTGGTGAGGGCTAAAAATCTGCAATTTTGCGCTGCTCTTGCTAGGTTGTTTTTGATTATCCCCCATATAGCTCATTCAAGGCCTGAGGTAGCCCACTAGCCAATGCCAGAGGCCAAGACTCACTGAATCGGCCACTTAAGGTGTTGCGCGGCTGCCATGTGCACAATAACATTTGTGGTGGCTCCTCATGTTTGGCGGCATGATTGGGTGACATTCTGGCCTTAAAAACTAAGACCTTGGACCCTGGCTGTGATTGTACTGGATTTGGATTGGGACTGGGTGTTCTGTTTTGGGTGGCCCACTGACTTACAGGTGTAGATGTGGCCTAGGTATGTTTGCTTTCAACCTATGTCTGTGGAAAATGTGGGCAAGCAGGAGAGGGATTATTTGTGTGCAATTTCCTTTTTTGAAACATGTATTGAACATAATTGCATGTACAGGTCTGGCCCCAAAGTATGTGAGGGGCACTCAGATACTATTCTGTTTGTATCACAGAAAGCTTTTATGAATTAGTAAACATTTTTGTTTGGCCAAGCTCATGTCTGTGTTGTTTTGATTGAGAAATATGAGTTCAAGTAGACACCAAAACAAACACTAACCAATGTCTACAAATAAATACTCAAACATGTTTTTTTTTTTTGGGTCACAAATTCATTATTGTTTTCTGCATAATGAAATTAGACATAGCAAAACAAACCAAATAAAAAATATCCCAAAAATTCAAAATACACACAGAAACACTAACATAAATTAGGAAAAATGTGTGGCAATTAAATTTGCCCGCACGGCTTGCCCAGACGCACTTGGCTGGCCCACATAGGCGTCGTCTGCCTCATCGGAGGGTGGAGAGGGTGGCCAATCCAGATATCGGGGGACCCTTTGCATAATAGCTAAATTATGCAGCGCTGCACATGCCATTATTATATCAATGACCTTTTTCGGGTCATACTGCAGGGAGCCCCCAGTGTGGTCCAAGCAACGAAACCGGGTCTTGAGGAGTCCAAAGGCCCTCTCCACCACTGCCCTGGTCTTTCTATGGGCACGATTGTAGGCCTCTTGTGCTGGAGTCTGTGGCCGGAGGACCGGAGTCATCAGCCACGGCAGTAGTGGATACCCCAAATCTCCTAAAAAAATATATAAAATAATATTAACATTAAATCATACATTGCAGCGCAAAATTCCTACAACAATAAAAAAAAAACAGGTATGTGACATTGTCACACAAACATGAGCATACATATTGCAGATGCCAAAACCAGAAATAAACATATGTGATAGATGGTGGTCCAAAGTAGGAAAAGAATACTGTGGATGCTGGGCAATCAGGCAGACTGTTAGCAGCTATTGTTGCCTGTCTGTGCTGCGGAACAATGTAGTATGGTATAACTTGACCTGACCCATTTTCTGTCTTGGCTTAGTCCAAAACAGGTGTAAGCCGGCCCCTGCACTTTATCCCGCTCACCTCTACTCAGTAAGTGAAATGCATGTAAGCAAAGATGGCGCAGACTCTCTGGTAAAGTCACTAACAGATTTTGATCTAAAAGTGTTTGGAAGGCTGTTTCAGACTTTGCCTCGCATTACACTTTTTAATTAAAACAATGCAGGCCAAACAATTTGGCAACCAATGTAGTTTGGATAATGTAATGGGTCCAGTGGGGTTACACATGTTCCCAAGGTGATGGGCAAGGCATAGTTTAGGAAAGGTGAATCCAACCCAAATCCAAGCCATACATATACAATCTAAATCTGTAATTTGACTCAACTTACCAAGGAGCCATGCCCCCGCAAATTCCCCTGACTCAAACCGCCGGAATAATCCTGATCTGCGCAGGATGTACGCATCATGGGCTGAGCCAGGGTAGCCTGCCAGGACGCTCAGAAAGCGCATGTCCTGGGCCACCACTGCTTGCACATTCAGCGAATGGCCCATTTTGCGATTTCTGTGTAAAAAGGAAACATAAACAACAAAAAACTAACGGTTAGGAAACTAATCCAACGCACACTTCAAACAGCCTAAGTCAAAATGTAACATCCAGACAAATAACAATAAACAACTACGTTACATTTAAGTGGCCAACAAAATAAGATCTATGTTTGAGCCTTTACAAGGTTGAGTTACTTGTTCTATTTGAAGTACACTTACAAATGTTTGACTTTTTACAAACTATCTTTTTTAGTAATGTAAAAATAAGGCCCATTGTTGCACATACACTCTTGGCAAGGAGGGAGCATTAGCAAGGAGGGAGTGATTGCAATGAGGGAATATGTAAAAGCAGAGACTAGGAACCTAGAGGGACTAATCAAAAGGAGGGACTATTGCCAATGAGAGTTACTACAAATGGCTACATTAGTCACAAGGATGCATTTCATAAAAGGAGGGACTATTGCCAATGAGAGTTACTAAAAATGGCGACATTAGTCACAAGGATGCATTTCATAAAAGGAGGGACTATTGCCAATGAGAGTTACTACAAATGGAGACATTAGTCACAAGGATGCATTTCATAAAAGGAGGGACTATTGCCAATGAGAGTTACTACAAATGGCGACATTAGTCACAAGGATGCATTTCATAAAAGGAGGGACTATTGCCAATGAGAGTTACTACAAATGGAGACATTAGTCACAAGGATGCATTTAATAAAAGGAGGGACTATTGCCAATGAGAGTTACTACAAATGGCCACATTAGTCACAAGGATGCATTTCATAAAAGGAGGGACTATTGCCAATGAGAGTTACTACAAATGGCGACATTAGTCACAAGGATGCATTTCATAAAAGGAGGGACTATTGCCAATGAGAGTTACAACAAATGGAGACATTAGTCACAAGGATGCATTTCATAAAAGGAGGGACTATTGCCAATGAGAGTTACTACAAATGGCCACATTAGTCACAAGGATGCATTTCATAAAAGGAGGGACTATTGCCAATGAGAGTTACTACAAATGGAGACATTAGTCACAAGGATGCATTTCATAAAAGGAGGGACTATTGCCAATGAGAGTTACTAAAAATGGAGACATTAGTCACAAGGATGCATTTCATAAAAGGAGGGACTATTGCCAATGAGAGTTACTAAAAATGGAGACTTTAGTCACAAGGATGCATTTCATAAAAGGAGGGACTATTCACAATGAGGGTTTGGTAAAAAGGAGGGATGAAAACAAATAATGTTATTGGGCAAAGGAGGGACACAGTACAAAAGAAATAATAAGGGGGCGAACAACCACAATGTGTATTGCAAAAAAAAAGAAGAGGCCCACGCAACTACCGGCAATACCCGACGGCGCAGAGCAGATACAACACACGCAGCAAAGTGACTGCCCAACTGTGATAAATATTTCTGACTACAAATTATCTGAGGAAGACTCTAAGGTACTTTCTAAGGGCTTATCGTGTGTCCCTACATATAAGGGTAACAACTTATTTAATTTATTTAAATTGATTTAAATATGCAGTTGCAAAAGTTCTTTCGTACACTGCGTATTAAAGCTTTCTTCTCCTATCATCCCCCTAAGGATACTGCCACCAATACACCACAAGGAGGGATTGACTTGTCTATGTGTAGGCCTAAGAGCCGGTGGAATCCTCCCCCGACTTCTCATGCATTAGAGACCTATATCAACTTAGTGCAGAGGGAGGTGGATAATACTTGTAACACTTCTAGAATCCAAAAACACAACCTACATTGGAGTGAGAAGAGGGCTCTTGATAAATTGAGAGAGAACCCACAGATCACTATAAAACCGGCTGACAAGGGCGGAGCCATTGTGGTAATGAATACTGCTGATTATGTTCAGGAGATTCTTTCACAACTCCGGGACACTACTGTTTACATGCCCATTCATGATAACCCTACATCTGAGATTAAAACATCTATAGATAACATTGTTCAGATGGCTCTCTTGAACAATGTGATAGATGAAAAGGTATCGAAATTCCTCACCACTGACTTTCCGCTTGTACCCTTGTTTTATTGTCTCCCTAAGATACATAAGAGATTGAACAAACCACCAGGACGCCCAATAGTAGCCGGCTCAGATTCCATCTTCCAATCTCCAGCCATCTTTATTGACCGTATTCTCCAACCTTTAGTCATTGCCATGCCCTCTTTTTTGCAGGACACTACTGACTTTTTAAACCATCTGACACACTTTGGCATACTTCCACCTGACTGTCTATTAGTTACAATGGACGTCACGAGCCTTTATACCTCTATTCCTCACTTAGAAGGTATCAACGTGATTTCAAAGGCCTTAAACACTACCCAAATTGATCCTAACCTTCAAAGATTTGTCTTAGACTTGTTGGCGATTATCCTGCATAAGAACTATTTTGCCTTTGATAACCAATTTTACTTTCAAATACAGGGTACTGCTATGGGCTCCAATATGGCCCCCAGCTATGCCAACCTTTTTATGGCCGATTTCGAAAACACCTATGTCTATTCCCATGGTCTGTATCTCACCCATGTACTTACATGGTTGAGATATATTGATGACGTCTTTCTTTTATGGCATGGTGACATCCATACACTCCTGCAATTTCATCAATATCTTAACAACTGTCTCCCTACTATCTCATTTTCTATAGACCATAGTCCTTCCTCCATTCACTTTTTGCATGTAGCTGTTTCATTACATGAGGGCCATCTTACCACTGATTTATTTAAGAAACCTACAGATAGAAACACATTTCTACATGCTAACAGTTTTCACCCTCCCTCCCTGATTAAGGCTCTTCCTTACAGCCAGTTTGTCAGAATTCGACGGATAACATCCACGGACGAACTTTATTTGGAAAGATCTAACGAATTGATCGCCAGCCTGACAGCACGGGGCTATAGTGTATCTCAGCTCAAATCTGCTCAAGCCAAGGCCCTGTCTCTTGACTGGTTGGATCTACGGAAATTTAAAGGTAAGGATACTAGGAATAGGATACCCCTTGTATTGACATATTCTAATCTATCCCAGAAAGCTCAGCGGATAATTAAAAAGCATTGGTCTGTCCTACATAGTGACAACAAGTTAACAACAGTTTTCCAGGAACTGCCTATGACGGCATACAAAAGAGCATCGAGTATTAGAGACTCCCTAGTTAAAACTCACTTTTCCACACAAAGGAATGTTTTGTCTAACTGGCTTTCTCGATCACAGACTCCAGCTGGTATGTTCTCCTGTGGCCATTGTGCCCAGTGTAGCTACATGACCAAGGGCTCCTCCTTTACCCACCCACTGACTAGTAGAAGTTACTCTATTAGAGCTTTCGCCAATTGCTCAAGCTCTGGTGTAATTTACTTGTTAAAGTGCCCTTGCGGTAAAGGCTATGTGGGTAAGACTATAAGACAAATAAGACAAAGGGTTAGTGAGCACCGCTCGGATATTAGAAATAGTAGGTTAGACTCACCAATTGCTAGACACTTCCTCGAAGAATTACACCACATGACGCAGTTACATTGTACTGTTATAGAAGTAGTCAGCCACTCGTTGAGGGGTGGTAATTTTGACCAAAAATTACTGAAGCGTGAATTATATTGGATTCACCAGTTACAAACAAAGAGCCCTTTGGGGCTCAATGAGGAGATTGACTACTCCCCTTACTTTTGACTCCAGCGCATTGTAGCTCTCCTTCAGTCCTTTAACCCTTCTAGCGCCAGCTACGTAAAATTCACGTAGCTGCCTCTCCTGTCGTTAAACGCCAGCTACGTGAATTTTACGTACCTAGCGTTTTCTTACCTGGGGGGGCATCTGGGGGGCATCTGCAGGCTTCCAGCGATGGAGTCACCGAGATCTTCGTCCAAGGTCCTGGGGGAGGTGACCTGTGGATGACTCTGGTCACCTGATCACCCCCAGGACCAATCAGCAGGAGGCGCAGCTTGATGACATCTGCCGGCGCCCGCCTGTATATAAACAGGCTGCGGGCGGGCGCCGGCCTCTTTCAGCGTGGATCAAGGTGAGTGACCCTTTCCTTTGTTGTGCTGGGGCCAAGGTGGGGGGGGAGGGGGGGTTTTGGTGTGATCGCCCGCCCGATCGCCCGCCAAATCGCCCGCCCGCATGATCGCCAAGGTGGGGGGGGAGGGGGGGTATTGGTGTGCCGGCCCGCCCGATCGCCCGCCCGATTGCCCGCCAAATCGCCCGCCCGCATGATCGCCAAGGTGGGGGGGAGGGGGGGTATTGGTGTGCCGGCCCGCCCGATCGCCCGCCCGATCGCCCGCCAAATCGCCCGCCCGCATGATCGCCAAGGTGGGGGGGGGGAAGGGGGGGTATTGGTGTGCCGGCCCGCCCGATCGCCAGATCGATCGCCCGCCAGATCGCCCGCCCGCATGATCGCCAAGGTGGGGGGGGAGGGGGGTATTGGTGTGCCCGCCCGCCCGATCGCCCGCCAGATCGCCAGCCCGCATGATCGCCAAGGTGGGGGGGGGGGGAGGGGGGTATTGGTGTGCTGGCCCGCCCGCCCGATCGCCCGCCAGATCGCCCGCCCGCATGATCGCCAAGGTGGGGGGGGTTTGGTGTGCCTTTTGATCGCCCATGCAGTTCCTGCCTGCTTGATCGCCCATGCAGGCCCGATCGCCGGCCTGGTCGCCCATGCAGGCCCGATCGCCGGCCTGGTCGCCCATGCAGGCCCGATCGCCGGCCTGGTCGCCCATGCAGGCCCGATCGCCGGCCTGGTCGCCCATGCAGGCCCGATCGCCGGCCTGGTCGCCCATGCAGGCCCGATCGCCGCCTGGGGTATTGGTGTGCCCGATCGCCCGCCCGCATGATCGCCCGCCCGCATGATCGCCCGCCTGCATGGGCGATTAGGCCGGCGATCGGGCCTGCATGGGCCGCAAAAGTTCCTGCCTGCTTGATAGCCCATGCAGGCCCGATCGCCGGCCTGGTCGCCCATGCAGGCCCGATCGCCGGCCTGGTCACCCATGCAGGCCCGATCGCCAGCCTGGTCGCCCATGCAGGCCCGATCGCCGGCCTGATCGCCCATGCAGGCCCGATCGCCGGCCTGATCGCCCATGCAGGCCCGATCGCCGGCCTGATCGCCCATGCAGGCCCGATCGCCGGCCTGATCGCCCATGCAGGCCCGATCGCCGGCCTGATCGCCCATGCAGGCCCGATCGCCGGCCTGGGCGATCAGGCTGGCGATCGGGCCTGCATGGGCGATCAGGCTGGCGATCGGGCCTGCATGGGCGATCAGGCTGGCGATCGGGCCTGCATGGGCGATCAAGCATGCACATAGTTTGCCTGCGGCCAGTGCATGCGGTGTTGCATCGGCGATAGGGTAGTTATTACCAGGAATTTGGGGGTTTTACCCACCCTTCTTAAACTATATTTGTGTTAACTAAACTTCCCTTAGGCTTGTCGGTTGGTTTTTGGCCCTAAGACTGCTTCACCTGGACCTTCGCTGGACGTTTGCCTCACCACTTCTCGTCGGATCGTAGATATACACTTTTTTTATTCCGTACTGTGTATTTTCTGTATTTTTTTGCTTTAGGTTTAGGTTCTAAGCTTTAGGTTTAGGTTCTAAGCTTTAGGTTTAGGTTCTAAGCTTTAGGTTTAGGTTCTAAGCTTTAGGTTCTAGGCTTTCAGTTCCAGTACAGCCTTCCTCTATAGAGTTTATATTTTGTGACTGTTTAGAATAGATTTAGAAATGGCTAGGAGAAGGTACACTGCACAGGAAGCAGCGGCTTATATGATGGAGTCGGACTCAGAAGAGTTTAGCGAGTCAGGGTCAGAGTATATGCCCTCAGGTAGTGAGTCCGACAGTGTCTCCTCTAGTGAGGAGACACAGCCGCGCAGTGGTACCAGTGCTAGGCATCCTAGAAGGGATGGTACCGCACAAGAGGCCACGCTGGAAGAAAGTGTAGGTCAGGGTGGGAGTGCTGCAGTTGGAGGAGAGCCTGCATGGAGGCCTCCTAATAACTATTCCCCCGAAATTCCCCCATTTGATTCGGTCCCCGGGGTCAATTGCGACACCACAAACTTTGGTGTCATTGACTACTTCAATTTATTTGTTTCAGAGGCCATCCTACTGGATATGGTCTATTACACTAATCTCTATGCTGAGCAGGTCCTCACCCAAAATCCCCCACAGAGGCACGCCCGAGCTCATGCATGGCACCCCACAAATTTGAGTGAGATGAGAAAATTTTGGGGGCTCACTCTTGCAATGGGTATCGTCAAAAAATTTAGCATTTCCTCCTACTGGGATACCCAATCCTTATTGGCAACCCCAATATTTCCGGCCGTAATGTCCAGAAATCGGTACGAAATCTTACTGCGATTTCTGCACTTCAATGACAATTCCACTGCTATTCCCCGCGGTGAGCCCGGTCACGACAGGCTGCATAAATTAAGACCCCTTATTAATAGCCTGTCAGAGCGCTTTGCGGATGTGTACACCCCCTCTCAAAATTTAAGTATCGACGAGTCACTTCTGCTGTTTAAAGGGCGCATTATATTTCGTCAGTATATCCCTAGCAAGCGTGCCCGCTACGGGATTAAATTTTACAAATTGTGCGAGAGTTCGACCGGCTATACTAAATTTTTCCAATTATATGAAGGAAGGGACACACATCTGGACCCCCCTGGTTGTCCCCTTGATTTGTCAGTCAGTGGAAAAATTGTCTGGGAGCTCATGACTCCTCTACTGGGAAGAGGTTACCACTTATACGTGGACAACTTCTACAGCAGCATCCCCTTATTTAGAGCCCTTTATTCATTGGACACACCGGCCTGTGGCACCATCAACCACAATCGAAAAGGTTTGCCCAGGTCATTGCTGCAAAAAAAACTAAATCGTGGAGAGTCGTATGCTTTAAGAAGCGGTGAGCTCCTGGCCGTGAAGTATATGGATAAAAAAAATGTAATCATGCTGACAACAATCCATGATGAGTCAGTCATGAATGTAAGGCAACGTGGTCCCCGAGCCCCTTCCCAAAAGCCACGTTGTATCAAGGATTATAATAAATTCATGGGTGGCGTTGATAAGACGGACCAAATACTAACATATTACAATGCCACCCGAAAATCCAGAGCCTGGTACAAAAAAGTTGCAATTCATTTGGTCCAGCTGGCAACTTACAACTCCTTTGTTGTCTTCAAGGCAGCGGTACCAGGCTCAAATTTGTCTTTTATTAAATACCAACAGCAGTTACTCCCTGCTTTGTGGTTTGGGGATACCGAGCAGGAACCAGAGGTGACAGCTAATGACAACCAGGCTAGGCTAGTTGGGAAGCACTTTATAAAGTGCCTTCCCCATGTGGGTGTTAAGAAGTATCCCCAAAAGCCTTGTAGAGTAAGTAGAAAGCGTGGCATCAGGAAGGACGTGCGGTACTTCTGCCCGACATGTCCCAGCCAACCTGGGTTATGCTTTGACGACTGCTTCGAAGCTTACCACACCCAGGTAGATTACTGATAGTACTGCATAAATTTTATTTTCAGTTTAGACTTTAGTTGTGGATCCCTTTTGTTTGCTGGAAATAGGTTGTCAATGTGTTTTTCTTTTCCTTTTATTTTTTTGGGGTATGTTTATAGATGCGATAGGAGGGCTGGAGGAGGAGCAGTGGGTTACTTGTGGCGCATGATGGTTCAAACGTGGGCCCCTTTTCAAGATCGGTATACTTGACCCTGGCCTTATAATCTGATGCCACAACTACAATAGCCCATCTGCACCCCATAAGTCTAATCCTTATTGCATCTGTTTTGTGAACTTTTATAGTGAGATGTTGATCTATGCTTGTTGGGTATTCTGTTTGGGGGCCCCTGCTGTTTCAGATGTTTTTTAGCATAATGTTGTGAGTCTATTTTTTGTAACATTTTATATGGAAACTATGTAAAACCTGTGTATGCGTTCAGAATTTTAACAGAAAACTTAACAGAAAACTTTGCCCACTGGAATAAACGGGATAGAACAAGAAAGCATAAGGTATGTACTTTAAGTATATATATGGTTTGGGTGGGGTATTTCAAATGAAAAGGGTTGTTTTTGTGGAAAAAAAGGTGTGATTTGTTTGCAGAGCTGAAACTTTACCATCAGTAACCATTGAAAGTACACATGCATGTTGGGTATTGTTCTGTGCAGGGGACGTTGCCATTTCATATTAGGTATGTTTTTCCTTGTTAGCATATATTTTCTTTAGGAAAATGTGTTTTTTATTGTGCATATTTTCAATTTTTGTAGGGAAATGCGGTGGCACCAGTGGATTCCTCAAAGGATTACATCCAGAAAGCTCCTGCCACGACAACAAGCCTGGTATGCCTAGAACGCTTGAGGTGTGTACTTTCTGTGGATATATGGTTTGTGGGGGCTATTTTATTTGCAAAGGGCTGTTTTGGTTGAAAAAGCACAAGGCGCGTGCTTAGTCTGCAGAGTAGGAATTTTCAAGTGAAATGCCCAATATGCATATGCTTTCCTTTAGGGTGAACGACAACCCTACCCTTGGAGATAGCAATGCATGTTGGGTATTGTTCTGTTCAGGGGACCTTGCCGATTCACATTGGGCATGTTTTTTGTGGTTAGTGTATTGTTTTTATAGGAAAATTTGGTTTTGATTATGAATTTTTACGATTTTTTTAGGGTACCAGTGGATTCCTCAAAGGATTGCGTCCAGAAATCTCCTGCCATTACAACAAGCCTGGTACGCCTAGAACGCTTGAGGTGTGTACTTTCTGTGGATATATGGTTTGTGGGGGCTATTTTATTTGTAAAGGGCTGTTTTGGTTGAAAAAGCACAAGGTGCGCGCTTAGTCTGCAGAGTAGGAATTTTCAAGTGAAATGCCCAATATGCATATGCTTTCCTTTAGGGTGAACGGCAACCCTACCCTTGGAGTTAGCAATGCATGTTGGGTATTGTTCTGTTCAGGGGGCCTTGCCGATTCACATTGGGCATGTTTTTTGTGGTTAGTGTATTGTTTTTATAGGAAAATTTGGTTTTGATTTATGAATTTTTACGATTTTTTTAGGGTACCAGTGGATTCCTCAAAGGATTGCGTCCAGAAATCTCCTGCCATTACAACAAGCCTGGTACGCCTAGAACGCTTGAGGTGCGTACTTTCTGTGGATATATGGTTTGTGGGGGCTATTTTATTTGTAAAGGGCTGTTTTGGTTGAAAAAGCACAAGGTGCGCGCTTAGTCTGCAGAGTAGGAATTTTCAAGTGAAATGCCCAATATGCATATGCTTTCCTTTAGGGTGAACGGCAACCCTACCCTTGGAGTTAGCAATGCATGTTGGGTATTGTTCTGTTCAGGGGACCTTGCCGATTCACATTGGGCATGTTTTTTGTGGTTAGTGTATTGTTTTTATAGGAAAATTTGGTTTTGATTATGAATTTTTACGATTTTTTTAGGGTACCAGTGGATTCCTCAAAGGATTGCGTCCAGAAATCTCCTGCCATTACAACAAGCCTGGTACGCCTAGAACGCTTGAGGTGTGTACTTTCTGTGGATATATGGTTTGTGGGGGCTATTTTATTTGCAAAGGGCTGTTTTGGTTGAAAAAGCACAAGGCGCGTGCTTAGTCTGCAGAGTAGGAATTTTCAAGTGAAATGCCCAATATGCATATGCTTTCCTTTAGGGTGAACGACAACCCTACCCTTGGAGATAGCAATGCATGTTGGGTATTGTTCTGTTCAGGGGACCTTGCCGATTCACATTGGGCATGTTTTTTGTGGTTAGTGTATTGTTTTTATAGGAAAATTTGGTTTTGATTATGAATTTTTACGATTTTTTTAGGGTACCAGTGGATTCCTCAAAGGATTGCGTCCAGAAATCTCCTGCCATTACAACAAGCCTGGTACGCCTAGAACGCTTGAGGTGTGTACTTTCTGTGGATATATGGTTTGTGGGGGCTATTTTATTTGTAAAGGGCTGTTTTGGTTGAAAAAGCACAAGGTGCGCGCTTAGTCTGCAGAGTAGGAATTTTCAAGTGAAATGCCCAATATGCATATGCTTTCCTTTAGGGTGAACGGCAACCCTACCCTTGGAGTTAGCAATGCATGTTGGGTATTGTTCTGTTCAGGGGGCCTTGCCGATTCACATTGGGCATGTTTTTTGTGGTTAGTGTATTGTTTTTATAGGAAAATTTGGTTTTGATTTATGAATTTTTACGATTTTTTTAGGGTACCAGTGGATTCCTCAAAGGATTGCGTCCAGAAATCTCCTGCCATTACAACAAGCCTGGTACGCCTAGAACGCTTGAGGTGCGTACTTTCTGTGGATATATGGTTTGTGGGGGCTATTTTATTTGTAAAGGGCTGTTTTGGTTGAAAAAGCACAAGGTGCGCGCTTAGTCTGCAGAGTAGGAATTTTCAAGTGAAATGCCCAATATGCATATGCTTTCCTTTAGGGTGAACGGCAACCCTACCCTTGGAGTTAGCAATGCATGTTGGGTATTGTTCTGTTCAGGGGACCTTGCCGATTCACATTGGGCATGTTTTTTGTGGTTAGTGTATTGTTTTTATAGGAAAATTTGGTTTTGATTATGAATTTTTACGATTTTTTTAGGGTACCAGTGGATTCCTCAAAGGATTGCGTCCAGAAATCTCCTGCCATTACAACAAGCCTGGTACGCCTAGAACGCTTGAGGTGTGTACTTTCTGTGGATATATGGTTTGTGGGGGCTATTTTATTTGTAAAGGGCTGTTCTGGTTGAAAAAGCACAAGGTGCGTGCTTAGTCTGCAGAGTAGGAATTTTCAAGTGAAATGCCCAATATGCATATGCTTTCCTTTAGGGTGAACGGCAACCCTACCCTTGGAGTTAGCAATGCATGTTGGGTATTGTTCTGTTCAGGGGACCTTGCCGATTCACATTGGGCATGTTTTTTGTGGTTAGTGTATTGTTTTTATAGGAAAATTTGGTTTTGATTATGAATTTTTACGATTTTTTTAGGGTACCAGTGGATTCCTCAAAGGATTGCGTCCAGAAATCTCCTGCCATTACAACAAGCCTGGTACGCCTAGAACGCTTGAGGTGTGTACTTTCTGTGGATATATGGTTTGTGGGGGCTATTTTATTTGTAAAGGGCTGTTTTGGTTGAAAAAGCACAAGGTGCGCGCTTAGTCTGCAGAGTAGGAATTTTCAAGTGAAATGCCCAATATGCATATGCTTTCCTTTAGGGTGAACGGCAACCCTACCCTTGGAGTTAGCAATGCATGTTGGGTATTGTTCTGTTCAGGGGAACTTCCCGTTTCACATTAGGTATGTTTATTCTTGTTAGTATATTTTTTTTAAGGAAACATTTGGCTTTTATTCTGTTTTTTATTATTTTTTCCCAAAAACCTTGGAAAAAAGCCAGAATTCTTTGATTGACCACACCTGGAGATATGTAGCCACAACCTCAAGCTTGATACGCCTAGATAGCTTGAGGTGTGTACTTTAAGTGTATATATGGTTTTGGGGGGGCATTTCAAATGTAAAGTGGTGTTTATGTTAAGAAACTGCAATGAGCGCAAAATAATTGTATTTTCTTTGAAAACCTCCTCAAGTGCTCTATTAAGTTTGGGGTGTCTCCTGGTCAGAAAAGGGTGTCTAGCACTACATATGTGGTACCGTTGGAATTGCAAGGAATGGGGCTTTTATACACAATATGACTTTTTTGGTACATTTGTAATTTTTATTAAGAAAAAACGCTACAAAATGTAATTTTTTTTATTTTTTATTTTTTTTACCTTATTTTCCACAAAAATATTAAGAAAACACTGATAAACTTAAAAACAAGATATTCCCTGTTGAAGCCCAGACTCTGTTGAAAAAAACAATATATGATTTTATAGGGAAATCCCTGGAAATCCCTTCAAAAATCACTGTCGAACATGTGTAGCGGAAAATAGCGGAAAATAGGCTGGCAACAGAGGGTGACAACTTCTCCAGGAAGGCTGGCAGTTAAAGGGTTAATAGGGATTTTGTGCTTGGTTATTTTTCTCATGATCTATCTTAAAAGGTGATTACAGTAACATGTTCAGCCCGTTCTCTATTTACCCGTAGGGTCCCTGCTTTCCCTTCTTTGATCATTGTGCTATTATATGCTGGCTTGGTTCCACCTTATTTTATGGTGTAACCAGCCTTTTTTGTAGTCCAGTTTTTAATTTACACTTTAACACGTTTTTATCTCTCCACTAGATTTATGCATGTCGTTCGCTATAAATACTGATCACTGCCAACATTATCCTCCAAGGTCAACTTCTCCATGGTACAATGAAATATATGGTTCTCCACATTCAGCTTATGCGCTCTGCTCCGTTTTTGACAGCGCTGAATCTACAATATATCAATATGCTGCCTTTGCTAACCACGCCTCGAGGGGCCGTCTCCTGTTTCATCAGGCATCAGCACTACTCTATGTCCGCCCACAACGTGTGTGAAATTACAAGCATGCGCACTGCGCCATTAATCACTAGCGGCCATCTTTGAAATTCTCCTTTCTGCTATGAATGTAAGCTCATACTTCTCTTTCTTATTGGCGGCTGCGGCACCGGGGCCCGCCCCCTGCGCCAGTCTCTGATTGGTCCCTTTTGAGAACCATTCTGTCACTGGCCGGGACGGACCCCTGGCGCCGCCGATGACGTGGTCACTGTGCGCCGCTGTGTGCGTCCCTCACCGCGCCATCAAGTACCTTGGAGGATATTTAAGCATGTGGCTGTTTGCAAACTGGTACCGCTTCCCTCTTGACAAAGGCCTGACAGCCGAAACGTTGGGGGTTCTCTCTTGTCCACCTGTGCTGCCTGTAAGATTTCTTATTATCTATTGTACTTTGTAACTTATCATTGCTGTGTTTTGCTGTTTAGAGGAGTTAGGGGTTTGTGGGGAGTTTGGATACTCCCGTGTATACTCCGCATTTGCCTGTCAAATCACTTTCATTCATGTGCTGTTTATCATGTGATTTTGCTCCTTCTGTTTAAACTTAATGCATTTGTATGTGTGTGTACACATACTGTCTATAATCTTACGCAGCTGCGCCACCTAGCGGTCAACCACCAGGGCTGTGGCCCTTTTTCTGTGCATTATTAAGCCTGACCTGTGGGCTTTATCGCATTGTATATATGTACAGTACTCCAATTTTTTGTCTTATGAATAAACTCTGCACTCCTTTTTTTGCAATACACATTGTGGTTGTTCGCCCCCTTATTATTTCTTTTGTACAGTATCTCTCCTGTATGGTAGTATGCAGGTTTAAGGGGACTGAACACCGGCCATTCTTGTCCAATTTGCTTCTACTTTACTAATTAGTAGCGTTTAGGTGTGCTTCAACATACGTGATTTTTAATCAAAGGAGGGACACACAAATATTTAGATACAATGGAAGACAAAACTTGCCTGTATATATTCTCGTCGCTTGACGGAGGGACCGGGGCAACGTGTGTGCAGTCAATTGCACCCATGACATTGGGCATGTCGGCGATATTATAAAATGCCAGCTTAATGGCGTTTCTGGCTACCATATCCTCAGGGAAACAAATATATTTCCGAGTTATGGTAGCCATGCCTTCCAAAAATGTGGATAGCGCGCGGCTCAGCGTAGGCTGTGAGATCCCCACGGAGAGGGCACCCAGCCTCTGGAACGAGCCGTTCGCCAAAAATTGTAGGCAGCCAAGCATCTTGGTCATACCTGAAATTGCATGCCCCTTCCATGTGGTGCGGGCTAACCATGGCCGCAGCTCACTATACAGTTTATGGAGGGAAGCGCGATTAAGCCTGGTCAGCTCGAACAGCTCAATGTCATGCATGCAATTGATGTCCATGCGTCGCCGCCGGTGCAATCTGGTCTCTGACCTCCGGACGATCTCAATGCCCATGAGTTGCAGATCCTCATGCTCCTCAAAGGCAGTAGCCTCGTCCATGGCTCGAGTTCCGTAGTCAAAAAGGTGCCGGGAATGGTTTGGCCATGAAACGAATTTATGAGGTGTTGGGCCATCGGCAATCAGCTCTCTGAATTAATCGCAAGCCCATTGCAATAACGTAAACTTTCTGAACGGACGAAACATTTCAGATTTGGTGGAAAAAAGCTCCCGAAGTAACGAAAATCTTCCGAATTTGTCACCATTATCGAAAGAGCATATACGCATGTTCTCGAACGTTCGTGCGAGTGAAAAATGTACGAAAAAAAGCAATAAAATGACAAACACCCACCAAAACATTCACAGACAGCTACAAAAGTCCTGACGAATGTTTCTTTGAATCGAGCCTATGGACTGTGGGCTAAACAGAGACAATAATTTTATGCGTCATTATGACATGGATTGAATAGATGAGACTCATTCCAAGGTCTGATATTAAACAGACTGTCTGGCCTGGTGTGAGAGCAATAAAAATTCCCCCCCCCCCGATTCTTATCTTGCAGCTGTAAGATTGTACGACTTTGCTATTTTCCATGTGTGTCAGTGTAAAAACAATTGTCACTCTTTAATAGACACTTTTAATTGCCTTCAACCTTGAAGTTCTTGGTTGGAACTGTTCTATCTTAAAATAGTCAAGCTGTTCTTTGGCTGTGCTGTGTTATCTGATAACAGAAAACCAACATATAACTAACATGGTTAAGTGCAGGGCTGGCAAGAACATAAATGCACTCATATATGCCTAAACACATTCATTTATTCATTTACTGTAGTTTTTAATGCAGCGATTGCGTTTTTTATCCTACCAGTGTCTTTGTGTATATCTTGTCATGTGTCACATGTTTTGTGCCCTTTGTCGACTAATAAATGAATGTGTTTAGGCATATATGAGTGCATTTATGGTCTTGCCAGCCCTGCACTTAACCATGTTAGTTATATGTTGGTTTTCAGTTAATCTTTGGGTTAGCAGGGCGCTCCAATGAGTGGCAGTGCAAGATATTAGGGACAGTAGGGGCCTCCCAAGGTTTTTTAATATATTTCTTACACTTATCTGATAACAGCCTCACTGTTTTTTCTCAGTGGATCTGTCGTAACTTGTTAATTTTTACTACACAAATCTAACTGCACTAATTGCTAAAATGTAAGACACAGCTTGAGAGCAGGTACTGTAAGCTTAATACCCGTGATAAAGGATTTCAACATCCCAGCAGCAATAGTTGGCCGGCCAATCACCAGCCATTAAAGGGAAACAGTGCCTAGCAATTAGGCTATTCCTGTACCAGAGGAGAGATAAAGAAAACAAAAAAAAGTCTGCTTAGTAAATTGATTATCTTTAAATCATTTTAAAAATCAAGGTTTAAGACCCTAAGTCAACTTGAATATACAGTAAACAAGATTCTAAGTAAGAAAAGTGCTGAACACTGCCCTGGTTAAAGACACAACTATGTTGCAAGTAGGTGAAAAAATCACTTGTAAAGCAGGCCTAAATTACATCTTTCAATCAAGGCCTAGCAATCAGGTCACAGGGAATCAGCCCCCAGTGTATAATGAATATGACAAGGGTTCAAAAGGACCCTTATACAGACAACATGAACATGGTCCCTATACCAGGAACACCCTCAAGAGAACTCAGTCCAGCAATTATGGCTGGCATCTGTACGCCAAACGACATACATAACCACATAGATAGGATCCATAGTGTGTACTGTAAAATAAGCTATTGCAATAGAACTAATAGAATTAAAAACTGCCATTCACACCATAACACAGAGTATTAAAAGCTTGAAAGCAGACTCCATTACTCTTGCAAGAGAGAGGAAAGAAAAACACAATATCTAAAATACAAACCAAGAGACATTGAAGGCGATGGAAAAAAAATTGGACGACATCGAATACAGATCCTGAAGGAACAATCTAAAATGTAAAGGTATCAGAGAACCCCCCTCCCCCATAGAAGAACTTATGCCACTCCTCCAAAACATCTTTAAGGACTTAATCAACACAGAGTAAAAGGTGGCTATTGACAGATGTCAACGGCAAGTTTGACACAGATCTTCAGAAAATGGTTTGGTGCAAGATGTCCTCTGTCACCTACCTGACTTCACTATAAAATAAACAATACTTTACAAGGCAAGACAACAAAGAGAAAAAAGATGGTTTTATCAGCATCTTTCAAGATTACTCTCCACGCACACATTATAAGCAATACATCATAAAACCTTTACTTGGCATCTTACATTTTAAAAATATCAGACACCGCTCGATAGCAACCTTAAAAATAAAAATGGGACTAGTTTTCAGGGCAAGACCACTTAGAGAGCAAGCCAAAGTGGCAGATCGTTAAAGATCAGCTCTTACAACATAGGAGGTGCAAATTCTGCATCCAGAAGGAACCATATCATCAATTCAATTACAGAAGACTGATGTGTTATTTATTCAGGAAACTCATCCCAACATCCCAAACCACCCTATATGCACCTCTATTGTAACATCAACTTAAAAAAGATCTAATTGCCAACATTTTTCACAACATCAAGATAATGACACTCGTACTGTTATACTGGTCGGCCGTCTTAAAGGAATAGTCTGAACCTGGTGAACTCGTATGCCCATCAGCTGGGCCAGTTTCTTAAAAAGTATTTAAAGAGGCACTATCAGGAATGATGAACCAATGATAAAAATCAATATAAATATGCTGGATGGCAGGAGGAGGGGTCACTTATAGACCCGGCATCAAGAAATATCCAGCCAGGCTTGTTTTTTTTATTTTAATGGAAGGAGGAGGAAAAAGGGGTGACTGGCTCTGTCACCCCTGATACACTAAAACTGTCACCCCTGGATTTTACTAAAATAAAGAAAAAAATAAGATGCACCTGCCCATAAGACGCACCTAGGATTTGGAGGAGGAAAATAAGAAAAACAATATTTTAACCCTTTAAGTGCCAGCCTACCTGGAGTTTTTGTCACCCTTTGTTGCCAGACCATTTTGCACTATTTTGCGCTCCCCATGTTCAAATGTGATTTTTGAAGGGCTTTCCAGGGATTTCCCAGGAAAATGATATATTGTTTTTTTTCAGCATAGTCTGGGCTTTAACATGAAACGTCTTGTTTGTCATTTTTTAGGTGTATTCTAAATATTTTTGGGTGAAAATTGTGCAAAAAAATAAAAAAAAATCAATTTTTACAATTTGTAGTGTTTTTTTGTAATAAAAAATGTAAGTTTGTCAATAAAATCTTATTGCGTGTGAAATCCCAATTTCTCCCAGTTACAGCAGTACCACATATGTATAGGTAGACACCCTTTCCTGCCCAGGAGACTCCCCCAAACTTAAACAGCGCTTTAGGGGATTTTCAGAAAAAATACTGCGATATGTGCTATGCACACCTTGCAGTTTTTCCAGAAAGACAACCCTTTACATTTGAAATACCCTCAACAAACTATATCTTCTCTGGAAGTACACACCTCAAGCTTTCTAGGCGTACCAGGCTTGTTGATGTGGCCACAGTTTTCTGGAAGTAATCCCTCAATGTATTCTTTGGTTGCAAAGAGTTTCCCTAAAAAAAGGATAAAAAAGCGGAATCAAAGCCACATTTTCCTAAAAAAACTATTTACAAACAAAGAACAAGTTTAATCTAAAACATACATAGCTACTGTCAAGGGAAGAGTTGCCAAACACCCCAAAGTAAAGCATGTGCGTAACGGTAATTTTACTTGAAAATTTCAGCTCTGCAGACAAAGTGCACACCTTGCGATTTTTCAACCAAAACAACCCTTTACATTTGGAATATCCCCCATAAACCATATATTCCCTGAAAGTACACATGTTAAGCTTTCTAAGCGTACCCAGCTTGTTGTAGTGGGCTCATCTTTCTGGAATTAATCCCTCAAAGAATTCTTTGTTTGCCCAGGGTTTCCCTAAAAAATGTATAAAAAAGCTGAATAAAAAACGCCTTTTCCTAAAATATAAATATGCACAAGAAAAAACAAGCTAAGTCTGAAAGCGCAAGGTCCCCCGGGCAGAACAATACCCAACATGCATAGCTACTTTTAACCCTTTTAATTGCCAGCCTACTTGAGATTTTGTCACCCTCTGTTGACAGGTCATTTTTCCCCATTTTGCGCCATGTTTTGCGACATTTTTGCTGGAATTTTCAGAAAAATTTATATATATATTTTTTGCAGCAGAGTTTAGTCTTTAACATGAAATGTCTTGTTTGTAAATTTTATTCAGTTGTTACAATATTATTATTAAGTAAAAAGAAAATAAATAAATAAAATTATTTTAGAAAATTGTCTCCTTTATTTTAAATAAAAAATGTATTTTATTAAAGAAAATCATATTGCATGTGAAAGTCCCATTTCTACCGATTAGAACGGTACCACATATTTATCGGTAGCCCCCCGTTCCTGCCCAGGAGACCCCCCTAACTGAAACAAGTACTTTATAACATTTACAAATAAAATACAACTATCATCCACACTACAAAAGGGTTAAATTGAGAAAAAAAATTACATAGAGTCCCCCCTCCCAGGGTGGGGGGCCCCATTTTTTGGGGGATTTTTAAGGGTTAAAAACCCTTAAAAATCCAAAAAAAATGACATGGGGTCCCCCTTACCAAAAGTAACCAGCCCGGGACCAGCTATGCAGGGCTTGCAGAAACAGGGAGCATGGGCCAGCTTTTGTGGCCCCTGGCCCTGAAGGCTACAAGCCCGCATAGCCCTTGGGCCCGGGCTCTTCTGCCCCCCCCCCCTGGGCTTTGGGGAGGCAGGTAATGGGGGTGCCGGGGGTAAATAGCAAGTCACCCGCTAGTTGCAGGTGACTTGCCATCCCCCCAGCCTTGTGAACTGGTATAGGGGTCTTCTGCCCCCCCCCCCCCCGGGCTTTGGGGAGGCAGGTAATGGGGGTGCCGGGGGTAAATAGCAAGTCACCCGCTAGTTGCAGGTGACTTGCCATCCCCCCAGCCTTGTGAACTGGTATAGGGGTCATGGACCCCTTACCAGTTCACAAGGGGTTAAAAGTAAAAAATAATGACACAGACACATAAAAAAATCTTTATTTTTTTTTTTTTTTTTACTGTACTCACTACTGTACTGTACTACTGTACTCACCTCCGATCCGGCGTCCCTCGGTGCTGTCCCGCGCCGCTGTCTTGTCACTGACAGATGCCGGTAGTAATCGGAGCCTCCTCGCCGAACACCCGCCCTGCTCCGATCACCACCGGCATCTGACAGATGCCGGAGCTCGGGGGGGGTATAGGAGGAGCAGGATGACGTCATCCCGCTCCTCCCACAATGGGAGGGGCTAGGGGGCGGCCGCCATTAGAAGCGGTGAGGACCCAGAAGAGGTCCTCACCTGAAGGCTGCGCAGCCCGGGGGGGAGATCGGACCCCCCCCTGGTAAAGAGGAGACCAGCGGAGACCGGAGGAAGAAGGATCGGGCGCAGAGGTGAGTAAATGACACTTTTATTTTTATTTTTTTTTACAGCCACTGTCAGCGCTGGGAACAAGGGAGGGGGCGGTTTCGGGCCCCCTCCTGAAGATGGAGGACGACAGGGGAGGGATCGGGTGCCCCCCCAGAGGAAGAGGGGACCCCCAGCTACATATCCATACTAAAGGTAAGTGTTTTTTTTTAATATTTTTTAACTATTTGGGGGAAATGCCAGGCAGTGCCAGTTTCTACGTGCTTGGCACTTAAAGGGTTAAACCAAAAACACACCATTACAAACAGTGTGGCATTCCCCCTAATCCATTTCTCATGGGCAGTGTGGCATGCCCCATCCCATTCCCATAGGCCGTGTGGTATGCCCCATTCCATAGGCAGTGTGGCATCCCCCATCCCATTCCCCATATAGGCAGTGTGGCATTCCCCCCACCCATTCCCCATATAGGAAGTGTGGCATTCCCCCTCCTCCCATTTCCCATATAGGCAGGGTGACATTCCCCCCCCTCCCATTCCCCATATAGGCAGTGTGGAATCCCCCCTCCCATTCACCATATAAGCAGAATGGCACTCCCCCCACCCATTACCCATATAGGCAGTGTGCCCACCTCCCATTCCCCATATAGGCAGTGTGGCACCCCCCATTCCCCATATAGGCAGTGTGGCATTCCCCCCTCCCATTCTCCATATAGGCAGTGTGCCCCCCATTCCCATAGGCACTGTGCCCCCCATTCCCCATATAGGCAGTGTGGCATTCCCCCCTCCCATTCCCCATAAAAGCAGTGTGGCATTCCCCCTCCCATTCCCCATATAGGCAGTGTGTCCCCCTCTCATTCCCCATATAGGCAGTGTGGCACACCCCATTCCCCATATAGGCAGTGTGGCATTCCCCCCTCCCATTCTCCATATAGGCAGTGTGCCCCCCCATTCCCATAGGCAGTGTGGCATCCCCCCACCCATTCCTCATATAGGCAGTGTGCCCCCCATTGGTATAGGTGGTGTGGCATTCCTCCATTAGTATAGTCAGTGTGGCACTCCCCCTATTAGTATAGGCAGTGTGGCATTCCCCCATTAGTATAGGCAGTGTGGCATCCCCCCATTAGTATAGGTAGTGTGGCATTCCCCCATTAGTATAGGTAGTGTGGCATTCCCCCATTGGTATAGGTAGTGTGGCAGGCAACACGGGAGCACAGGTAACGGGTGAGTTTACTTGTGTTCTTTTTTTTTTTTTTTTTTTACATTCGCCCGATAAGGCACATGGACATCCCCCTCCCCCCATCTTATAGGGCGAAAAATACGGTACATGCTTGACAGGAGTTTTATTCATTTGGGGTGTATAATTGACTCCTCATTAGCCAACCTGTTTATATGGATTTTTAATATTACACAATCTCATGATTGTCTCATCATAGTGCTACTTGAAGGGTATATTGATGTGGGGTGGGAATTTCAATTTGATCACAGACTCCAGCTGGACTGCACTTAACCAAATTAGCATAAATCTAATTCTTTAAGTGCAACACATCTAAGAGAACATGTCAAAACTATCTAGATGATTAGGGATGAGCGAACTGATCCGGACGAACCCGGATTTGTTCCGAATTTCATGGAAAATTCGATTCTGAACGAATCCGAATTTCCCCGCGATTCGATCGATCGAAGTTTTCCTTTAAACTCCATTTATTTCAATTACAGGCATTCTAAAAGGGTGGATGAACATGTCCAGACATACCCCCTGGGGCAAGGTATCATGGGAAAGTCACATGCAGCCTATTAGCAGCCAGGAAGTCTGGTGATGTCACCGTGCTATATAAAGCGGCAGCCATCTTGCATTGCGGCCAGAGCACAGCTAGTTAGAAACAGGGACAGAGAGGTAGAGATAGGTAGGGAGAGTCAGAGAGGCAGACAGAGACGTAGACAGAGCCAGGGAAAGATAGGGAAAAAAACAGAACCATCCAGCCAGGGACAGCTTAGAAGTGACAGTGAAAATTTTTTTTTTTCATTAGTCAAATCAATTTTGAATTCGATTTCAGTTCTTTGTGCTGTAAATCTGCCTTGCTACTGTGTATCCCATCTATGCAGTGGCTTATTTAACCCTATCTGTTACACACAAGCATTTATCATAATATATAACTGGGTTAGTTTAAATATTTTTTGGTCTGCCTTTAACAAAAAAAAAACACCAGGCCGCAGGGCATTCCACACCTGCCCTACGCAGCCTATCTGTTATATCAAATACGCTTGTTGATCCTTCCTCAGCTGAATTAAAGTATTGCATTTTGAATTGGTTTTTGGTATGCCTTTAACAAAAAAACACCAGGCCGCAGGGCATCCCAAACCTGCACTTGGCAGCCTATCTGTTATACTAAATACGCTTGTTGATCCTTCCTCAGCTGAATCTAAGTATTGCGTTTTGAATTAGTTCTTGGTCTGCCTTTAACAAAAAAAACACCAGGCCGCAGGGCCTACCAAACCTGCATTAGGCAGCCTATCTGTTATATTAAATACGCTTGTTGATCCTTCCTCAGCTTAATCAAAGTATTGCATTTTGAATTGGTTTTTGGTCTGCCTTTAACAAAAAAAAACACCAGGCCACAGGGCATCCCAAACCTGCACTTGGCAGCCTGTTATACTAACTATGCTTGTTGCTCCTTCCTCAGCTTAATCAAAGTATTGCATTTTGAATTGTTTTTTGGTCTGCCTTTAACAAAAAAACACCAGGCCACAGGGCATCCCAAACCTGCACTTGGCAGCCTATCTGTTATACTAAATAGGCTTGTTGATCCTTTCTCAGCTTAATCAAAGTATTGCATTGTGAATTGGTTTTTGGTCTGCCTTTAACAAAAAAAAACACCAGGCCGCAGGGCATCCCAAACCTGCATTAGGCAGCCTATCTGTTATACTAAATACGCTTCTTGATCCTTCCTCAGCTTAATCAAAGTATTGCATTGTGAATTGGTTTTTGGTCTGCCTTTAACAAAAAAAAACACCAGGCCGCAGGGCATCCCAAACCTGCATTAGGCAGCCTATCTGTTATACTAAATACGCTTCTTGATCCTTCCTCAGCTTAATCAAAGTATTGCATATTGAATTGTTTTTTGGTCTGCCTTTAACAAAAAAACACCAGGCCACAGGGCATCCCAAACCTGCACTCGGCAGCCTATCTGTTATACTAAATACGGTTGTTGATCCTTCCTCAGCTTAATCAAAGTATTGCATTTTGAATTGTTTTTGGTCTGCCTTTAACAAAAAAACACCAGGCCGTAGGGCATCCCAAACCTGCATTAGGCAGCCTATCTGTTATACTAAATACGCTTGGTGATCCTTCCTCAGCTTAATCAAAGTATTGCATTTTAAATTGGTTTTTGGTCTGCCTTTAACAAAAAACACCAGGCCACAGGGCATCCCAAACCTGCATTAGGCAGCCTGTTATACTAAATACGCTTGTTGATCCTTCCTCAGCTGAATCAAAGTATTGCATTTTGAATTGGTTTTTGGTCTGCCTTTACCAAAAAAAACACCAGGCCGCAGGGCATCCCAAATCTGCATTAGGCAGCCTATTTGTTATACTAAATACGCTTGTTGAAACTTCCTCAGCTGAATCTAAGTATTGCATTTTGAATTGTTTTTTGGTCTGCCTTTAAAAAAAAAACACCAGGCCATAGGGCATCCCAAACCTGCATTAGGCAGCCTATTTGTTATACTAAATACGCTTGTTGATCCTTCCTCAGCTGAATCTAAGTATTGCATTTTGAATTAGTTTTTGGTCTGCCTTTAACAAAAAAAAACACCAGGCCGCAGGGCCTACCAAACCTGCATTAGGCAGACTATCTGTTATACTAAATTCGCTTGGTGATTCTTCCTCAGCTGAATCAAAGTATTGCATTTTGAATTGTTTTTTTGGTCTGCCTTTAACAAAAAAACACCAGGCCGCAGGGCACCCCAAACCTGCACTTGGCAGCCTATCTGTTATACTAAATACGCTTGTTGATTCTTCCTCAGCTTAATCAAAGTATTGCATTTTGATTTGGATTTTGGTCTGCCTTTCACAAAAAAACACCAGGCCACAGGGCATCCCAAACCTGCACTTGTCAGCCTATCTGTTATACTAAATATGCTTGTTGATCCTTCCTCAGCTTAGTCAAAGTATTGCATTGTGAATTGATTTTTGGTCTGCCTTTAACAAAAAAAACACCCGGCCGCAGGGCATCCCAAACCTGCATTAGGCATCCTGTTATACTAAATACGCTTGTTGATCTTTCCTCAGCTGAATCAAAGTATTGCATTTTGAATTAGTTTTTGGTCTACCTTTAACAAAAAAAAACACCAGGCCGCCGGGCATACCAAACCTGCATTAGGCAGCCTATCTGTTATACTAAATACGCTTGGTGATCCTTCCTCAGCTGAATCAAAGTATTGCAATTTGAATTGGTTTTTGGTCTGCCTTTAACAAAAAAGAACACCAGGCCGCAGGGCATCCCAAACCTGCACTTGGCAGCCTGTTATACTAAATATGCTTGTTAATCCTTCCTCAGCTGAATCAAAGTATTGCATTTTGAATTGTTTTTTTGTCTGCCTTTAACAAAAAAACACCAGGCCGCAGGGCATCCCAAACCTGCACTTGGCAGCCTGTTATACTAAATATGCTTGTTAATCCTTCCTCAGCTGAATCAAAGTATTGCATTTTGAATTGGTTTTTGGTCTGCCTTTAACATAAAAAAAACAGGCCGCAGGGCATCCCAAACCTACATTAGGCAGCCTATCTGTTATACTAAATACGCTTGTTGATCCTTCCTCAGCTTAATCAAAGTATTGCATTTTGAATTGGTTTTTGGTCTGCCTTTAAAAAAAAAACACCAGGCCGCAGGGCATCCCAAACCTGCATTAGGCAGCCTATCTGTTATACTAAATACGGTTGTTGATCCTTCCTCAGCTTAATCAAAGTATTGCATTTTGAATTGGTTTTTGGTCTGCCTTTAACAAAAAAACACCAGGCCGCAGGGCATCCCAAACCTGCATTAGGCAGCCTGTTATACTAAATACGCTTGTTGATCCTTCCTCAGCTGAATCAAAGTATTGCAATTTGAATTAGTTTTTGGTCTGCCTTTAACAAAAGAAAACACCAGGCCGCAGGGCCTACCAAACCTGCATTAGGCAGCCTATCTGTTATACTAAATACGCTTGGTGATCCTTCCTCAGCTGAATCAAAGTATTGCATTTTGAATTGGATTTTGGTCTGCCTTTCACAAAAAAACACCAGGCCACAGGGCATCCCAAACCTGCACTTGTCAGCCTATCTGTTATACTAAATATGCTTGTTGATCCTTCCTCAGCTTAGTCAAAGTATTGCATTGTGAATTGATTTTTGGTCTGCCTTTAACAAAAAAAACACCCGGCCGCAGGGCATCCCAAACCTGCATTAGGCAGCCTGTTATACTAAATACGCTTGTTGATCTTTCCTCAGCTGAATCAAAGTATTGCATTTTGAATTAGTTTTTGGTCTACCTTTAACAAAAAAAAACACCAGGCCGCCGGGCATACCAAACCTGCATTAGGCAGCCTATCTGTTATACTAAATACGCTTTGTGATCCTTCCTCAGCTGAATCAAAGTATTGCAGTTTGAATTGGTTTTTGGTCTGCCTTTAACAAAAAAGAACACCAGGCCGAAGGGCATCCCAAACCTGCACTTGGCAGCCTGTTATACTAAATATGCTTGTTGATCCTTCCTCAGCTGAATCAAAGTATTGCATTTTGAATTGGTTTTTGGTCTGCCTTTAACAAAAAAACACAAGGCCGCAGGGCATCCCAAACCTACATTAGGCAGCCTATCTGTTATACTAAATACGCTTGTTGATCCTTCCTCAGCTTAATCAAAGTATTGCATTTTGAATTGGTTTTTGGTCTGCCTTTAACAAAAAAAACACCAAGCCGCAGGGCATCCCAAACCTGCACTTGGCAGCCTGTTATACTAACTACGCTTGTTGCTCCTTCCTCAGCTTAATCAAAGTATTGCATTTTGAATTGGTTTTTGGTCTGCCTTTAACAAAAAAACACCAGGCCACAGGGCATCCCAAACCTGCACTTGGCAGCCTATCTGTTATACTAAATACGCTTGTTGATCCTTCCTCAGCTTAATCAAAGTATTGCATTTTGAATTGGTTTTTGGTCTGCCTTTAAAAAAAAAACACCAGGCCGCAGGGCATCCCAAACCTGCATTAGGCAGCCTATCTGTTATACTAAATACGGTTGTTGATCCTTCCTCAGCTTAATCAAAGTATTGCATTTTGAATTGGTTTTTGGTCTGCCTTTAACAAAAAAACACCAGGCCGCAGGGCATCCCAAACCTGCATTAGGCAGCCTGTTATACTAAATACGCTTGTTGATCCTTCCTCAGCTGAATCAAAGTATTGCATTTTGAATTAGTTTTTGGTCTGCCTTTAACAAAAGAAAACACCAGGCCGCAGGGCATCCCAAACCTGCATTAGGCAGCCTGTTATACTAAATACGCTTGTTGATCCTTCCTCAGCTGAATCAAAGTATTGCAGTTTGAATTGGTTTTTGGTCTGCCTTTAACAAAAAAGAACACCAGGCCGAAGGGCATCCCAAACCTGCACTTGGCAGCCTGTTATACTAAATATGCTTGTTGATCCTTCCTCAGCTGAATCAAAGTATTGCATTTTGAATTGGTTTTTGGTCTGCCTTTAACAAAAAAAACACAAGGCCGCAGGGCATCCCAAACCTACATTAGGCAGCCTATCTGTTATACTAAATACGCTTGTTGATCCTTCCTCAGCTTAATCAAAGTATTGCATTTTGAATTGGTTTTTGGTCTGCCTTTAACAAAAAAAACACCAAGCCGCAGGGCATCCCAAACCTGCACTTGGCAGCCTGTTATACTAACTACGCTTGTTGCTCCTTCCTCAGCTTAATCAAAGTATTGCATTTTGAATTGGTTTTTGGTCTGCCTTTAACAAAAAAACACCAGGCCACAGGGCATCCCAAACCTGCACTTGGCAGCCTATCTGTTATACTAAATACGCTTGTTGATCCTTCCTCAGCTTAATCAAAGTATTGCATTTTGAATTGGTTTTTGGTCTGCCTTTAAAAAAAAAACACCAGGCCGCAGGGCATCCCAAACCTGCATTAGGCAGCCTATCTGTTATACTAAATACGGTTGTTGATCCTTCCTCAGCTTAATCAAAGTATTGCATTTTGAATTGGTTTTTGGTCTGCCTTTAACAAAAAAACACCAGGCCGCAGGGCATCCCAAACCTGCATTAGGCAGCCTGTTATACTAAATACGCTTGTTGATCCTTCCTCAGCTGAATCAAAGTATTGCATTTTGAATTAGTTTTTGGTCTGCCTTTAACAAAAGAAAACACCAGGCCGCAGGGCATCCCAAACCTGCATTAGGCAGCCTGTTATACTAAATACGCTTGTTGATCCTTCCTCAGCTTAATCAAAGTATTGCATTTTGAATTGTTTTTTTGTCTGCCTTTAACAAAAAAAACCCCAGGCCGCAGGGCATCCCAAACCTGCACTTGGCAGCCTGTTATACTAAATATGCTTGTTGATCCTTCCTCAGCTGAATCAAAGTATTGCATTTTGAATTGGTTTTTGGTCTGCCTTTAACATAAAAAATAACAGGCCGCAGGGCATACCAAACCTGCATTAGGCAGCCTATCTGTTATACTAAATACGCTTGGTGATCCTTCCTCAGCTGAATCAAAGTATTGCATTTTAAATTGGTTTTTGGTCTGCCTTTAACAAAAAAACACCAGGCCGCAGGGCATCCCAAACCTGCACTTGGCAGCCTGTTATACTAAATACGCTTGTTGCTCCTTCCTCAGCTTAATCAAAGTATTGCATTTTGAATTGGTTTTTGGTCTGCCTTTAACAAAAAACACCAGACCACAGGGCATCCAAAACCTGCACTTGGCAGCCTGTTATACTAAATAGGCTTGTTGATCCTTTCTCAGCTTAATCAAAGTATTGCATTTTGAATTGGTTTTTGGTCTGCCTTTAACAAAAAAAAAACACCAGGCCGCAGGGCATCCCAAACCTGCATTAGGCAGCCTGTTATACTAAATACGCTTGTTGATCCTTCCGCAGCTGAATCAAAGTATTGCATTTTGAATTGTTTTTTGGTCTGCCTTTACAAAAAAAAACACCAGGCCGCAGGGCATCCCAAACCTGCACTTGGCAGCCTGTTATACTAAATACGCTTGTTGATCCTTCCGCAGCTGAATCAAAGTATTGCATTTTGAATTGGTTTTTGGTCTGCCTTTAACAACAAAAACACCAGGCCGCAGGGCATCCCAAACCTGCATTAGGCAGCCTATCTGTTATACTAAATACGGTTGTTGATCCTTCCTCAGCTTAATCAAAGTATTGCATTTTGAATTGGTTTTTGGTCTGCCTTTAACAAAAAAACACCAGGCCGCAGGGCATCCCAAACCTGCATTAGGCAGCCTGTTATACTAAATACGCTTGTTGATCCTTCCTAAGCTGAATCAAAGTATTGCATTTTGAGTTAGTTTTTGGTCTGCCTTTAACAAAAGAAAACACCAGGCCGCAGGGCATCCCAAACCTGCATTAGGCAGCCTGTTATACTAAATACGCTTGTTGATCCTTCCTCAGCTTAATCAAAGTATTGCATTTTGAATTGGTTTTCTGTCTGCCTTTAACAAAAAAACACCAGGCCGCAGGGCATCCCAAACCTGCACTTGGCAGCCTGTTATACTAAATATGCTTGTTGATCCTTCCTCAGCTGAATCAAAGTATTGCATTTTGAATTGGTTTTTGGTCTGCCTTTAACAAAAAAAACACCAAGCCGCAGGGCATCCCAAACCTGCACTTGGCAGCCTGTTATACTAACTACGCTTGTTGCTCCTTCCTCAGCTTAATCAAAGTATTGCATTTTGAATTGGTTTTTGGTCTGCCTTTAACAAAAAAACACCAGGCCGCAGGGCATCCCAAACCTGCACTTGGCAGCCTGTTATACTAAATACGCTTGTTGCTCCTTCCTCAGCTTAATCAAAGTATTGCATTTTGAATTGGTTTTTGGTCTGCCTTTAACAAAAAACACCAGGCCGCAGGGCATCCCAAACCTGCATTAGGCAGCCTGTTATACTAAATACGCTTGTTGATCCTTCCGCAGCTGAATCAAAGTATTGCATTTTGAATTGTTTTTTGGTCTGCCTTTACAAAAAAAAACACCAGGCCGCAGGGCATCCCAAACCTGCACTTGGCAGCCTGTTATACTAAATACGCTTGTTGATCCTTCCGCAGCTGAATCAAAGTATTGCATTTTGAATTGGTTTTTGGTCTGCCTTTAACAAAAAAACACCAGGCCGTAGGGCATCCCAAACCTGCATTAGGCAGCCTATCTGTTATACTAAATACGCTTGTTGATCCTTCCTCAGCTGAATCTAAGTATTGCATTTTGAATTAGTTTTTGGTCTGCTTTTAACAAAAAAAAACACCAGGCCGCAGGGCCTACCAAACCTGCATTAGGCAGCCTGTTATACTAAATACGCTTGTTGATTCTTCCTCAGCTTAATCAAAGTATTGCATTGTGAATTGATTTTTGGTCTGCCTTTAACAAAAAAAACACCCGGCCGCAGGGCATCCCAAACCTGCATTAGGCAGCCTGTTATACTAAATACGCTTGTTGATCCTTCCTCAGCTGAATCAAAGTATTGCATTTTGAATTAGTTTTTGGTCTACCTTTAACAAAAAAAAACACCAGGCCGCCGGGCATACCAAACCTGCATTAGGCAGCCTATCTGTTATACTAAATACGTTTGGTGATCCTTCCTCAGCTGAATCAAAGTATTGCAATTTGAATTGGTTTTTGGTCTGCCTTTAACAAAAAAGAACACCAGGCCGAAGGGCATCCCAAACCTGCACTTGGCAGCCTGTTATACTAAATATGCTTGTTGATCCTTCCTCAGCTGAATCAAAGTATTGCATTTTGAATTGGTTTTTGGTCTGCCTTTAACAAAAAAAACACAAGGCCGCAGGGCATCCCAAACCTACATTAGGCAGCCTATCTGTTATACTAAATATGCTTGTTGATCCTTCCTCAGCTTAGTCAAAGTATTGCATTGTGAAATGATTTTTGGTCTGCCTTTAACAAAAAAAACACCCGGCCACAGGGCATCCCAAACCTGCATTAGGCAGCCTGTTATACTAAATACGCTTGTTGATCTTTCCTCAGCTGAATCAAAGTATTGCATTTTGAATTAGTTTTTGGTCTACCTTTAACAAAAAAAAACACCAGGCCGCCGGGCATACCAAACCTGCATTAGGCAGCCTATCTGTTATACTAAATACGCTTGGTGATCCTTCCTCAGCTGAATCAAAGTATTGCAATTTGAATTGGTTTTTGGTCTGCCTTTAACAAAAAAGAACACCAGGCCGCAGGGCATCCCAAACCTGCACTTGGCAGCCTGTTATACTAAATATGCTTGTTGATCCTTCCTCAGCTGAATCAAAGTATTGCATTTTGAATTGGTTTTTGGTCTGCCTTTAACAAAAAAAACACAAGGCCGCAGGGCATCCCAAACCTACATTAGGCAGCCTATCTGTTATACTAAATACGCTTGTCGATCCTTCCTCAGCTTAATCAAAGTATTGCATTTTGAATTGGTTTTTGGACTGCCTTTAACAAAAAAAACACCAAGCCGCAGGGCATCCCAAACCTGCACTTGGCAGCCTGTTATACTAACTACGCTTGTTGCTCCTTCCTCAGCTTAATCAAAGTATTGCATTTTGAATTGGTTTTTGGTCTGCCTTTAACAAAAAAACACCAGGCCACAGGGCATCCCAAACCTGCACTTGGTAGCCTATCTGTTATACTAAATACGCTTGTTGATCCTTCCTCAGCTTAATCAAAGTATTGCATTTTGAATTGGTTTTTGGTCTGCCTTTAAAAAAAAAACACCAGGCCGCAGGGCATCCCAAACCTGCATTAGGCAGCCTATCTGTTATTCTAAATACGGTTGTTGATCCTTCCTCAGCTTAATCAAAGTATTGCATTTTGAATTGGTTTTTGGTCTGCCTTTAACAAAAAAACACCAGGCCGCAGGGCATCCCAAACCTGCATTAGGCAGCCTGTTATACTAAATACGCTTGTTGATCCATCCTCAGCTGAATCAAAGTATTGCATTTTGAATTAGTTTTTGGTCTGCCTTTAACAAAAGAAAACAAAAGGCCGCAGGGCATCCCAAACCTGCATTAGGCAGCCTGTTATACTAAATACGCTTGTTGATCCTTCCTCAGCTTAATCAAAGTATTGCATTTTGAATTGGTTTTTTGTCTGCCTTTAACAAAAAAACCCCCAGGCCGCAGGGCATCCCAAACCTGCACTTGGCAGCCTGTTATACTAAATATGCTTGTTGATCCTTCCTCAGCTGAATCAAAGTATTGCATTTTGAATTGGTTTTTGGTCTGCCTTTAACATAAAAAATAACAGGCCGCAGGGCATACCAAACCTGCATTAGGCAGCCTATCTGTTATACTAAATACGCTTGGTGATCCTTCCTCAGCTGAATCAAAGTATTGCATTTTAAATTGGTTTTTGGTCTGCCTTTAACAAAAAAACACCAGGCCGCAGGGCATCCCAAACCTGCACTTGGCAGCCTGTTATACTAAATACGCTTGTTGCTCCTTCCTCAGCTTAATCAAAGTATTGCATTTTGAATTGTTTTTTGGTCTGCCTTTAACAAAAAACACCAGACCACAGGGCATCCCAAACCTGCACTTGGCAGCCTGTTATACTAAATAGGCTTGTTGATCCTTTCTCAGCTTAATCAAAGTATTGCATTTTGAATTGGTTTTTGGTCTGCCTTTAACAAAAAAAAAACACCAGGCCGCAGGGCATCCCAAACCTGCATTAGGCAGCCTGTTATACTAAATACGCTTGTTGATCCTTCCGCAGCTGAATCAAAGTATTGCATTTTGAATTGTTTTTTGGTCTGCCTTTACAAAAAAAAACACCAGGCCGCAGGGCATCCCAAACCTGCACTTGGCAGCCTGTTATACTAAATACGCTTGTTGATCCTTCCGCAGCTGAATCAAAGTATTGCATTTTGAATTGGTTTTTGGTCTGCCTTTAAAAACAAAAACACCAGGCCGCAGGGCATCCCAAACCTGCATTAGGCAGCCTATCTGTTATACTAAATACGGTTGTTGATCCTTCCTCAGCTTAATCAAAGTATTGCATTTTGAATTGGTTTTTGGTCTGCCTTTAACAAAAAAACACCAGGCCGCAGGGCATCCCAAACCTGCATTAGGCAGCCTGTTATACTAAATACGCTTGTTGATCCTTCCTCAGCTGAATCAAAGTATTGCATTTTGAGTTAGTTTTTGGTCTGCCTTTAACAAAAGAAAACACCAGGCCGCAGGGCATCCCAAACCTGCATTAGGCAGCCTGTTATACTAAATACGCTTGTTGATCCTTCCTCAGCTGAATCAAAGTATTGCATTTTGAATTGGTTTTTGGTCTGCCTTTAACATAAAAAATAACAGGCCGCAGGGCATACCAAACCTGCATTAGGCAGCCTATCTGTTATACTAAATACGCTTGGTGATCCTTCCTCAGCTGAATCAAAGTATTGCATTTTGAATTGGTTTTTGGTCTGCCTTTAACAAAAAAACACCAGGCCGCAGGGCATCCCAAACCTGCACTTGGCAGCCTGTTATACTAAATACGCTTGTTGCTCCTTCCTCAGCTTAATCAAAGTATTGCATTTTGAATTGGTTTTTGGTCTGCCTTTAACAAAAAACACCAGACCACAGGGCATCCCAAACCTACACTTGGCAGCCTGTTGAACTAAATAGGCTTGTTGATCCTTTCTCAGCTTAATCAAAGTATTGCATTTTGAATTGGTTTTTGGTCTGCCTTTAACAAAAAAAAAAACACCAGGCCGCAGGGCATCCCAAACCTGCATTAGGCAGCCTGTTATACTAAATACGCTTGTTGATCCTTCCGCAGCTGAATCAAAGTATTGCATTTTGAATTGTTTTTTGGTCTGCCTTTACAAAAAAAAACACCAGGCCGCAGGGCATCCCAAACCTGCACTTGGCAGCCTGTTATACTAAATACGCTTGTTGATCCTTCCGCAGCTGAATCAAAGTATTGCATTTTGAATTGGTTTTTGGTCTGCCTTTAACAACAAAAACACCAGGCCGCAGGGCATCCCAAACCTACATTAGGCAGCCTATCTGTTATACTAAATATGCTTGTTGATCCTTCCTCAGCTGAATCTAAGTATTGCATTTTGAATTAGTTTTTGGTCTGCTTTTAACAAAAAAAAACACCAGGCCGCAGGGCCTACCAAACCTGCATTAGGCAGCCTATCTGTTATACTAAATACGCTTGGTGATCCTTCCTCAGCTTAATCAAAGTATTGCATTTTGAATTGGATTTTGGTCTGCCTTTAACAAAAAACACCAGGCCACAGGGTATCCCAAACCTGCACTTGTCAGCCTATCTGTTATACTAAATAGGCTTGTTGATCCTTCCTCTGCTTAATCAATGTATTGCATTTTGAATTGGTTTTTGGTCTGCCTTTAAACAAAAAACACCAGGCCGCAGGGCATTCCAAACCTGCATTAGGCAGCCTATCTGTTATACTAAATACGCTTGTTGATCCTTCCTCAGCTGAATCAAAGTATTGCATTTTGAATTGGTTTTTGGTCTGCCTTTAAGAAAAAAAACACCAGGCCACAGGGCATCCCAAACCTGCATTAGGCAGCCTATCTGTTATACTAAATATGCTTGTTGATCCTTCCTCAGCTTAGTCAATGTATTGCATTTTGAATTGGTTTTTGGTCTGCCTTTAACAAAAAACACCAGGCCACAGGGCATCCAAAACCTGCACTTGGCAGCCTGTTATACTAAATACGCTTGTTGATCCTTCCTCAGCTTAATCAAAGTATTGCATTTTGAATTGGTTTTTGGTCTGCCTTTAACAAAAAACACCAGGCCACTGGGCAACCCAAACCTGCACTTGGCAGCCTGTTATAATAAATAGGCTTGTTGATCCTTCCTCAGCTAAATCAAAGTATTGCATTTTCAATTGGTTTTTGGTCTGCCTTTAACAAAAAAAAAAAACACCAGGAGGCAGGGCATACCAAACCTGCATTAGGCAGCCTATCTCTTATACTAAATACGCTTGTTGATCCTTCCTCAGCTTAATCAAAGTATTGCATTTTGAATTGGTTTTTGGTCTGCCTTTAACAGAAAAAACACCAGGCCGCAGGGCATCCCAAACCTACACTTGGCAGCCTGTTATACTAAATAGGCTTGTTGATCCTTTCTCAGCTTAATCAAAGTATTGCATTTTGAATTGGTTTTTGGTCTGCCTTTAACAAAAAAAAAACACCAGGCCGCAGGGCATCCCAAACCTGCATTAGGCAGCCTGTTATACTAAATACGCTTGTTGATCCTTCCGCAGCTGAATCAAAGTATTGCATTTTGAATTGTTTTTTGGTCTGCCTTTACAAAAAAAAACACCAGGCCGCAGGGCATCCCAAACCTGCACTTGGCAGCCTGTTATACTAAATACGCTTGTTGATCCTTCCTCAGCTTAATCAAAGTATTGCATTTTGAATTGGTTTTTGGTCTGCCTTTAACAGAAAAAACACCAGGCCGCAGGGCATCCCAAACCTACACTTGGCAGCCTGTTATACTAAATAGGCTTGTTGATCCTTTCTCAGCTTAATCAAAGTATTGCATTTTGAATTGGTTTTTGGTCTGCCTTTAACAAAAAAAAAACACCAGGCCGCAGGGCATCCCAAACCTGCATTAGGCAGCCTGTTATACTAAAAACGCTTGTTGATCCTTCCGCAGCTGAATCAAAGTATTGCATTTTGAATTGTTTTTTGGTCTGCCTTTACAAAAAAAAACACCAGGCCGCAGGGCATCCCAAACCTTCACTTGGCAGCCTATCTGTTATACTAAATAGGTTTGTTGATCCTTTTTCAGCTTAATCAAAGTATTGCATTTTGAATTGGTTTTTGGTCTGCTTTTAACAAAAAAAACACCAGGCCACAAGGCATCCCAAAACTGCATTAGGCAGCCTATCTGTTATACTAAATACGCTTGTTGATCCTTCCTCAGCCTAGTAAAAGTATTGCATTTTGAATTGGTTTTTGGTCTGCCTTTAACAAAAAATAACACCAGGCTGCAGGGCATAACAAACCTGCATTAGGCAGCCTATCTGTTATACTAAATACGCTTGGTGATCCTTCCTCAGCTAAATCAAAGTATTGCATTTTGAATTGGATTTTGGTCTGCCTTTAACAAAAAAACACCAGGCCACAGGTTATCCCAAACCTGCACTTGTCAGCCTATCTGTTATACTAAATAGGCTTGTTGATCCTTCCTCTGCTTAATCAATGTATTGCATTTTGAATTGGTTTTTGGTCTGCCTTTAAACAAAAAACACCAGGCCGCAGGGCATTCCAAACCTGCATTAGGCAGCCTATCTGTTATACTAAATACGCTTGTTGATCCTTCCTCAGCTGAATCAAAGTATTGCATTTTGAATTGGTTTTTGGTCTGCCTTTAAGAAAAAAAACACCAGGCCACAGGTTATCCCAAACCTGCACTTGTCAGCCTATCTGTTATACTAAATAGGCTTGTTGATCCTTCCTCTGCTTAATCAATGTATTGCATTTTGAATTGGTTTTTGGTCTGCCTTTACCAAAAAAAACACCCGGCCGCAGGGCATCCCAAACCTGCATTAGGCAGCCTATCTGTTATACTAAATACACTTGTTGATCCTTCCTCAGCTTAATCAAAGTATTGCATTTTGAATTGTTTTTTGGTCTGCCTTTACAAAAAAAACACCAGGCCGCAGGGCATCCCAAACCTGCACTTGGCAGCCTGTTATACTAAATACGCTTGTTGATCCTTCCGCAGCTGAATCAAAGTATTGCATTTTGAATTGGTTTTTGGTCTGCCTTTAAAAAAAAAACACCAGGCCGCAGGGCATCCCAAACCTGCATTAGGCAGCCTATCTGTTATACTAAATACGCTTGTTGATCCTTCCTCAGCTTAATCAAAGTATTGCATTGTGAATTGGTTTTTGGTCTGCCTTTAACAAAAAAACACCAGGCCGTAGGGCATCCCAAACCTGCATTAGGCAGCCTATCTGTTATACTAAATACGCTTGTTGATCCTTTCTCAGCTGAATCTAAGTATTGCATTTTGAATTAGTTTTTGGTCTGCCTTTAACAAAAAAAACACCAGGCCGCAGGGCCTACCAAACCTGCATTAGGCAGCCTATCTGTTATACTAAATACGCTTGTTGATCCTTCCTCAGCTGAATCAAAGTATTGCATTTTGAATTGGTTTTTGTTCTGCCTTTAATAAAAAAACACCAGGCCACAGGGCATCCCAAACCTGCATTAGGCAGCCTGTCTGTTATACTAAATACGCTTGTTGATCCTTCCTCAGCTTAGTCAATGTATTGCATTTTGAATTGGTTTTTGGTCTGCCTTTAACAAAAAAACACCAGGCCGCAGGGCATCCAAAACCTGCACTTGGCAGCCTGTTATACTAAATACGCTTGTTGATCCTTCCTCAGCTTAATCAAAGTATTGCATTTTGAATTGGTTTTTGGTCTGCCTTTAACAAAAAACACAAGGCCACAGGGCAACCCAAACCTGCACTTGGCAGCCTGTTATAATAAATAGGCTTGTTGATCCTTTCTCAGCTTAATCAAAGTATTGCATTTTGAATTGGTTTTTGGTCTGCCTTTAAAAAAAAACACCAGGTCGCAGGGCATCCCAAACCTGCACTTGGCAGCCTGTTATACTAAATACGGTTGTTGCTCCTTCCTCAGCTTAATCAAAGTATTGCATTTTGAATTGTTTTTTGGTCTGCCTTTAACAAAAAAACACCAGGCCACAGGGCATCCCAAACCTGCACTTGGCAGCCTGTTATACTAAATAGGCTTGTTGATCCTTCTTCAGCTTAATCAAAGTATTGCATTTTGAATTGGTTTTTGGTCTGCCTTTAAAAAAAAACACCAGGCCGCAGGGCATCCCAAACCTGCATTAGGCAGCCTATCTGTTATACTAAATACGCTTGTTGATCCTTCCTCAGCCTAGTAAAAGTATTGCATTGTGAATTGGTTTTTGGTCTGCCTTTAACAAAAAATAACACCAGGCTGCAGGGCATAACAAACCTTCATTAGGCAGCCTATCTGTTATACTAAATACGCTTGGTGATCCTTCCTCAGCTAAATCAAGTATTGCATTTTGAATTAGTTTTTGGTCTGCCTTTAACAAAAAAAAACACCAGGCTGCAGGGCATACCAAACCTACATTAGGCAGCCTATCTGTTATACTAAATACGCTTGGTGATCCTTCCTCAGCAAAATCAAAGTATTGCATTTTTAATTGGTTTTTGGTCTGCCTTTAAGAAAAAAAAAAAACACCAGGCCGCAGGGCATCCCAAACCTGCACTTGGCAGCCTATCTGTTATACTAAATATGCTTGTTGATCCTTCCTCAGCTTAATCAAAGTTTTGCATTTTGAATTGGTTTTTGGTCTGCCTTTAACAAAAAAAAACACCAGGCCGCAGGGCATCCCAAACCTGCATTAGGCAGCCTGTTATACTAAATACGGTTGTTGCTCCTTCCTCAGCTTAATCAAAGTATTGCATTTTGAATTGTTTTTTGGTCTGCCTTTAACAAAAAAAATACCAGGCCACAGGGCATCCCAAACCTTCACTTGGCAGCCTATCTGTTATACTAAATAGGTTTGTTGATCCTTCTTCAGCTTAATCAAAGTATTGCATTTTGAATTGGTTTTTGGTCTGCCTTTAAAAAAAAAACACCAGGCCGCAGGGCATCCCAAACCTGCATTAGGCAGCCTATCTGTTGTACTAAATACGCTTGTTGTTCCTTCCTCAGCTGAATCAAAGTATTGCATTTTGAATTGGTTTTTGGTCTGCATTTAACAGCAAAACCACCAGGCCGCAGGGCATCCCAAACCTGCATTAGGCAGCCTATCTGTTATACTAAATACGCTTGTTGATCCTTCTTCAGCGTAATCAAAGTATTGCATTGTGAATTGGTTTTTGGTCTGCCTTTAACAAAAAAACACCAGGCCGTAGGGCATCCCAAACCTGCATTAGGCAGCCTGTTATACTAAATACGCTTGTTGTTTCTTCCTCAGCTGAATCAAAGTATTGCATTTTGAATTAGTTTTTGGTCTGCCTTTAACAAAAAAAAAAACACCAGGCCGCAGGGCCTACCAAACCTGCATTAGGCAGCCTATCTGTTATACTAAATACGCTTGGTGATCCTTCCTCAGCTGAATCAAAGTATTGCATTTTGAATTGGTTTTTTGTCTGCCGTTAACAAAAAAAACCCCAGGCCGCAGGGCATCCCAAACCTGCAACCGCTTGGCAGCCTGTTATACTAAATATGCTTGTTGATCCTTCCTCAGCTGAATCAAAGTATTGCATTTTGAATTGGTTTTTGGTCTGCCTTTAACATAAAAAATAACAGGCCGCAGGGCATACCAAACCTGCATTAGGCAGCCTATCTGTTATCCTAAATACGCTTGGTGATCCTTCCTCAGCTGAATCAAAGTATTGCATTTTGAATTGGTTTTTGGTCTGCCTTTAACAAAAAAACACCAGGCCGCAGGGCATCCCAAACCTGCACTTGGCAGCCTGTTATACTAAATACGCTTGTTGCTCCTTCCTCAGCTTAATCAAAGTATTGCATTTTGAAGTGGTTTTTGGTCTGCCTTTAACAAAAAACACCAGACCACAGGGCATCCCAAACCTGCACTTGGCAGCCTGTTATACTAAATAGGCTTGTTGATCCTTTCTCAGCTTAATCAAAGTATTGCATTTTGAATTGGTTTTTGGTCTGCCTTAAACAAAAAAAAAACACCAGGCCGCAGGGCATCCCAAACCTGCATTAGGCAGCCTGTTATACTAAATACGCTTGTTGATCCTTCCGCAGCTGAATCAAAGTATTGCATTTTGAATTGTTTTTTGGTCTGCCTTTACAAAAAAAACACCAGGCCGCAGGGCATCCCAAACCTGCACTTGGCAGCCTGTTATACTAAATACGCTTGTTGATCCTTCCGCAGCTGAATCAAAGTATTGCATTTTGAATTGGTTTTTGGTCTGCCTTTAACAACAAAAACACCAGGCTGCAGGGCATCCCAAACCTGCATTAGGCAGCCTGTTATACTAAATACGGTTGTTGATCCTTCCTCAGCTTAATCAAAGTATTGCATTTTGAATTGGTTTTTGGTCTGCCTTTAACAAAAAAAACACCAGGCCGCAGGGCATCCCAAACCTGCATTAGGCAGCCTGTTATACTAAATACGCTTGTTGATCCTTCCTCAGCTGAATCAAAGTATTGCATTTTGAATTAGTTTTTGGTCTGCCTTTAACAAAAGAAAACACCAGGCCGCAGGGCATCCCAAACCTGCATTAGGCAGCCTGTTATACTAAATACGCTTGTTGATCCTTCCTCAGCTTAATCAAAGTATTGCATTTTGAATTGGTTTTCTGTCTGCCTTTAACAAAAAAAACACCAGGCTGCAGGGCATCCCAAACCTGCACTTGGCAGCCTGTTATACTAAATATGCTTGTTGATCCTTCCTCAGCTGAATCAAAGTATTGCATTTTGAATTGGTTTTTGGTCTGCCTTTAACATAAAAAATAACAGGCCGCAGGGCATACCAAACCTGCATTAGGCAGCCTATCTGTTATACTAAATACGCTTGGTGATCCTTCCTCAGCTGAATCAAAGTATTGCATTTTGAATTGGTTTTTGGTCTGCCTTTAACAAAAAAACACCAGGCCGCAGGGCATCCCAAACCTGCACTTGGCAGCCTGTTATACTAAATACGCTTGTTGCTCCTTCCTCAGCTTAATCAAAGTATTGCATTTTGAATTGGTTTTTGGTCTGCCTTTAACAAAAAACACCAGACCACAGGGCATCCCAAACCTGCACTTGGCAGCCTGTTACACTAAATAGGCTTGTTGATCCTTTCTCAGCTTAATCAAAGTATTGCATTTTGAATTGGTTTTTGGTCTGCCTTTAACAAAAAAAAAACACCAGGCCGCAGGGCATCCCAAACCTGCATTAGGCAGCCTGTTATACTAAATACGCTTGTTGATCCTTCCGCAGCTGAATCAAAGTATTGCATTTTGAATTGTTTTTTGGTCTGCCTTTACAAAAAAAAAACACCAGGCCGCAGGGCATCCCAAACCTGCACTTGGCAGCCTGTTATACTAAATACGCTTGTTGATTCTTCCGCAGCTGAATCAAAGTATTGCATTTTGAATTGGTTTTTGGTCTGCCTTTAACAACAAAAACACCAGGCCGCAGGGCATCCCAAACCTGCATTAGGCAGCCTATCTGTAATACTAAATACGGTTGTTGATCCTTCCTCAGCTTAATCAAAGTATTGCATTTTGAATTGGTTTTTGGTCTGCCTTTAACAAAAAAACACCAGGCCGCAGGGCATCCCAAACCTGCATTAGGCAGCCTGTTATACTAAATACGCTTGTTGATCCTTCCTCAGCTGAATCAAAGTATTGCATTTTGAATTAGTTTTTGGTCTGCCTTTAACAAAAGAAAACACCAGGCCGCAGGGCATCCCAAACCTGCATTAGGCAGCCTGTTATACTAAATACGCTTGTTGATCCTTCCTCAGCTTAATCAAAGTATTGCATTTTGAATTGGTTTTCTGTCTGCCTTTAACAAAAAAAACACCAGGCCGCAGGGCATACCAAACCTGCACTTGGCAGCCTGTTATACTAAATCTGCTTGTTGATCCTTCCTCAGCTGAATCAAAGTATTGCATTTTGAATTGGTTTTTGGTCTGCCTTTAACATAAAAAATAACAGGCCGCAGGGCATACCAAACCTGCATTAGGCAGCCTATCTGTTATACTAAATACGCTTGGTGATCCTTCCTCAGCTGAATCAAAGTATTGCATTTTGAATTGGTTTTTGGTCTGCCTTTAACAAAAAAACACCAGGCCGCAGGGCATCCCAAACCTGCACTTGGCAGCCTGTTATACTAAATACGCTTGTTGCTCCTTCCTCAGCTTAATCAAAGTATTGCATTTTGAATTGGTTTTTGGTCTGCCTTTAACAAAAAACACCAGGCCGCAGGGCATCCCAAACCTGCATTAGGCAGCCTGTTATACTAAATACGCTTGTTGATCCTTCCGCAGCTGAATCAAAGTATTGCATTTTGAATTGGTTTTTGGTCTGCCTTTAAAAAAAAAACACCAGGCCGCAGGGCATCCCAAACCTGCATTAGGCAGCCTATCTGTTATACTAAATACGCTTGTTGATCCTTCCTCAGCTTAATCAAAGTATTGCATTGTGAATTGGTTTTTGGTCTGCCTTTAACAAAAAAACACCAGGCCGTAGGGCATCCCAAACCTGCATTAGGCAGCCTATCTGTTATACTAAATACGCTTGTTGATCCTTCCTCAGCTGAATCTAAGTATTGCATTTTGAATTAGTTTTTGGTCTGCTTTTAACAAAAAAAAACACCAGGCCGCAGGGCCTACCAAACCTGCATTAGGCAGCCTATCTGTTATACTAAATACGCTTGGTGATCCTTCCTCAGCTTAATCAAAGTATTGCATTTTGAATTGGATTTTGGTCTGCCTTTAACAACAAAAAACACCAGGCCACAGGGTATCCCAAACCTGCACTTGTCAGCCTATCTGTTATACTAAATAGGCTTGTTGTTCCTTCCTCTGCTTAATCAATGTATTGCATTTTGAATTGGTTTTTGGTCTGACTTTAAACAAAAAACACCAGGCCGCAGGGCATTCCAAACCTGCATTAGGCAGCCTATCTGTTATACTAAATACGCTTGTTGATCCTTCCTCAGCTGAATCAAAGTATTGCATTTTGAATTGGTTTTTGGTCTGCCTTTAAGAAAAAAAACACCAGGCCACAGGGCATCCCAAACCTGCATTAGGCAGCCTATCTGTTATACTAAATACGCTTGTTGACCCTTCCTCAGCTTAATCAAAGTATTGCATTTTGAATTGGATTTTGGTCTGCCTTTAACAAAAAAACACCAGGCTGCAGGGCATCCCAAACCTGCACTTGGCAGCCTATCTGTGATACTAAATACGCTTGTTGATCTTTCCTCAGCTTAATCAAAGTATTGCATTTTGAATTGGTTTTTGGTCTGCCTTTAACAAAAAACACCAGGCCACAGGGCATCCCAAACCTGCACTTGGCAGCCTGTTATACTAAATAGGCTTGTTGATCCTTTCTCAGCTTAATCAAAGTATTGCATTTTGAATTGGTTTTTGGTCTGCCTTTAACAAAAAAAAACACCAGGCAGCAGGGCATCCCAAACCTGCATTAGGCAGCCTGTTATACTAAATACGCTTGTTGATCCTTCCTCAGCTGAATCAAAGTATTGCATTTTGAATTGGTTTTTGGTCTGCCTTTACCAAAAAAAACACCCGGCCGCAGGGCATCCCAAACCTGCATTAGGCAGCCTATCTGTTATACTAAATACACTTGTTGATCCTTCCTCAGCTTAATCAAAGTATTGCATTTTGAATTGTTTTTTGGTCTGCCTTTACAAAAAAAAACACCAGGCCGCAGGGCATCCCAAACCTGCACTTGGCAGCCTGTTATACTAAATACGCTTGTTGATCCTTCCTCAGCTTAATCAAAGTATTGCATTGTGAATTGGTTTTTGGTCTGCCTTTAACAAAAAAACACCAGGCCGTAGGGCATCCCAAACCTGCATTAGGCAGCCTATCTGTTATACTAAATACGCTTGTTGATCCTTCCTCAGCTGAATCTAAATATTGCATTTTGAATTAGTTTTTGGTCTGCCTTTAAGAAAAAAAACACCAGGCCACAGGGCATCCCAAACCTGCATTAGGCAGCCTATCTGTTATACTAAATATGCTTGGTGATCCTTCCTAAGCTAAATCAAAGTATTGCATTTGAATTAGTTTTTGGTCTGCCTTTAACAAAAAAACACCAGGCTGCAGGGCATCCCAAACCTGCACTTGGCAGCCTATCTGTTATACTAAATATGCTTGTTGATCCTTCCTCAGCTAAATCAAAGTATTGCATTTTGAATTGGTTTTTGGTCTGCCTTAACAAAAAAACACCAGGCCGCAGGGCATCCCAAACCTGCACTTGGCAGCCTGTTAAACTAAATACGCTTGTTGCTCCTTCCTCAGCTTAATCAAAGTATTGCATTTTGAATTGTTTTTTGGTCTGCCTTTAACAAAAAACACCAGGCTACAGGGCAACCCAAACCTGCACTTGGCAGCCTGTTATAATAAATAGGCTTGTTGATCCTTTCTCAGCTTAATCAAAGTATTGCATTTTGAATTGGTTTTTGGTCTGCCTTTAAAAAAAAACACCAGGCCGCAGGGCATCCCAAACCTGCACTTGGCAGCCTGTTATACTAAATACGGTTGTTGCTCCTTCCTCAGCTTAATCAAAGTATTGCATTTTGAATTGTTTTTTGGTCTGCCTTTAACAAAAAAACACCAGGCCACAGGGCATCCCATACCTGCACTTGGCAGCCTGTTATACTAAATAGGCTTGTTGATCCTTCTTCAGCTTAATCAAAGTATTGCATTTTGAATTGGTTTTTGGTCTGCCTTTAAAAAAAAAACACCAGGCCGCAGGGCATCCCAAACCTGCATTAGGCAGCCTGTCTGTTATACTAAATACGCTTGTTGATCTTTCCTCAGCTAAAACAAAGTATTGCATTTGGAATTAGTTTTTGGTCTGCCTTTAACAAAAAAAAAAACACCAGGAGGCAGGGCATACCAAACCTGCATTAGGCAGCCTGTTATACTAAATACGCTTGGTGATCCTTCCTCAGCCTAGTAAAAGTATTGCATTGTGAATTGGTTTTTGGTCTGCCTTTAACAAAAAATAACACCAGGCCGCAGGGCATAACAAACCTGCATTAGGCAGCCTATCTGTTATACTAAATATGCTTGGTGATCCTTCCTAAGCTAAATCAAAGTATTGCATTTGAATTAGTTTTTGGTCTGCCTTTAACAAAAAAACACCAGGCTGCAGGGCATCCCAAACCTGCACTTGGCAGCCTATCTGTTATACTAAATATGCTTGTTGATCCTTCCTCAGCTAAATCAAAGTGTTGCATTTTGAATTGGTTTTTGGTCTGCCTTAACAAAAAAACACCAGGCCGCAGGGCATCCCAAACCTGCACTTGGCAGCCTGTTAAACTAAATACGCTTGTTGCTCCTTCCTCAGCTTAATCAAAGTATTGCATTTTGAATTGTTTTTTGGTCTGCCTTTAACAAAAAACACCAGGCCACAGGGCATCCCAAACCTGCACTTGGCAGCCTGTTATACTAAATAGGCTTGTTGATCCTTTCTCAGCTTAATCAAAGTATTGCATTTTGAATTGGTTTTTGGTCTGCCTTTAACAAAAAAAAACACCAGGCAGCAGGGCATCCCAAACCTGCATTAGGCAGCCTGTTATACTAAATACGCTTGTTGATCCTTCCTCAGCTGAATCAAAGTATTGCATTTTGAATTGGTTTTTGGTCTGCCTTTACCAAAAAAACACCCGGCCGCAGGGCATCCCAAACCTGCATTAGGCAGCCTATCTGTTATACTAAATACACTTGTTGATCCTTCCTCAGCTTAATCAAAGTATTGCATTTTGAATTGTTTTTTGGTCTGCCTTTACAAAAAAAAACACCAGGCCGCAGGGCACCCCAAACCTGCACTTGGCAGCCTGTTATACTAAATACGCTTGTTGAACCTTCCTCAGTTTAATCAAAGTATTGCATTGTGAATTGGTTTTTGGTCTGCCTTTAACAAAAAAACACCAGGCCGTAGGGCATCCCAAACCTGCATTAGGCAGCCTATCTGTTATACTAAATACGCTTGTTGATCCTTCCTCAGCTAAATATAAGTATTGCATTTTGAATTAGTTTTTGGTCTGCCTTTAAGAAAAAAAACACCAGGCCACAGGGCATCCCAAACCTGCATTAGGCAGCCTATCTGTTATACTAAATATGCTTGTTGATCCTTCCTCAGCTTAGTCAATGTATTGCATTTTGAATTGGTTTTTGGTCTGCCTTTAACAAAAAAACACCAGGCCGCAGGGCATCCAAAACCTGCACTTGGCAGCCTGTTATACTAAATACGCTTGTTGATCCTTCCTCAGCTTAATCAAAGTATTGCATTTTGAATTGGTTTTTGGTCTGCCTTTAACAAAAAACACCAGGCCACAGGGCAACCCAAACCTGCACTTGGCAGCCTGTTATAATAAATAGGCTTGTTGATCCTTTCTCAGCTTAATCAAAGTATTGCATTTTGAATTGGTTTTTGGTCTGCCTTTAAAAAAAAACACCAGGCCGCAGGGCATCCCAAACCTGCACTTGGCAGCCTGTTATACTAAATACGGTTGTTGCTCCTTCCTCAGCTTAATCAAAGTATTGCATTTTGAATTGTTTTTTGGTCTGCCTTTAACAAAAAAACACCAGGCCACAGGGCATCCCATACCTGCACTTGGCAGCCTGTTATACTAAATAGGCTTGTTGATCCTTCTTCAGCTTAATCAAAGTATTGCATTTTGAATTGGTTTTTGGTCTGCCTTTAAAAAAAAAACACCAGGCCGCAGGGCATCCCAAACCTGCATTAGGCAGCCTACCTGTTATACTAAATACGCTTGTTGATCTTTCCTCAGCTAAAACAAAGTATTGCATTTGGAATTAGTTTTTGGTCTGCCTTTAACAAAAAAAAAAACACCAGGAGGCAGGGCATACCAAACCTGCATTAGGCAGCCTGTTATACTAAATACGCTTGGTGATCCTTCCTCAGCTAAATCAAAGTATTGCATTTTCAATTGGTTTTTGGTCTGCCTTTAACAAAAAAAAACACCAGGCCGCAGGGCATCCCAAACCTGCACTTGGCAGCCTATCTGTTATACTAAATATGCTTGTTGATCCTTCCTCAGCTTAATCAAAGTATTGCATTTTGAATTGGTTTTTGGTCTGCCTTTAACAGATAAAACACCAGGCCGCAGGGCATCCCAAACCTGCACTTGGCAGCCTGTTATACTAAATACGGTTGTTGCTCCTTCCTCAGCTTAATCAAAGTATTGCATTTTGAATTGTTTTTTGGTCTGCCTTTAACAAAAAACACCAGGCCACAGGGCAACCCAAACCTGCATTAGGCAGCCTATCTGTTATACTAAATACGCTTGTTGATCCTTCCTCAGCCTAGTAAAAGTATTGCATTGTGAATTGGTTTTTGGTCTGCCTTTAACAAAAAATAACACCAGGCCGCAGGGCATAACAAACCTGCATTAGGCAGCCTATCTGTTATACTAAATATGCTTGGTGATCCTTCCTAAGCTAAATCAAAGTATTGCATTTGAATTAGTTTTTGGTCTGCCTTTAACAAAAAAACACCAGGCTGCAGGGCATCCCAAACCTGCACTTGGCAGCCTATCTGTTATACTAAATACGCTTGTTGATCTTTCCTCAGCTTAATCAAAGTATTGCATTTTGAATTGGTTTTTGGTCTGCCTTTAACAAAAAAAACACCAGGCCACAGGGCATCCCAAACCTGCATTAGGCAGCCTATCTGTTATACTAAATATGCTTGTTGATCCTTCCTCAGCTTAGTCAAAGTATTGCATTTTGAATTGGTTTTTGGTCTGCCTTTAACAAAAAAAACACCAGGCTGCAGGGCATCCCAAACCTGCACTTGGCAGCCTGTTATACTAAATACGCTTGTTGATCCTTCCTCAGCTGAATCAAAGTATTGCATTTTGAATTGGTTTTTGGTCTGCCTTTAACAACAAAAACACCAGGCCGCAGGGCATCCCAAACCGGAATTTGGAAGCCTATCTGTTATACTAAATACGCTTGTGGATCCTTCCTCAGCTTAATCAAAGTATTGCATTGTGAATTGTTTTTTTGTCAGCCTTTAACAAAAAAACACCAGGCCGCAGGGCATCCCAAACCTGCACTTGGCAGCCTATCTGTTATACTAAATACGCTTGTTGATCCTTCCTCAGCTTAATCAAAGTATTGCATTTTGAATTGGTTTTTGGTCTGCCTTTAACAAAAAAAACACCAGGCCGCAGGGCATCCCAAACCTGCACTTGGCAGCCTGTTATACTAAATATGGTTGTTGCTCCTTCCTTAGCTTAATCAAAGTATTGCATTTTGAATTGTTTTTTGGTCTGCCTTTAACAAAAAAAATACCAGGCCACAGGGCATCCCAAACCTGCACTTGGCAGCCTATCTGTTATACTAAAAAGGTTTGTTGATCCTTCTTCAGCTGAATCAAAGTATTGCATTTTGAACTGGATTTTGGTCTGCCTTTAACAAAAAAAACACCAGGCCGCAGGGCATACCAAACCTGCATTAGGCAGCCTATCTGTTATACTAAATACGCTTGGTGATCCTTCCTCAGCTAAATCAAAGTATTGCATTTTGAATTGGTTTTTGGTCTGCCTTTAACAAAAAAACACCAGGCCGCAGGGCATACCAAACCTGCATTAGGCAGCCTATCTGTTATACTAAATACGCTTGGTGATCCTTCCTCAGCTAAATCAAAGTATTGCATTTTGAATTGGTTTTTGGTCTGCCTTTAACAAAAAAAAAACACCAGGCCGCAGGGCAACCCAAACCTGCACTTGCCAGCCTATCTGTTATACTAAATATGCTTGTTGATCCTTCCTTAGCTTAATCAAAGTATTGCATTTTGAATTGGTTTTTGGTCTGCCTTTAACAAAAAAAAACACCAGGCCGCAGGGCATCCCAAACCTGCACTTGGCAGCCTATCTGTTATACTAAATACGCTTGTTGATCCTTCCTCAGCTGAATCAAAGTATTGCATTTTGAATTGTTTTTTGGTCTGCCTTTAACAAAAAAACACCAGGCCACAGGGCATCCCAAACCTGCACTTGGCAGCCTATCTGTTATACTAAATACGCTTGTTGATCCTTCCTCAGCTGAATCAAAGTATTGCATTTTGAATTGGTTTTTGGTCTGCCTTTAACAAAAAAAACACCAGGCCACAAGGCATCCCAAACCTGCATTAGGCAGCCTATCTGTTATACTAAATATGCTTGTTGATCCTTCCTCATCCTAGTAAAAGTATTGCATTGTGAATTGGTTTTTGGTCTGCCTTTAACAAGAAATAACACCAGGCTGCAGGGCATAACAAACCTGCATTAGGCAGCCTATCTGTTATACTAAATACGCTTGGTGATCCTTCCTCAGCTAAATCAAAGTATTGCATTTTGAATTAGTTTTTGGTCTGCCTTTAACAAAAAAAAACACCAGGCTGCAGGGCATACCAAACCTGCATTAGGCAGCCTATCTGTTATACTAAATACGCTTGGTGATCCTTCCTCAGCAAAATCAAAGTATTGCATTTTTAATTGGTTTTTGGTCTGCCTTTAACAAAAATAAACATTAGGCAGCAGGGCATCCGAAACCTGCACTTGGCAGCCTATCTGTTATACTAAATATGCTTGTTGATCCTTCCTCAGCTTAATCAAAGTATTGCATTTTGAATTGGTTTTTGGTCTGCCTTTAACAAAAAAAACACCAGGCCGCAGGGCATCCCAAACCTGCACTTGGCAGCCTGTTATACTAAATACGGTTGTTGCTCCTTCCTCAGCTTAATCAAAGTATTGCATTTTGAATTGTTTTTTGGTCTGCCTTTAACAAAAAAATAACAGGCCACAGGGCATCCCAAACCTGCACTTGGCAGCCTATCTGTTATACTAAATAGGTTTGTTGATCCTTCTTCAGCTTAATCAAAGTATTGCATTTTGAATTGGTTTTTGGTCTGCCTTTAAAAGAAAAACACCATGCCGCAGGGCATCCCAAACCTGCATTAGGCAGCCTATCTGTTGTACTAAATACGCTTGTTGATCCTTCCTCAGCTGAATCAAAGTATTGCATTTTGAATTGGTTTTTGGGCTGCATTTAACAACAAAACCTCCAGCCCGCAGGGCATCCCAAACCTGCATTAGGCAGCCTGTTATACTAAATACGCTTGTTGATCCTTCTTCAGCGCAATCAAAGTATTGCATTGTGAATTAGTTTTTGGTCTGCCTTTAACAAAAAAACACCAGGCCGTAGGGCATCCCAAACCTGCATTAGGCAGCCTATCTGTTATACTAAATAAGCTTGTTGATCCTTCCTCAGCCTAGTAAAAGTATTGCATTGTGAATTGGTTTTTGGTCTGCCTTTAACAACAAATAACACCAGGCTGCAGGGCATAACAAACCTGCATTAGGCAGCCTATCTGTTATACTAAATACGCTTGGTGATCCTTCCTCAGCTAAATCAAAGTATTGCATTTTGAATTCGTTTTTGGTCTGCCTTTAACAAAAAAAAACACCAGGCTGCAGGGCATACCAAACCTGCATTAGGCAGCCTGTCTGTTATACTAAATACGCTTGGTGATCCTTCCTCAGCAAAATCAAAGTATTGCATTTTGAATTGGTTTTTGGTCTGCCTTTAACAAAAAAATACCAGGCCGTAGGGCATCCCAAACCTGCATTAGGCAGCCTGTTATACTAAATACGCTTGTTGATTCTTCCTCAGCTGAATCAAAGTATTGCATTTTGAATTGGTTTTTGGTCTGCCTTTAACAAAAAAAACACCAGGCCGCAGGGCATCCCAAACCTGCACTTGGCAGCCTGTTATACTAAATACGGTTGTTGCTCCTTCCTCAGCTTAATCAAAGTATTGCATTTTGAATTGTTTTTTGGTCTGCCTTTAACAAAAAAAATACCAGGCCACAGGGCATCCCAAACCTGCACTTGGCAGCCTATCTGTTATACTAAATAGGTTTGTTGATCCTTCCTCAGCTGAATCAAAGTATTGCATTTTGAATTGGTTTTTGGTCTGCATTTAACAACAAAACCACCAGGCCGCAGGGCATCCCAAACCTGCATTAGGCAGCCTATCTGTTATACTAAATACGCTTGTTGATCCTGATTCAGCGTAATCAAAGTATTGCATTGTGAATTGGTTTTTGGTCTGCCTTTAACAAAAAAATACCAGGCCGCAGGGCATCCCAAACCTGCATTAGGCAGCCTGTTATACTAAATACGCTTGTTGATTCTTCCTCAGCTGAATCAAAGTATTGCATTTTGAATTGGTTTTTGGTCTGCCTTTAACAAAAAAAACACCAGGCCGCAGGGCATCCCAAACCTGCACTTGGCAGCCTGTTATACTAAATATGGTTGTTGCTCCTTCCTCAGCTTAATCAAAGTATTGCATTTTGAATTGTTTTTTGGTCTGCCTTTAACAAAAAAAATACCAGGCCACAGGGCATCCCAAACCTGCACTTGGCAGCCTATCTGTTATACTAAAAAGGTTTGTTGATCCTTCTTCAGCTGAATCAAAGTATTGCATTTTGAATTGGATTTTGGTCTGCCTTTAACAAAAAAAACACCAGGCCGCAGGGCATACCAAACCTGCATTAGGCAGCCTATCTGTTATACTAAATACGCTTGGTGATCCTTCCTCAGCTAAATCAAAGTATTGCATTTTGAATTGGTTTTTGGTCTGCCTTTAACAAAAAAAACACCAGGCCGCAGGGCATACCAAACCTGCATTAGGCAGCCTATCTGTTATACTAAATACGCTTGGTGATCCTTCCTCAGCTAAATCAAAGTATTGCATTTTGAATTGGTTTTTGGTCTGCCTTTATCAAAAAAAAAACACCAGGCCGCAGGGCAACCCAAACCTGCACTTGCCAGCCTATCTGTTATACTAAATATGCTTGTTGATCCTTCCTCAGCTTAATCAAAGTATTGCATTTTGAATTGGTTTTTGGTCTGCCTTTAACAAAAAAAACACCAGGCCGCAGGGCATCCCAAACCTGCACTTGGCAGCCTGTTAAACTAAATACGGTTGTTGCTCCTTCCTCAGCTTAATCAAAGTATTGCATTTTGAATTGTTTTTTGGTCTGCCTTTAACAAAAAAACACCAGGCCACAGGGCATCCCAAACCTGCACTTGGCAGCCTATCTGTTATACTAAATACGCTTGTTGATCCTTCCTCAGCTGAATCAAAGTATTGCATTTTGAATTGGTTTTTGGTCTGCCTTTACTAAAAAAAACACCAGGCCACAAGGCATCCCAAACCTGCATTAGGCAGCCTATCTGTTATACTAAATATGCTTGTTGATCCTTCCTCATCCTAGTAAAAGTATTGCATTGTGAATTGGTTTTTGGTCTGCCTTTAACAAAAAATAACACCAGGCTGCAGGGCATAACAAACCTGCATTAGGCAGCCTATCTGTTATACTAAATACGCTTGGTGATCCTTCCTCAGCTAAATCAAAGTATTGCATTTTGAATTGGTTTTTGGTCTGCCTTTAACAAAAAAAAAACCAGGCTGCAGGGCATACCAAACCTGCATTAGGCAGCCTATCTGTTATACTAAATACGCTTGGTGATCCTTCCTCAGCAAAATCAAAGTATTGCATTTTTAATTGGTTTTTGGTCTGCCTTTAACAAAAAAAAACATTAGGCAGCAGGGCATCCGAAACCTGCACTTGGCAGCCTATCTGTTATACTAAATATGCTTGTTGCTCCTTCCTCAGCTTAATCAAAGTATTGCATTTTGAATTGTTTTTTGGTCTGCCTTTAACAAAAAAAATACCAGGCCACAGGGCATCCCAAACCTGCACTTGGCAGCCTATCTGTTATACTAAATAGGTTTGTTGATCCTTCCTCAGCTGAATCAAAGTATTGCATTTTGAATTGGTTTTTGGTCTGCATTTAACAACAAAACCACCAGGCCGCAGGGCATCCCAAACCTGCATTAGGCAGCCTATCTGTTATACTAAATACGCTTGTTGATCCTGATTCAGCGTAATCAAAGTATTGCATTGTGAATTGGTTTTTGGTCTGCCTTTAACAAAAAAATACCAGGCCGTAGGGCATCCCAAACCTGCATTAGGCAGCCTGTTATACTAAATACGCTTGTTGATTCTTCCTCAGCTGAATCAAAGTATTGCATTTTGAATTGGTTTTTGGTCTGCCTTTAACAAAAAAAACACCAGGCCGCAGGGCATCCCAAACCTGCACTTGGCAGCCTGTTATACTAAATACGGTTGTTGCTCCTTCCTCAGCTTAATCAAAGTATTGCATTTTGAATTGTTTTTTGGTCTGCCTTTAACAAAAAAAATACCAGGCCACAGGGCATCCCAAACCTGCACATGGCAGCCTATCTGTTATACTAAATAGGTTTGTTGATCCTTCTTCAGCTTAATCAAAGTATTGCATTTTGAATTGGTTTTTGGTCTGCCTTTAAAAAAATAAAACACCAGGCCGCAGGGCATCCCAAACCTGCATTAGGCAGCCTATCTGTTGTACTAAATACACTTGTTGATTCTTCCTCAGCTGAATCAAAGTATTGCATTTTGAACTGGTTTTTGGTCTGCATTTAACAACAAAACCACCAGGCCGCAGGGCATCCCAAACCTGCATTAGGCAGCCTATCTGTTATACTAAATACGCTTGTTGATCCTTCTTCAGCGTAATCAAAGTATTGCATTGTGAATTGGTTTTTGGTCTGCCTTTAACAAAAAAATACCAGGCCGTAGGGCATCCCAAACCTGCATTAGGCAGCCTGTTATACTAAAAACGCTTGTTGATTCTTCCTCAGCTGAATCAAAGTATTGCATTTTGAATTAGTTTTTGGTCTGCCTTTAACAAAAAAAAAACACTAGGCCACAGGGCCTACCAAACCTGCATTAGGCAGCCTATCTGTTATACTAAATACGCTTGGTGATCCTTCCTCAGCTGAATCAAAGTATTGCATTTTGAATTGGATTTTGGTCTGCCTTTAACAAAAAAAACACCAGGCCACAAGGCATCCCAAACCTGCATTAGGCAGCCTATCTGTTATACTAAATATGCTTGTTGATCCTTCCTCATCCTAGTAAAAGTATTGCATTGTGAATTGGTTTTTGGTCTGCCTTTAACAAGAAATAACACCAGGCTGCAGGGCATAACAAACCTGCATTAGGCAGCCTATCTGTTATACTAAATACGCTTGGTGATCCTTCCTCAGCTAAATCAAAGTATTGCATTTTGAATTAGTTTTTGGTCTGCCTTTAACAAAAAAAAACACCAGGCTGCAGGGCATACCAAACCTGCATTAGGCAGCCTATCTGTTATACTAAATACGCTTGGTGATCCTTCCTCAGCAAAATCAAAGTATTGCATTTTTAATTGGTTTTTGGTCTGCCTTTAACAAAAAAAAACATTAGGCAGCAGGGCATCCGAAACCTGCACTTGGCAGCCTATCTGTTATACTAAATATGCTTGTTGATCCTTCCTCAGCTTAATCAAAGTATTGCATTTTGAATTGGTTTTTGGTCTGCCTTTAACAAAAAAAACACCAGGCCGCAGGGCATCCCAAACCTGCACTTGGCAGCCTGTTATACTAAATACGGTTGTTGCTCCTTCCTCAGCTTAATCAAAGTATTGCATTTTGAATTGTTTTTTGGTCTGCCTTTAACAAAAAAAATAACAGGCCACAGGGCATCCCAAACCTGCAATTGGCAGCCTATCTGTTATACTAAATAGGTTTGTTGATCCTTCTTCAGCTTAATCAAAGTATTGCATTTTGAATTGGTTTTTGGTCTGCCTTTAAAAGAAAAAACACCATGCCACCGGGCATCCCAAACCTGCATTAGGCAGCCTATCTGTTGTACTAAATACGCTTGTTGATCCTTCCTCAGCTGAATCAAAGTATTGCATTTTGAATTGGTTTTTGGTCTGCATTTAACAACAAAACCACCAGGCCGCAGGGCATCCCAAACCTGCATTAGGCAGCCTGTTATACTAAATACGCTTGTTGATCCTTCTTCAGCGCAATCAAAGTATTGCATTGTGAATTGGTTTTTGGTCTGCCTTTAACAAAAAAACACCAGGCCGTAGGGCATCCCAAACCTGCATTAGGCAGCCTATCTGTTATACTAAATAAGCTTGTTGATCCTTCCTCAGCCTAGTAAAAGTATTGCATTGTGAATTGGTTTTTGGTTGGCCTTTAACAACAAATAACACCAGGCTGCAGGGCATAACAAACCTGCATTAGGCAGCCTATCTGTTATACTAAATACGCTTGGTGATCCTTCCTCAGCTAAATCAAAGTATTGCATTTTGAATTCGTTTTTGGTCTGCCTTTAACAAAAAAAAACACCAGGCTGCAGGGCATACCAAACCTGCATTAGGCAGCCTGTCTGTTATACTAAATACGCTTGGTGATCCTTCCTCAGCAAAATCAAAGTATTGCATTTTGAATTGGTTTTTGGTCTGCCTTTAACAAAAAAAAACATTAGGCAGCAGGGCATCCCAAACCTGCACTTGGCAGCCTATCTGTTATACTAAATATGCTTGTTGATCCTTCCTCAGCTTAATCAAAGTATTGCATTTTGAATTGTTTTTTGGTCTGCCTTTAACAAAAAAAACACCAGGCCGCAGGGCATCCCAAACCTGCACTTGGCAGCCTGTTATACTAAATACGGTTGTTGCTCCTTCCCCAGCTTAATCAAAGTATTGCATTTTGAATTGTTTTTTTGGTCTGCCTTTAACAAAAAAAATACCAGGCCACAGGGCATCCCAAACCTGCACTTGGCAGCCTATCTGTTATACTAAATAGGTTTGTTGATCCTTCTTCAGCTTAATCAAAGTATTGCATTTTGAATTGGTTTTTGGTCTGCCTTTAAAAAAAAAAAACACCAGGCCGCAGGGCATCCCAAACCTGCATTAGGCAGCCTATCTGTTGTACTAAATACGCTTGTTGATCCTTCCTCAGCTGAATCAAAGTATTGCATTTTGAATTGGTTTTTGGTCTGCATTTAACAACAAAACCACCAGGCCGCAGGGCATCCCAAACCTGCATTAGGCAGCCTATCTGTTATACTAAATACGCTTGTTGATCCTGATTCAGCGTAATCAAAGTATTGCATTTTGAATTGGATTTTGGTCTGCCTTTAACAAAAAAACTCCAGGCTGCAGGGCATCCCAAACCTGCACTTGGCAGCCTATCTGTTATACTAAATAGGCTTGTTGATCCTTCCTCAGCTTAATCAAAGTATTGCATTTTGAATTGGTTTTTGGTCTGCCTTCAAAAAAAAAAACACCAGGCCGCAGGGCATTCCAAACCTGCATTAGGCAGCCTATCTGTTATACTAAATATGCTTGTTGATCCTTCCTCAGCTTAGTCAAAGTATTGCATTTTGAATTGGTTTTTTGGTCTGCCTTTAACAAAAAAACACCAGGCCGCAGGGCATCCCAATCCTGCACTTGGCAGCCTGTTATACTAAATACGCTTGTTGATCCTTCCTCAGCTGAATCAAAGTATTGCATTTTGAATTGGTTTTTGGTCTGCCTTTAACAACAAAAACACCAGGCCGCAGGGCATCCCAACCTGAATTAGGCAGCCTATCTGTTATACTAAATACGCTTGTGGATCCTTCCTCAGCTTAATCAAAGTATTGCATTGTGAATTGGTTTTTGGTCTGCCTTTAACAACAAAAACACCAGGCCGCAGGGCATCCCAAACCTGAATTAGGCAGCCTATCTGTTATACTAAATACGGTTGTTGCTCCTTCCTCAGCTTAATCAAAGTATTGCATTGTGAATTGGTTTTTGGTCTGCCTTTAACAACAAAAACGCCAGGCCGCAGGGCATCCCAAACCTGAATTAGGCAGCCTATCTGTTATACTAAATACGGTTGTTGCTCCTTCCTCAGCTTAATCAAAGTATTGCATTTTGAATTGTTTTTTGGTCTGCCTTTAACAAAAAAAATACCAGGCCACAGGGCATCCCAAACGTGCACTTGGCAGCCTATCTGTTATACTAAATAGGTTTGTTGATCCTTCCTCAGCTGAATCAAAGTATTGCATTTTGAATTGGTTTTTGGTCTGCATTTAACAACAAAACCACCAGGCCGCAGGGCATCCCAAACCTGCATTAGACAGCCTGTTTTACTAAATACGCTTGTTGATCCTTCTTCAGCATAATCAAAGTATTGCATTGTGAATTGGTTTTTAGTCTGCCTTTAACAAAAAAACATCAGGCCGCAGGGCCTACCAAACCTGCATTAGGCAGCCTAACTGTTATACTAAATACGCTTGGTGATCCTTCCTCAGCTGAATCAAAGTATTGCATTTTGAATTGGATTTTGGTCTGCCTTTAACAAAAAAACACCAGGCTGCAGGGCATCCCAAACCTGCACTTGGCAGCCTATCTGTTATACTAAATACGCTTGTTGATCTTTCCTCAGCTTAATCAAAGTATTGCATTTTGAATTGGATTTTGGTCTGCCTTTAACAAAAAAACACCAGGCCGCAGGGCATCCCAAACCTGCACTTGGCAGCCTATCTGTTATACTAAATAGGCTTGTTGATCCTTCCTCAGCTTAATCAAAGTATTGCATTTTGAATTGGTTTTTGGTCTGCCTTTAAAAAAAAAAATCACCAGGCCGCAGGGCATTCCAAACCTTCATTAGGCAGCCTATCTGGTATACTAAATACGCTTGTTGATCCTTCCTCAGCTGAATCAAAGTATTGCATTTTGAATTGGTTTTTGGTCTGCCTTTAACAAAAAAAAACACCAGGCCACAGGGCATCCCAAACCTGCATTAGGCAGCCTATCTTTTATACTAAACATGCTTGTTGATCCTTCCTCAGCTTAGTCAAAGTATTGCATTTTGAATTGGTTTTTGGTCTGCCTTTAACAAAAAAAACACCAGGCCGCAGGGCATCCCAAACCTGCACTTGGCAGCCTGTTATACTAAATACGCTTGTTGATCTTTCCTCAGCTTAATCAAAGTATTGCATTTTGAATTGGATTTTGGTCTGCCTTTAACAAAAAAAACACCAGGCCGCAGGGCATACCAAACATGCATTAGGCAGCCTATCTGTTATACTAAATACGCTTGTTGATCCTTCCTCAGCTTAATCAAAGTATTGCATTTTGAATTGGTTTTTGGTCTGCCTTAACAAAAAAAAACACCAGGCCGCAGGGCATCCCAAACCTGCACTTGGCAGCCTGTTATACTAAATACGGTTGTTGCTCCTTCCTCAGCTTAATCAAAGTATTGCATTTTGAATTGGTTTTTAGTCTGCCTTTAACAAAAAAAAACACCAGGCCGCAGGGCATCCCAAAACTGCACTTGGCAGCCTGTTATACTAAATATGCTTGTTGATCCTACTAAATATGCTTGTTGATCCTTCCTCAGCTTAATCAAAGTATTGCATTTTGAATTGGTTTTTGGTCTGCCTTTAACAAAAAAAACACCAGGCTGCAGGGCAACCCAAACCTGCACTTGGCAGCCTGTTATACTAAATACGCTTGTTGATCCTTCCTCAGCTTAATCAAAGTATTGCATTTTGAATTGGTTTTTGGTCTGCCTTTAACAAAAAAAACACCAGGCCACAGGGCATCCCAAACCTGCATTAGGCAGCCTATCTGTTATACTAAATACGCTTGTTGATCCTTTCTCAGCCTAGTAAAAGTATTGCATTGTGAATTGGTTTTTGGTCTGCCTTTAACAAAAAAACCACCCGGCCGCAGGGCATCCCAAACCTGCATTAGGCAGCCTATCTGTTATACTAAATATGCTTGGTGATCCTTCCTCAGCTAAATCAAAGTATTGCATTTTGAATTGGTTTTTGGTCTGCCTTTAACAAAAAACACACCAGGCCGCAGGGCATCCCAAACCTGCACTTGGCAGCCTGTTATACTAAATAGGCTTGTTGATCCTTCCTCAGCTTAGTCAAAGTATTGCATTTTGAATTGGTTTTTTGGTCTGCCTTTAACAAAAAAAACACCAGGCCGCAGGGCATCCCAATCCTGCACTTGGCAGCCTGTTATACTAAATACGCTTGTTGATCCTTCCTCAGCTGAATCAAAGTATTGCATTTTGAATTGGTTTTTGGTCTGCCTTTAACAACAAAAACACCAGGCCGCAGGGCATCCCAACCTGAATTAGGCAGCCTATCTGTTATACTAAATACGCTTGTGGATCCTTCCTCAGCTTAATCAAAGTATTGCATTGTGAATTGGTTTTTGGTCTGCCTTTAACAACAAAAACACCAGGCCGCAGGGCATCCCAAACCTGAATTAGGCAGCCTATCTGTTATACTAAATACGGTTGTTGCTCCTTCCTCAGCTTAATCAAAGTATTGCATTGTGAATTGGTTTTTGGTCTGCCTTTAACAACAAAAACGCCAGGCCGCAGGGCATCCCAAACCTGAATTAGGCAGCCTATCTGTTATACTAAATACGGTTGTTGCTCCTTCCTCAGCTTAATCAAAGTATTGCATTTTGAATTGTTTTTTGGTCTGCCTTTAACAAAAAAAATACCAGGCCACAGGGCATCCCAAACGTGCACTTGGCAGCCTATCTGTTATACTAAATAGGTTTGTTGATCCTTCCTCAGCTGAATCAAAGTATTGCATTTTGAATTGGTTTTTGGTCTGCATTTAACAACAAAACCACCAGGCCGCAGGGCATCCCAAACCTGCATTAGACAGCCTGTTTTACTAAATACGCTTGTTGATCCTTCTTCAGCATAATCAAAGTATTGCATTGTGAATTGGTTTTTAGTCTGCCTTTAACAAAAAAACATCAGGCCGCAGGGCCTACCAAACCTGCATTAGGCAGCCTAACTGTTATACTAAATACGCTTGGTGATCCTTCCTCAGCTGAATCAAAGTATTGCATTTTGAATTGGATTTTGGTCTGCCTTTAACAAAAAAACACCAGGCTGCAGGGCATCCCAAACCTGCACTTGGCAGCCTATCTGTTATACTAAATACGCTTGTTGATCTTTCCTCAGCTTAATCAAAGTATTGCATTTTGAATTGGATTTTGGTCTGCCTTTAACAAAAAAACACCAGGCCGCAGGGCATCCCAAACCTGCACTTGGCAGCCTATCTGTTATACTAAATAGGCTTGTTGATCCTTCCTCAGCTTAATCAAAGTATTGCATTTTGAATTGGTTTTTGGTCTGCCTTTAAAAAAAAAAATCACCAGGCCGCAGGGCATTCCAAACCTTCATTAGGCAGCCTATCTGGTATACTAAATACGCTTGTTGATCCTTCCTCAGCTGAATCAAAGTATTGCATTTTGAATTGGTTTTTGGTCTGCCTTTAACAAAAAAAAACACCAGGCCACAGGGCATCCCAAACCTGCATTAGGCAGCCTATCTTTTATACTAAACATGCTTGTTGATCCTTCCTCAGCTTAGTCAAAGTATTGCATTTTGAATTGGTTTTTGGTCTGCCTTTAACAAAAAAAACACCAGGCCGCAGGGCATCCCAAACCTGCACTTGGCAGCCTGTTATACTAAATACGCTTGTTGATCTTTCCTCAGCTTAATCAAAGTATTGCATTTTGAATTGGATTTTGGTCTGCCTTTAACAAAAAAAACACCAGGCCGCAGGGCATACCAAACATGCATTAGGCAGCCTATCTGTTATACTAAATACGCTTGTTGATCCTTCCTCAGCTTAATCAAAGTATTGCATTTTGAATTGGTTTTTGGTCTGCCTTAACAAAAAAAAACACCAGGCCGCAGGGCATCCCAAACCTGCACTTGGCAGCCTGTTATACTAAATACGGTTGTTGCTCCTTCCTCAGCTTAATCAAAGTATTGCATTTTGAATTGGTTTTTAGTCTGCCTTTAACAAAAAAAAACACCAGGCCGCAGGGCATCCCAAAACTGCACTTGGCAGCCTGTTATACTAAATATGCTTGTTGATCCTACTAAATATGCTTGTTGATCCTTCCTCAGCTTAATCAAAGTATTGCATTTTGAATTGGTTTTTGGTCTGCCTTTAACAAAAAAAACACCAGGCTGCAGGGCAACCCAAACCTGCACTTGGCAGCCTGTTATACTAAATACGCTTGTTGATCCTTCCTCAGCTTAATCAAAGTATTGCATTTTGAATTGGTTTTTGGTCTGCCTTTAACAAAAAAAACACCAGGCCACAGGGCATCCCAAACCTGCATTAGGCAGCCTATCTGTTATACTAAATACGCTTGTTGATCCTTTCTCAGCCTAGTAAAAGTATTGCATTGTGAATTGGTTTTTGGTCTGCCTTTAACAAAAAAACCACCCGGCCGCAGGGCATCCCAAACCTGCATTAGGCAGCCTATCTGTTATACTAAATATGCTTGGTGATCCTTCCTCAGCTAAATCAAAGTATTGCATTTTGAATTGGTTTTTGGTCTGCCTTTAACAAAAAACACACCAGGCCGCAGGGCATCCCAAACCTGCACTTGGCAGCCTGTTATACTAAATAGGCTTGTTGATCCTTCCTCCGCTTAATCAAAATATTGCATTTTTAATTGGTTTTTGGTCTGCCTTTAACAAAAAAAACACCAGGCCGCAGGGCATCCCAAACCTGCACTTGGCAGCCTGTTATACTAAATACGGTTGTTGCTCCTTCCTCAGCTTAATCAAAGTATTGCATTTTGAATTGTTTTTTGGTCTGCCTTTAACAAAAAAACACCAGGCCACAGGGCATACCAAACCTGCATTAGGCAGCCTATCTGTTATACTAAATACGCTTGGTGATCCTTCCTCAGCTAAATCAAAGTATTGCATTTTGAATTGGTTTTTGGTCTGCCTTTAACAAAAAAACACCAGGCTGCAGGGCATCCCAAACCTGCATTAGGCAGCCTATCTGTTATACTAAATACGCTTGTTTATCTTTCCTCAGCTAAATCAAAGTATTGCATTTTGAATTAGTTTTTGGTCTGCCTTTAACAAAAAAAAACACCAGGAGGCAGGGCATACCAAACCTGCATTAGGCAGCCTATCTGTTATACTAAATACACTTGGTGATCCTTCCTCAGCTAAATCAAAGTATTGCAATTTGAATTGGTTTTTGGTCTGTCTTTAACAAAAAAAACACCAGGCCGCAGGGCATCCCAAACCTGCACTTGGCAGCCTGTTATACTAAATATGCTTGTTGATCCTTCCTCAGCTTAATCAAAGTATTGCATTTTGAATTGGTTTTTGGTCTGCCTTTAACAAAAAAAACACCAGGCCGCAGGGCATCCCAAACCTGCACTTGGCAGCCTGTTATACTAAATACGGTTGTTGCTCCTTCCTCAGCTTAATCAAAGTATTGCATTTTGAATTGTTTTTTGGTCTGCCTTTAACAAAAAAACACCAGGCCACAGGGCATACCAAACCTGCATTAGGCAGCCTATCTGTTATACTAAATACGCTTGGTGATCATTCCTCAGCTAAATCAAAGTATTGCATTTTGAATTGTTTTTTGGTCTGCCTTTAATAAAAAAACACCAGGCCACAGGGCATCCCAAACCTGCACTTGGCAGCCTATCTGTTATACTAAATACACTTGTTGATCCTTCCTCAGCTGAATCAAAGTATTGCATTTTGAATTGGTTTTTGGTCTTCCTTTAACAAAAAAAACACCAGGCCACAAGGCATCCCAAACCTGCATTAGGCAGCCTATCTGTTATACTAAATACACTTGTTGATCCTTCCTCAGCTGAATCAAAGTATTGCATTTTGGATTGGTTTTTGGTCTGCCTTTAACAAAAAAAACACCAGGCCACAAGGCATCCCAAACCTGCATTAGGCAGCCTGTTATACTAAATTCGCTTGTTGATCTTTCCTCAGCTAAATCAAAGTATTGCATTTTGAATTAGTTTTTGGTCTGCCTTTAACAAAAAATAACACCAGGCTGCAGGGCATAACAAACCTGCATTAGGCAACCTATCTGTTATACTAAATACGCTTGGTGATCCTTCCTCAGCTAAATCAAAGTATTGCATTTTGAATTAGTTTTTGGTCTGCCTTTAACAAAAAAAAACACCAGGCTGCAGGTCATACCAAACTTGCATTAGGCAGCCTATCTGTTATACTAAATATGCTTGGTGATCCTTCCTCAGCTGAATCAAAGTATTGCATTTTGAATTGGTTTTTGGTCTGCCTTTAACAAAAAATAACACCGGCCGCAGGGCATCCCAAACCTGCACTTGGCAGCCTGTTATACTAAATACGGTTGTTGCTCCTTCCTCAGCTTAATCAAAGTATTGCATTTTGAATTGTTTTTTGGTCTGCCTTTAACAAAAAAAAATACCAGGCCACAGGGTATCCCAAACCTGCATTAGGCAGCCTATCTGTTGTACTAAATACGCTTGTTGATCCTTCCTCAGCTGAATCAAAGTATTGCATTTTGAAATGGTTTTTGGTCTGCCTTTAACAACAAAACCACCAGGCCGCAGGGCATCCCAAACCTGCATTAGGCAGCCTATCTGTTATACTAAATACGCTTGTTGATCCTTCTTCAGCGTAATCAAAGTATTGCATTGTGAATTGGTTTTTGGTCTGCCTTTAACAAAAAAACACCAGGCCGTAGGGCATCCCAAACCTGCATTAGGCAGCCTGTTATACTAAATACGCTTGTTGATTCTTCCTCAGCTGAATCAAAGTATTGCATTGTGAATTGGTTTTTGGTCTGCCTTTAACAAAAAAAAAACAGGCCGTAGGGCATCCCAAACCTGCATTAGGCAGCCTGTTATACTAAATACGCTTGTTGATTCTTCCTCAGCTGAATCAAAGTATTGCATTTTGAATTAGTTTTTGGTCTGCCTTTAACAAAAAAACACCAGGCCGCAGGGCATCCCAAACCTGCATTAGGCAGCCTGTTATACTAAATTCGCTTGTTGATCTTTCCTCAGCTAAATCAAAGTATTGCATTTTGAATTAGTTTTTGGTCTGCCTTTAACCAAAAAAAACACCAGGCTGCAGGGCATCCCAAACCTGCATTAGGCTGCCTATCTGTTATACTAAATACGCTTGTTGATCCTTCCTCAGCCTAGTAAAAGTATTGCATTGTGAATTGGTTTTTGGTCTGCCTTTAACAAAAAAAACACCCGGCCGCAGGGCATCCCAAACCTGCATTAGGCAGCCTGTTATACTAAATTCGCTTGTTGATCTTTCCCCAGCTAAATCAAAGTATTGCATTTTGAATTAGTTTTTGGTCTGCCTTTAACCAAAAAAAACACCAGGCTGCAGGGCATACCAAACCTGCATTAGGCAGCCTATCTGTTATACTAAATACGCTTGGTGATCCTTCCTCAGCCTAGTAAAAGTATTGCATTGTGAATTGGTTTTTGGTCTGCCTTTAACAAAAAATAACACCAGGCTGCAGGGCATAACTAGAGATGAGCGAACTTTTTAAAAATTCGATTTGACTGATTCGCCGAATTTTCCGACAAAAATCGTTTCGACCCGAATAAATTCGCGACGAATCGCTATTAAAAACGGCTATTTCTGAGCCTCCTAGAGCCTCAATAGGGTTGTAAACCATTCTGCCTTGCTGTAACACGCACAGGATGCGTGCTGGGTTAGTTAAATAATACTTTGAATAAATATCACATGCAGATCAGAGGCATCGCTAATAGAATCGCAGAGCGGCACAATTGCAGAGAGTTGAAGTGGCATCACTATGAGGGGCAGGAGCCCAAACATTGCTTTAAAGAGACACTGGAGTTGGCAGCAGCAGGAGCCCAAAAATTGGATGAATCACACCCTGGAGTTGGCAGCAGCAGCAGGAGCCCAAACATTACTTTAAAGAGACACTGGGGTTGGCTTCAGGAGCCCAAAAATTGGATGAATCACACCCTGGAGTGGCAAGCAGCAGCAGGAGCCCAAATATTACTTTAAAGAGACACTGGAGTTGTCTTCAGGAGGCCAAAAATTGGATGAATCACACCCTGGAGTTGGCAGCAGCAGCAGCAGGAGCCCAAACATTGGCTGAAAGACACTGAGGTTGGCTTCAGGAGCCCAAAAATTGGATGAATCACACCCTGGAGTTGCAAGCAGCAGCATGAGCCCAAATATTACTTTAAAGAGACACTGGAGTTGGCTTCAGGAGCCCAAAAATTGGATGATTCACACCCTGGAGTTGGCAGCAGCAGCAGGAGCCCAAATATACACTGGAGTTGGCTTCAGGAGCCCAAAAATTGGATGAATCACACCCTGGAGTTGGCAGAAATTGGCAGCAGCAGCAGCAGGAGCCCAAACATTACTTCAAAGAGACCCTGGGGTTGGCTTCAGGAGCCCAAAAATTGGATGAATCACACCCTGGAGTTTGCAGAAGTTGGCAGCAGCAGGAGCCCAAACATTACTTTAAAGAGACCATGGGGTTGGCTTCAGGAGCCCAAAATACCATTTTGTGAGTACTCACCTGAAAAATGGATATTGTTGGTGTGCCACACACCCTGCTTCACTTCTTAAATATTCATCCATTATTGGGTTAATCCACCGCAGGTGACGTAGTGCAGAGAGGAAGTCTTGTAACGAGCCCCCTTCCGGCCTATATATACCTGGTACCTCCCTTCAATTACCAGTATATTTAAAAAGCAGAAAGACAAGGTACCAGTATTCCACCGATAACCTTCAAAATCAATTTTGATATAAATAAAAAAGGGCTTCACCATATAAATGCTTCGGTAATACCGAAAAGGGCGGGTGTGAAGCGGGGTGTGTGGCACACCAACAATATCCATTTTTCAGGTGAGTACTCACAAAATGGTATTATTCTTGGTGTGCCACACACCCCGCTTCACTTCTTAAATATTCATCCATTATTGGGACATCCAAAAGCAGTGTCCACAAGGGAAGGGCATCTCAAGGCCAGGTGAAGCATAACTTAAATGACTGCAGTCTGCAGAACTTTGCGGCCAAAAACAGCATCCGCTGAGGCCCGCACATCAACTTTGTAAAACTTAGAAAAAGTGTGAACAGAAGACCAAGTGGCGGCCTTACAAACCTGTTCAACAGAAGCTTGGTGCTGAAAAGCCCAAGACGCCCCAACAGCGCGAGTGGAATGAGCAGTAATACAAAAAGGGGGAACTCTTCCCTTAGCAGAATAGGCCGCAGTAACGGCCTGACGTATCCACTTGCTAATGGCAGATTTGGCTGGTGCCAAACCCTTCTTAGGCCCATGGGGCACAACAAAAAAGGAATCCGTCCTACGGAAAGGAGACGTGACAATCAAGTAGTACTTAACACAGCGTACTACATCCAAACAATGCCAAACCCTCTCTTTGTCATTCTTAGGATTAGGACACAAGGAGGGAAGAACAATATCTTGGTTCAAATGAAAAGCAGAAACAACCTTAGGAAGAAAGTCTGGCTTGAACCGAAAGACCACTTTATCCTGATGCCTCTCGAAGTAAGGCGCCTGGATAGTTAAGGCTGCCAATTCTGAGACACGCCGGACAGAAGTGATCGCTACCAAGAAGACAATCTTCTGAGTCAGGGTAGACAAAGCAATATCTTGCAAAGGCTCAAAAGGAGGAGCCTGAAGAGCCGAAAGAACCAAATTCAAATCCCAAACAGGGAGTAATGGTTTCCTGGGAGGCCGCACATGCGTAACCCCCTGGAAAAAAGTTTTAACTAAAGGTTTAAGCGCAACACGCTTCTGAAAAAAGACAGATAAGGCAGAGACCTGCCCTTTCAACGTACTTAGCTGGAGACCAGAGTCCAGCCCTGATTGTAAAAACTCCAGAATCCTGGGGACCGAAAGGACCCTACAAGGAAAAGATCTTATCTCACACCAAGTGATATAGGCTTTCCAAGTCCTATAGTAGGTGATGGAAGAAGACCTCTTCCGGGCACTGATCAGAGTCTTAATGACTGAATCATAAAGACCCTCCTCCTTCAGGATGGAGGTTTCAGCAGCCAGGCCATCAAACCCAGAGCTGGTAAATTGGGGTAACACAATTGACCCTGAGTGAGCAGATCGGGCCGAAGAGGCAGAACGAACTGGTCCACTGCCAGCCAAACGATGTCTGCGAACCTTACTCGTCTTGGCCACCTTGGGGCCATGAGAACGGCGTACACCCTTTCCAGAGCCAACTTCTGAAGAACTCTGCCCAGCAAGGGCAACGGAGGAAACAGGTATAGAAATCCCAGGAGCTCCTCAGTTCAGGGACCTGACGTCCACTGTCAGAGCCAGAGGATCCCGGGAGAGTGACACGAAGCTCGGGAGCCTGTGATAGTGATGAGGGGCCAACAGGTCCACCTCCGGAGTCTCCCATTGGAGACACAATAAGTGAACCACCCGAGGATGAAGAGCTTATTCTTCCAGACGGAGAGAGCACTTGCTCAACCGGTCCGCTACCTGTTCCATCACCTCTGGAATGTAAACCGCCGAGAGACAGGGAACATGGAACACTGTCCATGTCCGGATCAGGGACATTTCTCTGAGAGTACTCAGACTGCGCGTCCTTCCCTGAAGACCGACGTAAGCAACCGCTGATCGATTGTCTGAACACATCTGGACCCGAAGGCCCAGAACGTACTGAGTCAGGAGAGCAAACACCTGACAAAGGGTTCTCGGATTCAGAATACTGATGGGTAAGTGGGGCCTCCACTGCCCCTGAAACCGCAGCTCCTTCCAGAATCTGTCCCATCCCGACAGACTGGTGTCCGTGGTGACACCCTTCCAAAGGGGGGTCAGGAAAGACCTGCCCTATACAAGATTGGTCGAGACCAATCACCACAGGAGGAACTGCCGTACATGGGAGGACAACTGGAAGGACTGATCCAACAACAGAGGTTGCTGGTCCCAACACGCTAGCAGAAATAGCTGAAGCGTTCTTGTGTGAATTTGGGCAAAAGAAAGACACACTCCGTCTTGATGAGAGTTCAGGCCGGGATGAACCGACCCATGAATGGACCGTGAGGGAGGGTGAGACTCGAATTCCAGGTTGTAACCGGGCGACACTACCCCCTGGATCCATCTGCCTGGAACCACATGGTTCCAATGGTAGAAGTGTCGCAATAGTCCCCCCACCCGCACGGGTGAGGGCAGCCCCTCATTGCTGAGTGAGCTTATCAGCAGGTTTGGGCTTGGTCCTGGGGGACTGAGTGGGCCAGCCACGGCCCCTCCCCCGAGTCCAACCTGCGCCACTGGTAGCGGGAAAGGACGTACCTTTGCCCGCTCTGAACCTTTGAAAGGAAGGCCTACCGGAACTTGTCCCCCTGAAGGGACCACGAGGCCTTTTGCGTTGTGGCATCTTACCACCTTTTGCGACTGAATCAATTTTCTCTCCAAACAGACGCAACCCCAAAAAGGGGAGAGCTGTAAGTACCTTTTTGGAAGCCGTGTCTGCTGACCACTGACGTAGCCATACTGACCTGCGAATAGCCACCAGCATAGCTGCCGCCTTGCTACTCATAGTCAGCGCATCATCCTGAGTGGCCAGGCCACAAAAGATTCACACTGCTTAAGTGCAGTGAACTGTTTGCAAGCGGGATCAAGATCCTCATATAGCCCCTGAATTAGGGACTTAATTGCCAATAGAAGAAGGGCTGAAGCACATACCGGGCGCAATGCTGACCCGGAATAGATAAAACCATGTCGAGCGTATTGGTCAATCCGACGATCTTCCCCATCTTTGGGGACAGTGGTCTCAGCAGATTGTACCATAGCCAAGCTGGAGAGTCCTAGTACAGGGGTATCGACGTCCGGAGGGTCAGACCAAAGCTTCACCATTTCTGGTGGAAAAGGATAACGCTTTTCCCAACTGGAAGGAATTCCAGATAACCGTGTGGGATGTTCCCATTCCTTAAGAACCACCCTCTCAAAGTGGTGCTGTCTGGGAAAAACCAAACTCGGCTGAGGCTCTTTAAACAACTGACCCTCTGGAGGGGCGGCCGCCTCAGGCGTATCTAAACTCAAAATTTTAAACATTTGAGCCAGAATGGAGGGGGTGTCAAAAACAACCCCCTCTGACCAATCGCCGATCTCATCAGCCACACGCTGACCTGTCGGCTCATCTGACTCCGACGGGAGTTCATCCTCGTCCGGGGATCCATCGGACCATTCCACAGGTTCACAAAACTGGTCCTGTGGAGCCGAAGGTACCGGAGTCAGGTGCCTTCGTTTTGCAGCGGCCTTCAACGCTGCTTTAACGGGCATCATTTTCCGGGGGCAGGGCTGTGCTGCCGCCTCGGAATGCGAATCCCCACTTTTGACAGTGTCATGCGGGGTCCGGAATAGGGAGGGAGAGGTAGGAGATGATGAAGGATGCGATGGCCCCGCAGCCGAAGCAACGGACTGGCGCGCAATAGTCTGTTTTGCACAAGGGATGCAAATAAAGATATCATCAGCTGGGAGTGGAACCCCACAACCTACGCACCCCCCAAACGGCTCAGCAGAACCGTTTCCGGAATCTACGGAAGCCTCCATATGGTGATTTATGGTATTCGCAATAATGGGACTTTAAGGCATAAGCCGACCCGGGATGCCCCCTTTATTAGTAATGTCCCGGAAGGGAGGATTTTTATAAAATTTTTTTTTTTTTTTTTTTTTTTTTTAAGTTTAGGTCCCCTTTAATAGAAACTATATATATATTTATATATAGTCTATGTATATAAACATTCAAAGCAATCCCAATAATTAGCCAGGCACATAGAGCCGGAGGGCCAGCATAAGCAGGGATCCCAGGATCTGCAAGGCAAAGAAACAACCATCAGATCCTTCACATGTGTATAACATATAAGTATGGCACCAAGTGCCCTTAAATGACGCCCCCTTAATAACAGTGACTTCTCACTGTATTGTTAAAAAGTATTCCCCATTTAACGGCCCCAACGGGAGGGTCCGCTTACCTGGACAGCAATCAGCCAGTAAACCTGCAGCCAGCAGTCATGAGCAGACATGAAGACAAAGTGCGGCCGTGCGCCCACGTGACTTCCTGTGTTTTGAAGGAAGCAAGGACGCTGGGCCCGCCGCAGACGCCGTATGACGCCGCATGACGTCGGCGCCGCGTCCCCGGCACCGCGTCAGTGGGACCCGCCCCCCCCTACGCCGATCAGCTGGAAACACTTACAGCTGGGCCACAGCACGTGCGCCCAGGCGGCGGAGGGGGGAGGGAAAAAACCGCATGGTGCTGTATAATGCTAAATGAATGCCAGGCGAGGAGAGAGGAGAGGGGAGAGGGGGGAGGGAGGTTGGCTTCAGGAGCCCAAAAATTGCATGAATCACACCCTGGAGTTGGCAGAAGTTGGCAGCAGCAGCAGCAGGAGCCCAAACATTACTTCAAAGAGACCCTGGGGTTGGCTTCAGGAGCCCAAAAATTGGATGAATCACACCCTGGAGTTGGCAGAAGTTGGCAGCAGCAGCAGGAGCCCAAACATTACTTTAAAGAGACACTGGGGTTGGCTTCAGTAGCCCAAAAATTGGATGAATCACACCCTGGAGTTGGCAGAAGTTGGCAGCAGCAGCAGCAGGAGCCCAAACATTACTTTAAGGAGACCCTGGGGTTGGCTTCAGGAGCCCAAAAATTGGATGAATCACACCCTGGAGTTGGCAGCAGCAGCAGCCCAAATATACACTGGAGTTGGCTTCAGGAGCCCAAAAATTGGATGAATCACACCCTGGAGTTGGCAGAAGTTGGCAGCAGCAGCAGCAGGAGCCCAAACATTACTTCAAAGAGACCCTGGGGTTGGCTTCAGGAGCCCAAAAATTGGATGAATCACACCCTGGAGTTGGCAGAATTTGGCAGCAGCAGCAGCAGGAGCCCAAACATTACTTTAAAGAGACACTGGGGTTGGCTTCAGGAGCCCAAAAATTGGATGAATCACACCCTGGAGTTGGCAGCAGCAGCAGCCCAAATATACACTGGAGTTGGCTTCAGGAGCCCAAAAATTGGATGAATCACACCCTGGAGTTGGCAGCAGCAGCAGCAGCAGCAGGAGCCCAAACATTACTTTAAAGAGACCCTGGGGTTGGCTTCAGGAGCCCAAAAATTGGATGAATCACACCCTGGAGTTGGCAGAAGTTGGCAGCAGCAGGAGCCCAAACATTACTTCAAAGAGACCCTGGGGTTGGCTTCAGGAGCCCAAAAATTGGATGAATCACACCCTGGAGTTGGCAGCAGCAGGAGCCCAAATATACACTGGAGTTGGCTTCAGGAGCCCAAAAATTGGATGAATCACACCCTGGAATTGGCAGAAGTTGGCAGCAGCAGCAGCAGGAGCCCAAACATTACTTCAAAGAGACCCTGGGGTTGGCTTCAGGAGCCCAAAAATTGGATGAATCACACCCTGGAGTTGGCAGAAGTTGGCAGCAGCAGGAGCCCAAACATTACTTTAAAGAGACACTGGGGTTGGCTTCAGGAGCCCAAAAATTGGATGAATCACACCCTGGAGTTGGCAGCGGCAGCAGCAGCAGCAGGAGCCCAAACATTACTTTAAAGAGACCCTGGGGTTGGCTTCAGGAGCCCAAAAATTGGATGAATCACACCCTGGAGTTGGCAGAAGTTGGCAGCAGCAGCAGCAGGAACCCAAACATTACTTCAAAGAGACCCTGGGGTTGGCTTCAGGAGCCCAAAAATTGGATGAATCACACCCTGGAGTTGGCAGAAGTTGGCAGCAGCAGGAGCCCAAACATTACTTTAAAGAGACACTGGGGTTGGCTTCAGGAGCCCAAAAATTGGATGAATCACACCCTGGAGTTGGCAGCAGCAGCAGGAGCCCAAAAATTGGCCTAAAGACATAAATATGTTTTGCACCATTTGGAAAGTGTAAAACGTGGCACCATGCTGAATCTAGTCGCATGCATCAGGCATTGGTGGGTGGAAATCCTGGCTGATTCATCCCTGATTCATTTTGACAAAGGTGAGTCTCTCCACATTTTTAGTTGACAGACGAGTTCTCCTCGCCGTAACTATGGCCCCCGCCGCACTAAACACCCGCTCAGATGGCACGCTACTTGCCGGGCAGGACAGCTTTTCCAGGGCAAACTCTGCTAGTTGCGGCCACAAATCAAGTTTGGCTGCCCAGAAGTCCAGCGGATCTTCAAGGTGTGTTGGCATGGTCATGTCAAAGTATGACATGACCTGCTGGTTCAGGTCCTGCTCTAGGTCTTCCTGCTGCTCATGAGTAGCCTCACTATGCGGGTGTAGAAAGCTACTCATTAGTGACTGAAGACTGAGGCTGCTGCTGATGGAGCTGCTGCTGCTGCTCCTGCCAACCCCCCAGCGGCCATGGCAGTGGAAGGTGAGCGCAGAGGTCCCCTCGAGTCAGACCTGCGAGAGTATGGACCATGGCGCAGATAGGCATCGGCCAACTGCCTACGTAGAATGTCTTTGTAGTAGTTCAGTTTGTCCTCCCTCTCGGTGGGTTTAAAAAATGCCCCCATTTTGTGCCGGAAGCGAGGGTCCAATAAGGTGGACAGCCAGAAGTCATCCCGCCGACAGATGGAAACAATTCTGGGGTCACTACGCAAGCACGTGAGCATGCTTCCTGCCATTTGCGCAAGTGACTCGGATGGACTACCTGTCTCCATCTCCACTGCATACTGCCACGGTGTGCCCGGGTCCTCTGTCTCGCCTTCCTCAAAAACCTCTAGCTCCTCTGGCTGCTCCTGCTCCTCCTCTCCTGTCCGCTGACTAGATAAACCAGCCATTTCGCCAAGCCTAAACTGTGTTTCGCTGGGCAACTCCTCCTCCTCCTCTTCCTCCTCCTCCTCCAGTTCAGCTCCAATGGGGTTCATGTGGCCGTAAGATGTAAACGCCATGTCTCCAGTGCCCTGACCAGCCATGGTTTCCAACATGTGCTGTAGTACATGAAGCAGTGGAATCACGTCGTTCATCCCGTAATCCTGCCGACTGACAAATAAAGTGGCTTCCTCAAAGGGCCTGAGCAAACGGCAGGTGTCACGTATGAGCTGCCACTGGTTGACATTGAAGTTACACAGGGGAGTCCCCCTATCTGCTTGGATCATCAGAAAATCCGTGATGGCTTTTCTCTGTTCATATAATCGGTCCAACATGTGAAGGGTGGAATTCCAATGGGTGGAAACATCGCAAATCAGACTATGTTGGGGGATACCATTCTGACGCTGTAGCTCAAGAAGGGTGTGTTTGGCAGTGTAGGAGTGGCTGAAGTGCATGCAAAGTTTCCTTGAAGTTGTTAGGATGTCTTGCAGATGGGGGGAACACTTCAGAAACCGCTTGACAACCAGATTGAAGACGTGAGCCATGCTGGGGGCATGGGTCAGGCTTCCTTGGCGCAGCGCAGACAAAATGTTCTTCCCATTGTCGGTAACCATGATTCCCATTTTAAGTTTTCTTGGAGTAAGCCATGTTTGTAATTCCTGATGAATAAATTTAAGCAGTTCCTCCCCTGTGTGACTCCGTTCGCCAAGACAAACCATGTGAAGCACTGCGTGACACCTCCGTGCCCTGCACACATGGTAGACTGGAGGGGCACTGAGACTTGAGCCTACAGTGGAGGGTGAGGAGATGGCGGAGGATGAGGAGGCCGAGTCGCACGGTGTCACAGGCCCAACGGGCAGGGAGCGCGGAGGCCGAAGCGGCGTGACCTGTCCAAGTTGCTGCTGCTGCAAAGGGACCACATTCACCCAGTGGTCCGTAAACGACATGTACTGTCCCTGACCGTAGTTACAGCTCCAGATGTCGGCGCTGCCATGCACTTTGCTACACACCGACAGGCTCAAGGACTGGCCCACCTTCTGTTCAACAAAAGTGTGCAGCGCTGGTACTGCCTTCTTGGCAAAGAAATGACGGCTTGGGACTCTCCACCTCGGCTCGGCACAAGCCATCAGTTCTCTGAAAGGTGCAGATTCCACCACCTGAAAAGGGAGCGACTGCAGCACCAGCAACTTGGACAGGAGCACATTCAGCTTCTGCGCCGTAGGATGAGTGGGCGCATACTGCTGTCTCTTGGACATGGCTTCGCTGATGGATTGCTGGCGGGATGCATGACTTGGAGGAGGAGAAGGAGGAGCAGGAGCGACAGAGGATGGGTATGACGCACAGCTGCCTTCGGCTGAGGTGCTGGAGCCTTGGCTGGCAGAAATTGGGAGCGGCGTGCCACTTGGTGAGGAAGCAGACTGGACCACCCCTTGGGAGCCTCGGTTCTCCCAGGTCGCTTTATGGTGACGCATCATATGTTGACGCAGGGCCGTGGTGCCAACATTTGGACCCTGGCCACGCTTCACCTTCTGCCTACATATCTTGCATGTGGCCATGTTACCCTCCTGCGGATGCTTCAGGAAAAACTGCCACACTGCCGAGTAGCTACTTTTCCCACCCCCTGGCCTCACTGATTCAATGCTGCTGTTGCCAACTCCAGGAACCCCTGCTCCACTACCTCCCGATAAGGTAGACTGCCGCACAGCAGGTGCTCTACCCCGGCCCCGGCCGGCTCCAGCCTTTGGAATTGTGCCCCCATGCTGACTGCTACCACCTTGCTGCCTCAGCTGCTGACTCCGGGGCAACTTGCGCCCCTCTTCTCCTGATGATGACGATGAAGCCCCTTCATCACCCGGCTCCCAAGTGCAATCGGCTTCATCGTCATCATCATTATCACCGAGTTGTGGCTGTACGTCACTGATGTTCGTGGATTCGTCAACAGTGTCTGGCGCAGGAGCTGGAACGCTCGCAGCACCCACGACACTGTCCACATCACTATTTGTCTGCCTAGCTAAAGAAGCCACCTCCATTTCTTGGCTGGACAGTAGCTGCTGACTGTCCTCTATCTGATCGTCCTCCTCACTAAAGAGTGGAGCTGAACCCAAAGCATAGGATACGTCGCTGGGGGAGGGAACGGCGTAGGACAGAGGCAATGGGAGGACAGGGACTGCTCTCGGGGCATGCCAACTCAGGGTTGTGTCAGAGGAACCTACCGACCCTAGACTGGGGGTCTCAGACGTAAGTTGTGATGATGTTGTTGATGAGCGCGTCAACCAATCTACCACGGCAGATGCGTTACTGGTGGAGACCCGACCGCTAGCAGATACTGGCAGATTAGGTCTCTCAGCGTGACTCCTGCTGCTACTGGCCCCCAGTCTGCTGCGAGCTCTGCCTGCGGAATCTTGGCCTCTGCCACTCCTCTATTCACTTCCAGGCACTTGTCTGCCCGACATAGTCTAACTGGCGTGGTAGTAGGTGATATTTTAAGAACCCCCAGGCAGCGGTGGGTCTATATGAAACAGAATATAATGCACACCAAAAGTGAGCAGTAACACTCAGCCTCCAACAGGCCTGCCTAGTGTAAATAAGAGAGCTGCTTAGTGTAAATAAAGAGGGGTATGGTATGTTACAGAATGGGATGCCCCAACAGCCAGCAGTGCACCTGGCAGCAGTAAGACTATGCACAGCAAAAGTGTCTTTATCAGGCCTAATTTCTATTAGAATAAGTGCAAATGGTCATGGTATTAAATAGAGGCTGGTGTAGTCACAGAATGGGATGCCCCAAAAACCAGAGAGCACCTGGGAGCAGTACTATGCACAGCAAAAGTGTCTTTATCAGGCCAAATTACTTTTAGAATAAGTGCAAAGGGTTATAGTAAATAGAGGCTGGTGTAGTCACAGAATGGGATGCCCCAACCAGAGAGCACCTGGGAGCAGTACTATACACAGCAAAAGTGTCTTTATCAGGCCAAATTACTTTTAGAATATGTGCAAAGGGTTATAGTAAATAGAGGCTGGTGTAGTCACAGAATGGGATGCCCCAACCAGAGTGCACCTGGGAGCAGTACTATGCACAGCAAAAGTGTCTTTATCAGGCCAAATGACTTTTAGAATAAGTGCAAAGGGTTATAGTAAATAGAGGCTGGTGTAGTCACAGAACGGGATGCCACAACAGCAGTGGACCTGGGAGCAGTAGTACTATGCAAAGCAAAAGTGTCTTTATCAGGCCAAATGACTTTTAGAATAAGTGCAAAGGGTTATAGTAAATAGAGGCTGGTGTAGTCACAGAACGGGATGCCACAACAGCAGTGGACCTGGGAGCAGTAGTACTATGCAAAGCAAAAGTGTCTTTATCAGGCCAAATGACTTTTAGAATAAGTGCAAAGGGTTATAGTAAATAGAGGCTGGTGTAGTCACAGAACGGGATGCCACAACAGCAGTGGACCTGGGAGCAGTAGTACTATGCAAATTAAAAGTGTCTTTATCAGGCCAAATGACTTTTAGAATAAGTGCAAAGGGTTATAGTAAATAAAGGCTGGTGTAGTCACAGAATGGGATGCCCCAACCAGAGTGCACCTGGGAGCAGTAGTACTATGCACAGCAAAAGTGTCTTTATCAGGCCAAATGACTTTTAGAATTAGTGCAAAGGGTTATAGTAAATAGAGCCTGGTGTAGTCACAGAATGGGATGCCTCACAACAGACTTGAGATCAGTTCAGTATATATGCACAGTAAGTGTATAAGCAGCCTGAAAACGCTAACAAAGCCAGTCAGCCAGCCAGTAACACTCAGGCTGGATGAAAAAAAAAACAAATCTCCCTGTGACTGCCTCCGATTTTTCCTAACTTTCCCTGTTTTTCGCTGACTTTCTGTCTGTCTCCTGCCTGTCTCCTGCCTGTCTCCAGCCTGTCCCTGTCTGTCCCTGTCTGTCTAACTGTCTCTCTCCCTGCCTACAGCAGCGTCCTGTCTCTCACGAATGCAATAGAGAAATGAGGAAAAGCAAGATGGCCGCCGGCCTTAAATAGCGCTGTGACGTCACCGGGCTTGCTGGCTGCTGATAGGCTGCATGTGACTGTCCCAGCTTGCACTGGCGCGGGGTTGATGTCTGGACATGTCCCGTCCGCCATCTTAGAATGCCTGTAATGTAAATGAATGGATGTTAAAGGAAAACTTCGAGCGATCGAATCGCGGGGAAATTCGGATTCGATCCGAAACGAATTTTTCATGAAATTCGGATCGAATCCGGGTTCGTCCGGATCGATTCGCTCATCCCTAATTGTAATCTAAGTTAGATACCAAATGAATGAAAAGGGCAACATCCAACCAGGGACATCCCGCTTTGAAGTTTTCTCTTCCGGATCATGGCACGGTACGGACACCAGGTGTTCTCGAGCGGGAGGGAAGTGATTTCATTAAGTAATATCATATTTATATGCAGCTTGCTCACCCCACAAGATTGTATGATTAAGGGCCCACCCGGGCCTGAAACGCGTTACATTCAGTTCCTGTCTCCGGGGCTCGGGCCTCCTTCACATCTATAAAAGCAATCTGTTTTATGGAAATTACATTAAAGGTTATATTTTATGGATACGCTGGATTGAACATTTGGTTTGAACCTTTAACAAAAAAAACACCAGGCCGCAGGGCATCCCAAACCTGCACTTGGCAGCCTGTTATACTAAATACGCTTGTTGATCTTTCCTCAGCTGAATCAAAGTATTGCATTTTGAATTGGTTTTTGGTCTGTCTTTAACAACAAAACCACCAGGCCCCAGGGCATCCCAAACCTGCATTAGGCAGCCTGTTATACTAAATACGCTTGTTGATCCTTCTTCAGCTTAATCAAAGTATTGCATTGTGAATTGGTTTTTGGTCTGCCTCTAATAAAAAACACCAGGCCGTAGGGCATCCCAAACCTGCATTAGGCAGCCTATCTGTTATACTAAATACGCTTGTTGATCCTTCCTCAGCTTAATCCAAGTATTGCATTTTGAATTGGTTTTTGGTCTGCCTTTAACAAAAAAAACACTGGGCCGCAGGGCATCCCAAACCTGCACTTGGCAGCCTATCTGTTATACTAAATAAGCTTGTTGATCCTTCCTCAGCTTAATCAAAGTATTGCATTTTGAATTGGTTTTTGGTCTGCCTTTAACAAAAAAAACACCAGGCCGCAGGGCATCCCAAACCTGCATTAGGCAGCCTATCTGTTATACTAAATACGCTTGTTGATCCTTCCTTAGCTTAATCAAATGATTGCATTTTGAATTGGTTTTTGGTCTGCTGCCCAAACACTAGGCCACAGGGTATCTCATATTGCCAATTTTCAAAGTATCTGGTGCAGAGAAGCAGTCCCTCACTTTATTTAGCTTCTTCTTTTAAAAGTAAACACATTTTTTATCGTACCTATTGCACATTTCAAATACATAAAAATGTGAGGCAGACAAGTGCAAGGATGTTCAAAGAGGAGTGGCAGAGGCCAAGATTCAGCAGGCAGAGGTCGCAGCAGACTAGGAGCGAGTGGCAGCAGGAGTCACGGTGAGAGACCTGAACTGCCAGTATTTGCTAGCGGTCGTGTCTCCTCCAGTAACACATCTGCCATGGTAGATTGGTTAAAGCGCTCATCAACATCACCACAAGTTACATCTGAGACCCCAGTCTAGGGTCGGTAGATTCCTTTGACACAACCCTGAGTTGGCATGCCCCGAGAGCAGTCCCTGTCCTCCCATTGCCTCTGTCCTACGCCGTTCCCTCCCCCAGCGACGTATCCTATGCTTTGGGTTCAGCTCCACTGTTTAGCGAGGAGGATGATCAGATAGAGGACAGTCAGCAGCTACTGCCCAGTCAAGAAATGGAGGTGGCTTCTTTAGCTAGGCAGACAAATAGTGATGTGGACAGTGTCATGGGTGTTGCGAGCGTTCCAGCTCCTGCGCCAGACACTGTTGAGGAAACCGAGAACATCAGTGACGTGCAGCCACAACTCGGTGATGATGATGATGAAGCCAATCGCACTTGGGAGCCGGGTGATAAAGGGGCTTCATCGTCATCATCAGGAGAAAAGGGGCGCAGATTGCCCCGGAGTCAGCAGCTGAGGCAGCAAGGTGTTAGCAGCATGGTTGTCAGTCAGCATGGGGGCACAATTGTAAAGCCTGGAGCCAAACGGGGCTGGGGCCGGGGTAGAGCACCTGCTGCGCGGCAGGCTACCTTATTGGGAGGTAGTGGAGCAGGGGTTCCTGGAGTTGGCGACAGTAGCCGTGAATCAGTGCAGCCTGTTGGTGGGAAAAGTAGCTACTTGGCAGTGTGGCAGTTTTTCCTGAAGCATCCGCAGGAGGGTAACATGGCCACATGCAAGATATGTAGGCAGAAGGTGAAGCGTGGCCAGGGCCCAAATGTTGGCACCACAGCCCTGCGTCAACATATGATGCGTCACCATAAAGCGACCTGGGAGAACCGAGGCTCCGAAGAGGTGGTCCAGCCTGCTTCCTCACCAAGTGGCACGCCGCTCCCAATTTCTGCCAGCCAAGGCTCCAGCACCTCAGCCGAAGGCAGCTGTGCGTCATACCCATCCTCTGTCGCTCCTGCTCCTCCTCCTCCAAGTCATGCATCCCGCCAGCAATCCATCAGCGAAGCCATGTCCAAGAGACAGCAGTATGCGCCCACTCATCCTACGGCACAGAAGCTGAATGTGCTCCTGTCCAAGTTGCTGGTGCTGCAGTCGCTCCCTTTTCAGGTGGTGGACTCTGCACCTTTCGGAGAACTGATGGCTTGTGCCGAGCCGAGGTGAAGAGTCCCAAGCCGTCATTTCTTTGCCAAGAAGGCAGTACCAGCGCTGCACACTTTTGTTGAACAGAAGGTGGGCCAGTCCTTGAGCCTGTCGGTGTATAGCAAAGTGCATGGCAGCACCGACGTCTGGAGCTGTAACTACAGTCACCTCCTCACCCTCCACTGTAGGCTCAAGTCTCAGTGCCCCTCCAGTCTACCATGTGTGCAGGGCACGGAGGTGTCACGCTATGCTTCACATGGTTTGTCTTGGCGAACGGAGTAACACAGGGGAGGAACTGCTTAAATTTATTCATCAGGAAATCAAAACATGGCTTACGCCAAGAAAACTTAAAATGGGAATCATGGTTACCGACAATGGGAAGAACATTTTTACTGCTCTGCACCAAGGAAGCCTGACCCATGCCCCCTGCATGGCTCACATCTTCAATCTGGTTGTCAAGCGGTTTCTTAAGTGTTCCCCCCATATGCAAGACATCCTAACAACTTCAAGGAAACTTTGCATGCACTTCAGCCACTCATACATCGCCAAACACACCATTCTTGAGCTACAGCGTCAGAAAGGTAGCCCCCAACATAGTCTGATTTGCGATGTTTCCACCCGTTGGAATTCCACCCTTCACATGTTGGACTGATTATATGAACAGAGAAAAGCCATCACGGATTTCCTGATGATCCAAGCGGATAGGGGGACTCCCCTGTGTAACTTCAATGTCAACCAGTGGCAGCTCATACGTGGCACCTGCCGTTTGCTCAGGCCCTTTGAGGAAGCCACTTTTTTTGTCAGTCGGCAGGATTACTGGATGAAAGACGTGATTCCACTGCTTCATGTACTACAGCACATGTTGGAAACCATGGCTGGTCAGGGCACTGGAGACATGGTGTCTACATCTTACGGCCACATGAACCCCGTTGGAGCTGAACTGGAGGAGGAGGAGGAAGAGGAGGAGGAGTTGCCCAGTGAAACACAGTTTAGGCTTGGCGAAATGGCTAGTTAACTAGTCAGCGGACAGGAGAGGAGGAGCAGGAGCAGCCAGAGGAGCTAGAGAGTTATGAGGAAGGCGAGACAGAGGACCCGGACACACTGTGGCAGTATGCAGTGGAGATGGAGACAGGTAGTCCCTCCGAGTCACTTACGCAAATGGCAGGAAGCATGCTCAAGTGCTTGCGTAGTGACCCCAGAATTGTTTCCATTTGTCGGCGGGATGACTTCTGGCTGTCCACTTTATTGGACCCTCGCTTCCGGCACAAAATGGGGGCATTTTTTAAAAACGGCGAGAAGGAGGACAAACTGAAGTACTACAAAGACATTCTGCATAGTCAGTTGGCCAATGCCTATCTGCGCCATGGTCCATACTCTCGCAGGTCTGACTCGGGGGGAGCTCTGCGCTCACCTTCCACTGCCATGGCTGCTGGGGGGGTTGGCAGGAGCAGCAGCAGCAGCTCCATCAGCAGCAGCTCAGTCTTCAGTCGCTAATGAGTAGCTTTCTACACCCGCATAGTGAGGCTACTCATGAGCAGCAGGAAGACCTGGAGCAGGACCTCAACCAGCAGGTCATGTCATACCTTGACATTACCATGCCAACACACCTTGAGGATCCGCTGGACTTCTGGGCAGCCAAACTTGGCTTGTGGCCGCAACTAGAAGAGTTTGCCCTGGAAAAGCTGTCCTGCCCGGCCAGTAGTGTGCCATCTGAGCAGGTGTTTAGTGCGGCGGGGGCCATAGTTACAGCGAGGAGAACTCGTCTGTCAACTAAAAATGTGGAGAGACTCACCTTTGTCAAAATGAATCAGGGATAGATCAGCCAGGATTTCCACCCACCAATGGCTGATGCATGCGACTAGATTCAGCATTACGACTTGTTTTACACTTTCCAAATGGTGCAAAACATATTTATGTCTTTAGGCCAATTTTTGGGCTCCTGCTGCTGCCAACTCCAGGGTGTGCCTTCCAGCTAATGTATGTGCCCCTGCTGCTGCCAAATTCAGGGTGCCTTCCAGACAATTTCTGGGTTCCTGCTGCTGCCAACTCCAGGTTCTCTTTAAAGCAATGTTTGGGCTCCTGCAGCAGCTGCTGCTGCTTGCAACTCCAGGGTGTAATTCAGCTAATTTTTGGGCTTCTGCTGCCAACTCCAGTGTCTCTTTCAAGCTATGTTTGGGCTCCTGCTGCTGCTGCTTGCAGCTCCAGGGTGTGATTCATCCAATTTTTGGGCTCCTGCTGCCAACTCCAGTGTGTCTTTCAAGCTATGTTTGGGCTCCTGCTGCTGCTTGCAACTCCAGGGTGTGATTCATCCAATTTTTGGCCTTCTGCTGCCAACTCCAGTGTCTATTTCAAGCTATGTTTGGGCTCCTGCTGCTGCAGCTTGCAACTCCAAGGAGTGATTCATCCAATTTTTGGGCTCCTGAAGCCAACTCCAGTGTCTCTTTCAAGCTATGTTTTGGCTCCTGCTGCTGCTTGCAACTCCAGGGTGTGATTCATCCAATTTTTGGGCTCCTGCTGCCAACTCCAGTGTGTCTTTCAAGCTAGGTTTGGGCTCCTGCTGCTGCTTGCAACTCCAGGGTGTGATTCAGCCAATTTTTGGGCTCCTGCTGCCAACTCCAGTGTCTCTTTCAAGCTATGTTTGGGCTCCTGCTGCTGCTACTTGCATCTCCAGGGTGTGCTTCATCCAATTCTTGGGCTCCTGCTGCCAACTCCAGTGTCTCTTTCAAGCTATGTTTGGGCTGCTGCTGCTTGCAACTCCAGGGTCTGATTCATCCAATTTTTGGCCTCCTGCAGCCAACTCCAGTGTCTCTTTAAAGCAATGTTTGTGCTCCTGCTGCTGCTTGCAACTCCAGGGTGTGATTCATCCAATTTTTGGGCTCCTGCTGCCAACTCCAGTGTCTCTTTAAAGCAATGTTTGGGCTCCTGCTGCTGCTTGCAACTCCAGGGTGTGATTCATCCAATTTTTGGGCTCCTGCTGCCAACTCCAGTGTCCCTTTAAAGCAATGTTTGGGCTCCTGTTGCTGCTTGCAACTCCAGGGTGTGACTCATCCAATTTTTGGGCTCCTGCTGCCAACTCCAGTGTCTCTTTCAAGCTATGTTTGGGCTCCTCCTGCTGCTGCTGCTGCTTGCAACTCCAGGGTGTGATTTATCCAATTTTTGAGCTCCTGCTGCCAACTCCAGTGTGTCTTTCAAGCTATGTTTGGGCTCCTGCTGCTGCTTGCTACTCCAGGGTGTGATTCATCCAATTTTTGGGCTCCTGAAGCCAACTCCGGTGTCTCTTTAAAGAAATGTTTGGGCTCCTCCTGCTGCTTGCAACTCCAGTGTGTGATTCATCCAATTTTTGGGCTCCTGCTGCCAACTCCAGTGTCTCTTTCAAGCTATGTTTGGGCTGCTGCTGCTTGCTACTTCAGGGTGAGATTCATCCAATTCTTGGGCTCCTGCTGCCAACTCCAGTGTCTCTTTAAAGCTATGTTTGGGCTCCTGCTGCTGCTTGCAACTCCAGGGTGTGACTCATTCATTTTTTGGGCACCTGCTGCCAACTCCAGTGTCTCTTTAAAGCTATGTTTGGGCTGCTGCTGCTGCTTGCAACTCCAGGGTATGATTCAGCCAATTTTTGGGCTCCTTCTGCCAACTCCAGTGTCTCTTTCAAACTATGTTTGGGCACCTGCTGCTGCTGCTTGCAACTCCAGGGTGTGATTCATCCAATTTTTGGGCTCCTGCTGCCAACTCCAGTGTCTCTTTCAAGCTATGTTTGGGCTCCTGCTGCTGCTTGCAACTAGGGATGAGCGAATCGATCCGGACGAACCCGGATTCGTTCCGAATTTCATGAAAAATTCGATTCTGAACTAATCCGAATTTCCCCGCGATTCGATCGATCGAAGTTTTCCTTTAAAATCCATTTATTTCAATTACAGGCATTGTAAATCGGTGGATGGACATGTCTGGACATATCCCCTGGGGCAAGTTATCATGGGAAGGTCACATGCAGCCTATCAGCAGCCAGGAGCCCCGGTGACGTCACAGCGCTATATAAAGCGGCGGCCATCTTGCTTGTGCGCATTTCAGACTTGCATTCGTGAGAGAAAGGTGGCTGCTGCAGCTAGAGAGAGAGAGTTAGCGATAGGTAGGGAGATTTACAGATAGGTAGGGAGATTTACAGATAGGTAGGGAGATTTACAGATAGGTAAAGAGAGAGACAGATAGGGATATTTAGAGTGGTAGACAGAGCTAGGGAAAGATAGGTTTAAAACCAGAACAATCCAGCAGCATACAAGTCACATTGACAGGGTGCCTAATGCTGGCTATGATTCATATTTCATAATTACTGGGTTACTGTTAATATATTTGGTTTGGTTTAAATACAGCTGCACACTGTGCATGCAATGCACATGCTATTTAACCCTTTCTGCTATTTAGGCCTGAACGCTATTTTAACCCTATCTGTTAAATACAGCTGCACACTGTGCATGCAATGCACATGCTATTTAACCCTTTCTGCTATTTAGGCCTGAACGCTTTTTTAACCCTATTTGTTAAATACAGCTGCACACTGTGCATGCAATGCACATGCTATTTAACCCTTTCTGCTATTTAGGCCTGAACGCTATTTTAACCCTATCTGTTAAACAAAAGCATTTCTCATACTTGGATTAGTATCAAAAGTTTCTGCTCAGCTTAAAATATGCCACACTGGCATCCCAAGGCACATGCTATTTTAACCCTATCTGTTAAACAAAAGCATTTCTCATACTTGGATTATTGTTACTTTTTGTTCAGCTTAAAATATACCAGGCCACACTGGCATCCCAAGGCACATGCAATTTAACCCTATCTGTTAAACAAAAGCATTTCTCATACTTGGATTAGTGTCAAAATTTTCTGCTCAGCTTAAAATACATTACGCCACACTGGCATCCCAAGACACATGCTATTTAACCCTATCTGTTAAACAAAAGCATTTCTCATACTTGGATTAGTGTCAAAAGTTTCTGCTCAGCTTAAAATATACCAGGCCACACAGGCATCCCAAGGCACATGCTATTTTAACCCTATATGTTAAACAAAAGCATTTCTCATACTTGGATTATTGTTAATACTTTTTGCTCAGCTTAAAATACATTACCCCACACTGGCATCCCAAGGCACATGCTTTTTAACCCTATCTGTTAAACAAAAGCATTTCTCATACTTGGATTAGTGTTAAAAGTTTCTGTTCAGCTTAAAATATACCAGGCCACACGGGCATCCCAAGGCACATGCTATTTTAACCCTATCTGTTAAACAAAAGCATTTCTCATACTTGGATTATTGTTAATACTTTTTGCTCAGCTTAAAATACATTAGGCCACACTGGCATCCCAAGGCACATGCTATTTTAACCCTATCTGTTAAACAAAAGCATTTCTCATACTTGGATTAGTGTCAAAAGTTTCTGCTCAGCTTAAAAAATACCAGGCCACACGGGCATCCCAAGGCACATGCTATTTTAACCCTATCTGTTAAACAAAAGCATTTCTCATACTTGGATTATTGTTACTTTTTGCTCAGCTTAAAATACATTACGCCACACTGGCATCCCAAGGCACATGCTATTTAACCCTATCTGTTAAACAAAAGCATTTCTCATACTTGGATTATTGTTAATACTCTTTGCTCAGCTTAAAATACATTACGCCACACTGGCATCCCAAGGCACATGCTATTTTAACCCTATCTGTTATACAACATAAGCGTTGATCAGCATCAGCTGCTTTATTAAGCTACTTCAGTTTGCACTTGTTTTTGACTGCTTTTAATAAACCAGGCCGCAGGGCACCCCAAAGCTGCACCTTGCACCCTATCTGTTTATACTAAATACGCATCTACAGCCTCAGCTTTATTAAGGTATTGCATTTTGAATTGGTTTTGGTCTGCTTTAAATACACCAGGCCGCAGGGTATCCCAAACCTGCACGTTGCAACCCATCTGTTATACTAAATAAGCGTTGTTCATCATCAGCTTTATTAAGCTATTGCATTTTGCATTGGTTTTTGTCCTGCTGCCAAAACACTAGGCCCCAGGGTATCCCAAAAATACGCTTGTTGATCCTTCCTCAGCTTAATCAAAGTATTGCATTTTGAATTGGTTTTTGGTCTGCCTTTAACAAAAAAAACACCAGGCCGCATGGCATCCCAAACCTGCCTTAGGCAGCCTATCTGTTATACTAAGTACGCTTGTTGATCCTTCCTCAGCTGAATCTGAGCATTGCATTTTGAATTGGTTTTTGTCCTGCAGTCAAAACACTAGCCCACATGGGCATCCCAAACCAGCACATCACCCTATCTTTTATACTAAATAAGCTTGTTCAGCATCAGTTTTATTAAGCTATTGCATTTTGAATTGGTATTTGTCCTGCTGTCAAAACACTAGCCCATATGGGCATCCCAAACCAGCACGTCACCCTATCTGTTATACTAAATAAGCTTCTACAGGCCCTTTTTTTTATTTATTTATTTTTATTTATATATAGCTGTAATAGATTATATAGTGAGGTAAATTCGCCGTTTTGCACCATTATATAGAGAAGCTCACTGTGTAAATCTGAGGAGCAATAGTTTATACAGTATTGTGAGGTAAATTCGCTGTTTTGCACTATTATATATATCAACCTAAATCCCTGTGTAAATCTGAGGAGCAATAGTTTATATTGTGAGGTAAAGTTGCCATTTTATAGAGCAGGCCCTGTCTGAAAATCTCATTTTGCAATCTATGTTATATTGTGAGCTAAATTCGCCATGTTGCACCATTCTTTAGAGTGGCCCTCCTGTGTAAATCAGAGCAGCAATAGTTTATATTGGACAATACATTTGCCCTGTTTTTCACCATTATATGGAGCAGCCCCTGAGTAAACCTGGGGGGCAATAGTTTATATTATGGAGGTAAATTCATGGTTTTGCACCATTACATAGAGCAGTCCCTATATAAACCTGAGAAATAGGTTATATTGTGTGAGTTAAATCCGCTCTTGGTTTTGCAGCATTATATAGAGCAGGCCCTATGTAAATCTGAGGGGCAATAGCTTATATTGTGAGGTAAATTTGCCATTTTGCAGCATAATATACAGCAGCCCCTGTGTACATCTGAGGGGCAATTGCTTATACTGTGAGGTAAATTTGCCATTTTGCAGCATAATATAGAGCAGCCCAGTTGCCATCTAAATCAACTACTGGCCGGGCAGGGCAGCTTTTCCAGGGCAAACTCTGCTAGTTGCGGCCACAAGTCAAGTTTGGCTTCCCAGAAGTCCAGCGGATCCTCAAGGTGTGTTGGCATGGTCATGTCAAGGTATGACATGACTAGGGATGAGCGAATCGATCCGGACGAACCCGGATTCGATCCGAATTTCATGAAAAATGAAAAGGAGGATAGAAAGAGAGGGGGAAGAGGAGGTAGAAAACATAAGAAAACACAGAAGATTCTAGATAATGGTGGGAGAGGAATATTTAACCTCAGTAAAAAACAATTAAGTAAGGATGAATTATTAGTCTTGGATAAAGGTTTGAAATTTGCCCCGGAAAGAGATTTGGACCCGTTTAGGGTTTTTGTGGATTGTAATTTATTCTTTAGGAAGTTGAACATCAAAAGGTTCTTCCTAAATAAAAAAGATGACATTGTGATAGAGACGGGACAAGAAAACCCTTTTAAACAGACTGATTGCAAAAATCCAACCACCTTTAACCCCCTCCAACCTGGGGCATCCTGTGTGGAAAGTTTCAAGAAAATAGTTCTCAGAGACTTGGAAACTAAATTGTCCACTCAAGGAAAAAAGGATAAAAGAAAAGAGCTATCTATTAATAATAAAAAGTTTGAGAAAGGTCTTAGGTCTCTACGAGAGGATGAGACTAGATTAATTAAGCAAGCTGATAAGGGGGGTGGGATTGTAGTGCAAGATATAGAAGATTATGATTCACATATGTGGAAACTATTGGATGATGGTGAGACATATAAAAAACTGGATGGAGATCCCACGAAGGGCTATATGGGAGATCTAGAGGAAATTTTAGGAAGAGGCCTAGCGCTTGGGATCATGAGTAAAAAAGAGGTTGAATTCTGTAGAGTGAAGCATCCCAGAATACCAACACTATATGGACTACCCAAAATTCATAAGGATGCAATCCACCCTCCACACCGCCCAATAGTAAGCGGGATTGGCTCTATAACTAGTAATCTAGGGAAATACCTAGACTCTTTTCTACAACCCCTAGTAATGAAATTACCTTCATATCTAAGAGACAGCCAACAAGTTCTGCAACTAATTTCAGATGTTAAAGTTGGAGAAGAAACCCTCCTGGTAACAACAGATGTAGTATCCCTTTATACTAACATTCCTCATGAAAAGGGACTTCTTGCTTTGAGACATTTTCTCACAAAGTCGTCAGATTTGATTATGACACAAGTTGAATTTCTAATTGATTGTTTTCAGTTTGTTTTAACACATAATTATTTTTGGTTTGGAGGTGAATATTTTTTACAGGTAAAGGGTGTGGCGATGGGGGCTAAATTTGCCCCCAGCCTTGCCAACCTTTTTATGGGTTTATGGGAAATCACGTATATTTTGAACACATCATATATAGGCCTTATATTTTGGAGGCGTTATATTGATGACTGCCTCATTATTTGGGAAGGGGGTGAACAATCTTTCTTAGAATTTTTTAATTATATTAACCAAAATGACTGGGGAATTTCATTCACGTTTGAAAAGAGCACAGAAAGGATTCACTTTTTGGACCTTGAAATAAAGAAAAAGGGTGGAGAGTTGACAACTAAGACATATTTCAAGGAGACGGATAGAAATGCCTATGTTCCAATGTCTAGCTGCCATCACCCTAACTGGCTTAGTAACATCCCTAAAGGCCAAATGATTAGGGTAAGGCGGAACTGTAAAGAAAACGAGGATTACAAGATACAAGCTGACATTATAGGGGACCGTTTTATTAATAAGGGGTATGATAAAACAGAGATAAAGAGAGTGATAAATGAGGTAGGAAAAATGGATAGGAGAAAGATGATAGATGGAATGGGTTGTAAAAAAGTGCGGGATAAAAATCCAATTGAGTTTGCACTGATTACAGAATATGGAAAAAACCATAAACTCCTAAAAAAAGTGTTGGAAAAAAACTGGCACATACTTAAAAACGATGATATTTTGGGACCATCTTTGCCAGATAGACCAAAGGTGATATATAGAAGACCTCCCACTTTGGGGACCAAACTGGTAAAGAGTTATGTGAGACCTAGACAGAGTAAAGTTATGGGCACTATTAGGGACCTAACGGGCTTCTATAGATGCAAGAAATGTATGGGGTGCAAGAATATAACAGAAAATGCACCACGTGTCTATAAGGAATTTATATGTAGGAAAACCGGGGAAAAATATAAAATAAACCAATTTATTACCTGCAATAGCACAAATGTGGTGTATTTATTAGAATGCCCATGTGGCCTGCAGTATATAGGGAGGACGGGTAGGACGTTAAAAACTAGGATAAGGGAACACCTTTATAACATTAAAAAAGGTGTAGAGACACATAGTGTTTCAGCCCACTTTAAGGTAGCGCATGGCTGTGACCCAAGGGGGATTACATTTTTGGGAGTGGAAAACGTCAAATTGGGTTTAAAAGGAGGAAATATTTTAAGACTCCTCTCCCAAAAAGAATCTGAATGGATCTTTAAAATGAAATCAATGAGCCCATCTGGATTAAATATCGAATTTGATATTAATTGTTTTATTGGTAATCATTAGACCCTTTTTTTTCCCTTCCCCCTGGTCTCCCCTCCCTCCCCTCCTTTTTAGTCTCTAGTTTATTGAATTTTTGATACAATTTTATCATTGACATTTTGAATATAATAATAATAAGAATAATAATTAATAATAATAAGAATTTTTAATATAATTGGCATTTTTAATATAATTATGTATACGTACAAATTTAATATAATAATATACAAATTTTATTACTGGCATTTTTTAATATAATTATTAAGAATGAGGTCCCTATAGATGAATTGATAAAAATTGAATTAATTTATTATTATGTATATAATTTATTATGGTGTATCCCTTAATTTTCAATTATTATATAATTTTTTTAGATTGAGGGCGTGTTTATATGCTTATGACTATGATTATGTATATAAATTATGTTAGAGACATTATCAGTTGTTTTAGGATATTTCAAATTTTTGATGATTGTAATAATATATGCAGTCAGAGCTATATAATTAATGTGAAGCATTGCCTTTTACTTCAGCCGAAACAGTATAATAATTTATACTGGTTAGTCAAAACAGCCTAATCCTTTTAAATCATATTTATATTCCAGTTTACTTACCATAAATTACATTGGGGCATATTAGAGAATTCTTTTATAAACCATCATCCATTTAAATTATTTTTAATTCATTGTACCACAAAACACATTGGACATATAAGAGCATTGCTCGTTTCTTCTTTTACAAATAATGACCTGGAGATGAGTGGGTTAAATTTTAAACTGACGTCACGGAGCGAGGTGAATAAATTAGTGATGCGCTGGTGGGCCCGCAGCCTATGACAAAGTCCCGAGCGACGAAACGCGTTGGGCGTGGCTCCACCTGCATCACCTGCTTCAACAGACGTCTGTATTGGAGCTACTACGCGCGCTGGAATAAACGCGTCTCCCACGGCCGGGGGAGCGCGGCTTTTGAAGGTCCTTGTTAAGCCTTTGTTTGGGTGAATTGAAAGGCAACGCTGACTTTGCTGTGGGAATCTTTGTTGGATGTCAATACGAATGCCATTTTAATCCTGCTATGCGGTAAGCATAATAAAGCTTATACATTTTAATTTGCAAAATGGAGTTACGCTATGTGCAATGTCCTTTGCTTCCCTCCTCATTCCTCACTAAAACCTATGTGGTAACTATATACGGAGGTATTTACTGGTGAAGATACCGTTGTTGTTATAAAAGGAAACTGATCTGTGGAGAGTGCTTATGGAATTTACAGGCTTTATCTAAAGAAGCTATCTGGTACGTGCATTTGAGGTCTGGTGTTGGGATACACGTTTATGATTGAAGAGCACAGCTGGTGAAATCAGTTTAGAGTTATAAAGACTGAAGATATAAGTTTGTTATATTGTTGCCAGTCCCGCGGAGTTTTTGCTATTCATTTAGCCACACTGCATTTGCTATTTGGACTGATCTGACACAGTCTCTGTCTCCTGCGCAGGACATTATTTTTAAATAATTGTTAAGAATTTCTGGATTATTTATTATTAATTTAACTAGCACGGCTTTGATTAGTGAAAAGGGGGGTGGTGTTTCCAGCCTGCCTCCCTTCCCACTGTTGTGTGTTTCAGTGCTTCACATGGTTTGTCTTGGCGAACGGAGTCACACAGGGGAGGAACTGCTTAAATGTATTCATCAGGAAATCCAAACATGGCTTACTCCAAGAAAACTTAAAATGGGAATCATGGTTACCGACAATGGGAAGAACATTTTGTCTGCGCTGCGCCAAGGAAGCCTGACCCATGCCCCCTGCATGGCTCACGTCTTCAATCTGGTTGTCAAGCGGTTTCTGAAGTGTTCCCCCCATCTGCAAGACATCCTAACAACTTCAAGGAAACTTTGCATGCACTTCAGCCACTCATACACCACCAAACACACCCTTCTTGAGCTACAGCGTCAGAATGGTATCCCCCAACATAGTCTGATTTGCGATGTTTCCCCCGTTGGAATTCCACCCTTCACATGTTGGACCGATTATATGAACAGAGAAAAGCCATCACGGATTTCCTGATGATCCAAGCAGATAGGGGGACTCCCCTGTGTAACTTCAATGTCAACCAGTGGCAGCTCATACGTGACACCTGCCGTTTGCTCAGGCCCTTTGAGGAAGCCACTTTATTTGTCAGTCGGCAGGATTACGGGATGAACGACGTGATTCCACTGCTTCATGTACTACAGCACATGTTGGAAACCATGGCTGGTCAGGGCACTGGAGACATGGCGTTTACATCTTACGGCCACATGAACCCCGTTGGAGCTGAACTGGAGGAGGAGGAGGAAGAGGAGGAGGAGGAGGAGTTGCCCAGCGAAACACAGTTTAGGCTTGGCGAAATGGCTGGTTTATCTAGTCAGCGGACAGGAGAGGAGGAGCAGGAGCAGCCAGAGGAGCTAGAGGTTTTTGAGGAAGGCGAGACAGAGGACCCGGGCACACCGTGGCAGTATGCAGTGGAGATGGAGACAGGTAGTCCCTCCGAGTCACTTGCACAAATGGCACGAAGCATGCTCACGTGCTTGTGTAGTGACCCCAGAATTGTTTCCATCTGTCGGCGGGATGACTTCTGGCTGTCCACCTTATTGGACCCTCGCTTCCGGCACAAAATGGGGGCATTTTTTAAACCCACCGAGAGGACAAACTGAACTACTACAAAGACATTCTACGTAGGCAGTTGGCCGATGCCTATCTGCGCCATGGTCCATACTCTCGCAGGTCTGACTCGAGGGGACCTCTGCGCTCACCTTCCACTGCCATGGCCGCTGGGGGGGTGGGCAGGAGCAGCAGCAGCAGCTCCATCAGCAGCAGCCTCAGTCTTCAGTCGCTAATGAGTAGCTTTCTACACCCGCATAGTGAGGCTACTCATGAGCAGCAGGAAGACCTGGAGCAGGACCTGAACCAGCAGGTCATGTCATACTTTGACATGACCATGCCAACACACCTTGAGGATCCGCTGGACTTCTGGGCAGCCAAACTTGGCTTGTGGCCACAACTAGCAGAGTGTGCCCTGAAAGAGCTGTCCTGCCTGGCAAGTAGCGTGCCATCTGAGCGGGTGTTTAGTGCGGCGGGGGCCATAGTTACGGCGAGGAGAACTCGTCTGTCAACTAAAAATGTGGAGAGACTCACCTTTGTCAAAATGAATCAGGGATGGATCAGCCAGGATTTCCACCCACCAATGCCTGATGCATGCGACTAGATTCAGCATGGTGCCACGTTTTACACTTTCCAAATGGTGCAAAACATATTTATGTCTTTAGGCCAATTTTTGGGCTCCTGCTGAAGCCAACTCCAGTGTCTCTTTAAAGTAATGTTTGGGCTCCTGCTGCTGCTGCTGCCAGCTCCTGCCAACTCCAGGGTGTGAATCATCCAATTTTTGGGCTCCTGAAGCCAACCCCAGTGTCTCTTTAAAGTAATATTTGGGCTCCTGCTGCTGCTGCCAACTCCAGGGTGTGAATCATCCAATTTTTGGGCTCCTGAAGCCAACTCCAGTGTATATTTGGGCTACTGCTGCTGCTGCTGCCAACTCCTGCCAACTCCAGGGTGTGATTCATCCAATTTTTGGCCTCCTGAAGCCAACCCCAGGGTCTCTTTAAAGTAATATTTGGGCTCCTGCTGCTGCTGCTGCCAACTCCTGCCAACTTCAGGGTGTGATTCATCCAATTTTTGGCCTCCTGAAGCCAACCCCAGTGTCTCTTTAAAGTAATATTTGGGCTCCTGCTGCTGCTGCTGCCAACTCCAGGGTGTGAATCATCCAATTTTTGGGCTCCTGAAGCCAACTCCAGTGTATATTTGGGCTCCTGCTGCTGCCAACTCCAGGGTGTGATTCATCCAATTTTTGGGCTCCTGAAGCTAACCCCAGTGTCTCTTTAAAGTAATGTTTGGGCTCCTGCTGCTGCCAACTCCAGGGTGTGATTCATCCAATTTTTGGGCTCCTGAAGCCAACCCCAGGGTCTCTTTAAAGTAATGTTTGGGCTCCTGCTGCTGCTGCTGCCAACTCCAGGGTGTGATTCATCCAATTTTTGGCCTCCTGAAGCCAACCCCAGGGTCTCTTTAAAGTAATATTTGGGCTCCTGCTGCTGCTGCTGCCAACTCCTGCCAACTCCAGGGTGTGATTCATCCAATTTTTGGGCTCCTGAAGCCAACCCCAGGGTCTCTTTAAAGTAATGTTTGGGCTCCTGCTGCTGCTGCTTCTGCCAACTCCAGGGTGTGATTCATCCAATTTTTGGGCTCCTGAAGCCAACCCCAGTGTCTCTTTAAAGTAATATTTGGGCTCCTGCTGCTGCTGCTGCCAACTCCTGCCAACTCCAGGGTGTGATTCATCCAATTTTTGGCCTCCTGAAGCCAACCCCAGGGTCTCTTTAAAGTAATATTTGGGCTCCTGCTGCTGCTGCCAACTCCTGCCAACTCCAGGGTGTGATTCATCCAATTTTTGGGCTCCTGAAGCAAACCCCAGTGTCTCTTTAAAGTAATATTTGGGCTCCTGCTGCTACTGCCAACGCCAGGGTGTGAATCATCAAATTTTTGGGCTCCTGAAACCAACTCCAGGGTCTCTTTAAAGTAATGTTTGGGCTCCTGCTGTTGCTGCCAACTCCAGGGTGTGATTCAGCCAATTTTTAGGCTCCTGAAGCCAACTCCAGTGTATATTTGGGCTCCTGCTGCTGCCAACTCCTGCCAACTCCAGGGTGTGATTCATCCAATTTTTGGCCTCCTGAAGCCAACCACAGGGTCTCTTTAAAGTTATATTTGGGCTCCTGCTGCTGCTGCTGCCAACTCCTGCCAACTCCAGGGTGTGATTCATTCAATTTTTGGGCTCCTGAAGCCAACCCCAGGGTCTCTTTAAAGTAATGTTTGGGCTCCTGCTGCTGCTGCCAACTCCAGGGTGTGATTCATCCAATTTTTGGGCTACTGAAGCCAACCCCAGTGTCTCTTTAAAGTAATGTTTGGGCTCCTGCTGCTGCTGCCAACTCCAGGGTGTGATTCATCCAATTTTTGGGCTCCTGAAGCCAACCCCAGTGTCTTTTTAAAGTAATATTTGGGCTCCTGCTGCTGCTGCTGCCAACTCCTGCCAACTCCAGGGTGTGATTCATCCAATTTTTGGCCTCCTGAAGCCAACCCCAGTGTCTCTTTAAAGTAATATTTGGGCTCCTGCTGCTGCTGCCAACTCCAGGGTGTGATTCATCCAATTTTTGGCCTCCTGAAGCCAACCCCAGGGTCTCTTTAAAGTAATATTTGGACTCCTGCTGCTGCTGCTGCCAACTCCTGCCAACTCCAGGGTGTGATTCATTCAATTTTTGGGCTCCTGAAGCCAACCCCAGGGTCTCTTTAAAGTAATGTTTGGGCTCCTGCTGCTGCTGCCAACTCCAGGGTGTGATTCATCCAATTTTTGGGCTACTGAAGCCAACCCCAGTGTCTCTTTAAAGAAATGTTTGGGCTCCTGCTGCTGCCAACTCCAGGGTGTGATTCATCCAATTTTTGGGCTCCTGAAGCCAACCCCAGTGTCTCTTTAAAGTAATATTTGGGCTCCTGCTGCTGCTGCCAACTCCTGCCAACTCCAGGGTGTGATTCATCCAATTTTTGGCCTCCTTAAGCCAACCCCAGTGTCTCTTTAAAGTAATATTTGGGCTCCTGCTGCTGCTGCCAACTCCAGGGTGTGATTCATCCAATTTTTGGGCTCCTGAAGCCAACCCCAGTGTCTCTTTAAAGTAATGTTTGGGCTCCTGCTACAGGAGAGTAGATCAAGGATGGTCAAAACTGGCAAAGGTCGGCAACAGGAATCAAGATCGATAACACAGATAAACAACTACCAAGGGTCTAAGCGCTATAACAGGCAATGACCAACTGGCTGAAGAGGGGTTATATAGGAAGCAGGTATGATTGGGCCAGGGAAGAGAGCCTGATGATTGGTGCAATTAGAATCTTTAATTTAATTGGATAACACAGGGCGTACCGCCCAGGAGTCTGAAAAGGCTGATAGGAACATACAGATAGCGTCAGAAATCAGAAGGAGATTGGCCAGTAATAATATGAACATTCCCCTAACCCACAACTGCACCTAATTAACTCTCCTCCGGCGGCCGTGCTGAGAGCAGCGCCGCCGGAGGGTATAAGTGAAACGTGCTCGCGCGAGCACGAGACCTAGAGCCGGGGCCGCCGGCCGACGCAGGCAGAGGCGCGTGCACGCCGGGCGGTAGAGAGGCCGCCGCCTGCCGCGGCCGCCGCACAGACAGCCGTGCGGTGGGACGGGGAGCGTCGCAGGAACGGGACGCAGGTAAGTGGATACTGACATTACCCCCCCCCCTCACCCGGCTTCCCCGGATTGTCACGGTGGAATTTCCGTACAAGAGCCCTGGCATGGACATCACAAGAAGAAACCCAGCACCTCTCCTCAGGACCGTAACCAACCCAATCAATTAAATACTGTAACGTATTGCGAACCTTACGCGAATCCAGAATCTTGTTCACTTCATACTCTTGCACATTATCCACTAAAACAGGAGGCGGACCAGCAGGAGAAGAGTTTTTAGCTGGTTTCAACAGTGATACATGAAACGAGTTGGAAATTTTCATAGTAGGAGGGAGCTGAACTTTGAAGGTCACGTTATTAAGTTTCCTGATAATGGGGTAAGGACCGATAAATTTAGGACCCAGTTTATAAGAAGGCTGCCGGAGAGCAATGTTCTTAGTGGAAACCCAGACAAGGTCTCCACACTGAAGGATAGGTTCCTGAGATCTATGATGATCAGCAAATTTCTTATATTTAGCGCGCATAGTTTCTAAATTTTCCTGGACGCGTGCCCAAATATCCTTCCGTTTCTGAAGCCACTCTTCTAACACCGGAAAATCAGAAGGTGCTGCAGAAATAGAAGAAGCCTTAGGATTCTTTCCATAATTACAAAAGAAAGGGGATATTTTAGTACTGTCACTCTGCGCATTATTATACGCAAATTCGGCAAAGTCAATAAATTCCAACCACTGCTCCTGAGTGTCAGAGATGTAACATCTTAAATATTGTTCTAAGCTTTGATTTGTTCTTTCAGTCTGTCCATTAGACTGGGGATGATATGCGGAGAATAAAGAAACCTGAATCCCCAAGCGTGAACAAAAATTTTTCCAAAATCGTGATATGAACTGCACACCCCGATCGGAAACAATATTTACTGGAATACCATGAAGCCGAAAAATATGCGAGATGAATAAGCGCGAAAGTTCAGGAGCCGAGGGTAGCTTGGGTAGAGCAATGAAATGAGCCATCTTACTGAATCTATCGACGACCACCCAAATCACAGTATTCCCATGTGAAAGAGGCAAATCAACAATAAAGTCCATCGAAATGTGAGACCATGGTTCTTTAGGGATCTCAAGGGGAATCAGATAACCACTAGGGGCCTTGTGTACCCCTTTACTTCGTGCACAAACGGAACATGCGTCGATAAAGGTAGTGATATCACGTCTCATAGAAGGCCACCATACATGGCGTCGAGCTAAAATAAAAGTTTTATGAACTCCCAGATGCCCAGCAGTTTTAGCGTCGTGGAATTCACGGATTACATCAGAACGCAAATGCGGCGGTACAAAGTGACATCCTATGGGTACATTTACAGACGATTCATTTTGGAACGGCGCCAAAACACTAGAGAGATCAGGGAGCAAAGCCCCGACTACACAACCTGCAGGTAAGATAGGTTCACCAGTATCTCCCCGATCTTTACACTCACCAAACATGCGCGACAGAGCATCGGCTTTAGTATTTTTTACACCTGGCTTAAAGGTAATAATAAAACTGAAACGCGAAAAAAATAATGCCCAACGGGCCTGTCGAGAATTCAACCTCTTGGCGGAGCCTATATACTCGAGATTTTTGTGATCGGTATATACAGTGATAGGATGTAAGGAACCCTCCAACCAATGACGCCACTCATCAAATGCCAGTTTAATAGCTAATAGTTCCCTATTTCGGACATCATAATTTTGTTCTGCGGTATTAAACTTCCGAGAAAAATAGGCACATAGATGCATACGTTCAGGAGATCCAGAGAATTGCGATAAAACAGCTCCAACACCTAATTCAGACGCATCTACTTCAATAATAAAAGGTCTGTTGACATCAGGGTGCACTAAAACTGGCGCCGAAGTAAAAGCCTGTTTTAGGACACAAAAGGCTTCAATAGCTGATGGTGACCAGTTAGCAGTGAACGCGGCTTTGCGGGTGAGATTGGTGAGAGGAGCAACAATACTAGAGAAACCCTTGATAAAACGTCGATAGAAATTAGCAAATCCTAAAAAGCGTTGTAATTCTTTTAAGGATTTGGGTTGTACCCAATCCCATACTGCCGAAACCTTTCCCGCATCCATCTTCAACCCCTGACTAGAAATAATATACCCCAAGAAGGGAACGGAGGTGACCTCAAACATACACTTAGAGATTTTAGCGTATAGATTATTTTCTCTCAATTTCTGAAGGACCAGTTTTACATGTTGCCTGTGTTCGGAAAGGTTCTTGGAAAAAATAAGGATGTCATCCAAATAAACCACTACGAAGTTACCCAAATAGTCACGAAACACGTCATTAACAAAGTCTTGAAAGACCGCAGGAGCATTGCAAAGGCCAAAAGGCATGACTAAATATTCGTAATGACCATCTTTAACATTGAAAGCCGTTTTCCATTCATCCCCTTGCCGTATACGGATCAGGTTGTAGGCCCCCTTTAGATCTAGTTTAGAAAAAATTCGAGCCCCCACTACCTGATTAAATAAATCACCTATTAAGGGAAGAGGATAACGATTTTTAACGGTGATTTTATTCAAGGCTCTATAATCTATGCAAGGCCTTAAACCCCCATCCTTCTTCTCAACAAAAAAGAAGCCGGCACCCGCCGGTGACGTTGACGGGCGGATAAAGCCTTTACTCAGATTTTCCGAAATATAATCCTTCATAGCCTGCTCTTCTGCTCGATTCAGATTATACATTTTCCCCCTAGGAGGAATAGTTCCAGGAAGTAAGTCGATGGGACAGTCATAGGGTCTGTGTGGGGGAAGATTATCAGCGGATCGCTCAGAAAAGACATCTGCCCAATCTGTATAAGGCAGAGGCAGTTCCTGGGGCAAAATCTGAACGCTCCTAAGGACAGTGGAGAAGCAATGTGACCTGTAGTAATTACTCCACTTGACCAGATCACCAGACTGCCAGTTAAATATGGGGTTATGGAGCTTTAGCCATGGGTATCCCAAAACTACTGGTGTTTCCGGACAATCAAACACCAGGAATTCTATGTGTTCAGAATGAGATGAGCCAACCACCAATTTGAGAGAGACGAGCTCTGCCAACCTGCATTGGCTCCTCTTGAGAGGGGGAAGAGGTGTTTACCCCACCAGGAGTTGAAGGGTTAGGAGTTTGTGATGACCTAAAGGGAGTGGTAACTCTAACCCTTTCCCTGACCCTCTCCCTGAGACGTCTATCGATCTTGATGGAGATCTGCATGAGCTGATCCAAATCTGTTGGGGTGGGAAAGTTGACCAAAGCATCCTTAATATTCTCAGAAAGCCCTATACGGAATTGGCTACATAGGGCTGGATCATTCCAAGTAGAGTCCACTGCCCAGCGCCTGAACTCAGCGCTGTAGTCCTCGGCAGAGTTCCGACCCTGCTTCAGGGCCCGGAGCCTGTTCTCTGCTGTGGACCGTCGATCTGGATCCGCATAAAGCACTCCCATGGCCAAGAAAAAGGATGAAACTGAGTGTAAGGCAGGATCTTCAGGAAGCAAGCTGAAAGCCCAAGACTGGGGGTCTCCTTGTAAGAGCGAGATGATTAAACCCACTCGTTGAGTTTCTGTGCCTGAAGATAAAGGCCGCAGCCTAAAATAGAGTTCACATGAATTCTTGAAGTTCGAAAAACTGTCCCGGTCTCCAAAGAACTTTTCAGGTAAAGGAACCTTAGGCTCAGGAATATGAGGTGGTACAGCGGGTGTTGTAATCTGGCGGGTTTCTTGATTGGCCACTCTCTGGGCAAGTTGATTGATAGCGGTGGCCATCGCCTGAACTTGCTGTACCAGGTCTTCCATATTAATTTTTAAATGGCCTGTTATAATGTCACGCTCCGGGTACCGCAATTAACCACTTGGATAACTTCAGCTCTCTTGGTAAGGACCTCAACCCCCAATCTCCGCAGCCAGCTTCACCTATAGGAGCCCCCGCTTGCCGAGACGCAGAGCACGCCTGCTCGGGATCGGTTGCCCCCAGGACTTGATGGCTCAAAGGATGAAGCCTTACTGAAAAGAGGACTGGAGAACCCGCGGCTGGAAGTGGAATCGGGTAGCCCGAATTTGAGCGTAAGACTGAAGTCCAAGGACAGACTGGAGATTGGTAATAGAAGGTCCGAGATGGCGACTGAACAATGGGATAGGGAAATCGTGGTCTGGTTTCAAGGGCGAAGGTCGGCAACTGGAGAGTAGATCAAGGATGGTCAAAACTGGCAAAGGTCAGCAACAGGGATCAAGATCGAGGATGGTCAAAACTGGCAAGGGTCGGCAACAGGAGAGTAGATCAAGGATGGTCAAAACTGGCAAAGGTCGGCAACAGGAATCAAGATCGATAACACAGATAAACAACTACCAAGGGTCTAAGCGCTATAACAGGCAATGACCAACTGGCTGAAGTGGGGTTATATAGGAAGCAGGTATGATTGGGCCAGGGAAGAGAGCCTGATGATTGGTGCAACTAGAATCTTTAATTTAATTGGATAACACAGGGCGTACCGCCCAGGAGTCTGAAAAGGCTGATAGGAACATACAGATAGCGTCAGAAATCAGAAGGAGATTGGCCAGTAATAATATGAACACTCTAACTCACAACTGCACCTAATTAACTCTCCTCCGGCGGCCGTGCTGAGAGCAGCGCCGCCGGAGGGTATAAGTGAAACGTGCTCGCGCTCCCACGCGAGCACGAGACCTAGAGCAGGGGCCGCCGGCCGACGCAGGCAGAGGCGCGTGCACGCCGGGCGGAAGAGAGGCCGCCCCCTGCCGCGGCCGCCACACAGACAGCCGTGCGGCGGGACGGGGGCGTCGCAGGAACGGGACGCAGGTAAGTGGATACTGACACAGTGAAAGGTGAGCGCAGAGGTCCCCCCGAGTCAGACCTGTGAGAGTATGGACATCGCCCAACTGACTTCCTAGGATGTCTCTGTAGTAGGTCAGTTTGTCCTCCCTCTCAGTGGGTGTAAAAAATGCCCCCATTTTGTGCCAGAAGCGAGGGTCCAATAAGGTGGAGAGCCAGAAGTCATCCCGCTGACAAATGGAGACAATTCTGTGGTCACTACGCAAGCACGTGAGCATGCATCGTGCCATTTGTGCAAGTGACTCGGAGGGACTACCTGTCTCCATCTCCACTGCAAACTGCCACGGTGTGTCTGGGTCCTCTGTCTCACCTTCCTCACAACACTCTAGCTCCTCTGGCTGCTCCTGCTCCTCCTCTCCTGTCAGATGACTAGATAAAATGGTCATTTTGTCAAACCTAAACTGTGCTTCGCTGTGACCCACCCCATCCTCCTCCTCAACTTCAGCCCCCACAGGCTTCATGTGGCTGTGAAATGTATGCGCCATGTCTCTAATGCCCTGACCAGCCAACATGTGTTGTAGTACATGAAGCAGTGGAATCTCATCGTTCATCTCATAGTCCTGGCGACTGACTAATAAAGTAGCTTCCTCAAGGGGCCTGAGCAAACGGCAGGTGTCACGTATGAGCTGCCACTGGTTTACATTGAAGTTACACAGGGGAGTCCCCCTATCCGTTTGGATCATCAAGAAATCCGTGATGGCTTTTCTCTGTTCCTATAGTCGATCCTGCATATGGAGGGTGGAATTCCAATGGGTGGAAACATCGCAAATCAGACTATGTTGGGGGATACCGTTCTGATGCTGAAGCTCAAGAAGGGTGTGCTTGGCGGAGTAGGAGTGGCTGAAGTGCATGCAAAGTTTCCTTCCCGTTGTTAGGATGTCTTGCAGATGGGGGAAGACTTCAGAAAACGCTTGACAACTAGATTGAACACGTGTGCCATGGCAGGACGCATGGCTCAGGCTTCCTTGTCGCAGTGCAGACAAGATGTTCTTCCCAGTGTCAGTCACCATGGGTCCCATTTGCAGTTTTCGTGGAGTAAGCCATGATTTCATGTATTGAGTTCTAATTTTTAGCAGTTCGTCCCATGTGTTGCTCTGTGGCTCAAGGCAAACCATGTGAAGAACAGCGTGAAACCGGCGTGTCCTGCACACATGGTAGGCTGGAAGGGCACTGGGAAAAAAAAAATAAAATAAAAAATATTTAGAAAAAACAAAATACAAAAAAAAAAAATAAAAAAATAAAAATTTGTACAAAAATTCACAAAATATTAAAAAAAAGACAATGGAAAAAAATATTTAAACAAAATTCAAAAAAAAAAATATATATATATGTTTTTAAAAAATACAAAATATGAAAAAAAAAACAATCCAAAAACATGTTATTATTATAAATATGTTCAAATAAGATAAATGTTGACTATTAATATGTAATTGACAATTAGCCACTTTTTTCTGTGACACCATTGCTAAGTGCAAGTGCACTGTCACAGGCACAAAGGCCTAGGAGCGTGGAGGCCACAGCAGAGGGACCTGTTCAAGTTGCTGTTGTGGTTGTGCAGGAACCACAATCACCCAGTGGTCCTTAAAGGATATGTATTGTCCCTGACCGTAGTTACAGCTCCAGACGTAGGCACTGCTGTGCACTTTGGTACACACTGACAGGCTAAAGGACTGGCCCACCTTCTGTTCAACAAAATTGTACAGGGCTGGTACTGCCTTCTTTGCAAAGAAATGACAGCATGGAACTCTCCACCTCGGCTCGGCACAAGCCATCAGTTCTCTGAAAGGTCCACCAACTCAAAAGGGAGGGACTGCAGCACCAGCAACTTATACAGGAGCACATTTAGCTTCTGTACGTTGGATGAGTGGGCACATACTGTTGTCTCTTGGACATGGCTTGGCCAATGGATTGCTGGCGGAATGACTGACTCGGATTAAGAGGAGGAGGAGCATCTGGAGCGACAGAGGATGGGTATGACACACAGAAGGTGGTGGAGCCTTGGCTGGCTGGAACAGAGAGTGGCGTGCCACTGGGTAATGCAGCAGGCTGGACCACCACTTTGGAGCCAACTCTCATAGGCCACTTTATGGTGACGCTGCAAATGTTGTCGCAGGGCTGTGGGTCCAACATTGGGACCCTGGCCACACTTCACCTTCTGCCTACACATCTTTCATATAGCCATGTTAACCTCCTGCGGATGCTTGATGAAAAACTGCCACATGGCCTTGTAGCTGATTTTTCCTACCAATAGTCCGCACTAATTCACTGCTGCTGCTGCCTCCTGGGAAGATAGCCTGCCGCGTAAGCGGTCTACCACGAGCACATTTGCCTCCATACTTTCCCCTTCTGCCACCATGCTGGCCGCTAAATCTGTCACTGTCCATCACTCCAAGCCTTTAAAAGTGCCCTCAAAACTCACTGATGTCCTCCTCAGGTTCCTCAACAGTGTCTGCTTAAGAAGCCAAAACACTTGCAACACCACCTCCCACGCCACTCTCCTCATCACTACTTGCCCACCTAGTGGAAGAAGTGGCGAGTGTCTCCTGCACTTCTTGGCTGGGCAGTAGCTGCTGATTTTTCTGATTATCAGATCGTCCTCACTGAATAGTGGAGCTGAACCCTAAGCATAAGACATAACCGACAGTTGACTGGGGGTGTCAGATGTCACTTGTGATGCAGTGGATGATTGTGTTAACCAATGGATGATGGCAGATGGGTTGCTGGTCAAGACATGACCGCTAGCTGATCCTGGGAGATCAGTCCTCTCACTGAGACTCCTGCTGCCACTCACCCCTAGTCTGCTGCAACCTCTGCTTGATGAATTTAGGCCTCTGCAACTTCTCTGTGCCCATCCTGCCACTTCTCTGCCTGACATACTTAGTGCGTATATGAAGGGAGGACAAAACGCTACACTACACTTAAAACAGGATTTGTCGAAAAGAGCAGCAGTCTTTAGTAACTAGGCCCTGAAGACTTTAACACGAACAAAATGATGAAACTCTTAGATGTGCGTAAGTGATGCTCTGATGAGAGCAATTCAATGTGCTCCAGTATGCTTCAAAAATGTTTTTTTTTTTCAGAGACTGGCCTGCGTGGAAATGAATCGGGCATGGATCAGCCAAGATTTCCACCCACCAATGCCTGATGCATTAGAGTAGATTGATCAGGGGGCCAGACCAACACTAAAGAAATATGGATCGTGCAAAACAGATTTAAGGTGCTGCTCTCCAGTTACAGACATTCCTCTGCATCAGACCACAAGTAATTATTGAGAAATTGCTTTACGTTACTCGTACTTTTTATTAATATTCTTCGGATAAGATATCTGTGCCGAAAATCTGTATATGTTCTCTTAATGCTGTTGCCAACTCCAGGGTGTGTCTTTCTGGCAATTTTGGGCTCCTGCTGCTGCTGCCAACTCCAGGGTGTGATTCATCCAATTTTTGGGCTCCTGAAGCCAACTCCAGTGTGTCTTTCAAGCTATGTTTGGGCTGCTGCTGCTGCTTGCAACTCCAGGGTGTGATTCATCCAATTTTTGGCCTCCTGCAGCCAACTCCAGTGTGTCTTTCAAACTATGTTGGGCTCCAGCTGCTTGCAACTCCAGGGTGTGATTCATCCAATTTTTGGGCTCCTGCTGCCAACTCCAGTGTGTCTTTCAAGCTAGGTTTGGGCTGCTGCTGCTTGCAATTCCAGGGTGTGATTCATCCAATTTTTGGGCTCCTGCTGCCAACTCCAGTGTCTCTCTCAGCCAATTTTTGGCCTCCTGCTGCTGCTGCCAACTCCAGGGTGTCTTTCAAGCAATGTTTGGGCTCCTGCTTATGCTGCTGCCAACTCCAGGGTGTGCCTTCCAGCTAATGTATGTGCCCCTGCTGCTGCAAACTTTAGGGTGCCTTCCAGCCAATTTCTAGGTTCCTGCTGCTGCCAACTCCAGGGTGTGTCAGTCAATTTTTGGGCTCCTGCTGCTGCCAACTCCAGTGTCTCTTTCAGCCAATGTTTGGGCTCCTGCTGCTGCTGCTTGCAACTCCAGGGTGTGATTCATCCAATTTTTGGGCTCCTGAATCCAACTCCAGTGTCTCTTTAAAGTAATGTTTGGGCTTCTGCTGCTTGCAACTCCAGGGTGTGATTCATCCAATTTCTGGGCTCCTGCTGCCAACTTCAGTGCCTCTCTCAGCCAATGTTTGGCCTCCTGCTGCTGCTGCCAACTCCAGGGTGTCTTTCAAGCTATGTTTGGGCTCCTGCTTATGCTGCTGCCAACTTCAGGGTGTGCCTTCCAGCTAATGTATGTGCTCCTGCTGCTGCCAACTTCAGGGTGCCTTCCAGCCAATTTCTAGGTTCCTGCTGCTGCTGCTGCCAACTCCAGGGTGTGTCAGTCAATTTTTGGGCTCCTGCTGCTGCCAACTTAAGTGTCTCTGTAAAGCAATGTTTGGGCTGCTGCTGCTGCTTGCAACTCCAGGGTGTGATTCATCCAATTTTCGGGCTCCTGCTGCCAACTCCAGTGTCTCTTTCAGCCAATGTTTGGGCTCCTGCTGCTGCTGCTTGCAACTCCAGGGTGTGATTCATCCAATTATTGGGCTCCTGCTGCCAACTCCAGTGTCTCTTTCAAGCTATGTTTGGGCTGCTGCTGCTGCTGCTTGCAACTCCAGGGTGTGATTCATCCAATTTTTGGGCTCCTGCTGCCAACTCCAGTGTCTCTGTATAGTAATGTTTGGGCTCCTGCTGCTGCTTGCAACTCCAGGGTGTGATTCATCCAATTTTTGGGCTCCTGCTGCCAACTCCAGTGTCTCTTTCAAGCTATGTTTGGGTTCCTGCTGCTGCTGCTTGCAACTCCAGGGTGTCATTCAGCCAATTTTTGGGCTCCTGCTGCCAACTCCAGAATGTGTTTCAGCCAATATTTGGGCTCCTGCCGCTGCCAGCTCCAGGGTGTGTTTTTCAGGCAATATAGGGGCCCCTCATAGTGATGCAACCTCAACTCTCTGTAATTGTGCCGCTCTGCGATTCTAATAGCGATGCCTCTGATCTTCATGTCCTAATTATTTACAGTATTATTTCAGTAACCCAGCTCACATCCTATGCATGTTACAGCAAGGCAGAATGGTTTACCACCCTATTGAGGCTCTAGGAAGCTCAGAAATAGCCATTTCTAATAGCGATTAGTCGCGAATAAATTCGGGTCGAAACGATTTTTGTCGGAAAATTTGGCGAATCAGTCGAATCGAATTTTTCAAAAGTTCACTCATCTCTACTTGCAACTCCAGGGTGTGATTCATCCAATTTTTGGGCTCCTGAAGCCAACTCCAGTGTGTCTTTCAAGCTTTGTTTGGGCTCCTGCTGCTGCTGCTTGCAACACCAGGGTGCGATTCATCCAATTTTTGGGCTCCTGATGCCAACTTCAGCGTCTCTTTCAAGCTATGTTTGGGCTCCTGCTGCTGCTGCTTGCAACTCCAGGGTGTGATTCATCCAATTTTTGGGCTCCTGCTTCCAACTCCAGTGTCTCTTGCAAGCTATGTTTGGGCTCCTGCTGCTGCTGCTTGCAACTCCAGGGTGTGATTCATCCAATTTTTGGGCTCCTGCTTCCAACTCCAGTGTCTCTTTAAAGCTATGTTTGGGCTCCTGCTGATGCTGCTGCTTGCAACTCCAAGGAGTGATTCAGCCAATTTTTGGGCTCCTGCTGCCAACTCCAGTGTCTCTTTCAAGCTATGTTTGGGCTCCTGCTGCTGCTGCTGCTGCTGCTTGAACTCCGGGGTGTGATTCATCCAATTTTTGGGCTCCTGCTGCCAACTCCAGTGTCTCTTTCAAGCTATGTTTGGGCTGCTGCTGCTTGCAACTCCAGGGTGTGATTCATCCAATTTTTGGGCTCCTGCTGCCAACTTCAGTGTCTCTTTCAAGCTATGTTTGGGCTGCTGCTTGCAACTCCAGGGTGTGATTCATTCAATTTTTGGGCTCCTGCAGCCAACTCCAGTGTCTCTTTAAAGCAATGTTAGTGCTCCTGCTGCTGCTTGCAACTTCAGGGTGTGATTCATCCAATTTTTGGGCTCCTGCTGCCAACTTCAGTGTGTCTTTCAAGCTATGTTTGGGCTCCTGCTGCTGCTGCTTGCAACTCCAGGGTGTGATTTAGAGATGAGCGAACTTTTGAAAAATTTGATTCGACTGATTCGCCGAATTTTCCGACAAAAATCGTTTCGACCCGAATTTATTCGCGACAAATCACTTTTAAAAACTGCTATTTCTGAGCCTCCTAGAGCCTCAATAGTGTTGTAAACCATTCTGCCTTGCTGTAACACGCATAGGATGCGTGCTGGGTTAGATAAATAATACTTTGAATAAATATCACATGCAGATCAAAGGCAAATCGCTAATAGAATCGCAGAGCGGCACAATTGCAGAGAGTTGAAGTGGCATCACTATGAGGGGCAGGAGCCCAAACATTGCTTTAAAGAGACACTGGAGTTGGCAGCAGCAGGAGCCCAAAAATTGGATGAATCACACCCTGGAGTTGGCAGCAGCAGCAGCAGCCCAAACATTGCTTTAAAGAGACACTGGGGTTGGCTTCAGGAGCCCAAAAATTGGATGATTCACACCCTGGAGTTGGCAGCAGCAGCAGCAGCAGGAGCCCAAACATTACTTTAAAGAGACACTGGGGTTGGCTTCAGGAGCCCAAAAATTGGATGATTCACACCCTGGAGTTTGCAGGAGTTGGCAGCAGCAGCAGCAGCAGGAGCCCAAACATTACTTTAAAGAGACACTGGGGTTGGCTTCAGGAGCCCAAAAATTGGATGAATCACACCCTGGAGTTGGCAGCAGCAGCAGCCCAAACATTACTTTAAAGAGACACTGGGGTTGGCTTCAGGAGCCCAAAAATTGGATGATTCACACCCTGGAGTTTGCAGGAGTTGGCAGCAGCAGCAGCAGCAGCAACAGGAGCCCAAACATTACTTTAAAGAGACACTGGGGTTGGCTTCAGGAGCCCAAAAATTGGATGAATCACACCCTGGAGTTGGCAGCAGCAGCAGCAGCAAGAGCCAAAACATTACTTTAAAGAGACACTGGAGTTGGCTTCAGGAGCCCAAAAATTGGATGAATCACACCCTGGAGTTGGCAGCAGCAGCAGCAGCAGGAGCCCAAACATTACTTTAAAGAGACACTGGGGTTGGCTTCAGGAGCCCAAAAATTGGATGAATCACACCCTGGAGTTGGCAGCAGCAGCAGGAGCCCAAACATTACTTTAAAGAGACACTGGGGTTGGCTTCAGGAGCCCAAAAATTGGATGAATCACACCCTGGAGTTGGCAGCAGCAGCAGCAAGAGCCAAAACATTACTTTAAAGAGACACTGGAGTTGGCTTCAGGAGCCCAAAAATTGGATGATTCACACCCTGGAGTTGGCATCAGCAGGAGCCCAAAAATTGGCCTAAAGACATAAATATGTTTTGCACCATTTGGAAAGTGTAAAACGTGGCACCATGCTGAATCTAGTCGCATGCATCAGGCATTGGTGGGTGGAAATCCTGGCTGATCCATCCCTGATTCATTTTGACAAAGGTGAGTCTCTCCACATTTTTAGTTGACAGACGAGTTCTCCTCGCCGTAACTATGGCCCCCGCCGCACTAAACACCCGACAGATGGAAACATTTCTGGGGTCACTACGCAAGCACGTGAGCATGCTTCCTGCCATTTGCGCAAGTGACTTGGATGGACTACCTGTCTCCATCTCCACTGCATACTGCCACGGTGTGCCCGGGTCCTCTGTCTCGCCTTCCTCAAAAACCTCTAGCTCCTCTGGCTGCTCCTGCTCCTCCTCTCCTGTCCGCTGACTAGATAAACCAGCCATTTCGCCAAGCCTAAACTGTGTTTCGCTGGGCAACTCCTCCTCCTCCTCCTCTTCCTCCTCCTCCTCCAGTTCAGCTCCAATGGGGTTCATGTGGCCGTAAGATGTAAACGCCATGTCTCCAGTGCCCTGACCAGCCATGGTTTCCAACATGTGCTGTAGTACATGAAGCAGTGGAATCACGATGTTCATCCCTTAATCCTGCCGACTGACAAATAAAGTGGCTTCCTCAAAGGGCCTGAGCAAACGGCAGGTGTCACGTATGAGCTGCCACTGGTTGACATTGAAGTTACACAGGGGAGTCCCCCTATCTGCTTGGATCATCAGGAAGTCCGTGATGGCTTTTCTCTGTTTATATAATCGGTCCAACATGTGAAGGGTGGAATTCCAACGGGTGGAAACATCGCAAATCAGACTATGTTGGGGGATACCATTCTGACGCTGTAGCTCAAGAAGGGTGTGTTTGGCGGTGAATGAGTGGCTGAAGTGCATGCAAAGTTTCCTTGAAGTTGTTAGGATGTCTTGCAGACGGGGGGAACACTTCAGAAACCGCTTGACAACCAGATTGAAGACGTGAGCCATGCAGGGGGCATGGGTCAGGCTTCCTTGGCGCAGCGCAGACAAAATGTTCTTCCCATTGTCGGTAACCATGATTCCCATTTTAAGTTTTCTTGGAGTAAGCCATGTTTGGATTTCCTGATGAATACATTTAAGCAGTTCCTCCCCTGTGTGACTCCGTTCGCCAAGACAAACCATGTGAAGCACTGCGTGACACCTCCGTGCCCTGCACACATGGTAGACTGGAGGGGCACTGAGACTTGAGCCTACAGTGGAGGGTGAGGAGATGGCGGAGGATGAGGAGGCCGAGTCGCACGGTGTCACAGGCCCAACGGGCAGGGAGCGCGGAGGCCGAAGCGGCGTGACCTGTCCAAGTTGCTGCTGCTGCTGCAAAGGGACCACATTCACCCAGTGGGCCGTAAACGACATGTACTGTCCCTGACCATAGTTACAGCTCCAGATGTCGGCGCTGCCATGCACTTTGCTACACACCGACAGGCTCAAGGACTGGCCCACCTTCTGTTCAACAAAAGTGTGCAGCGCTGGTACTGCCTTCTTGGCAAAGAAATGACGGCTTGGGACTCTCCACCTCGGCTCTGCACAAGCCATCAGTTCTCTGAAAGGTGCAGATTCCACCACCTGAAAAGGGAGCGACTGCAGCACCAGCAACTTGGACAGGAGCACATTCAGCTTCTGCGCCGTAGGATGAGTGGGCGCATACTGCTGTCTCTTGGACATGGCTTCGCTGATGGATTGCTGGCGGGATGCATGACTTGGAGGAGGAGGAGCAGGAGCGACAGAGGATGGGTATGACGCACAGCTGCCTTCGGCTGAGTTGCTGGAGCCTTGGCTGGCAGAAATTGGGAGCGGCGTGCCACTTGGTGAGGAAGCAGACTGGACCACCCCTTGGGAGCCTCGGTTCTCCCAGGTCGCTTTATGGTGACGCATCATATGTTGACGCAGGGCCGTGGTGCCAACATTTGGACCCTGGCCACGCTTCACCTTTTGCCTACATATCTTGCATGTGGCCATGTTACCCTCCTGTGGATGCTTCAGGAAAAACTGCCACACTGCCGAGTAGCTACTTTTCCCACCCCCTGGCCTCACTGATTCACTGCTGCTGTTGCCAACTCCAGGAACCCCTGCTCCACTACCTCCCGATAAGGTAGACTGCCGCACAGCAGGTGCTCTACCCCGGCCCCGGCCGGCTCCAGCCTTTGGAGTTGTGCCCCCATGCTGACTGCTACCACCTTGCTGCCTCAGCTGCTGACTCCGGGGCAACCTGCGCCCCTCTTCTCCTGATGATGACGATGAAGCCCCTTCATCACCCAGCTCCCAAGTGCGATCGGCATCATCGTCATCATCATTATCACCGAGTCGTGGCTGTACGTCACTGATGTTCGTGGATTCGTCAACAGTGTCTGGCGCAGGAGCTGGAACGCTCGCAGCACCCACGACACTGTCCACATCACTATTTGTCTGCCTAGCTAAAGAAGCCACCTCCATTTCTTGGCTGGGCAGTAGCTGCTGACTGTCCTCTATCTGATCGTCCTCCTCACTAAAGAGTGGAGCTGAACCCAAAGCATAGGATACGTCGCTGGGGGAGGGAACGGCGTAGGACAGAGGCAATGGGAGGACAGGGACTGCTCTCGGGGCATGCCAACTCAGGGTTGTGTCAGAGGAACCTACCGACCCTAGACTGGGGGTCTCAGACGTAAGTTGTGATGATGTTGTTGATGAGCGCGTCAACCAATCTACCACAGCAGATGCGTTACTGGTGGAGACCCGACCGCTAGCAGATACTGGCAGATTAGGTCTCTCAGCGTGACTTCTGCTGCTACTGGCCCCCAGTCTGCTGCGAGCTCTGCCTGCGGAATCTTGGCCTCTGCCACTCCTCTTTTCACTTCCAGGCACTTGTCTGCCCAACATAGTCTAACTGGCGTGGTAGTAGGTGATATTTTAAGAACCCCCAGGCAGCGGTGGGTCTATACGAAACAGAATATAATGCACACCAAAAGTGAGCAGTAACACTCAGCCTCCAACAGGCCTGCCTAGTGTAAATAAAGAGGGGTATGCTATGTTACAGAATGGGATGCCCCAACAGCCAGCAGTGCACCTGGCAGCAGTACTACTATGCACAGCAAAAGTGTCTTCATCAGGCCTAATTTCTATTAGAATAAGTGCAAATGGTTATGGTATTAAATAGAGGCTGGTGTAGTCACAGAATGGGATGCCCCAAAAACCAGAGAGCACCTGGCAGCAGTAAGGCTATGCACAGCAAAAGTGTCTTTATCAGGCCTAATTTCTATTAGAATAAGTGCAAATGGTTATGGTATTAAATAGAGGCTGGTGTAGTCACAGAATGGGATGCCACAAAAACCAGAGAGCACCTGGCAGCACTAAGACTATGCACAGCAAAAGTGTCATTATCAGGCCTAATTTCTATTAGAATAAGTGCAAATGGTTATGGTATTAAATAGAGGCTGGTGTAGTCACAGAATGGGATGCCACAAAAACCAGAGAGCACCTGGCAGCAGTAAGGCTATGCACAGCAAAAGTGTCTTTATCAGGCCTAATTTCTATTAGAATAAGTGCAAATGGTTATGGTATTAAATAGAGGCTGGTGTAGTCACAGAATGGGATGCCCCAAAAACCAGAGAGCACCTGGCAGCAGTGAGACTATGCACAGCAAAAGTGTCTTTATCAGGCCAAATTACTTTTAGAATATGTGCAAAGGGTTATAGTAAATAGAGGCTGGTGTAGTCACAGAATGGGATGCCCCAACCGGAGAGCACCTGGGAGCAGTACTATGCACAGCAAAAGTGTCTTTATCAGGCCAAATTACTTTTAGAATATGTGCAAAGGGTTATAGTAAATAGAGGCTGGTGTAGTCACAGAATGGGATGCCCCAACCGGAGAGCACCTGGGAGCAGTACTATGCACAGCAAAAGTGTCTTTATCAGGCCAAATTACTTTTAGAATAAGTGCAAAGGGTTATAGTAAATAGAGGGTGGTGTAGTCACAGAATGGGATGCCCCAACCAGAGAGCACCTGGGAGCAGTACTATGCACAGCAAAAGTGTCTTTATCAGGCCAAATTACTTTAGTGCAAAGGGTTATAGTAAATAGAGGCTGGTGTAGTCACAGAATGGGATGCCCCAACTGGAGTGCACCTGGGAGCAGTACTACTATGCACAGCAAAAGTGTCTTTATCAGGCCAAATTACTTTTAGAATAAGTACAAAGGGTTATAGTAAATAGAGGCTGGTGTAGTCACAGAATGGGATGCCCCAAAAACCAGAGAGCACCTGGGAGCAGTACTATGCACAGCAAAAGTGTCTTTATCAGGCCAAATTACTTTTAGAATAAGTGCAAAGGGTTATAGTAAATAGAGGCTGGTGTAGTCACAGAGTGGGATGCCCCAACCAGAGAGCACCTGGGAGCAGTACTATGCACAGCAAAAGTGTCTTTAGCAGGCCAAATTACTTTTAGAATAAGTGCAAAGGGTTATAGTAAATAGAGGCTGGTGTAGTCACAGAATAGGATGCCCCAACCAGAGAGCAGCTGGGAGCAGTACTATGCACAGCAAAAGTGTCTTTATCAGGCCAAATTACTTTTAGAATAAGTGCAAAGGGTTATAGTAAATAGAGGCTGGTGTAGTCACAGAATGGGATGCCCCAACCAGAGTGCACCTGGGAGCAGTACTATGCACAGCAAAGGTGTCTTTATCAGGCCAAATTACTTTTAGAATAAGTGCAAAGGGTTATAGTAAATAGAGGCTGGTGTAGTCACAGAATGGGATGCCCCAACCGGAGAGCACCTGGGAGCAGTACTATGCACAGCAAAAGTGTCTTTAGCAGGCCAAATTACTTTTAGAATAAGTGAAAAGGGTTATAGTAAATAGAGGCTGGTGTAGTCACAGAATGGGATGCCCCAACCGGAGTGCACCTGGGAGCAGTACTACTATGCACAGCAAAAGTGTCTTTATCAGGCCAAATTACTTTTAGAATAGGTGCAAAGGGTTATAGTAAATAGAGGCTGGTGTAGTCACAGAAAGGGATGCCCCAACCAGAGAGCACCTAGGAGCAGTACTATGCACAGCAAAAGTGTCTTTATCAGGCCAAATTACTTTTAGAATAAGTGCAAAGGGTTATAGTAAATAGAGGCTGGTGTAGTCACAGAATGGGATGCCCCAACCGGAGAGCACCTGGGAGCAGTACTATGCACAGCAAAAGTGTCTTTATCAGGCCAAATTACTTTTAGAATAAGTGCAAAGGGTTATAGTAAATAGAGGCTGGTGTAGTCACAGAATGGGATGCCCCAACCAGAGTGCACCTGGGAGCAGTACTATGCACAGCAAAAGTGTCTTTATCAGGCCAAATTACTTTTAGAATAAGTGCAAAGGGTTATAGTTAATAGAGGCTGGTGTAGTCACAGAATGGGATGCCCCAACCAGAGAGCACCTGGGAGCAGTACTATGCACAGCAAAAGTGTCTTTATCAGGCCAAATTACTTTTAGAATATGTGCAAAAGGGTTATAGTAAATAGAGGCTGGTGTAGTCACAGAATGGGATGCCCCAACCGGAGTGCACCTGGGAGCAGTACTACTATGTACAGCAAAAGTGTCTTTATCAGGCCAAATTACTTTTAGAATAAGTGCAAAGGGTTATAGTAAATAGAGGCTGGTGTAGTCACAGAATGGGATGCCCCAACCAGAGTGCACCTGGGAGCAGTACTATGCACAGCAAAAGTGTCTTTATCAGGCCAAATTACTTTTAGAATAAGTGCAAAGGGTTATAGTAAATAGAGGCTGGTGTAGTCACAGAATGGGATGCCCCAACCAGAGTGCACCTGGGAGCAGTACTATGCACAGCAAAAGTGTCTTTATCAGGCCAAATTACTTTTAGAATATGTACAAAGGGTTATAGTAAATAGAGGCTGGTGTAGTCACAGAATGGGATGCCCCAACCAGAGAGCACCTGGGAGCAGTACTATGCACAGCAAAAGTGTCTTTATCAGGCCAAATTACTTTTAGAATAAGTGCAAAGGGTTATAGTAAATAGAGGCTGGTGTAGTCACAGAATGGGATGCCCCAACCAGAGAGCACCTGGGAGCAGTACTATGCACAGCAAAAGTGTCTTTATCAGGCCAAATTACTTTTAGAATAAGTGCAAAGGGTTATAGTAAATAGAGGCTGGTGTAGTCACAGAATGGGATGCCCCAACCAGAGAGCACCTGGGAGCAGTACTATGCACAGCAAAAGTGTCTTTATCAGGCCTAATTTCTATTAGAATAAGTGCAAATGGTTATGGTATTAAATAGAGGCTGGTGTAGTCACAGAATGGGATGCCTCACAGCAGACTTAAGATCAGTTCAGTATATATGCACAGTTAGTGTATAAGCAGCCTGAAAACGCTAACAAAGCCAGTCAGCCAGCCAGTAACACTCAGGCTGGATGAAAAAAAAAAATCTCCCTGTGACTGCTTCCGATTTTTCCTAAATTTCCCTGTTTTTCGCTGACTTTCTGTCTGTCTCCTGCCTGTCTCCAGCCTGTCCCTGTCTGTCCCTGTCTGTCTAACTGTCTCTCTCCCTGCCTACAGCAGCGTCCTGTCTCTCACGAATGCAATAGAGAAATGAGGAAAAGTAAGATGGCCGAGGGCCTTAAATAGCGCTGTGACGTCACCGGGCTTGCTGGCTGCTGATAGGCTGCATGTGACTGTCCCAGCATACACTGCCCCAGCTTACATGTCTGGACATGTCCCGTCCGCCATCTTAGAATGCCTGTAATGTAAATGAATGGATGTTAAAGGAAAACTTCGAGCGATCGAATCGCGGGGAAATTCGGATTCGATCCGAATCGAATTTTTCATGAAATTCGGATCGAATTCAGGTTCGTCCGGATCGATTCGCTCATCCCTAGTGTGAGTCATCCAATTTTTGGGCTCCTGCTGCCAACTCCAGTGTCTCTTTCAAGCTATGTTTGGGCTCCTGCTGCTGCTTGCAACTCCAGGGTGTGATTCATCCAACTTTTGGGCTCCTGTTGCCAACTCCAGTGTCTCTTTCAAGCTATGTTTGGGCTGCTGCTGCTTGCAACTCCAGAGTGTGATTCATCCAATTTTTGGGCTCCTGCTACCAACTCCAGTGTCTCTTTAAAGCAATGTTTGGGCTGCTGCTGCTTGCAACCCCAGGGTGTGATTCATCCAATTTTTGGGCTCCTGCAGCCAAATCCAGTGTCTCTTTAAAGCTATGTTTGGGCTCCTGCTGCTGCTGCTTGCAACTGCAGGGTGTGATTCATTCAATTTTTGGGCTCCTGCAGCCAACTCCAGTGTCTCGTTAAAGCAATGTTTGGGCTCCTGCAGCTGCTGCTGCTGCTTGCAACTCCAGGGTGTAATTCAGCTAATTTTAGGGCTCCTGCTGCTGCCAGCTCCAGGGTGTGTTTTTTAGGCACTATAGGGGCCCCTCATAGTGATGCCACCTCAACTCTCTGCAATTGTGCCGCTTTGCGATTCTATTAGCGATGCCTCCGATCTGCATGTGATAATTATTTACAGTATTATTTCACTAACCCGGCACACGTCCTATGCGTGTTACAGCAAGGCAGAATGGTTTACAACCCTATTGAGGCTCTAGGAGGCGCAGAAATAGCCATTTTTAATAGCGATTTGTCGCGAATAAATTCGTGTCGAAGCGATTTTTGACGGAAAATTCAGCGAATCAGTCGAATCGAATTTTTCAAAAGTTCTCTCATCTCTATAGATGATGTCTGGTGAGCAATTAATCCTGTGGAGAAAAATTACTGCTGTTACAACCCAAAAAAAAAATCCTTAAATCCTACATAAGAGGAATGATCAGGTCTAATTAAACCACACCAAACTGGCTTTATGCGCAACAGAGGAGTATACCATAAATCTCAATGGCAATCTTCACCTTTAACAATATCAACCAAAAAAAACAAAGCTTTAATCCTAGCTCTTGATACAGAAAATGTGTTCAACTGGGTTTCATGGCACTTCCTGGAATATGCCATAAAACATGCTCATTATTACAAAAATAATGACCTTATACTGTAATCAGAATGCAGTGGTTAGCGTGAATAGCTCTTTATCCAAACCTTGTTGGGAAATTGAGCTCACCCAGTGAGTTCTTATTAGACCCAACTCCAGTGCTTATTTAGATGGTTGAAAGAAAAACACTGACCCAGCTGGTCAGGAGTGCAAAAACATCCATTGGCTGCCAAAGACATTACAGTTAGATAAAAAAAGGCATTGAATACATTAGGGTTGTAGCGATAACCTTTATCGCCGGAGGGCTTCCCCGCCAGAGACGTCCTTTTCCCAATGGTGAGAGGTGCTGCAGGAATCCCAGAGTCATCCGTGAGGAAACAGGAACAGCCCTTACAAGGGCTAGGGAATTGTAATATAGCATTTCCCCCAATAAGAGACAGAACTCAGTATTGAGGGTGAAGATGAACTTCCTTTATTAGTGCCACCCTGTGCCTTATATGCAAGCCTCCGTGCAAGGGGACCTCCCCCGTGGACCTGATGGAGAACTGCATGACAAACGCACAGACCAATGGGAGCAGGCCACACAATTCCTCAACTCTGCCGGTAACACAATCAGTAGAACAATAGCAGTCTGTAACACAATCATCAATACAATGACAGTCTGTAACGTAATCAATAGCACAATGACATTGTCTGCGACATGCTCAAGAAAATGAAAGTAATGGGACTATGCAAAAGTCCAAGGGCAGAAACAGGGCCTTTAAAATCCAAAAGGCATAGAGTCTGTCACAAGGGTACTCTACTTGTAGAAAAATTGTAGAAAAAACAAGGGAGAGAGGGGAGCCTTCTGGAGGAAGCGTCAGGCTCAGAGCTACATCCAAACATTGATGCTGCCCCCAGTAACTTTCTCCCCTACCCCTCTCCAACATCTGTTTCTAGATCCAAAAGTCAAAACATATCCTTTAGCATTCTACAGCACCACCTTAATCTAAATACCAATCTCCCCCCACCTTATATTCAAAAGTGGTAAACCGATTTAAAGAAAGCGCTTTCTCCAGGAGAAACTCAACCCAACTATTTCACCTATCTACAGTCCTTTGAGTACCTCCTATTAAAATATTTAGAGGTTGACTTATTATGTTACCTACCATTAGCTACTATTATGTTCGCTGGACGTGCTGTCAACACGTGATAGATCGGGAGTAAGCAAAACTTACTGCACTGAACACCAGTGAACAGAGACATTTGCTGTGTTTGTGCTGCAATTAGCTGGCAAACATCACAGGTATTTACACTGAAAAGTGCGTTAGAGACTGCCGGCTATATATATGTGAACCGCTATGGCAGAATTCTTTAGCAAAAAAAACATCTTGCACACACACACATTTACAGCATATGTCAGCATTGGAGGGGGTCTCATATATATATGTTGGGTATCTTGGGAGTGCCTGGGTTGTTTAAAAAACAAGAATAAAAGTTTATTTGAAAATAAATCACATCATGTTAAAACTAAACTATTAGTAGTTTTTCACATACTGGATAACTTTCTAATGTTCACTCTCGAAAAATAATTAAAGACGCTAAAAAATACTACAGTGACAATCTCTCCCTAATTAACATTGATTCCTAAGGGGTTCACCACTAAAAGGTGGCAAATGCAAAAGTATTCGCCAGCATTCACCAAGCCAAAGTGAAGTAGAAGTAAATAGAAAGAACATGGACACTGCTGGCATAACAGACAAAATTACACTTGGTAAATGTATATACCCGACGGATACCTGGTGGATGCTGACAAATACTTTAGTGAATCAGCCCATTCTGAAATATCTGATCAGACTTTACCTAAACGCCGATTATAACAAAACAGTTTCACATTTTCTATGCTGGTGGTGCAAGACCTCCCCCGCCACCTCCTTGAACATATGGTGGGAGTGTAGGTTCCCCAAAAAAGTATGACAATGCCATTTCAACTTAATTAAAGACCTTCTAGGGCTTGAAATGACTCTCCCCAGAAAGTGCCCTTTTAAATTTAATAAATCTAGCAAACCCAAACTTTCATAAGTATATTATCCACTGTATATTTTTAGCTACAAATAAAATATTTACTCTAAGGTGGGCACAAGCAACACAGCTGGAGGCTATGGCGAACCCAACTTACCTTGCAGTTTGAAAATGAAATTTATCAAGGTCGGCCCAAGTGCACCTTATATCAAATTGTAAGAACCCAGTGATAACTCAAATCAATAATCCAGATACATGTGGGGCATCTAAGAAAACCTAGCCCCTACCAATGATGTAAGAAATAGAACCTCCATTAGGCCCAAGTCCAAGTACAGATATCAATCTTAGACTGATCTGGAGAGGTTGAGTAGTGGGAAGTAAGAAGAATAGGAAAACAAAGAAAAGAAAATGCCAGAAATACCACAATGATGGCCTGTGAATCCAGTTCCACCAGCTATAGACTCCGGAAGAAAATAATTGTTTTAATTATTTGAAGGGGCATTGGAAGGTAAGGCTGATATATAGCAGAAATTATTACACTGCTATGCCGGACTGGATGCTCTCCGATTAGTAAAAAAAAAACAACCCCAGATCATGTGGACAACATTCGTACAGACAGCATAAGGTTGCACCTTTGAAAGTTTCTATGTCTATGGGCTTTTGTTCTGGGAAGGCTGGTCAAAACTTATTTAATGTTATACACATGCAGCAAAATGTATTAAGATCAAAGTACTGATAAGGACTTTTTTAAAGAGCAGGCTGCAAAATAACAGATTGTGCAGTCCTTTCCTGGGTGCAGAGGTTGCGTAAGCTCAACACAGGGGAACCCAACTGACATGAGCACAAGCCAGGATTCCAGTGCCCTGTGAGCTACAGGACAGTTAGGATTGTAACTTAAGTGTCACTGTAATGTAATGGATGGGCTTGGTGATCTAGCCCAGTCCTTGTCCTTACTTGCAATAGCTAATACGTATACATTTACAACTCACATATATACCCTGCAGCAGTTGTTTTGTGGCCAGGTGGAAAGAAGCAACTCCTCTTCATTACCACTGGTCATAGTGAAATGTTAAAATATGGCTTAACATTATATCTTAAGCCTATGTTGAATTACAACATCTGAATATCCTAACAGGCGCCATATACAATAAATACAGAATATTGATGGACAGCTCACAGTCACAGCTACATGGAAGGCAGACATTCAGAGTCCCGCTTTCCACTTTATATTGTCAGCTAACTTGTTGCTTAAATTATAGATGCCTGTCACCTGATGGATGCCCTTACTACAGTCTTCATCTTATTCGGTTTGAGGTAGGCTGATACTGCCTGTTTCTGCAAGGAGGCTTAAGTTGCAGTGTCAAGTAGTAGCTGCCCATCACCTGACAGATCATATTGTGTTCTATAGATTCTGCACAATGTTCATTTTTAGTAGGCTAATAATACCCATTTCATTAAGAAGGCTTTGATTCCAGGATCAGAGTGTCCCTAGTTATCATCTGTGAGGTCTAGGTTGCCCTCTCAAGAACTTGGCTTGATATGTACACAAGTTCCACATATCTTCAGGCTTCTTGAGGAACCATTATGTAAATCCAAGAAATTTTGTACAATGGGGCCTGTCATATTTCGGGATGTTATGTCTCTTATATGTTCTGACACCTGGATCTTCAGGGCTCTTACAGGTCTTAGGCCACAGGGACACATTAGTTGATAGATTACCCCCTGCTTGTTGCAACTGATAACATTTAGAATTCTGTATATTTTAATTGATCTAGCTCATGTGACGATATTTGTCTATACCATGTAGGGGCAAAACTTACAGTGCTCACACCTGTACATACCCTGAAGGCAATGCTCATTTACCCAAGTGTTCATTTCTGGGGTCCTATTCACTGAGTACTAGGTGATCTTGCAGATTCCTGGAACAATGTACAGTCAATGCGGGGGGAGGGGGCATTGGCTCACAATTTTTGACAAGTTAGGGTCCAATTGAAGGACATGCCAGTGCCTTTGCAGTATGTTTTTAAAGGGGTCTTAGTGGGTACCAGATGCGGTAATTATGTGAGGGTTGTCTTGGCCCCAATTAGGGATGCAAAGCTTTTTGAGATATCATTTTCCTCTTTACCTCCCAGCAGGTTTTCTCTCCTGAGGCCTGATACTTTGGCCCTGCAGGACAGAATTACATTTCGGGAATAGATATGATCTTGTAGTCTCTTTGACGGGTTGGTCTACATTAATGGTTCTATTTTATACTGCTCCAAAAGAGGTACAGTTTCTTCTTAGTCTTGGAAACTGACTATATGGGATCCCCCATCTTAAAGGTAATGGCTGATAGCTTATGTTAAAATGTCGCAATCACCAGCAAAAATTAGGAGTTCCTTCTCCCCCCTCCCTCTTTTTCTACTGCCTGTCTTTCTCTCTTTTTACCTTCCCACATTCTCCTCTTGCTCCACCTTACATTTCTCTCTATTTACCATCTCTTTCCCTGCTCCATAATTGTGCCTCTTGTTTCCTCTCTTGCTTTCTGGCATCTCTTCCATCTCACTTTACTGCATGTGCCGTGATATAATTGGTGAGGTTGGTTTACACAGCAATCCAGGGGATTTTACACATTGTGTATGGGGAGGGAGAACCATCCTGAGATATTGGACAGGGTTACATTTAAAGTGGATCAAAACCCTTGGAACCTGGCCCTAAAATCTTGGGTTGTGTGCAAGTTCTCTCTGATTTGAGATGTCCCTGTGTATGAAATCCCCTGTTTTGCCAAATACTCACCTTGATCTGGCGATACCATTGTGCATGAACTGACTTTAGGCAGGAATTCCCTGATCCCCTCCATCTTCTGCACACAACTGTGCCAGGCATATCTAAGTGGCTGGCAGCAGGTGTCCGTAGCCAGAGGATGTTGCCAGTGGGAGGTGCACAGCAGAGAATACACTGTTCATTCATTACTTTACATTAATATGAATGACAATAAATGCTCACTGAAGAAGAGCAGTGTATGTGCCATGGGATTGTGGTCAGTACATGGCAAACCTAGGTGTTTTATATAGATCAGCATACCAAAGGGGATGCCCCTGTAAAATGGAGCAAAACTCAGGGTAGGGAAATCCTGGGTTTTGTTCATGCTTTAGACTGAGGCTGTTCCCTGTGTTTTTGATATCACTGGATGCAGAATGATATTAAAGTGGAACAAAACCCAGTGCAGCCGGTCATGGAATAAAAAATATTAAAGATTCTGGCCTTCCCCTGGGGTATCCAGAATCAGGATGCCCTGCTATGTAAACCTTCCCCCCCCCCTACTGGGTGCCGGTAACCACTCACCTTTCTTTGGTTCAACGGTGGATGCCTTTCGACTTGCGGCTCTGACTGTTTACAATGTGGATCAAGAGCGGCTACATGCCCTGCATGTGCTGTGTGCATGCTCCCGCCCTCATTATGGATAGGCTTGGGCGGAAGTGTGCACGCTACTGGGTATGTGCCTGCTTTCTCTCCCATTGAAGTAAATGAGATCCCTTTGCCGAAGGATATAAACACGGCAAAGGGCTCTGATTGGCTGAGAGCCCATGCATCTGCCATTGTTCTGAGGAGATGTGAGTTTTACTGGGTGAACTGGAGGGTTGGCCGGAGGGCACGAAACAACATACAGGAAAGTCAAAACCCAGGTTTTGTTCTGCTTTAAGGTTGATATTCATGTTAATAGAAAGCCTAATAATGGCCACAAATCCGTATGCCTCTGTAATTCAGACCAAAATCCAGATAAGTAAAATTGGTGAGCTGGGCAACTTCCACACCCAGGAAAGCTTTGCACAGTCTGTTATATTGCAAACTGTAAAATAAATTAGCCCAAGGCCCTTAAGATGACACCCTACCCCTGGCAACTCCTCCTTGAGAGAGCACGGAGGAAGAAAACGCATTCATGCTCATGGCCACGAGCCCACAGAGGTGTGTTTGTCTTTTGTTCATCTCAGTTGGGTTCCCCTGTGGTGAGCTTGGGCAACTTTCAGGCCCAGGAAGGGATTGCACAATCTGTTATATTGCAACCTGCTCTTTCAATAAGACCTTATCAGTACTTATCCTAATGCACTTATCTTAATACACTTTGCTGCATATGTGTATATAGAATAAGCCTTGACCAGTCTTCCCAGAAAAATAGTCCTTAGATTCCAGAGTGGAAATTTGAAAGTAGAGGTGCCATTGAATGCCGACTGTCTGAATGGTGTGCGCATAATGTGAGGTTGTCTTTTATTGGGGGGGTCCCACCGCTGGTGTTCCTCTGACAAGCTAGTCTGATTTTAAACCACAAATGTTGTATGTTACCTTTGTACTTTATCTCTGTTTACATCCTAGAATTCAACCAACCTGCTTTGGCCAGTTTGCCTAATGTTTAAATTATTATTTAATGAAATGTGTTATTAACCAGAGCTTGTACAGCTGCTTTTCCCTTTAGCGAAGAGGGTCTGTGTTAGGCTTATTTTATCTGCACTAGATGCCTGGTAGTTACACTTTTGTTCTTATGTTGTATGAACTCTGGGATGTGCTCTGATGTATATCTAGCTAGGCATTTCTGAATGGCTGTTGAGGACATGCTTCATAGCTAGGCAAGCAGGAATGCGTCCAGAATCACTTACTCCATTCAGATTTTCTTGCTACTTTAAGCTCAGAGTAGCAAAGAGAATCTGAATGAAATGCAGGTGATTAGCTGAGAGGCCCTCACATTTTGGGCATTTCCTTGAGACCCAGCATGGAATAGCGTAGGTGACTATAGATAACTGTGAGTTCGGATGTTGGATGCCAAGGAATGTGCCCGGTATATTTCTGACCCACCTATAACACAGTGCACGTGCAGGTAACAGCACCAGCTTTTTCCCAGCTGATGTGTATACCTGCACCAGCCTTTTATGAATTGCAGAGGTAAGTAAAAATAAGAAAACAGGTAGAAAAAGATATTCGTACATGTAGCCGCCTTTACTCTTTCTCATGGCTGTAACCAATTGGTTACATGACACTAGCTGAGATTTCTTATCTCACTATTGTGTTGAAACTGATACAAACCTCTATATGCAATGTGGCCCCAGCAACCACAATAAAGTAAACCCCAGGCACCAATGTCCGAACAGATCACAAAGTCATCTCACATTAAATTCATGTATTTATTGCTTTAAAAGCACACTAACAACAAATAATTAATCCATAATCCACAAAGGGGATTTACCAGCCAAGAAGTGCAGATAGAGTTCATCATGAACTATCAAAAAAGTATGAAATAAAGTGCAAGTTCTAACTAGCTAGCTAATAATTCAAAGTGTCAGTGCCCTCAAAGTGCTAACTGCAAAATATCCCATCCACTATACAGAAAAGGAAAACAAACGTTTAAACATGCTCAATAAAAAACAGCATGAAAGAATATCACCATTAGAAAGGCTGAAAGCAATCCCCCCTGCGGCCTGGTGTCCTCTAGTCCCCAAACGTTCTGCGGGAAACCCCCCACTTTTTCAAGGTTCTGAGTTAGCACTTGCAATTTATTTAGTACTTTTTTGATGACTCATGATTAACTCTGTGTGCACATTCTTAGCTGGTAAATCCCCTTTGTGGATTATGAGATTTGAATTAGTTGCTGTTAGTGTGCTGTTAAAGCAATAAATACATGAATTTAATGTGAGATGACTTTGTGATCTGTTGGGGCATTGGTGCCTGGGGTTTCCTGTATTGTGGTTGCTGGGGCCACAATGTATATAGAGGTTTGCATTTGTATATTTTTGGATAACCTTTCATTGGCACACTGCACCTGATTGCCATCAGGTTGGTGCAGGAGTAGAATACTTATGTGTTGTGTTCTATTGTGTTGAAACTGGATATGTTCCAAATTGGAATAGACTGCTATACAGTCTAATTATATTCATAAAATAACTATGAAAAAATATCATGCACAATTTACAGAAGGGTTTTATTTAGCATTTTACCTCTCTCCTGCTGAGGCTGTTTTTTTTCTTTAGAAAAAGGACTGCAGCCACTGCATAAACTATGGTATTGATTCAGAGCCAGGGGAGAATACTCACTCCATTCACTTTCATTGTTTCCTTTCGTACTGCAACTGGATGTAAATTCAGCAAACGGATGTAAATTTTCACCTGGTGTTGAACGAGCCCCAAATAGACAATGAAAGTGAATGGCAGTTTTCTCTCCTAAAAAAGAGAGATTTCTCAACTGGCTCTAATCCTAGAACAAATGTAATTCACTCCTACAAAACACAGTGCCACACAAGTATTAATCTTATGAAATCATTAAAATCAATTAGTTCTTAATCCAATACAAGGAGCGTGTAATAAACCACTGTCACCATGCCTCTGTAAAGTCAACAAAAAACTATGGATTATCAATTCATTCAAAAACACTCAGCGGAAAAAGGTTCATATGCTTTATTTCTATAAATGTTCACTCTTCTTTTCAAAGAATTTTCCACCATAAGTGCTCCAGTCATATAGGTGCAATATCCAACCACCACTTATAGATCAAATCACGTACCAGATTGCGGTAATTAAACAGCTTATCACAATTCACTTTGGGTCCGCTTGTTTTTTGTTCACCTGGCTCCGAACTGAAAGAAAAAAAGAGTTCTACCTTGTTGTTTTCTATTTCTGGGATGTAAAATAAACATGTGGGTTTGTGCCCCCATATCTGTGATTTACTTATCAGCTTGCTGTGGCCAAGCTTCTTATAGTTCTGTGTGTCGGTCCTAAAGGTCTTAAGTAAAAACTACTGACTAAAGATAAAATATAACTGCTATATGCACCTTGCAGTTTTTCAAGAAAAACAACCCTTTACACTTGAAGTACCCCCCACAAACTATATGATCTCTGGAAGTACACACTTCAAGCTTTTCAGGCTTGTTGACGTGGGCACAGTTTTTTGGAAGTAATCCCTTGATTAATTATTTGGTTGCACAGTGTTTTCCTATAAAAAAGAATAAAAAGCCACATTTAAAAAAACAATTATATATATATATATATATATATATATATATATATATATATATATACACAAACAGGAAAAAACAAGTTAAATCTGATAAAGCAACATCCCCAGAACAATACCCAACATGCATAGGCACTGTCAAGGAAGAGTTGCCAAACACCCCAAAGTAAAGCATGTGTGTAGAGGTAATTTCATTTGAAAATTATAGCTTTGCATACTGTTAGGGCGAGCGCTGCGCGCCCATCTCGCGGCACTTCACTTACCTCCATGGCTGCATCCAGCCGTCATCCATCTCACAGCACTTCCCTCACCTCCATGGCTGCTCCCAGCCGTCTCCCTTCCCCCCATGCTTCCTCCTCGCATGGTCAGGTGCGCGCACGTCTCCGTCCACTAGAGGGAGCACGCACCGGATTCCTGAGATTTAAAGGGCCTGTACACCACCGATTGGTGTCTGGTAATCCAATCCTGCATCCACTTCCCCTATTTAAAGAGGCATTTCCTTTCCATCAGTGCCGGATCTTGGTCTTTCCATGCCAGTTGTAAATCAGTTGCTTTTGGATTGCTCACCCGTGTACCGACCTCTGCCTGTCCCCAACTCTGAACCTTTGCTGCCTGCCCCGACCTTGGCTACTCACCTTTACCATGAACCTGTGCTGCCAGCCCTGACCTCTGCCTGTACTCACTACGTTTTTTGCCTGCCCCTGTGCACCATGCTGTGGAACTGGGCTGTTGTTGGGGAGTAGCGACCTGGGGGTCACTCGCCGCTACAAGACCAACCTGCCTTGCGGTGGGCTCTGGTGAATACTGGTGGCCTCTTAGACTCCGCTCCCCTGACACGGCACTCGCCATCAGTTCCGCAGTCAAAGCGGATCCACATCCTAGTCGGCTCCACCCAGTCCGTGACACATACAAAGTGCGCACCTTGCACTTTTTCAAGCAAAACAACCCTTTACACTTGGAATAACCCGCACAAATCATATAAGTACAGACATTAAATTTTCTAGGCATACCCAGCTCGTTGTCATGGGCTCATCTTTTTGGAAGTAATCTTTGGTTAAAAAAATAAAAAATGTAAAAAAATTTATAAAAAACAGAATAAAAAGCACATTTTCCTAAATTAGCAATTTGCAAACAAGAAAAAACAAGCTAAATCTGAAAGAAGACAATACCCAACATGCATAGGTAATTTTAACCCTTTTAACTGCCAGCCTACTTGAGATTTTGGCACCCTCTGTTCACAGGTCATTTTTACTATTTAGCGTTATGTTTAACTGTGATTTTTGCAAATTTATTTCTTTAGGGAGATTTTAGGCTTTAACATGACATGTATTTTTGTACTTTTTCCAGTGTTTTTTTTTTTTTGCAAAATAAAAAGTGAAAAAAAAAAAATGTATACATTGTCTTGTTTATTTTAGATAAAACATTGATCTTATTGAAGAAAACCATATTGCATGTGAAAGATTTCTCCCGATTACGGTATCAAAAATGCATCGGTAGCCCCCCCCCCCGGCCCTGTCTAGTAGATTCCCCAAACTGAAAAGAGCACTTTATTACATTTACAAATAAAATTCAACTACAATACACACTATAAAGGGTTACATTTAGACATAGGGTTACATTACACATAGGGTTAAAACCCCTTAAAAATAAGAGAAATGGCATGGGGTCTTCCTTACACAACATAACCAGCCCGACAACCAGCTAAGCAGGGCTTGTAGAACTGGGACGAGAGGCCAGCTTCAATGGCACCCCACCCTGTAGATTACAAGCTACAGGCTATAAGGGCCCTGAGCTTTAAACAGGCAGGTAATGGGGGGGCTGGAGATTAATGGTAAGTCACCCGCTAGCTGCAGGTGACTGGACAGCCCCCTAAGCCTTGTGAACTGGTATAGGGGTCTCATAGATCCCTTACCACTTCCAAAGCATTAAATGTAAAAAAACACACACAATATAAAGAAAAAAATATTTTATTTACTTTGTTAATACTTCCTTCCCATCTATCCCCAAGAACTTTGTCCTACGCTGATCACTCTGGCTTCTACACTCCTGCTGCTGCTGGAAGCCTTTTATTCCTGCTGGGTGACAGGACATAAAAGGGTTAATTAAAAAAAATGACATAGGGTCCCCACACAGGGTTTAGGGCCCCCTAGGCTTTTTTGGGGATTTTTAAGGGTTAAAACCCCTTAAACATAAAAAATGGTGTGAGGTTCCCCCAACCCAGCATAACCAGTCCAGAGACCAGCTATGCAGGGCTTGTAGAACAGGGCACAGAGGCCAGCCTCTGTGCCCCCCACCCTGCAGATTGCTTATGCCTCCTTTGGGGAGGCAGGTAATTGGGGACTGGCCGTTAATGGCAAGTCACCCACTAGCCGCAGGTGACTTGCCAGAACCCCAAGCCTTATTAACTGCTATAAAGGTCTCATGGATTCCTTACCAAGTTTACTTTACTTTCACAGCTAAGAAAACAAACCACACCAGAGTAAAATGACTTTTTAAAATTTATTTTACACTCAGTTCTGATCCTGTGTCCCGCGACGATCTCGATGACATATACCGGGGTGATCGGTGGAGGGGGGCTGGGGAGGCAGGGGATCAGAGTCCCACTGACTCACCCTGGCACTACTGAGGATTGTCAGACCGGGAGCGGGATGACATCACAGGATGATGCCCTTCGTACAGCACATAAAAGGCAGGGATAGAGGCGATGGAGGAAGCGGGGCAGAGGGCCTGTCTCAGAAAGAAGAGCCCGGAGGGTGGGATCGGAGGCCTGCTGGGTGAAGATGAGAGGTGGGAGGGATTGAGTGCCCAAGTGAATAAATGTAATTATTATTATTTTTTGGATGTCATCGGCAGTGCCGTTAGCCAGGGGGGGGCGGTCAGATGAGTTTTTAACCTTTTTAGATTTTTTTTAAGTGCCAGTCAGTAGCTGGCACTTAATAGTTGGAGGGGCAGATACGTGAGACTCATATAGCTGCCACTAAAAGGGTTAACCCTTTTAGTGCAGCTACGTGAGTCTCACGTAGCAGCCTCTACTCCACTTAAGTGCCAGCTACGTGAGACTCACGTAGCTGACTTTAAACCCCCACAGTAAAAAAATATAAAAGTAAAATACTCACCTAACCCCTCGTTGGATCCGGCCAGGTCTCCTATTTAATTTGGTACCATCCAATTCCCCGTGGGGGCTCGGATGGCTCTAGGAGAGCCCCCGGAATAGTGCCTCCTGCTTCGGCAGCAGCAGCTGCTAACTGTAGAAAAAATATAAAAATAAAAATGACATTTACTTACCTGTGGCCGCGCTGCCTCCTGACGGGTCTCTTCTGTGGTGAGGAGAGGGCAGAAATCGCCCTACCCCCACTTCCTGCATCGTGACTGCTAGCCCCACCTCCTGGGGGCAGGCCAGGTGACATCATTGTGATGTCACCAGCAGCCGACTTCATTATACCGGCACCCGAGACTCTGAATCAGTCTGCTCGGGTGCTTGGAGGAGAGAGGGGGAGAGGGCTGTGATCGCCCCCCCTTCCCAGGCTCTCTCCTCCAAACATCCGAGCAGCTGTCATCTGTCATCGCAGATCGCCGGGGGACAGAGGATCAGAGGTGAGTAAAGTAAAAGAAAAAAAAATAAATGTCATTTTTTTTCTTATGTGTCAGTGTGTTTATTTTTACATTTAACCCCTTGTGAACTGGTAAGGGGTCCATGTGACCCCTATACCAGTTCACAAGGCTGGGGGCTGGCAAGTCGCCTGCGGCCAGCGGGTGACTTGCCATTAACCCCCGGCACCCCCATTACCTGCCTCCCCAAAGCCCAGGGGGGGGCAGAAGAGCCCGTGACCATGGGCTATGCGGGCTTGTAGCCTGCAGAGCCAGGGGCCACAAAAGCTGGCCCCTGCGCCCTGTTTCTACAAGCCCTGCATAGCTGGTCCCGGGCTGGTTACTTTGGGTAAGAGGGACCCCATTTTTTTTTTTGATTTTTAAGGGTTTTTTTAACCCTTATAAATCCCCCCCCAAAAAAGGGGTCCTCCTTGGGAGGGGGGACTCTCATTTTTTTCTCGATTTAACCCTTTATAGTGTGGATGGTAGTTGTATTTTATTTGTAAAATCTTATAAAATAGTTGTTTCAGTTAGGGGGGTCTCCTGGGCAGGAACGGGGGCTACCGATAAATATGTGGTACCGTTCTAATCGGTAGAAATGGGGCTTTCACATGCAATATGGTTTTCTTTAATAAAATACATTTTTTATTTGAAATAAAGGAGTCAATTTTCTAAAAAAAAATTTATTTATTTATTTTTTCTTAATATTGTAAAAAAACAAAATAAAATTTACAAACAAGACATTTCATGTTAAAGCCTAAACTCTGCTGCAAAATTATATATCTATAATTTTCCTGAAAATTCCAGCAAAAATGGCGCCAAACATGGTGCAAAATGGGGAAAAATTACCTGTCAACAGAGGGTGACAAAATCTCAAGTAGGCTGGCAATTTAATGGGTTAAAAGTAGCTATGCATGTTGGGTATTGTTTTGTTCAGGGGACCTTGCACTTTCAGACTTAGCTTGTTTTTTCTTGTTAGCATATTTATATTTTAGGAAAAAGTTTTTTTTATTCAGCTTTTTTATACATTTTATAGGGAAACCCTGCGCAACCAAAGAATTCTTTGAGGGATTAATTTCAGAAAGATGAGCCCACTACAACAAGCTGGGTACGCTTAGAAAGCTTAACATGTGTACTTTCAGGGAATATATGGTTTATGGGGAATATTCGAAATGTAAAGGGTTGTTTTGGTTGAAAAATCGCAAGGTGCGCACTATCCCCTCGATTTAAAGAGCAAAAGTTAATTGATTTCGGATCTAGAATCCTAAGTTTGGGTGGGTGTTTGTCATTTTTTCCTGTTTTTTTGGCCATTTCCGACTCGCACGAGCCTACGTACGATTTCGTATATGCTCTTACGATCATCGGAAGTTCGTTCCTAAATTGTAGGATCAAATCCTAAAACTTAGGATCAAAACCTAAAACTTAGGATCAAAACCTAAAACTTAGGATCAAAACCTAAAACTTAGGATCAAAACCTAAAACTTAGGATAATCGGATGTGTTTAGGTGTGATTCAGAGAGCAATTTTCCAGCCTCTAAATACGTTTTAAAAGAAAGCCACTGCCGACACCTTTTAGCAGTCGGATTGCTGTTCTTGAACAGGTTTTTTGGCTATGTGGAGGAGTCTGCGCGTCTTAAGCTCCAATGAACTGCATGTATCAGCATGGCCGAGGCCATAAATTGTATGGCAATGCATACCTGATTCAATACATTTCATGTATGCCTTATAAAAGCATTTTAATGTGGACCTTAATTAGTCCTTTGCATGTAAACCTTTATTTTGCAACACATCCATATATTTGCGTTATTTAAATAAACTTATGTCCTTTGTTATTTATTTTTAAATTGATGCACTAGAATAATATTTTTAATTTGAATTTATTGGTGTAGTTGTTTACCTTTGCTTTGTTTAATTATTTTAGCTCATCTTTGGTCAGATGCATCACACTTACTGAGGAGAGGAGAGCGGGATAAAGTGCAGGATGTGGGTTACTGCTGTATTTTGCACAGACACAGCAGAGCTGGGGGCACGGAAAGGTCAGAAATCAAAGAATGCAGAGCAATACAGTCACAAGGCCCTTTCTGTTTGCAGGCTGCCCGATAATACCTGACCCGCCATCTTGGCTGTTTCTAGGCTCATAACATGCAGAAGTTGCTGGGTGTTTTTTAATTTTTGAGAGCAATCTGTATGTAGAGGGTGTGGGTAAACACACAAAAAATTTTAAGTTGTACCATTTGAAGCCAAAATATTAAAATTAAATCCACAAGTAAAAAATGCAAGTTAACTAAAAATTAAACAAAGTAACATTTACTTATGCAAATGCATTCATTAATGGTTGGTTACTACAAAATGAATGAAATAAAGAAAAAAAAAAAACAAATATTTAGAATGCACTTTAATGAGGTAAGTTTGTAGTGCGCAGGCGAAAGATCAGAAGGATTTACGTCCAGACAAAAAAGGAAAAAGGGCAAAACCAATGTTGCAACCTGAGAAATGAAACGGAAAATTCAGGATGGAAACTGACATAGGTCTGATTCGCGAACTGCCATACGAACGGACGTACATTTTAGGATAGAAACGTATTAGCTTATAGAATCACTCGCAAGTTCATACGAGCGCACGAGCGTTCGGGAAAAATAGGATGATCGGCACCAAAATCAAAGCTGTAACATGTTTCTTTGAATCGACCCATATGTCTGCAGAGCTGAAATTTTCAAGTAAAATTACCGTTACGCACATGCTTTACTTTGGGGTGTTTGGCAACTCTTCCCTTGACAGTAGCTATGCATGTTGGGTATCGTTCTGTTCAGGGGATGTTGCTTTTTCAGATTAAACTTGTTTTTTCTTGTTTGTATATATCGTTTTTTTAGGAAAATGTGGCTTTGATTCTGCTTTTTTATCCTTTTTTAGGGAAACTCTTTGCAACCAAAGAATACATTGGGGGATTACTTCCAGAAAACTATGGCCACATCAACAAGCCTGGTACACCTAGAAAGCGTGAGGTGTGTACTTCCAGAGAATATATAGTTTGTTGGGGGTATTTCAAATGTAAAGGGTTGTTTTTCTGGAAAAACAGCAAGATGCGCATAGCACATAGCATAGTTGTATTTTATCTGAAAATCCCCTAAAGCGCTGTTTCAGTTTGGGGGAGTATCCTGGGCAGGAAAGGGTGTCTACCTATACATATGTGGTACCGATGTGACCAGGAGAAATTGTTATTTCACACTCATTAAGATTTTATTGACAAACTTACATTTTTTATTACAAAAAAACACTACAAATTGTAAAAAATAGATTTTTTTTTTGCACATATTTCACCCCAAAATATTGAGATTACACCTAAAAAATGACAAACAAGACATTTCATGTTAAAATCCAGACTATGCTGAAAAAACAATATATCATCTTCCTGAGAAATCCTTGGAAATCCCTTCAAAAATCACATTTGAACATGGGGAGCGCATAATAGTGAAAAATGGTCTGGCAACAAAGGGTGACAAAAACTCCAGGTAGGCTGGCACTTAAAGGGTAAAAGAGACCTCAGAGTAGCTTACAAACTGATGCAAATTATGCAGGGGGATGGGTGGAAGGCAGCGTTCAAGGTTGGGTACTACGAAAACTTGGTAATCTAAGACTAGAAATCCTGGTATAAAGAAAACCCTAGATCTTTGACTTTACTTGTATGGTCGTACACTTGCAAAGAACACATTTATTCTCTTTCCAAAGGCAACTTGGGTTGTAGTGGCGTGTTTAAATAAAATGGCCCAATTTGTTTTTCTTGGTAAATGACTGTCTGCTTGGCGCATCATTTTCTATTTCATGACATCTCAGTGAAGGTGGTATCAAATCGTGATGTCCATATTGTGTCATGCTTCTGAAAGGCTGCTTCCCTATACCATGCATAATATCCACAGTCCAATGGACAATAGACAGAAAGGATAAATCAATTCGGCTCATCTTGCCTTGTTGGTACATCACACTTTGACTGGAGGTCCAGTCTTTTAAGCACCCCCCCCACCCTGCCATCCTACCCTGGAGCTGAAGCAGGGTGGGGGGTTACAGCAATAAAAACTCACCCAGATCCTGCTCCGCTACATGCGCTCCTGCTATGGATGCACAGATGGGGAAGCATCTTTGTGCAGAAGGGTAGAGATGATGGCACCCATCACCAGAATCCTGGCGCTGGCTCTAGGGTGAGGTATGCTGTTTTTTATGTTTTAACCTCTGTCCTGGGAAGGGTGGCAGGGCAAGGGGGCATGCTTAGGAGACTGGACATCCACTCTAAGACCTGGGGGACAAGGGAGTGCTGGGACAGCACATCACATCTTCTGAGGCTAATCAAAGGCTCTACTTTAGGTGAAGAAGGCAGAGATTAGAGGTCACCACCTGTTCAAAGGCCAGGGCATCACTAGAACTGGTGAACAAACATCAGCAGGAAAAACAAAATACTAAATTCACTAGTAATAAAAACATGTACACCCTTATTTATCTCAAACCTCAGCAACGAGCATTTGATTGGATCAGGTGGTTACCATTCCTGAGAAATACACCAATCTTACTGCCAAAATGAACTGAAGCAGTCCACCTACAGTACAATCGGAATGGCCATAATCCAATGTGGCTGCTTCTAAGGGTCTGGGCTCCCTCCATTCCCTTCCTATGTTACCATATAGTGTTTTTTAGAGACTAGTTGGAAAGAGATATGTGAATACAATAGAAAAATTCAGTGAAAAAGTGATCGTGTGGGAAAGTATTTCAGCTGTGTGTCAGGGTGCACTTTGGTTTATGCCTAAGCATGTGACAATAAAAGGAGCTCAATGCCTCCACAAGAAATGCTTCCAACTTTCATGCCACTTCATAATTGTGAGTAGCAGAGAAGTGGCACGCCACATACAATCTCCTGATTAAAAAAAAATGAGAAAAGACTAGGTCGATGAAATCACTTGCGATTACTACAAGTGTTTGGCATATTCAATGCTGTGAGGAATTGCTGGACGGCTTAAGAACAAGGGACACACTACAAAATATGAATTTATTGGTCAAACTTCATATTACTACCATATTTGCATTTTGCTTTTGGTTACTGGCTTTTTACAGCAATTATAACAGCTCCTGGAGGCTGACTCTGTAAGTGGTGAGTTAAAGCAGAAGTTACAAGCAGAAGTGCTGAAGCTGTAAGTATCTACCTCTGAATTCAAAGTGTTATTTAAGTGTTGTAAATTCTTCACTTAATAAAGGGATTGGTGTTCCAACAAATTGATACAATGGGTTCCATGCCTAACAATGCTGTCCAGTGTACATCTTATGCTATGTATGCACTTTTTGATCAATCGGTCGATGGTGGATATTTATGCCCCGGATGTGTGCGAATTGCAGATTTGGAAGCCATCATTCACGATCTAAAGAAGCAATTGGCAACACTGAGAGACATTGGTATCATAGAAAAGAGTCTGGAGATCACTGAGCTTGTACTCTCTGGGTCAGCGGAGGGGGAGGGTGTTAGGATGGGGGAGAGGAAAAGCAGGAAAATGAGGCAGCCAGCTGGATAACAGTTAGAAGGCGGGGTAGGGGTAAACGTTACTTGGAGGCTATCCCTAAACAGGCACCTCCAAACAAGTTTGCCTGGTTGGCAGATGAGGAGGATGTTAGCTTAGGGATGGCACAACTGCTGCAAGACACATCTGTCTGCTCCAGTAAGAAAGGGAAGAGAAATGGGAGAGCAGGGCAGGCAAGACAGGTGCTGGTAGTGGGTGACTCTATTATTAGGGGAACAGACAGGGCAGTCTGTCACAAAGACCGGGATTGCCGAACAGTGTGTTTTGCCTTCCTGGGGCAAGAGTACGGCATGTAGCGGAGCGGGCTGACAGATTTTTGGGAGGGGCTGGCGGGAACCCAGCGGTCATGGTGCATATTGGCACAAATGACATAGGAAGAAGTAGATGGAAGGTCCTTAAAAATTATTTCAGGGACTTAGGCCGTAAGCTTAAGGCAAAAAATACTACCAGTACCAAGAGCCACACCAGAGAGGCAGCGAAAGATTAGAGGGGTAAACAGGTGGCTCAAAAATTGGAGTAAAAAGGAGGGGTTTGGGTTCTTAGAGAACTGGGCTGACTTCACAGTAGGCTACAGGTTCTTTGGCGGGGATGGGTTGCACCTCAGTGGGGAGGGTGCATCTGTTCTGGGGGAGAGGATGGCTGAAAGGTTGGAGGAGTGTTTAAAAGCACTTACAAAGGGGGAAGGTAGGAAAGACAGTGACAGTGGGTGTAGACATGAAACTGGGGGTGCAGAGGGGAGAGGGGTTAGCACATCTAGCAGGAATAAGGGCAATATACACAATTATCATAAACATTTGAAATGCATGCTGACAAATGCTAGAAGCCTGACTAATAAAATGGATGAACTAGAACTGATAATAACAGAAGAACAATATGACATAGTGGGGGTAACAGAGACCTGGCTGGATTAAGGCTATGACTGGGCAGAAAATCGACAGGACTACTGTATGTTTAGGAGGGACTGTAACAAACGCAAAGGGGGTGGAGTCTGCTTAATTGTAAAATCCTCTCTACAACCCACTCTGCAGGAGGATATAAATGAGGGGAATGACCATGTGGAGTTTGTATGGGTAGAAATACATGGAGGGAGAAACAAAAATAAAATACTGATGGGGGTTTGCTACAAACCTCCAGATATCCGAATTCACAGAAAATATGATGCTAAGGCAAATAGATAAAGCCGCTAAACTAAATGAGGTAGTGATTATGGGGGACTTTTAACTACCCAGATATAGACTGGGACGCTGAAACATGTGGTTCCCATAAAAGTTATGTTTTTTTATCTAAAACAAAAGATGGCTACATTTCCCAACAAGTACAAGCTCCAACAAGGGGGAAAGCCATATTGGACCTAATACTAACCAATGTACCAGACAAAGTAATAAAGGTAAAGGTTGGGGGACACCTTGGAAGCAGTAATCATAATATCATTAATTTCCACTTAGCAGTCACTAAGGTGCCTTATCAAGGAGCCACAAAAACACGGAACTTCAAAAAGGCAAAGTTTGACCAGCTTAGAGATGCCCTAAACTGCATTGACTGGGAAAATGTCCTAAAATACAAAAGCACAGACAGTAAATGGGATACTTTCAAAGAAATCCTCAATTTTTATTGTGCTAGATATATACCTTACAGGAATAAAACTGTTAGACACACGTGTAAACTGATGTGGCTAAACAAAAAGGTTAACGGGGCAATAAACAACAACAAAAAAGGCATTTAAACGTCAGGAAGGGACAGCGGAAGCGTTAAAAAATTATAAAGAAGAAAATAAACAATGTAAACAACAGATAAGGGCAGCTAAGCTGGAGATAGAAAGACTGATCGCAAAAGAAAGTAAAACTAACCCCAAATTATTCTTTAGCTACATAAACCGTAAAAGGTACAAACCTGAGGGTGTGGGCCCCCTGAAAAGCAAGGAGGGGACACCTATAGAGGGGAATGAGGAGAAAGCAAATTTAGTAGACAACTTCTTTGCTTCTATATTCACAAAAGAATGAATACATACCGAGTGAAATGCAGGAGAATAACCAAAACCCTCCATTAAATGTCACTGGTCTAACCAAGGAAGAAGTCCAGCACCATCTCAAGCAGATAAAAATTTATAAATCCCCGGGACCAGATGACATAACTCACGAGGATGTATGTACAGTAATAGACAAGCCGTTATTTCTAATATTTGTGAATTCAATAACTACAGGGGCTGTTCCGAGGGATTGGCGCATGGCAAATGTGGTGCCAGTATTCAAAAAGGGATCTAGGGGGGAAACCTGGGAACTACAGACCGGTAAGCTTAACATCTGTGGTGGGCAAGCTGTTTGAAGCTTTCTTAAGGGATACTATCCTGGAGCACTTTGGGGAAAATGACCTTATAACTCCATATCAGCATGGATTTATCAGAAATCGCTTTGATGAGGAGGAGGAGGTCATGATTACATACTAAATAAACAAACAAATAGGAGGGGATTCTTCTCTGTAAGAGCAGTGAGACTATGGAACCCGCTGCCAGAGGAGGTAGTAATGATGCATACAGTAAAAACGTTCAAAAGTGGACTTGATGCCTTCCTGGCATGTAATAATATTTCCAGCTATGGCTACTAGTCCACTGGAAGGAGATAAATAGGCTGAACTGGATGGACTAAAGTCTTTATTCAGCCTTACATACTCTGTACTATGTAACTCCTGCCCCACGCAGTATGGCCTCTAGAATGATGTGATGCCCACAGCAAGGCCATAGATTGCATAGTGTAATGTAGACAAAGGCAGACCAAATCCCATCACTTTCTCTTCTTCCTTCCACTAAACTTCATGTAGTAGAACAGGGTTGCAAGACAAGAAGTTAAAATGGACCAAAACCCACAGTGATCGACCCAGGAATCTATCATATTCCCAGGCCGATCCATTCCCTCTCCCTGGGGCATCGAAAACCTGTCTAAAATCCAGGTCACCCATACACGGCGGCGTGATTTCAGCGGCTTTGAGCACGCTGATTGGATGAGCAGCTGCGCATGCCCCATAGAAGGTGTATTGTGCTTGGTTTCCTGGGGGGGTTTAGACAGCAGGGCACCCCCGATCGGAGTCCCCAGGGGGAAAGGACCAAAACCCAGGATTTTGACTATCCTGGGTTTTGGTCCTTTCCCCCTGGGGACTTTTTTTTACAGAAAGAGTAGTACATGCTTGGAACAAACTTCCAGCAGAGGTAGTTGAGAAAAAAGCAACAGTCACTGAATTTAAACACACCTGGGATAAGCATCTACCCTAAGATAAAGAGAACATACCGTTACAAGGGGAGACTAGGTGGACTGTATAGGCTCCTTCTGCCGTCAGCCTTCTATGTTTATATGTTTTATTTTAATCTCTAGTGAAGTTTTAAAAAGAGCTAATTACATTTTTATAAAGTGTTTCCAGACTTTTGGCCACAACTGTATGTATCCATCATGTGATGCTGTAATTGAGAATTGTGATTGTTTCTGCCACACATATACTGAAATTGGAACAATACAAAGAAGATTAACGTGGATTAAGGATGACACACAAATTCGTAAAGTTGTAATTGAGCTCGCCTTTCCATTCTGAGTCTAACAATCTGACAAAGGTAGTTCATTTTAAGTTAATTTTGCTGTCCTAAACTTGTAGAGCAAGAAGAGGCAAGAAGAATAAATGAAATACATAAAATGCTAGCAGGAAAAATATCCACCCATTGTACTTTCCTATAATAGAAAAGTTATTGATGGAAGTGTCCCTTTCTTTTTCTGTGGTTAAATGAAATTATTTATTCCAAAGTATAACTGTGACTGGTCTCTCCTCTCTGCTACTGCTGTCGCCAGTATTCTCTGTCGATAGAGTGCCATATTGATTTATTTAAGAATCAAAATATAATTCAATATCAATAGCAGCGGTAAAAAGGGATTACCAGCTCATATTCTGATTTTAACATCAAGACAGTAACCAACAGGTTAATGTTTGCTGCCACTTACATTTTCCTATATGTATTTACTATACTGACATTATTAGGTCTATGAAAAGATCTCACCTTTATTAAATCATGTATGAGATTCTGAAGTCTTTGTGCACATCATCTGGTCCAAATAGAAAAGCAATGTTAGAGATCCTTATATCATGAACCAGGATAACATCTCTAATCCTTCTTAGTTGAGCTGAAGTAAATAATAGTGGCATAACAGGAAGGATTAGAGCATCAATGCCTCCAAACATGCTGAGCTGTTCAACTTTTCACCTACAAGGAAAAAAAAGATAAATATTTTCCCCTTAACTAGACAATGACCCATTTCTTCTTCTTGGGATTGGCTACATGTCATTGCATTACTTATTATACATGACTCATTCTGGTAATCCTGAAGTATATGCTTAAAAGGCTCTCCTAGTGTGATTGTATGAATAACCTATGTGTACTGCAGCAAAAGTATTATATTTCAACCACTTTGCTTTCATAATTTATTTACCAAATTGTATTGCTGCTGGAACCTTTGGATATGACTGGGTGCAAGTTAGGGTCACGTTAATCTTATATATATATATATATAAATATATATATATATATATAATGAAATGTGCTAACTTTCTCAGTGCCAACAAGATGGTGGTATAGACTTTGATATTTAAAGGTCCTATCAAAACTTCTGTGAACATTTTCTTTAACTTACAGGTAATATTTCTTGATGAGCATTTGTAGGCCTTGATTCAGTAAACCTAATGTACAAATAAGGGCTATTTAATGTTTTATTTCAGGTTAAGGCATTAGATAAAATAAGATCCGATTTAAAGAATAGATAACATAACAAGTGTTTATAAATGCTTAAAGTGGACCAACACCCTCCCCTGATCGGCCCGGGAATCTATAATATTCCCGGACCGATCAGCTCCCTGACTGCGGGGCACCCCGATCGGTGTGAACCCCCCCCAGATCCCCGAAAATCCTACCTGATCCTCGTTCCAGCGGCGCATGCGCGGGCCGCCTCCCGCGCGTCCCTCTAGCAGGGCCGGCGCGCTCCCTGTAAGAGGGACGCGCGGGAGGCGGCGGCGGCCCTCGCTCAGCTTGTCCGTCGCTGCCTCTTCTTGTCCGTCGGCGGCGATTGGACGAGCGAGTCACGTGGGAGCGGGGTCAGGTGAGTTTTCGGGGCTTTCTGGGGGGTTTCACACAGCGGGGCACCCACGATCGGGGTGCCCCACCGAAGTGGACCAATACCCAGGATAGTCAAAATCCTGGGTGTTGGTCCACTTTAAAGAGAAAGTCCACTTTCAATGGTGTGCTAAAATGATGTCCTTAAGTTGCTGAGCTGATTTCTTATTTTATTTATTTTTTCCTTCTGTTAGAAAATGGAAGCATTGTCTACAATCTGTTACCATTGGCAAAGTACAGAAGTAGCCATTCTCAACTTATAAATTGAGCCCTTCGTCCTGATATGTATACAGTAACTTAAAGCAGACCTTCACCCTGAATAAGAGTGTATCTTATATGTTTTCCACACCCTGTACATACAGATTGCCCAAATCATCCTACCTGCATCTACTGCATTTTCTGAGCCTTTAAACATCCAAGATGGCGGCTCATGGGGCTTCAGGCAGCCTGCAAACAGGAAGTGTCTTCTGACTGTGTTGCTCGGCATTCCTGGGATTGCTGTCCTTTTCCTGACCCCAGCTCTGCTCTGTCTGTGCGAAGCACAGCTATAACCCCGCCCCTTCCACTTTATTCTGCTCTCCTCAGTATGTGTGATGCTTCTGAGTCAAGATGGCGGCGCCCGTATCTTAGAGTCTTGAGCAGAGTTGCATCCCGGTGGGGGAAAGAATAATAAGTAAGTGACAAAAAACTTGAAATTCCCCATTGCGAGACTCTGGGGTGTTACCCAGTACACTCATCTTCCGGGTGGTTCCAGCCGGAGTGACACCCCTCTGTTCCGAATTACACCCATAGCATTAGTGTTATACTAATAGAGGGCTATTGTACCCCTCAGGGGCACTGGAAATCTTTTGTGCCAAAAAGAATGTTCTCAAGGTGGAAGCAGTTTTTACTACTACTACTGCTATTGGGAACTGTACACCAAAAAAAGAGGAATGGCCCTGTTCACACAGAACACTGCCGCTGGGCATGTGTAGGGTTGAGTAAGCTCCCTCACCTAAGCAGTGGCCATAGAGGCAGTGTTCTCTGTGAACAAGGCTCACTTCTCTCCTCTTGCATAGCTTGGTGTACAGTTGCCAATAGCAAAATATTGGAGGTAGTGAAAGCTGCTTCCAAAAAAACATTAAAAAAAAAACACTTTTTGAAGAGAAACAAAACCCAGGTGTTAAATTCCCGGGACTTGTTCATTGCCATGTGGGCATCCCACTTTGTAAACCCCCAGATGGCCCATACAAACTGACCTTTCATTGGCCCTATAGTGTGCACAGATTCTGATCCAGTCAGAGCCATTTTCCATGCTATTAATTGCTTGGCAAACAGCTCTGGTTATGGCAAGTATGGATCAAGACCCAGGGTGGCCATCCCACTGAGGCATTCCGAATTAGGGGTGCCCCACTGTGTGAAAACCTCAGGTCAACAGTTTCACTCACCTTTTCCTGGTCCAAGGGCACATGTGTGGGCTCTAGCCCAATAAGGGTCGTTTGCTGTGCCTATGTAATTCAGCAACTGGCTCGGATTGCTTACAATGGGAGTGAAAGTGGTCTCATCCTCAGCATATTCAGGCTGTGCATGCGCTCCTGCCCCAGTCATTCAGTCAATCTTTGTCTTGTTTTGGCTGACATTGCTCAGTGAAGGGTCATTTAACGGTTCTGTCCAGGCAAACACTAACTTTCTCCCACCTCATTTTCCCTGGGAACTGTAAAGAACAAGCCATTTCAAAGCACCTGAAATTCTCTGCTTATATGTAAATACCTTAAGTATTTTAGGCAAAAGCGATTTTTTTGCTTTAGTTTCTGGCTTTGTAACTGATCTGCAAAGGTCATGTCCTGGTGCAGCTTTATAAGTCTTAAACATGCTGTGCTGTGGTCAGAGACTTGACTGTGCTAGCGTTCCATATGCCTTCAGCTAACACGAACCCACCCACATTCCCAAAATAAAGGAGCCAACAACCACTTCTTCGGAATTGATGGAATTTTAATTGGCCACAGCCTCAACATAAAACAATAACAAATAACAATTAACAATGCACTCCCGATCTCCCCGATCCAGGTCTGAGATTCCACCATACCCTACCTACCAACAGAAGGGGGAGGCGGCCCAAAGGCTCAACAACCTCCCGGAATCTGAAACAGAAGCCAATTCGTGAGCCCGGCTGCATCCCTCCTAGGCCTGGTAGCTCAACAAGCTAACTGCCAAGATCCACCTTAACCCCTTCCCTTTGTCCCTCCCCTCCCCTTAAACTCAGTCACCTATCCTCCTGGCCCGTTTCCGCCGAAACAGCCGCTTCCTTGTAACCTACCCCCACTTTCCGTGCCATCTCAGACCCGAACCGAGCAGAGGAGACCGCCAAAGCTGTGACAAATAAAATAAAACAGTAACAATGAATGTACAACAATCCCCCGATACATACGCATTGACACATAAGCCCAATAAATACCCCACAACTTATACATAACCCAACAACCACATGTACCCTGTTAACTGAACAAATGTCAATAAATATATATAAATCTTCTTTATTCTTAATTTTTTTTTTTTTTATGTTTTATTTTATTTAATTTTTTGTATTCATATATATATTAATGTGTATATATATTCTTTTTTTTATTTTTTATTTTATATATATATATATATATATATATATATATATATACACACACAACATAATACAACCTGTCCCGACCAAACTGCCCCAAAAACCAACCAGCTACCGCTGCGACCAATCAACCATTCCATCCCCCCCAATAAAAGGGGCGGGCGGTTGGGAAAGCACGGTCCAGCGAAGAGATCAGGGGCCAAAGAGGAGGAGGGGGGGGACCTGCCCCTATATACTCCCCCCCTCCCCCTCCCCTGAGGTCACTTCCCCCAATCCCATGGCTGGTCAGTTTCCAACAGGAAGCGCAGGCCAGTCATGGGGCTGCCAGCCCTAAAGGGCTGGCGCCCTTCTTGACTGTGCTAGCGTTCCATATGCTTTCAGCTAACACCAACCCACCCACACTCCCAAAATAAAGGAGCCAACAACCACTTCTTCGGAATTGATGGAATTTTAATTGGCCACAGCCTCAACATAAAACAATAACAAATAACAATTAACAATGCACTCCCGATCTCCCCGATCCAGGTCTGAGATTCCACCATACCCTACCTACCAACAGAAGGGGAGGGGAGGCGGCCCAAAGGCTCAACAACCTCCCGGAATCTGAAACAGAAGCCAATTCGTGAGCCCGGCCGCATCCCTCCTAGGCCTGGTAGCTCAACGAGGCTAACTGCCAAGATCCACCTTAACCCCTTCCCTTTGTCCCTCCCCTCCCCTTAAACTCAGTCACCTATCCTTCTGGCCCGTTTCCGCCGAAACAGCTGCTTCCTTGTAACCTACCCCCACTTTCCGTGCCATCTCAGACCCGAACCGAGCAGAGGAGACCGCCAAAGCTGGACGGCGCCGCCCAGCCCCCCACCTCTCCGCTGCCAATTCAATTCGCTCCTTAAGGAGGAGATTAAATAGATCCATCCCCAACCTGTTTAGATGTACCCCATCGGCCCTGTAGAAACCCCTAATTCCTTCCACCTCCACGTGGCGTGCACTCAGCCCTCCTGCCACTTCAACCCCCTGATGCCGGCCCACACCAGCTCAGCGAGGCCCAAACAACAAATGAATGGCCGACCACCAACACCGAGCACGCCGAGTCTAAAAGAAAATAACATTAGTAATGGTACCGACACTTCCCCCCCCCCCACCATGCTGTTACACCTGCTCAATTCTCCCTGGACGAATATATGACATAAACCTTTTTGACTACCATCTCCCCAGCTTTTTTACCAGGTCTACCGGCAAACCCAATCTCGCCGCCTCCGTCGCCGCTCCTATGCGAAAGAGTGAGTGCCATACTCCCTGCTAGACAGCCCCATCACGGCTAAGCATTTCCGAAACACTGCCAAAAACTGGAAGCGCGACAAAAAAGTCCCATCCTCGTGTATGAACAATGGCCCCCCCGTAAGTGGCCTAACTCCCAAAAAACCCCTTAGCGCGAGAACCCGACATGAAACATTCGGACCCAGCTGACCCAAAAATATACTCACCCCTCTACCTTCCTGGTCAGTCTTTGACACGCGAATCCGAATCCAAACCCCTGCCCCCGCAAAAAACACATCATCCACCTGGAGGCCACCTGGCTCTCGCTTATTCCGGCTAACTAATTCCCCCACCCGTAACGGCCCGAAAAACGCCACCGAAAATGCTGCTTGGAAAAGCCGTACCTCAAATTCCGACGAACAAACCTGAGTAAGCCGACCCATGACCCCTTGTAAAATTTCCCAGGAAACCGGACGCCTCGTATCCACTGTCTTATGCTCCCTGCGCCACCCCTTCAGAGCCTGCCTCACCCAAAACATTTTTGTGAAATCTTTCCATCCCGCCAACTTACACAAAAAGGCAAGGGCCGCCAGTTTTTTGTCTATTACAGATGGGGACTCCCCCCCTGCTAATAGCTCCCCCACATACCAGACAAACAGGTCCTGCCTCTCTCCTTCTGCGAGCGGAACACCAAACTCCCTTCCCAGCTCGAACCAGCGCCTCCACACCTTCGAGTAGCCCCCCCACGTAGAAGGCGCAACTGACCTCTGAATTAACTCGAACCACCGGCTCAAACGATCTCCCTCAACCACTCCGGGCACACTTCGCCGACCGCGTTCGCCTTGAGCGCCAAGCTCCGAAACCGATCCCACTGCAAATGAGAAAGAGCATCAGCCACCCTGTTCTCAACCCCCGGCACATGAACCGCCCTGAACCATATGTTACACCGCAGGCATGCCAGTACCAGCTGGCACAACAATACGACGACTGGGGGGGGCGATGACGTTTGAGAATTAACCGCCGCCACTACCGCCGTGTTGTCTGATCGGAAACACACCGCCTTGTTCCTTAAAGACTCCCATAAAACCATCGCCACCACCAACGGGAACAACTCCAAAAAGGCCAGGTTCCTGATCAGCTCTGACTCCGCCCAACTTCTCGGCCATGATCCAGCACACCACCTCCCCTTCAAATAAGCCCCAAAACCTGCCGAACCTGCCGCATCCGTAAATAATTCCACCTCATGACATCCAACCAGTACCCCAGCCCATTGAACGATTTCAGGAAGGAAACCCACATCCTCACATCCTCCTTCAGCTCTGCCGTTAGCCGAATAAAGTGATGCGGCTCCTTGATCCCAACTGTCGCCATCGACAACCGGCGCATAAAAACCCACCCATCGGCAACACCCTGCAAGCGAAATTCAGCTTGCCCAGTACTGACTGCAGCTGCTTCAGCCGAATCTTTCTAAGCCCAAGAATCTCTTCCAGCCCTGTTTCCAAATCCCGCACCTTGTCCGCCAGCAACCTGCAAACCCCTTCCACCATGTCGATCTCGATCCCGAGAAACTTGATGGACGTCGCCGGGCCCTCAGTTTTGTCGTGCGCCAACGGCACTCCAAACGCCCGAAACACCTCAAGCATGCATGCCAGGATGAGCTCGCACTCCCTCGATTCCGCCGACCCCACGCAAAGAAAATCATCCAAATAATGCGTTATGGATGCCTCCCCGACCTTTTCCTTCACCACCCACTCCAAAAATGAGCTGAATGCCTCGAAGTATGAACATGAAATTGAACATCCCATCGGGAGACAGCGGTCCACATAATACCCCCCCTCAAAGAAACACCCCAATAAGTACACACTCTCCGGGTGAACTGGCAACAACCTAAACGCCGCTTCAATATCTGTTTTGGCCATGAGCGCCCTCGGGCCCGCTTCCCACACCATTGCCAATGCAAAGTCGAATGACGTGTACGCCACTGACGACAAGTCCCGGTAAATGTCATCGTTGACAGATACCCCCTTTGGAAAGGACAAATGGTGAATCAGGCGAAACTTCCCCTTTTCCTTTTTTGGCACTACGCCCAATGGGGACACCACCAATCCCTCCACCGGTGGATAGGTAAACGGCCCCGACATCCGCCCCAATAATACTTCCTTTCACAGCTTCTGCCTCACCACATCCGGATGTAGCCTGGCTGACTTCAAATGTTTTACCGCCTCCCTTTCCCCGGGGGGTGCCTGACATGGGATCATAAAACCTTCCTTAAAACCCTCCGCCAGCAACTGTGCGGCCCGCGAATCCGAATACTTATTTAGCCACGGGAGCATCGCCTCTCCTTTCACCGGCGTTATCCCTCTTGGCAGGACCTTCTGGGAACCTCCTGAACCCCCCCGTCCTTTCCTGAAACAGCACCCAACGGAGTGATTACCCCCGCAGGCTGAGCATTCGTGCCGGAATTTACATCCTCCACCGAATTTACACTGGGAATCATTAAACGCCCAGCACACTCCTTTCCTTGTTTCCTCCGCCACCCCTGGAGTGGACGAGGTGGCGCCCCCCTGAAAGGGCGACGAGCTGGCTGCAGCAGAATACACCCCCCCCCCGAGAGTTCTTAACCCACAACCACAGCCCGATGTCCCTATGGTCCCAACCTAGCTCGGCACACACCGACATCCGCTGGCGGAATTGCTCGTCATACCTCAGCCACGCCATCCCCCCATAAACCTGGTGTGCCTCCCATATGTTGTCTAAGTAACAAAACAACGGAGAACAATTCTCCGGGTTCTTTTCTCCCACTACACTCACCAGGATCGCAAAAGCCTGTAGCCAGTTCCCGAACGTCCTCGGGATCAATCTAAAAGCCCTTCTGTCCTCATCCTCTTCCTTAAAGTGCTCCCTTCCCCTCCCCCATCTATCAGTTCCGAAACATTCAAGAGGAAGCAGTGTAAAAATATCTAAGTACTCCCGTCAGCCAGCGCGTATGGAGAGCGTTTTCTCCCCCAGTTGATTCATCCAGAAAACTATAGGTGGAGTGGGTGGCAGAGCGAGTAGCGGGAGGAACCCGCACGAATGCTAAACATTACATTACACTCCAGGTGACTTTGAACGCGCTGGCTGCACTGCGGTGTCCGGAGGGGCGTGCATGGAGCTATATGGAGATCACCAACGGCTCCTATACCACTGTATGATAAAGGGAAGCATGTTTACTATGCTGCGAATACGCAGGATTTAAGGATCTTTATACATCTCCAATTATGGGACTCCAATGGGGTTATAAATGAATAGAATCCAATACTAAGAAACCAGACTAATATACATGAATAAAGGAGGGATAAGTGGTGACTCCACCAAGACCTGACATTCTCCGACGACAATATGAAAATCAGGGCACTGAAGAAGCCTATGTGGCGAAACATGTCTGCCCTGTCTGGCCGATCTTTGGATCAGTAAGACAAAACAGTTATCGTGTTTTTAAGAATTCAATCATGGCATCAATGTTATACTAAAAATGCATTATTTTGAGAAGCAAGTATGTCAATGTTAGTCTGTAATTAGGTATTATATATCAAATGAATTGAATAATTGTACAAATGAGATTTATGCACCTTTGTATTTTGAGATTTTAATATTTCCATAATAAAGGATGGTTGTTTTTTAGCCAAAATCATCTAGAGGTGTGGTGGGTATGCTGGGTCTGGGATGTTTTTGTGCCAGGACTGAACCTAGTCCTGGAATTTTGTGTATATAGGTCATAGCGGACCAGTGAATATCAAACCCCCTCAACATACTAAAGGAAGGGTCGCCAATGGGTCAGACTGTTTTACCCACTAGGATAAACCAGTTGTGACATTTAGTTGTGGTTACTAAAATGTACGAGTGCCCCTTAGCCTGATCTGAAACCGATGCCCCCCTTTTTTCCACCTCTGGACCAAGTCCCTTATCCACCCCCGCGTCCCGATCCGCCGGGGCTACCGCCGTCTGCACCACCGCCGCTCTACAACCTCCAACCATCTCCCTGGGCACTCCCCCCCTTGCCGATGCCGGGTCCCACACCCCCCTCGGGCTACCGCCGACTCCGACCCCGTAGCCTCCCATCTATCCAATAACTCCCGCATACCTGTTATAAAACCGCCCAACCCGCCGGAGCCACCCCCCCGGCGGGCCCCTCAAACCTCGAGTGCGACACGTTGTTGGATACGCCGATCTGTAAAGGCTCACTTTGATGAATAGCCCCACGACCGTCGTCCAGAGATCCGGAGCCCGACTGACCCCTAATCTCGCCTCCTGCCGAATGTCCTGACGCACCCGCCGACCCCGGTGCCGCCGCTGGAGCTCCGAATGAAGTTCTCGTCCCACCTGCGCTGGACGCCGCAAGCCTGGCTGACTCAGCGCGGGCCTCTCCGGCCCATCGTCCCGATGCCCCGACCGCCATACCGCTCCGGATCCCCTCCTGATCGGCCATCGCCTGCTGGGAAAAAAGAAGAGGCGAGGAGCCTGTCCGTTCCATGCAACCCATCCCCCGTGAGCTGGGACGCGGCGCCAGATCATCCGTGGCTCGGGGCGCGCAAAATGGGGTGGACGCAAGCCGCGCCAGGCCCGGGAGCGGTGACGCCAGCTCAAACGGCCATGCCTGCAGCTGGCTGGGGGGAGGGGTCGGCCCCACCAACGACCCAGAAAGGGGGTGGGGTGGTTGCGCCCTGGACGCTGTGATTGGGGGGGCGGGGGGAGTGGCGCGCGCGCGGCAATATTAAGGGCATCCCGAGCCGGGATGCTCAAGGGGGCTGGGGGTGTGCCGCTTGAGGAGCCCCCCACGCGTCGCCCCGGGCGATGGGGGCCCCCGCACCATCCATCGCGGGGACCTGCCCAACACCCAAGAGGACCCCGGGGGATCCTCCCCTTTGTCCCCCCCTGTGTGCTGTATTCGGGGCCCCGACGGCGCCAGAAAAGGTGCCCGGGGCCCCTGTACCTGCTGTTGAGGGAGCCCCCACAGTGTCAGCGCTGCCCCCTGCTCTGACCCCCCTGTGGAGAATTAGGAGCCCCGGAGGCGTCATAAAAGACGTCTGGGGCTCCTGACCATAATGTATAGGGAACCCGGCCAGCGTCCGCGAGAAATATTCTTGCAATTCAATTCTCTCTCTCTCTGTATATATGTACATGTGCCACAGCCCTGGCATTTTGCTGCTATCAACTTCTCTTGGCCCAACTGTGGGGGAGGAGGGGCAGAATGCAGAGAAAAGTCTGGAAATGTGAAGGAAAGTGAAAAAGGAAGAATAGAGGCAAAACAGAAGAAATGAAATAGTAATGGGATAAACGGCATCAAGTATTGTGGTCACAGCCTTGCAATGCATTGAAGTGTGCTGCAAAGACTTGCCCACCCTAAACTGGGGTCATGAATAAACAACATGCTGGTAGGCATGGGTAGCTCAGGGGATAATAAGCCTCCCCCCCCCCTTCCTCTCCGCACTCCTTGCTGACAATCTTTACTTCTCTCCAAGTAAATGAGCAGCCTTCGCTCCCACCATCCACTGCCCGACAAGCAGCGCAGAGGTGGTTGGGAGAGGTGACGTCACTCCTTGTGCGCTTGTGGAGGTGGTGGATGAAGGGACCAGAAGCTGCTCCTTTACTTGGAGACAGGGTCGGTGTCAGCACCCGGCAAGGTGGGGCAGCTGTCGGGGGCCCCCACCCTTCTGGGGGGCCCACTGACAGGGCTGGCCTTTGGGGTGTGTGATGGCACCTGACCAGCAGCAGACTGGGGGGCAATGCCACAGCTGGTGCCCACGTATCCTTGAACGGCGTGTGGAACCCCAACGGAGCATCTCGATTTAGATTCCAGGGGAGGAAGTTCTGGGTTTTGTTCTGTTTTTATGTTGCCGATCCCAGCTGATTTCCTATCCCTGAAGCATCCCTGTCATACCCTATTGTGTGAGACCCCCTGGAATCGCTGACATACCCACTATGCATGCAATTCCACCCCTGAGTTTTGGTCCACTTTGCAGTGGCATCTCAGTTCGGGATTCTCCTGTTTGGGAAAGAACCCCCCTGCTTTGGCCGGTAACTCAAAATGGTGATCCCACAGTGCATTCACCAGTTCGAGGAAAGTAATGAACAATGGGGGGGGGGGGTCACACACAGGGGCATCCAAAATCAGGAGAATCTAGATTCGTTTAGACTCCGAGGTCAGGTTTAAAGGGGTTTGGTGCACTTCAAAGTAGACCAAAACTAGAGTTTTAGTCCAAATAGCATGATTCTTAGGGGGCATCCAGATTTGGGACATCTCTCAGTGATGTGACGCGACTCTTCACCACAAAGGGGCCCACTGAGACCATGCCACCCACATAAACCTGGAGCCGGGCCTGCTTGGAGAGAGGTAAAGATTGTCAGCAAGGAGTGCGGGGAGGAGGGGGAGGGCTTATTAACCCCTGAGCTACCCATGCCTACCAGCATAACGTTCTGACTGTCCATCTTTACTACCCAGCATGTTGCTGCCCACAGCAGTAAAACGGCCGGCTTCTTATCAGTTAAGCAAAGCTGCAGCAGCATGATTTTGATGTTATGCAGTGTGGGGCAGGCACTCCCCCCCCCCCCCAGGATTTTGCCCGGTATGCCCTATGGACAATCTACCCCTGGGTGGGGGAGCCATTTTCTGCACACACAACAGTGCTTTAGTCCCGGCGCCCAATAACACTACACAGCTGTGGCAGCGCTATCACTAAAGCAGCTACTGGCTCCGCCCCCACACACGCTGCAGCTCCTGAGTCCCCGACTACTTAGTAGCCTGTCTCGGGATGGCGGGACAAGGAGCTCTTCGAGGGGCAATCCCGCGAAAATCGGGACAGTTGGGGGGGGTTATGCACATGTAACCATTGATATATGTGTTTTAAACTCATAGAAAAGCTACACTACAGGCAGGGGCGGACTGGCCATCGGGTGCTCAACCCCCGCATTGGCCAGGCTAAAGCTCTTATGTGTTTTTGGGTCCGTGAGCAGCAGAAACAGGGTGGCTGCAAGTGATTGGCTGATGTGCAGGAGGGTGCTGGGGGTAGCGTCCGATGTGCAGTCGGGTGAGTGGCTGAATGGTGGGAGCGGGGTGATGTGTGGGAGTGCCGCAGGGTCGTAGCTGCCGACATGTGGGAGGGCGGCGAGTGAGCATCCGAGGTGCGGGAAGGCAGCTGGGGTAGAGACCGATGTGCAGGAGGGCGGGTGGTGGCACTGGCCAATAAGACATCCTTCAATTCAGATTGCACGTTTGGAAAGGGCTGCTCTCTGCCCTGCCCCACCCCTAGTGTAAGGTCGGGAGCAGAGGCCAGTGGCCTGGCAAGCATCGCATCTCCAGTGTAAGATGCCTGGTGCATGGAGCAGGGCAGAGATGGGAGCAGCATGTAGCTTAGCAGAGATGGGGGTGCTGTTTGGTGCTGGGCAGAGATGGGGGACAGCGTTGAGATTGGCACAGATGGTGGTGCAGCGTGGAGCTGGACAGAGATGGGGTGTAGCGTGGAGCTGGCCAGAGATGGCAGCAGCATGGAGCTGGCCAGAGATGGGGGCAGCGTGAAGCTAGGCCGAGATGGGGGCAGCTTGGGGCTGGGCAGAGATGGGGTGCAGCATGGAGTTGGGCAGAGATGGGGGTGCAGCGTGGGGCTGGGCAGAGATGGGGCAGCGTGGGGCTGGGCAGAGATGGGGGGCAGCGTGAAGCTGGGCAGAGATGGGGGACAGCGTGAAGCAGGGCAGAGATGGGGGGCAGCGTAAAGCTGGGCAGAGATGGGGGGCAGCGTGAAGCTGGGCAGAGATGGGGGGCAGCGTAAAGCTGGGCAGAGATGGGGGGCAGCGTAAAGCTGGGCAGAGATGGGGGGCAGCGTGAAGCTGGGCAGAGATGGGGCAGCGTGAAGCTGGGCAGAGATGGGGGGCAGCGTGAAGCTGGGCAGAGATGGGGGACAGCGTGAAGCAGGGCAGAGATGGGGGGCAGCGTAAAGCTGGGCAGAGATGGGGGGCAGCGTGAAGCTGGGCAGAGATGGGGGGCAGCGTAAAGCTGGGCAGAGATGGGGGGCAGCGTAAAGCTGGGCAGAGATGGGGGGCAGCGTGAAGCTGGGCAGAGATGGGGGACAGCGTGAAGCAGGGCAGAGATGGGGGGCAGCGTAAAGCTGGGCAGAGATGGGGGGCAGCGTGAAGCTGGGCAGAGATGGGGGGCAGCGTGAAGCTGGGCAGAGATGGGGGGCAGCGTGAAGCTGGGCAGAGATGGGGGCAGCGTGAAGCTGGGCAGAGATGGGGGGCAGCGTGAAGCTAGGCCGAGATGGGGGCAGCGTGGGGCTGGGCAGAGATGGGGCAGCGTGAAGCTGGGCAGAGATGGGGGGCAACGTGAAGCTGGGCAGAGATGAGGCAGCGTGAAGCTGGGCAGAGATGGGGGGCAACGTGAAGCTGGGCAGAGATGAGGCAGCGTGAAGCTGGGCAGAGATGGGGGGCAGCGTGAAGCTGGGCAGAGATGGGGGCAGCGTGAAGCTGGGCAGAGATGGGGGGCAGCGTGAAGCTGGGCAGAGATGGGGGGCAGCGTGAAGCTGGGCAGAGATAAGGGGCAGCGTGAAGCTGGGCAGAGATGGGGGCAGCGTGAAGCTGGGCAGAGATGGGGGCAGCGTGAAGCTGGGCAGAGATGGGGGCAGCGTGAAGCTGGGCAGAGATGGGGGTGCTGTTTGGTGCTGGGCAGAGATGGGGGACAGCGTGGAGCTTGGCACAGATGGTGGTGCAGCGTGGAGCTGGCCAGAGATGGGGGCAGCGAGAAGCTAGGCAGAGATGGGGGCAGCTTGGGGCTGGGCAGAGATGGGGGCAGCTTGGGGCTGGGCAGAGATGGGGTGCAGCATGGAGTTGGGCAGAGATGGGGTGCAGCGTGGGGCTGGGCAGAGATGGGGCAGCGTGAAGCTGGGCAGAGATGGGGGGCAGCGTGGAGCTGGCCAGAGATGGGGGGCAGCGTGAAGCTGGGCAGAGATGGGGGTGCAGCGTGGAGCTGGGAAGGGATGGGGGTGCAGCGTGGAGCTGGGCAGAGATGGGGGGCAGCGTGGAGCTGGGCAGAGGTTGGGGGCAGCGTGAAGCTGGGCAGAGGTTGGGGGCAGCGTGAAGCTGGGCAGAGGTTGGGGGCAGCGTGAAGCTGGGCAGAGATAGGGGGCAGCGTGAAGCTGGGCAGAGATAGGGGGCAGCGTGAAGCTGGGCAGAGATAGGGGGCAGCGTGAAGCTGGTCAGAGATAGGGGGCAGCGTGAAGCTGGGCAGAGATAGGGGGCAGCGTGAAGCTGGGCAGAGATAGAGGGCAGCGTGGAGCTGGGCAGAGATGGCGGCAGCGTGAAGCTGGATAGAGATAGAGGGCAGCTTGGAGCTGGGGGTTCAGCATGGAGCTGGGCAGAGATGAGGGCAGCGTGGAGCTGGGCAGAGATGGGATGTAGCGTGAAGCTGGGCAGAGATGGGGCAGCGTGGAGCTGGGCAGAGATGGGGGCAGCGTGGAGCTGGGCAGAGATGGGGGCAGCGTGGAGCTGGGCAGAGATTGGGGCAGCGTGGAGCTGGACAGAGATAGAGGGCAGCTTGGAGCTGGGGGTTCAGCGTGGAGCTGGGCAGAGATGAGGGCAGCGTGGAGCTGGGCAGAGATGGGATGTAGCGTGGAGCTGGGCAGAGATGGGGGACAGCGTGGAGCTGGGCAGAGATGGGGGCAGCGTGGAGCTGGGCAGAGATGGGGGCAGCATGGAGCTGGGCAGAGATAGAGGGCAGCTTGGAGCTGGGGGTTCATCGTGGAGCTGGGCAGAGATGAGGGCAGCGTGGAGCTGGGCAGAGATGGGGTGTAGCGTGAAGCTGGGCAGAGATGGGGCAGCGTGGAGCTGGGCAGCGATGGGGGCAGCGTGGAGCTGGGCAGAGATGGGGGACAGCATGGAGCTGGGCAGAGATGGGGGACAGCATGGAGCTGGGCAGAGATGGGGGCAGCATGGAGCTGGGCAGAGATGGGGGCAGCGTGGAGCTGGGCAGAGATGGGGGCAGCGTGGAGCTGGGCAGAGATGGTGGGCAGCGTGGAGCTGGGCAGAGATAGAGGGTAGCTTGGAGCTGGGGGTTCAGCGTGGAGCTGGGCAGAGATGAGGGCAGCGTGGAGCTGGGCAGAGATGGGGCAGCGTGGAGCTCGGCAGAGATGGGGCAGCGTGGAGCTCGGCAGAGATGGGGCAGCGTGGAGCTGGGCAGAGATGGGGCAGCGTGGAGCTGGGCAGAGATAGAGGGCAGCATGGAGCTGAGCAGAGATGGAGGGCAGCTTGTAGCTGGGGGTGCAGCATGAAGCTGGGCAGAGATGGGGCAGCGTGGAGCTGGACAGAGATGGGGGCAGCGTGGGGCTGGGCAGACATGGGGTGCAGTGTGGGGCTGGGCAGAGATGGGGTGCAGCATGAAGCTGGGCAGAGATGGGGTGCAGCATGGAGCTGGGCAGAGATGGGGGGCAGCGTGGAGCTGGGCAAAGATGGAGGGTAGCGTGGAGCTTTGCAGAGATGGGGGGCAGCATGGAGCTGAGCAGAGATGGGGCAGTGTGGAGCTGGGCAGAGATGGGGTGTAGCGTGTAGCTGCCCAGAGATGGCGGCAGCATGGTGCTGGCCAGAGATGGGGGCAGTTTGAAGCTGGGCAGAGATGGGGGGCAGTGTGGGGCTGGCCAGAGATGGGGGTGCAGCATGGAGCTGGGCAGAGATGGGGTGCAGTGTGAAGTTGGGCAGAGATGGAGATGCAGCGTGAAGTTGGGCAGCGATGGAGGGCAGCATGGAGCTGGGCAGAGATGGAGGGCAGCGTGGAGCTGGGCAGAGATGGAGGGCAGCGTGGAGCTGGGGGTGCAGCATGGAGCTGGGCAGAGATGGGGGTGCAGCATGGGGCTGGGCAGAGATGGGGCAGCGTGAAGCTGGGCAGAGATGGGGGGCAGCGTGAAGCTGGGCAGAGATGGGGGGCAGCATGGAGTTGGGCAGAGATGGGGGTGCAGCGTGTGGCTGGGCAGAGATGGGGCAGCGTGAAGCTTGGCAGAGATGGGGGGCAGCGTGAAGCTGGGCAGAGATGGGGGGCAGCGTGAAGCTGGGCAGAGATGGGGGCAGCGTGAAGCTGGGCAGAGATGGGGGGCAGCGTGAAGCTGGGCAGAGATGGGGGGCAGCGTAAAGCTGGGCAGAGATGGGGGGCAGCGTGAAGCTGGGCAGAGATGGGGCAGCGTGAAGCTGGGCAGAGATGGGGGGCAGCGTGAAGCTGGGCAGAGATGGGGGCAGCGTGAAGCTGGGCAGAGATGGGGGGCAACGTGAAGCTAGGCCGAGATGGGGGCAGCGTGGGGCTGGGCAGAGATGGGGCAGCGTGAAGCTGGGCAGAGATGGGGGGCAACGTGAAGCTGGGCAGAGATGAGGCAGCATGAAGCTGGGCAGAGATGGGGGGCAACGTGAAGCTGGGCAGAGATGAGGCAGCGTGAAGCTGGGCAGAGATGGGGGGCAGCGTGAAGCTGGGCAGAGATGGGGGGCAGCGTGAAGCTGGGCAGAGATGGGGGGCAGCGTGAAGCTGGGCAGAGATAAGGGGCAGCGTGAAGCTGGGCAGAGATGGGGGCAGCGTGAAGCTGGGCAGAGATGGGGGCAGCGTGAAGCTGGGCAGAGATGGGGGTGCTGTTTGGTGCTGGGCAGAGATGGGGGACAGCGTGGAGCTTGGCACAGATGGTGGTGCAGCGTGGAGCTGGGCAGAGATGGGGTGTAGCGTGGAGCTGGCCAGAGATGGCGGCAGCATGGAGCTGGCCAGAGATGGGGGCAGCGTGAAGCTAGGCAGAGATGGGGGCAGCTTGGGGCTGGGCAGAGATGGGGGCAGCTTGGGGCTGGGCAGAGATGGGGTGCAGCATGGAGTTGGGCAGAGATGGGGGTGCAGCGTGGGGCTGGGCAGAGATGGGGGTGCAGCGTGAAGCTGGGCAGAGATGCGGGGCAGCGTGAAGCTGGGCAGAGATGGGGGGCAGCGTGGAGCTGGCCAGAGATGGGGGTGCAGCGTGGAGCTGGGCAGAGATGGGGGTGCAGCGTGGAGCTGGGAAGGGATGGGGGTGCAGCGTGGAGCTGGGCAGAGATGGGGGGCAGCGTGGAGCTGGGCAGAGATGGGGGGGCAGCGTGGAGCTGGGCAGAGGTTGGGGGCAGCGTGAAGCTGGGCAGAGGTTGGGGGCAGCATGAAGCTGGACAGAGATAGGGGGCAGCGTGAAGCTGGGCAGAGATGGAGGGCAGCGTGGAGCTGGGCAGAGATGGTGGCAGCGTGAAGCTGGATAGAGATAGAGGGCAGCTTGGAGCTGGGGGTTCAGCATGGAGCTGGGAAGAGATGGGGCAGCATGGAGCTGGGCAGAGATGGGGGCAGCGTGGAGCTGGACAGAGATAGAGGGCAGCTTGGAGCTGGGGGTTCAGCGTGGAGCTGGGCAGAGATGAGGGCAGCGTGGAGCTGGGCAGAGATGGGATGTAGCGTGAAGCTGGGCAGAGATGGGGCAGCGTGGAGCTGGGCAGAGATGGGGGCAGCGTGGAGCTGGGCAGAGATGGGGGCAGCGTGGAGCTGGGCAGAGATAGAGGGCAGCTTGGAGCTGGGGGTTCATCGTGGATCTGGGCAGAGATGAGGGCAGCGTGGAGCTGGGCAGAGATGGGGTGTAGCGTGGAGCTGGGCAGAGATGGGGCAGCGTGGAGCTGGGCAGAGATGGGGGACAGCGTGGAGCTGGGCAGAGATGGGGGACAGCGTGGAGCTGGGCAGAGATGGGGGACAGCTTGGAGCTGGGCAGAGATGGGGGACAGCGTGGAGCTGGGCAGAGATGGGGGACAGCGTGGAGCTGGGCAGAGATGGGGGACAGCATGGAGCTGGGCAGAGATGGGGGCAGCGTGGAGCTGGGCAGAGATGGGGGCAGCGTGGAGCTGGGCAGAGATGGGGGCAGCGTGGAGCTGGGCATAGATGGGGGGCAGCGTGGAGCTGGGCAGAGATAGAGGGCAGCTTGGAGCTGGGGGTTCAGCATGGAGCTGGGCAGAGATGGGGCAGCATGGAGCTGGGCAGAGATGGGGCAGCGTGGAGCTCGGCAGAGATGGGGCAGCGTGGAGCTCGGCAGAGATGGGGCAGCGTGGAGCTGGGCAGAGATGGGGCAGCGTGGAGCTGGGCAGAGATAGAGGGCAGCATGGAGCTGAGCAGAGATGGAGGGCAGCTTGTAGCTGGGGGTGCAGCATGAAGCTGGGCAGAGATGGGGCAGCGTGGAGCTGGACAGAGATGGGGTGTAGCATGGAACTGGCAGAGATGGGGGCAGCGTGGGGCTGGGCAGACATGGGGTGCAGTGTGGGGCTGGGCAAAGATGGGGTGCAGCGTAAAGCTGGGCAGAGATGGGGTGCAGCGTGAAGCTGGGCAGAGATGGGGTGCAGCGTGGAGCTGGGCAGGGATGGGAGGGCAGCGTGGAGCTGGGCAAAGATGGAGGGTAGCGTGGAGCTTTGCAGAGATGGGGGCAGCATGGAGCTGAGCAGAGATGGGGCAGCGTGGAGCTGGGCAGAGATGGGGTGTAGCGTGTAGCTGCCCAGAGATGGCGGCAGCATGGTGCTGGCCAGAGATGGGGGCAGTTTGAAGCTGGGCAGAGATGGGGGGCAGTGTGGGGCTGGCCAGAGATGGGGGTGCAGCATGGAGCTGGGCAGAGATGGGGTGCAGTGTGAAGTTGGGCAGAGATGGAGGGCAGCGTGGAGCTGGGCAGAGATGGAGGGCAGCGTGGAGCTGGGCAGAGATGGAGGGCAGCGTGGAGCTGGGCAGAGATGGAGGGCAGCGTGGAGCTGGGCAGAGATGGAGGGCAGCGTGGAGCTGGGCAGAGATGGAGGGCAGCGTGAAGCTGGGCAGAGATGGAGGGCAGCGTGAAGCTGGGCAGAGATGGTGCAGCATGGAGCTGGGCAGAGATGGGGGCAGCGTGGAGATGGGGCAGTGTGGAGCTGGGCAGAGATGGAGGGCAGAGTGGAGCTGGGCAGTGATGGGGCAGCATGGAGCTGGGCAGAGATGGAGGGCAGCGTGGAGCTGGGCAGAGATGGAGGGCAGCGTGGAGCTGGAAAGAGATGGTGCAGCATGGAGCTGGGCAGAGATGGGGGCAGTGTGGAGCTGGGCAGAGATGGAGGCAGAGTGGAGCTGGATAGAGATGGCGGCAGCGTGGAGCTGGGCAGAGATGGCGGCAGCGTGGAGCTGGGCAGAAATGGAGGGCAGCGTGGAGCTGGACAGAGATGGAGCAGCATGCAGCTGGGAAGAGATGGAGCAGCATGCAGCTGGGCAGAGATGGAGCAGCATGCAGCTGGGCAGAGATGGGGGCAGCGTGGAGCTGGGCAGAGATGGGGCAGCATGGAGCAGGGCAGAGATGGGGCAGCATGGAGCAGGGCAGAGATGGGGAGCAGCGCAGAGCTGGGTAGAAATGGGGAGCAGCACAGAGCTGGGCAGAGATGTGGCTGGTGCAGCTGTACGTGTGGTTCTGATGGGGCAAGGATGGCAAAGAAGAGCAGAGGTCACAGTGGCAGCAGTGAAGAAGACCAAAGCAAAGGACAGCAGCAGCTCAGGTGACTGGCAGTGAAGAGGATTTAAAGTTAAGGTTAAGGATTTAAAGAGGAATAATTACCAGGATTTTCACTGTTCGGGTGATTGTACAGAGCTCCAGCAATGAAAACTGTCCATGGCCTGTCTGAATGGCTGGGTGGTGCAGTGCACCTCAGCCACATGATGCAGCCTGTGAAGCTTATTGCTTTATCATAGAAAATAGACGTAATTTCTTTATAATTACCACATGATTGGTAACATTTTGTTTAGTAACTTAGTAGTAATATAGTTACATCTTAATACAATTCATATATATGTATATATGTATATGTACTGTATATGATGTGACATTAAAGATACCAAGGGCAAAGATACCAGGGCTGGTGAGACCAAAAAAGTCCCGGGCCGATTTTTAACCCCAGTCTGCCCCTTCCCCCACAAGGCACCAGATATATATTCAGGATGTTCTAGGAGAGATGATTTTTCTGTGGGAGCAGGGGGCTGCATTCCATTGCCTGGGACCAATGAACCTAGCATGTGGATAGTATCAGCCTCGGCCTGTTAGATTCCTGCTATCATGTTCCTGCCCAGAACATGTACCTATCTATTTCCTTTATCTTCCATTCTATCCATCTCTTTTTCACCATATCTCTCTCTCTCCCTCCGTTTCTCTGTTTGTCTCTCTCACACTGACTATTAATCTAGTATTCTGCTTAACTATTTATCTACCTGTTAAATTTAAATCTTCTGATATATCTGTTTTCCTTCACATTAAATCAGTCTCAAATCATACACTCTACTTATTATCATTCATTCTTTCTGCCTGTCTTGTATGTTTTTATTCTATTTACAGCAATATGTTGGCTGTTTGATATATGAACCTTTGTTTTAAGTTAGGCTTTCAGTAAAAGATGAACAAAACCTGTAATTTTCACTCTCCGGGGCTGGGTTGTTCCTCCTACCTCAGGCATCCCAATTTGGGATCCCCCAGCTGATGCCTAAACTCACCTTTCTTGCACATGCATGTACCAAGCTTGCATTATATTCGGCTTTTTCTTTCTTCCCTGAGCTCAGAGCAGCAGGAAAAGCTGAATGGTAACCTTTTGGTAATTCCTGTCACGGGTGCACACATAGTTTAAAGGTATACTGGGGATGCAGTGTGGGATCACTGGTCATGCGGGTGTACCGGACAATTCCCTGGGATACACACAGCTGTGCATTCAAATTTGGGATGAACCATAAAGAGGGAGACCACCAACCCTTGAGTATTGCAGACTGGTGGTTGCCATCAACAACACCCTGTATTTTCCTGTGTACTGTTCATCTACGCTGGAGCATCCCCTGTGTGCCTCCCTTGGGATAACTGTAAAAACTCACCTTTCTGGAAAACCCATGATGTTTGCAAAGGCCGTCAGCCAATCAGCAGTTCACGCTACATTTACTCTGAATGGATCGGTCACCTCTGGGTGCTTCTCTGCGTACTTACGTGTTTGTCTGCATGTATGTGTGTGCCTATGTGTGGGGGCTTGTCTGCATTCATGTGTGTGAGGCCTGCCTGTGTGTGTGTGTGTGTGTGTGTGTGTGTGTGTGTGTGTGTGTGTGTGTGGTGTTTTCATGTAATTAATTTGTTACTATGTATTTATTAGGTGGCGTTTCCCTTTAAGGGCGTGACTGGAGGTGTGGTTTAATGACAAAAAATGTCCCTCTTTACTATTTTCAAAAGATGGGAGGTATGCATGTGAGGTCAGCACAAAGGATAACTACAAGGCACCTATTGCCAATGAAACACAATACGTTTATTATAACCATACTCAGATTGGCACATAGATCACACCCTCATCCCCATATATGCAAAGCTAAAAAGCAGCATTGCTTGTTACTAAAAAACACCCAATGCAAACCACACACACCCATGTTCCAAACTCATACATCTCGCTGGCCAGCAGGAAAGGGAATTTAGCAGCAGTCCTCAATGAGGATTCACATAGATGATTTTACGTATCCCAAATTGCTATAATGCCAGTGCAAGTTTAGATAAAGTGCTGAGAGTGCTTGATGTGCTTAAAATTCAGCATCCACACCGGATGTCAAAGGCGCAAGGCGGGGGCTGCCCCAGCCCGGGCTCATGTTGTGTAGGAGCCTCAGTCGCTTGGCAGTGCAGCTCTACCACCTAACAATACCTCTCCTTATTTGCAGTGCTGCGTGCTTCTCCGCATATTAAGCATACAGCTATCCCGGCTGAGGTTCACACAAGGCCAGCACATGTGGTGAGGGGAGCCGGGGGCGTGGCAGGGTGTCCCATCTGCGGACGTATGTTTCGCCCCGCCTACCGGGGCTTTGTCAGGGTGACGGGCGGCCAATCTCTTCCTGTTTTTGATCCGCTCGCCACACCTCTTCGCGACCGTCCACAACCAATCGCTGTTCTGCTCTCATATTTATTCCAACTATAATGAGAAGCGGCCTGGCGCACTGCAGATCACAATTTTTGTGGCATATGGAGGGAATCATCCTGTGTATAATATTAAAACACATTGTGGTATCAATACCAACAATTTGTTGCATGGTTCAAAGCAGCAATTCTTAGCATATCAGGTCGTAGTTGTCCAATCTATTTCTTTCAGACCCACCGCATGATTTAATATAGGGAAAGGAAAAAGCGAGACCACATATTTCAAACAGGCTTCGCATATCCATCAGGCTCAATGGTTGATGTAGAAGTGCCATAAATACATCATTCTTCCTTTGACTTGGCCATTCAACAACCAAATAATGCCATACACGTCATTCATACTGACTCAAACATTCTTTCCCAATATTAAGTTAAGGTGCAGCCCTCACCCAATTCATATTAAAGGTAGACCTGAATCAATATCAACTATCAGAAGCCCATAAAGACACAGCCCCCTTCTCTTCCTTCCCACCCCCACATACACTAGTAGATGGAACTAAAATGCATATGTGTACACTAAAATACTTTAAAGCTGGACCAGGGATATTCTAAAGTGCATATATATAAGTGCACTAAAGTACTTTAATGCTGGACCGGGGACAAATACCTGTCCCTTTACATAAAGTATATCCACCATGAATACAAACATACAATAAATTATATACCAATGCTTCAAAGCTGTAAAGGGTGGGCCGCTTGCCATTCAGCAAACACTTAAAGTATTGATATGTATTGTTACAGGAGGGGTAATATAGACTGGACCAGGGTTACCCACCTGTCCCTTTATACCGTACAATAGTCATAAATACAGTGAATTACACACCAAAACTTTCAGGCTGGACAGAGGGTAGGCTGCTTATTATTCAAAGGATACTCAATCATGCCCTCCTACAAAAAGGCCCTCAGATCCATATCTGTATTTAAACCGCTGTTGCAGGAGCCTTTGATCCCAGAAACCTCATCTTCCTTCCGTTCGTAATTTAAAGATACCACACACCGTTAATCCTGCAGGGTTACTCAGATGACATTGTTGGAAGTGTTCAGCTATTGGGCTTTTTTCATTGGCTTTTCTAATATCCTGAATATGTTCTTCCACTCTCACTCTTAACTCCGTTTAGTCTTCCCCACATATTTCGTACTGCAGGGACATGTAAGTAAATATACCATCAAACTGGATGCACAGTTTATAAATCCTCTAATGAGTCTAGGGGTACTATTCCTTAAGCCCATGTAACTTGTTGTTTTCAACTCACATGTGGCAATGCCCACATTTAAAGCATCCATTGGGCCTATTGTCGGACCTTCCCCCTCCTATTGGTTGTTGTATAAAATCACTATGTACCAGTCGGTCACGCAAATTAGTAGCTCACCGGGCCATAAGGAGTGGTCTGAGGCCTATACATCTAGCTAAAGCGGGATCCAGTTGCAAAATGTGCCAATGAGATTGTAAGATATTACAAAACTGGCTGACACTGCTGATCCCCTTTGGATTTTGGTTTTTAGTGTTCACCTTCAATAAGTCCTCCCATTGTGAATCCAAAGCCTTTTTACAACAGGTCCGCAACAACCTATGGGGGTACCCCCTATTCCTAAATATGTCTTTTTTATGTGGTCTATTTTTTATACCTTTATTATATACTTAGCCTGGCCTTGGTTGGAAGCATACGTGTTAGCGATCATGTAAATTTGTCCATAGTTTCTTAATATTACAATTATTGTCCTTGCTTGTTCTTCCATATACTGAGAAATAATTTCATATTGACAATTCTTATTGAGAAGAATGGCTACCCATTGGGCTTTTTTTGAACAAAACAGGTTATATCATATATACGAATTACCTAAATCCTTTATAAGGTTCTTTGTGTTAAGTGTGTTTCTTGCAGTCTATTTTTAGCCTATATAGTTCGTTTACAATATCTCTTCTTTTATGGGTGCATTTGCTGCTCTTGCATTTAATGTACAAAATGTTATTGGTCTATTTTCCATATTTGATTTGTAGATGTGTCCTGGTTAATCGTTTGGGAGAATTTGTTTCCCTTCTCTCTTTTGCATGTTTCATAGGTCCAATAAAGATTATTTCTATTTTCTTCTATTCGTGGTATATATCCCTCCATACCCTTGTTCCCCCTTACACTTGACTCGACCAACCAGGGGAATTTTCTTTCCCTAGATTTTCTTCGACTCCCTACCGAACTTATTTTAGCCTGAGCCTAAACAGTCACCCGATACTGCTCTGTATCTGTATTATAATGTTTTTTTTCATTTGTTTTTTCTTTTTTTCCCTTTTCCTTTAAGCCTTTTTATGTATGTAAAAGTTTTAGATTTTTATCTCCTCCCAAGCTAGTTTATTTTCTCGCCCATCTACCAATAGTTTTTCCTGGTAGGTTGGCCTCTTCTTCTCTTATTAACTGTTGGTGAGAGTCTTAAAGGCCTCTTTTTATGAATGATTTCAGTTCGGACATCCTTGCCTCTTTCCATTGAAGATCTCGAGGGATCCCGAGGTCAGCCCATTCACTCATACCGATGCTGTTGGGAACCTGTAGAGGCTCTCTATCCACTTCAACATATTCGGGCCTAGCTCTATGGGTCGAAGAACATAAACTAGACAACTCGCCACAGGGAGGCCTCCACAGAGCCCCCAATGCTCAAGTAAAAATCTGCACTACTCTGAATTAATTAAACATATGATCTTTTATTAGTACATATACAAAACAACTTTATAAAAACACCTTTAAAAACATGTAAACACACGACATGACACTAGAGGGCGCTGGTGGCTGAAAAGATAATGATCACATCTCCCTATGTGTCCCTATGTTTATCCTATCTATCCTATCTATTCCAAAAACGTGCAACTGAGTAAAGATACAATTATAAAGTGCTAGAATACTTAAAAGGTCATCAAAGTACATATGTGCAAATTTTACAGCATGATAATAGTGAAAAGCAGCATAATGTAATTCATAAGAAGGACACAGCGGAGTAGCAAAAGGTGAAACAGGCCAGCTGCACCCCTCCCCCGTCCTACGCGTTACATGACAACACCGTCACTTCCTCAGGGCCAGTTAATGTCCAGGATCCCTCCCAAACATCCCCCAACCTTTATACCACCACCCCCCAAGCTGAACACCCAGTACATTCACCACAGGTGTGATGAACGCCAGACGCACTCTGGCCGAAAGTGTGTCAGCGTCATCACCCCATTTGCATTCCACGGGGCACTTCCGGTTCCCTTTTTTTATTTGATTATGGCTTATACCATTGTGCCTGTTTGGTTATATGCATGATCTTATTGGATTGTGGCTTTCTTGCGTAATTGTGCCCAGTCCCTATTATGAATTGCCAATGAATGGGCAAGGCATTATACTATCATTCTTGATCGTTATCCCTCTTTTGGGCCTTGTGTGTCAGCTTGTTAACAATGGCTAATGATGATCTATAGTAATGTTTCTTTGAAAAAAAGGAAAAGGGATATGTGGTCCCTCTTGTTATTTTGTTTTTTTATTTGAGCATAGCTAATATCATTGGGCCTGTTTGGTTATACTCGTGATCCTATTGGATCATGCCTTTCCTGCGTAATTGTGCCCAGTCCCTATTACGAATTGCTGATAAATGGGCTAATATGGGTGGGTGGGTGGGTATCTCTCTTGGGGTTTTCGATTATTGAATGTATACTTCCATTAATAGGTTATCTTATATAATCATGTTACATTATTGTTCTCTCATTGTTTTGTGTTGTTCTGTGCATTATGATCCCTATCGTTAATACTGCGCATTGCCCTCACGCCCTCCCTCTCCCTCTTCCGGAATATACTTAGCCCTCCTTTACGCTCCAGCTGTCATGCGTGTAGCGGCAGTGTGGCAAAGTTCCCCTGTCTGCAGGGGAGCGCATCCACACGGCCAGCTCCGTGGCACTTCCGGTTTTGCGAACCGGAAGTGCCCCGCGGAATGCAAATGGGGTGATGACGCTGGCGCACTTCCGGCCAGAGTGCATCTGGCGTTCATCACACCTGTGGTAAATGTGCGTTCAGCTTGGAGGGTGGTGGTATAAAGGTTGGGGGATGTTTGGGTGGGATCCTGGACATTAACTGGCCCTGAGGAAGTGGCAGTGACGTCACGTAACGCTTAGGACGGGGGAGGGGTGCTGCTGCCCTGTTTCACATGCAAGATCTTCTTTGTGCATGTTATTGTCCCCTTTTGCTACTCCGCTGTGACCTTCTTATGAATTACATTATGCTGCTATTCACTATTATTATGCTGTAAAATTTGCACATATGTACTATGTATTCTAGCACTTTATAATTGTATCTTAACTCAATTGCACTTTGCACTTTTTTGGAATAGATAGGACTCAGTTGGATATACATAGGGTCACATAGCGAGATGTGATCATTGTTATCTTTTCAGCCACCAGCACCCTCTAGTGTCATGTGGTGTGTTTACATGTTTTTTTAAAGGTGATTTTATCAAGTTGTTTTTTAATTCAGATTAGTTCAGATTTTTACTTGAGCATTGGGGGCTCTGTGGAGAGTCGTCTAGTGTGTTGGCTCAAGGTTGCACACTCTTGTTTTGTGATTTAAGTTGGTGCGGACACTTCTCATTAACTCATTCCTTTCCACTCTCCTGGTTTTTCAGGAGTTAGGCCTGCACAACATTATGGCTTTAAATTTTGAGTCAAGAGAGAACCACTGGAATGCCAAGTTACAATCCTTGAGACAGGATGTGGACGGGGACAGACAGATGGATAGGGCTCCTGGGTTACATATTTACATAGTTAATACGGTTGAAAAAAGACATATGTCCATCAAGTTCAACCAAGGGTGCTGGGGTCGGGGAAGTTATTTTTTAATTTTATAGGGGAAGCTATTTATTTTATTTTTTGCTTTAATTTTTTATTTTTTTACTGATAACCGCTAATAGTAACTGTTAATGTTATTTTCTTCTAAATAAGCATCTAATCCTTTTTTGAAGCTGTCAGCGGTTGATGCTGTAACAAGCTTCTGTGGGAGGCTATTCCATAGATTTATAGTTCTTATGGTAAAAAATGATTGTCGCCTCCGGAAACTAAATTTCTTTTTTTCCAATCGAAGGCAGTGCCCCCTTGTCCTTAGGGAGGATTTTACATGAAACAGTGTTCCCCCTTATTTTTTGTATGGTCCATTTATATATTTATACAAGTTAATCATGTCCCCCCTCAATCGCCACCTCTCAAGACTAAAAAGATTTAATTCTCGTAATCTTTCCTCATAACTAAGATCTTTCATTCCCTTTATTAGTTTGGTGGCTCTCCTCTGCACCCTTTCCATAGTCAGAGCGTCCTTTCTATGAATGGGTGCCCAGAACTGGACGGCATATTCCAGGTGAGGGTGCAACAGTGCCTTGTAAAGAGGCAAAATTACATCTCTATCCCGTGATTCCATGCCTCTTTTAATGCATGATAGTATCTTGGTGGCCTTGGAAGCAGCTGCTTGGCATTGCATGCTGTTATTTAGTCTGTGATCTACCAGTACCCCCAGATCCTTCTCATCAAGTGACTCTCCCAGTTTTACTCCCCCGAGGACATATGTGGCCTTCAGTGTCACGGGAACCACCTCCTCGCACTCACCTGTCCTCCGGTCCCACGTCGGCTGCTCTCGCTCGACCAGAGCGCGGGTTGGGCGGCGTCTGCAGCAGGCGGCGGTCCGGCGTCTGTTGTCCCCGGCCGCCGCTCGGCTATTTCCGCCGCGAGCAGCCGCTCGGCTCTGTCCGTCGCGAGCGGCTGCTCGGGCGGCATCCTCTTCGGCGGCGTCGGGAGCGGCCGCGCCACTGCCATCTCGGCGCGCTCCCGGCGCGCAGCATCGTGCACGCGCGCGCGACTATCTTCTATTTATGCTCTCCGGCGGCGCTATGCACAGCGCGGCCGCCGGAGGTAATCAGTTCTGGGCCAATGAGCCCAAGATTATTATTTGAATGGGGCAATTACCTTAGGCTTCCTGTCTGCACCAATCACGTCCCTTTCCTTGTTCCATCATTCCTATAAAGGTGTTCCCTCTGCAGTTGATCCTTGCCCGTGATAGCGTGCTGCTGGGTGTGATTGTGATCTCTGTTTTCCCTGTGAATCTTGCCGTGTATGACCATCCCTGATTGCCGCCTGGACCGACCTTGCCTGTTTTTTGACCACGATTCCTGCCTGCTCCTCTGTACCGCGTATCTCTGACCTCCCGTTGTGACCTTGGCTAGCCCTGACTATTCTTTCATCTTAACCCTCCTGTACCGTGCTTCCTTGGATTGACCACCCGTGTATGACCTCTGCCCGTTTGTCTCTACCCAGTCTTGTTCCTGGTTCGTTTGCCTTCCCCTGCATAAGTCAGCATCCTTTGTGCTAACAAGTCCTGGGGGCAACCGTGTCCGGTGAGGAGAGTCCAGCGTCCCGGCAAACGGGGGCTTGGCTATAGGCGAAGAAAGCAGCGGAGATTGGGGGTTGCTGACTTATTGGAAGGTGGGCGTCCCACGGGACCTGACATTATCACGGGCCCTAAAACTATCCTAGATGGAAGAATTATTGCAGCAGGTACAAGCTATGGCCACCGCCATCAACCAGCTGGCCCAGCGAGTGGCTACTCAGGAAAGTCGCCAAATTCCTGCGCCAGTGGACCTTGGCCCAGCCGTTGAGCCCAAAATTCCTCTTCCTGAGAAATTCTTCGGGGATCGGTCGAAGTTTTCTAACTTTAAGAACTCTTGCGAGCTTTACTTCCGTCTTCGACCCCACGCAACTGGATCAGAGTCTCAACTTGTTGGCCTTGTCATATCACTTCTCCAGGGTGATCCTCAGACCTGGGCATTTGGACTAGCTCCTACTGATGAAGCCCTGCAATCGGTCACCGCCTTCTTTTCTGCTATGGAACTCTTATATGCTGACCCTGATCGGGCTTCAACAGCTGATTCTAAGCTACGGAATCTAAAACAGGCAAAACGCTCTGCAGAGGAGTATAGCACAGAATTCCGGCGATGGGCCGTTGATTCCAAGTGGAATGACCCAGCTTTGTGTAGCCAATTTAGAATTGGACTCTCTGAAAATATAAAAGACATCCTAGTTAATTATCCACTACCCAAGAGCCTGGATGAGTATATGCAGCTGGCCATTAGAGTGGATCGACGTCTCAGGGAAAGACGCCAGGAAAAAGGCAAGGACCAACCTTGGGGACCCTCACGCCAAGAGTCAAGCCTTAGGGGTGCAGTCGCTTCCTCTTCTCCTTCGTCGCCTGAAGAACCTATGCAGCTTGGAGTGACCCATCTCTCCCAGGCAGAGAAGGTTCGGCGTAGAACCCAAGGCCTCTGCCTTTATTGCGGAAATCCTGGTCACTTCGCCAAGAGCTGCCCAAACAAAGCTCCGGTGGCGGGAAACTACAGCGTCTAGATCCTGCTGAGGGACTTCATCTAGGCGGTCAGGTATCATTCCCTCTTGTTAATCGAGTACTTCTACCCGTTATGCTCTCTTGGGGTCCTTCCAGGACCATTGCCTCCGCCTTCATTGACAGTGGAGCGGCTGGCAATTTCCTGGATAGATCACTTGCCACCACACTTGGGATACCTTTAATTCCATTAGAAAATTCCCTTCGGGTCCTGGCGGTCAATAATAAGCCCATTGAGGGAGGGTTGGTCTCCTACAAGACTCCCTTGGTAAATTTAATTTAAGAATTTCTTGTTATTGAAAGTCCCGTTTCCCCTATTGTGTTGGGATTTCCTTGGTTAAAGGCCCATAACCCAGTGATAGATTGGAGGTCTGGGGACCTTGTAAAATGGAGTCCTTCCTGTCATGATCATTGCTTCTCCATATCCCTTAGATCCTCACCTATCATCCTTGATGTTTTACCACCAGCCTACGCGGATTGGGCAGATGTGTTCTCAGAAAAGTCCGCTGATATTCTTCCCCCTCATAGGGCCTACGACTGTCCTATCGATTTACTCCCAGGGACTATGCCCCCTAGAGGGAAGATATATAATCTCACACGGTCAGAAGAACAGGCTATGAAAGATTATATTACAGAGAACCTCCAGAAGGGATTTATCCGTCCATCTACCTCACCTGCTGGTGCAGGGTTCTTCTTCGTCGAGAAGAAGGACGGCGGGTTACGCCACTGTATAGACTATCGAGGGTTAAACAAGGTTACGGTGAAGAATAGGTATCCGCTACCTTTAATCAATGACCTTTTTAACCAGGTTACAGGAGCTCAGGTCTTCTCCAAATTAGATCTTCGAGGGGCATATAACCTAATTCGCATACGCCAGGGGGATGAATGGAAGACATCCTTCAATGTAAAAGATGGGCACTATGAATATTTGGTGATGCCTTTCGGTTTATGTAATGCTCCTGCAGTGTTTCAAGATTTTGTTAACGACATATTTCGTGATTTTCTAGGTCGGTTTCTGGTGGTCTATTTGGATGACATACTGATTTTTTCCCGTTCCCTGTTGGAGCACCGTCAGCATGTCAAAGCGGTGTTACAGAGGTTACGGGAGAATCGTCTGTATGCTAAGATCTCCAAATGTGTATTTGAAGTGTCTGAAATTCCGTTCCTAGGATATATAATCTCCAAGCGTAGGTTGGTTATGGATCCCTCCAAGGTTTCCGCTATAATGGAATGGGAGCAACCTAGAACCCTTAAGGCGCTTCAGAGATTTTTAGGATTTGCAAATTTTTACAGACAATTTATAAGGGGATTCTCGTCCATTGTGAGTCCTTTAACTGATCTTACTCGAAAGGGCGCTTTTGTTGAGGAGTGGCCTCCCTCAGCAAAAAACGCCTTTCAATTATTGAAAAAAACCTTTACCTCTGCTTCAGTTTTGATACATCCCGATACTAAGCATCCATTCCTGTTGGAGGTTGATGCCTCAGAACTGGGGGTAGGAGCGGTTCTCTCCCAGTATTCAGGCAGTCCTGAGAGACTGCATCCTTGTGCGTTCTTCTCCCGTAAATTTTCATCCGCCGAACGCAATTACGATGTTGGGAATAGGGAACTATTGGGTATTAAACTGGCCTTTGAAGAATGGCGTCACTGGCTAGAAGGCTCCCTACACCCCATCACTGTATATACTGATCACAAAAATCTAGAATATTTAGAGTCCGCTAAAAGGCTCAACTCCCGTCAGGCTCGCTGGGCACTCTTCTTCTCTCGATTCAATTTCATTATTACCTATAAACCCGGGAAGAAGAATACCAAAGCAGATGCCCTATCTCGGAACTTCGGTGATTGTAAGGACCAGGTTGGTCCTGCTAAATCGATTCTGCCTTTAGGTTGTGTTGTGGCCGCTCTTCTCCCTGACTTGTCTAGCTCGTTGATGCCATTCCAGGTTGATTCTCCTCCTGGCAAACCCTCCGAATGTTTATTTGTTCCACCTCACTTACGTCTTGGCGTTTTACAGGAACTTCATGATGCCAAGTCCGCCGGTCACTTAGGTATTCGGAAGACCTTGGCCATCGCCAAACGCCATGTCTGGTGGCCCACCATCAGACGTGATACTTCCGCCTTTGTCGAAGCGTGTCCTGTATGTGCCCGGAGTAAAACTACCCATGGGTCCCCAGCGGGATTATTAGTTCCTTTAGAAATCCCCAGCGAGCCATGGTCTCACATATCCATGGATTTTGTTGTGGATCTACCTCCGTCGCAGGGTAATACTGTAATTTGGGTAGTAGTGGACCGCTTTAGTAAAATGGCACACTTTATTCCACTGATAAAACTTCCATCGGCGCCAGACTTAGTACAACTATTCATTAAACATGTTTTTCGCTTCCATGGTCTACCGCAGAATATTGTTTCAGATCGGGGAGTCCAGTTTGTGTCCCGTTTCTGGAAAGCTTTCTGTAATCGCTTAGGTATTAAAGTTTCTCTCTCCACAGCCTATCACCCCCAGTCTAACGGACAGACCGAACGGGTGAATCAGAGTTTAGAACAATATTTACGCTGTTTCGTGTCCGACCGCCAAGAACAATGGGCGGAATTTATCGAATTTGCGGAATTCGCCTTTAACAATGCGCCTAGCGAATCAACTAAGTTTTCACCATTTTTCTGTAACTATGGTAGAAATCCTAAGGCATCCTCCTTTTCTGGTCCTTCCTCCAACTTGCCGGCCTTGGAGGAATGGCAACGGGAGAGAACTAAGGTGTGGTCTGAGATACAGACGAACTTAAAGAAAGCCTCCAGAACTTATAAAGTTTTTGCGGACCGACATAGGTCGCGAGAACCACCATTTCAGGTGGGAGATTGGGTCTGGGTATCTACAAGAAATATTGCCCTTAGACAACCCTCGTCTAAGCTAGGCCCTAAGTACATCGGTCCTTTTCCTATTGTTAACAAACTGAGCAATGTTACCTTTAAGGTCAAGTTACCTTTATCCATGAAAATTCCGTCGACCTTTCATGTTTCTTTGTTAAAATCTGCCAAAAAAATTCAGGTGTCATCTCCTCCCCCGGTCATAGTGGGAGATGAGCCTGAATATGAAATTAATAGAATACTCGACGCTCGGGTACTTCAAAACTCATTACAGTATTTAATAGATTGGAAGGGTTTTGAGTAACGGCCAAGGATGTCCATGCCAAAACCCTAATTAATAGATTCCATCGTGAGAATCCGGATAAGCCAGGTAAGGGTCCAGAGGCCCCTCATGAAGGGGGGGGGTAGTGTCACGGGAACCACCTCCTCGCACTCACCTGTCCTCCGGTCCCACGTCGGCTGCTCTCGCTCGACCAGAGCGCGGGCTGGGCGGCGTCTGCAGCAGGCGGCGGTCCGGCGTCTGTTGTCCGCGGCCGCCGCTCGGCTATTTCCGCCGCGAGCAGCCGCTCGGCTCTGTCCGTCGCGAGCGGCTGCTCGGGCGGCCTCCTCTTCGGCGGCGGCGGGAGCGGCCGCGCCACTGCCATCTCGGCGCGCTCCCGGCGCGCAGCATCGTGCACGCGCGCGCGCGACTATCTTCTATTTATGCTCTCCGGCGGCGCTATGCACAGCGCGGCCGCCGGAGGTAATCAGTTCTGGGCCAATGAGCCCAAGATTATTATTTGAATGGGGCAATCACCTTAGGCTTCCTGTCTGCACCAATCACGTCCCTTTCCTTGTTCCATCATTCCTATAAAGGTGTTCCCTCTGCAGTTGATCCTTGCCCGTGATAGCGTGCTGCTGGGTGTGATTGTGTCTCTGTTTTCCCTGTGAATCTTGCCATGTATGACCATCCCTGATTGCCGCCTGGACCGACCTTGCCTGTTTTTTGACCACGATTCCTGCCTGCTCCTCTGTACCGCGTATCTCTGACCTCCCGTTGTGACCTTGGCTAGCCCTGACTATTCTTTCATCTTAACCCTCCTGTACCGTGCTTCCTTGGATTGACCACCCGTGTATGACCTCTGCCCGTTTGTCTCTACCCAGTCTTGTTCCTGGTTCGTTTGCCTTCCCCTGCATAAGTCAGCATCCTTTGTGCTAACAAGTCCTGGGGGCAACCGTGTCCGGTGAGGCGAGTCCAGCATCCCGGCAAACGGGGGCTTGGCTATAGGCGAAGAAAGCAGCGGAGATTGGGGGTTGCTGACTTATTGGAAGGTGGGCGTCCCACGGGACCTGACATTCAGGTTATTAGACCCCAAGTGCATGACTTTGCATTTTTCCACATTGAAATTCATTTGCCAAGTGGATGCCCAGACACTCAATGTGTCCAAGTCAGCCTGAAGCTTGTGCACATCTTCAATAGACTGAACTGTGCTACATATCTTTGTGTCATCTGCAAAAATAGAGACAGTGCCTTTAATTCTATCTTCTATGTCGTTTATAAACAAGCTAAATAATAGTGGGCCCAGCACTGAACCCTGGGGTACGCCACTTACAACCGGTAACCATTTAGAGTAGGTATCGTTAACCACAACTCTCTGCACACGATCCTTCAGCCAGTTTTCAATCCAGTTACAAACTGTATTTTCGAATCCTGAAGATCTCAATTTCCCCAATAAGCGTCTATGGGGGACAGTGTCAAATGCTTTTGCAAAATCCAGAAAAACTATATCCACAGCCGCCCCTCTGTCCCGGCTTCTATTCACCTCCTCATAGAAGCCAATCAGGTTAGTCTGGCAGCTTCTGTCCTTAGTAAAATCGTGTTGGTTGTCACTTATAATATTATGGATAGTTACTAGGGATGAGCGAATCGATCCGGATGAACCCGAATTCGATCCGAATTTCATGAAAAATTCGATTCGGATCGAATCCGAATTTCCCCGCGATTCGATCGCTCGAAGTTTTCCTTTAACACCCATTCATTTACATTACAGGCATTCTAAGATGGCGGACGGGACATGTCCAGACATGTAAGCTGGGGCAGTGTATGCTGGGAAAGTCACATGCAGCCTATCAGCAGCCAGCAAGCCCGGTGACGTCACAGCGCTATTTAACCCTTTTGTTGCCAAGCACGTAACACCTACGTGCTGGCTTGGCTGGGCCTTAAGTGCCAAGCCCGTAGGTGTTACGTGCTTGAGTTTCCCCGCTGCTGGTTTAAAAAATAAAAATAAAAAATACTCACCTGACCCCTTGTTGGATCCGGCCTGGTCTCCTCTTTAATTTGGTACCATCCGATCCCTCATGGGGGGGTCGGATGGCTCCAGGAGAGCCCCCGAAATAGGCCGCCCCCCCCGCTTTGGCAGCAGAAGCTGCTAACTGTAAAAAAAAAAAAAAAATGACATTCACTTACCTGTGTGTGCGCTGGCTCCCGCTGTCCCTCCTCTTCACCTGGGGGGCCTCCGATCCCCCCCAGGACTTACCGATCTTTAGGAGAGAGCCCGAGAGGCTCTCTCCCCTTTCATCCTCGATGGCGGCCGCCATCTTGCCGCTAAGCCCCGCCCCCTTCGATCACCGGCTTCAGCCTTGTCAGCTTCTCAGATGCCGGTGATCGGTGCCCTGGAAGGAGGTGACAGGAGATCCTCTGATCTCCTGCCTCCTCCTTCTCTGGATGCCGATCACCGGCATCTGTCAGCAGAGCGGCGAGGGACAAGAGCTTGCAATCGGAGGTAAGTACAGTAAAAAAATTTTTTTTTTTTTTTTAATAAAATACTTTTTTATTAACGTGTGGTGTTTTTTTTCAACATTTAACCCCTTGTGAACTGGTAAGGGGTCCATGAGACCCCTTATACCAGTTCACAAGGCTGGGGGGGTGGCAAGTCACTTGCCCTAGCGGGTGACTTGCCATTAACCCCCGGCACCCCCATTACCTGCCTCCCCAAAGCCCAGGGGGGGGGCAGAAGAGCCCGGGCCCACATAGGCTATGTGGGCTCGTAGGCTGCAGGGTGGGGGGGCCACAAAAGCTGGCCCCCCACTCTGTGCCTACAAGCCCCCATAGCTGGTCCCGGGCTGGTTACTTTGGGTAAGGGGGACCCCACGTCATTTTTTGGGGGGATTTTTAAGGGTTTTTAACCCTTAAAAATCCAAAAAAAAATGGGGTCTGCCTCCCTGGGAGGGGGGACCCTATGTCATTTCTTTTTTAATTAACCCTCTCCTGGGCAGGAAATGGTATGGTGTCTACCTATACATATGTGGTATCGCTGTAACCGGGAGAAATTGGGATTTCACACGCAATAAAATTTTATTGACAAACTTACATTTTTTTATTACAAAAAAAACTACAAATTGTAAAAAAATATTTTTTTTTAATTTTTTTTCACATATTTCACCCAAAAATATTGAGAATACACCTAAAAAATACAAACAAGACATTTCATGTTAAAGCCCAGACTCTGCTGAAAAAAACAATATATCATTTTCCAGGGAAATCCCTGGAAATCCTTTCAAAAATGACAGTTGAACATGTGTAGCGCAAAATAGTGAAACATCGTCTGGCAACAGGGAGTGGGAAATGCTGCAGGTAGGCTGGCACTTAAAGGGTTAAGGCGGCGGACATCTTGCTTTTCCTCATTTCTCTATTGCATTCGTGAGAGACAGGATGCTGCTGTAGTGAGGGAGAGGCAGTTAGACAGACAGGGACAGACAGAAGACAGGCAGGAGAAAGGCAGGAAGTCAGCGAGAAGAAGGGAAAGTTAGGAAAAATCGGAGGCAGTCACAGGGAGATTTTTTTTTTTTTTCATCCAGCCTGAGTGTTACTGGCTGGCTGACTGGCTTTGTTAGCGTTTTCAGGCTGCTTATACATTTACTGTGCATATATACAGAACTGATCTCAAGTCTGCTGTGAGGCATCCCATTCTGTGACTACACCAGCCTCTATTTAATACTATAACCATTTTCACTTATTCTAATAGAAATTTGGCCTGATAAAGACACTTTTGCTGTGCATAGTAGTACTGCTGCCAGGTGCACTGCTGACTGTTGGGGCATCCCATTCTGTGACTACACAAGCCTCTATTTAATACCATAACCATTTGCACTTATTCTAATAGAAATTTGGCCTGATAAAGACACTTTTGCTGTGCATAGTAGTACTGCTGCCAGGTACACTGCTGACTGTTGGGGCATCCCATTCTGTGACTACACCAGCCTCTATTTAATACCATAACCATTTGCACTTATTCTAATAGAAATTTGGCCTGATAAAGACACTTTTGCTGTGCATAGTAGTACTGCTGCCAGGTGCACTGCTGACTGTTGGGGCATCCCATTCTGTGACTACACAAGCCTCTATTTAATACCATAACCATTTGCACTTATTCTACTAGAAATTTGGCCTGATAAAGACACTTTTGCTGTGCATAGTAGTACTGCTGCCAGGTGCTCTGCTGTTGGGGCATCCCATTCTGTAACATACCATACCCCTCTTTATTTACACTAAGCAGCTCTCTTATTTACACTAAGCAGGCCTGTTGGAGGCTGAGTGTTACTGCTCACTTTTGGTGTGCATTATATTGTGTTTCATATAGACCCACCGCTGCCTGGGGGTTCTTAAAATATCACCTACTACCACGCCAGTTAGACTATGTCAGGCAGACAAGTGCCTGGAAGTGAAAAGAGGAGTGGCAGAGGCCAAGATTCCGCAGGCAGAGCTCGCAGCAGACTGAGGGCCAGTAGCAGCAGGAGTCACGCTGAGAGACCTAATCTGCCAGTATCTGCTAGCGGTCAGGTCTCCACCAGTAACGCATCTGCCGTGGTAGATTGGTTGACGCTCATCAACAACATCATCACAACTTACGTCTGAGACTCCCAGTCTAGGGTCGGTAGGTTCCTCTGACACAACCCTGAGTTGGCATGCCGCGAGAGCAATCCCTGTCCTCCCATTGCCTCTGTCCTACGCCGTTCCCTCCCCCAGCGACGTATCCTATGCTTTGGGTTCAGCTCCACTCTTCAGTGAGGAGGACGATCAGATAGAGGACAGTCAGCAGCTACTGCCCAGCCAAGAAATGGAGGTGGCTTCTTTAGCTAGGCAGACAAATAGTGATGTGGACAGTGTCATGGGTGCTGCGAGCGTTCCAGCTCCTGCGCCAGACACTGTTGACGAATCCACGAACATCAGTGACGTACAGCCACAACTCGGTGATAATGATGATGACGATGAAGCCGATCGCACTTGGGAGCCGGGTGATGAAGGGGCTTCATCGTCATCATCAGGAGAAGAGGGGCGCAGGTTGCCCCGGAGTCAGCAGCTGAGGCAGCAAGGTGTTAGCAGCGTGGTTGGCAGGCAGCATGGGGGCACAATTGTAAAGCCTGGAGCCAAACGGGGCCGGGGTAGAGCACCTGCTGCATGGCAGGCTACCTTATCGGGAGGTAGTGGGGCAGGGGTTCCTGGAGTTGGCAACAGCAGCAGTGAATCAGTGAGGCCAGGGGGTGGGAAAAGTAGCTACTCGGCAGTGTGGCAGTTTTTCCTGAAGCATCCGCAGGAGGGTAACATGGCCACATGCAAGATATGTAGGCAGAAGGTGAAGCATGGCCAGGGTCCAAATGTTGGCACCACGGCCCTGCGTCAACATATGCAGCGTCACCATAAAGCGGCCTGGGAGAACCTAGGCTCCGGAGAGGTGGGCCAGACTGCTTCCTCACCGAGTGGCACGCCGCTCCCAATTTCTGCCAGCCAAGGCTCCAGCACCTCAGCCGAAGGCAGCTGTGCATCATACCCATCCTCTGTCCCTCCTCCTCCAAGTCATGCATCCCGCCAGCAATCCATCAGCGAAGCCATGTCCAAGAGACAGCAGTATGCGCCCACTCATCCTACGGCGCAGAAGCTGAATGTGCTCCTATCCAAGTTGCTGGTGCTGCAGTCGCTCCCTTTTCAGGTGATGGACTCTGCACCTTTCAGAGAACTGATGGCTTGTGCCGAGGTGGAGAGTCCCAAGCCGTCATTTCTTTGCCAAGAAGGCAGTACCAGCGCTGCACACTTTTGTTGAACAGAAGGTGGGCCAGTCCTTGAGCCTGTCGGTGTGTAGCAAAGTGCATGGCAGCGCCGTCTGGAGCTGTAACTACGGTCAGGGACAGTACATGTCGTTTACGGCCCACTGGGTGAATGTGGTCCCTTTGCAGCAGCAGCAACTTGGACAGGTCACGCCGCTTCGGCCTCCGCGCTCCCTGCCCGTTGGGCCTGTGACACCGTGCGACTCGGCCTCCTCATCCTCCGCCATCTCCTCACCCTCCACTGTAGGCTCAAGTTTCAGTGCCCCTCCAGTCTACCATGTGTGCAGGGCACGGAGGTGTCACGCAGTGCTTCACATGGTTTGTCTTGGCGAACGGAGTCACACAGGGGAGGAACTGCTTAAATTTATTGATCAGGAAATCCAAACATGGCTTACTCCAAGAAAACGTAAAATGGGAATCATGGTTACCGACAATGGGAAGAACATTTTGTCTGCGCTGCGCCAAGGAAGCCTTAACCCATGCCCCCTGCATGGCTCACGTCTTCCATCTGGTTGTCAAGCGGTTTCTGAAGTGTTCCCCCCATCTGCAAGACATCCTAACAACTTCAAGGAAACTTTGCATGCACTTCAGCCACTCATACACCGCCAAACACACCCTTCTTGAGCTACAGCGTCAGAATGGTATCCCCCAACATAGTCTGATTTGTGATGTTTCCACCTGTTGGAATTCCACCCTTCACATGTTGGACCGATTATATGAACAGAGAAAAGCCATCACGGATTTCCTGATGATCCAAGCAGATAGGGGGACTCCCCTGTGTAACTTCAATGTCAACCAGTGGCAGCTCATACGTGACACCTGCCGTTTGCTCAGGCCCTTTGAGGAAGCCACTTTATTTGTCAGTCGGCAGGATTACGGGATGAACGACGTGATTCCACTGCTTCATGTACTACAGCACATGTTGGAAACCATGGCTGGTCAGGGCACTGGAGACATGGCGTTTACATCTTACGGCCACATGAACCCCGTTGGAGCTGAACTGGAGGAGGAGGAGGAAGAGGAGGAGGAGTTGCCCAGCGAAACACAGTTTAGGCTTGGCGAAATGGCTGGTTTATCTAGTCAGCGGACCGGAGAGGAGGAGCAGGAGCAGGCAGAGGAGCTAGAGGTTTTTGAGGAAGGCGAGACAGAGGACCCGGGCACACCATGGCAGTATGCAGTGGAGATGGAGACAGGTAGTCCATCCGAGTCACTTGCGCAAATGGCAGGAAGCATGCTCACGTGCTTGCGTAGTGACCCCAGAATTGTTTCCATCTTTCGGCGGGATGACTTCTGGCTGTCCACCTTATTGGACCCTCGCTTCCGGCACAAAATGGGGGCATTTTTTAAACCCACCGAGAGGGAGGACAAACTGAACTACTACAAAGACATTCTACGTAGGCAGTTGGCCGATGCCTATCTGCGCCATGGTCCATACTCTCGCAGGTCTGACTCGAGGGGACCTCTGCGCTCACCTTCCACTGCCATGGCCGCTGGGGGGGTTGGCAGGAGCAGCAGCAGCAGCTCCATCAGCAGCAGCCTCAGTCTTCAGTCGCTAATGAGTAGCTTTCTACACCCGCATAGTGAGGCTACTCATGAGCAGCAGGAAGACCTGGAGCAGGACCTGAACCAGCAGGTCATGTCATACTTTGACATGACCATGCCAACACACCTTGAGGATCCGCTGGACTTCTGGGCAGCCAAACTTGATTTGTGGCCGCAACTAGCAGAGTTTGCCCTGGAAAAGCTGTCCTGCCCGGAAAGTAGCGTGCCATCTGAGCGGGTGTTTAGTGTGGCGGGGGCCATAGTTACGGCGAGGAGAACTCGTCTGTCAACTAAAAATGTGGAGAGACTCACCTTTGTCAAAATGAATCAGGGATGGATCAGCCAGGATTTCCACCCACCAATGCCTGATGCATGCGACTAGATTCAGCATGGTGCCACGTTTTACACTTTCCAAATGGTGCAAAACATATTTATGTCTTTAGGCCAATTTTTGGGCTCCTGCTGCTGCTGCCAACTCCAGGGTGTGATTCATCCAATTTTTGGGCTCCTGAAGCCAACCCCAGTGTCTCTTTAAAGTAATGTTTGGGCTCCTGCTGCTGCTGCCAACTCCAGGGTGTGAATCATCCAATTCTTGGGCTCCTGAAGCCAACCACAGTGTTTCTTTAAAGTAATGTTTGGGCTCCTGCTGCTGCCAACTCCAGGGTGTGATTCATCCAATTTTTGGGCTCCTGAAGCCAACTCCAGTGTCTCTTTAAAGTAATATTTGGGCTCCTGCTGCTGCCAACTCCAGGGTGTGATTCATCCAATTTTTGGGCTCCTGAAGCCAACTCCAGTGTCTCTTTAAAGTAATATTTGGGCTCCTGCTGCTGCCAACTCCAGGGTGTGATTCATCCAATTTTTGGGCTCCTGAAGCCAACCCCAGTGTCTCTTTAAAGTAATGTTTGGGCTCCTGCTGCTGCTGCCAACTCCAGGGTGTGATTCATCCAATTTTTGGGCTCCTAAAGCCAACTCCAGTGTCTCTTTAAAGTAATGTTTGGGCTCCTGCTGCTGCTGCCAACTCCAGGGTGTGATTCATCCAATTTTTGGGCTCCTGAAGCCAACCCCAGTGTCTCTTTAAAGTAATGTTTGAGCTCCTGCTGCTGCTGCTGCTGCCAACTCCAGGGTGTGATTCATCCAATTTTTGGGCTCCTGAAGCCAACCCCAGTGTCTCTTTAAAGTAATGTTTGGGCTCCTGCTGCTGCCAACTCCAGGGTGTGATTCATCCAATTTTTGGGCTCCTGAAGCCAACTCCAGTGTCTCTTTAAAGTAATGTTTGGGCTCCTGCTGCCAACTCCAGGGTGTGAATCATCCAATTTTTGGGCTCCTGAAGCCAACTCCAGTGTCTCTTTAAAGTAATATTTGGGCTCCTGCTGCTGCTGCCAACTCCAGGGTGTGATTCATCCAATTTTTGGGCTCCTGAAGCCAACTCCAGTGTCTCTTTAAAGTAATATTTGGGCTCCTGCTGCTGCTGCCAACTCCAGGGTGTGAATCATCCAATTTTTGGGCTCCTGAAGCCAACTCCAGTGTCTCTTTAAAGTAATATTTGGGCTCCTGCTGCTGCTGCTGCTGCCAACTCCAGGGTGTGATTCATCCAATTTTTGGGCTCCTGAAGCCAACTCCAGTGTCTCTTTAAATATTTGGGCTCCTGCTGCTGCCAACTCCAGGGTGTGATTCATCCAATTTTTGGGCTCCTGAAGCCAACCCCAGTGTCTCTTTAAGTAATGTTTGGGCTCCTGCTGCTGCTGCCAACTCCAGGGTGTGATTCATCCAATTTTGGGGCTCCTGAAGCCAACTCCAGTGTCTCTTTAAAGTAATATTTGGGCTCCTGCTGCTGCTGCCAACTCCAGGGTGTGATTCATCCAATTTTTGGGCTCCTGAAGCCAACTCCAGTGTCTCTTTAAAGTAATATTTGGGCTCCTGCTGCTGCTGCTGCTGCTAACTCCAGGGTGTGATTCATCCAATTGTTGGGCTCCTGAAACCAACCCCAGTGTCTCTTTAAAGTAATGTTTGGGCTCCTGCTGCTGCTGCCAACTTCAGGGTGTGAATCATCCAATTTTTGGGCTCCTGAAGCCAACCCCAGTGTCTCTTTAAAGTAATGTTTGGGCTCCTGCTGCTGCTGCCAACTCCAGGGTGTGATTCATCCAATTTTGGGCTCCTGAAGCCAACTCCAGTGTCTCTTTAAAGTAATGTTTGGGCTCCTGCTGCTGCTGCCAACTCCAGGGTGTGATTCATCCAATTTTTGGGCTCCTGAAGCCAACTCCAGTGTCTCTTTAAAGTAATGTTTGGGCTCCTGCTGCTGCTGCCAAATCCAGGGTGTGAATCATCCAATTTTTGGGCTCCTGAAGCCAACTCCAGTGTCTCTTTAAAGTAATGTTTGGGCTGCTGCTGCCAACTCCAGGGTGTGATTCATCCAATTTTTGGGCTCCTGAAGCCAACCCCAGTGTCTCTTTAAGTAATGTTTGGGCTCCTGCTGCTGCTGCCAACTCCAGGGTGTGATTCATCCAATTTTTGGGCTCCTGAAGCCAACTCCAGTGTCTCTTTAAAGTAATATTTGGGCTCCTGCTGCTGCTGCCAACTCCAGGGTGTGATTCATCCAATTTTTGGGCTCCTGAAGCCAACCCCAGTGTCTCTTTAAAGTAATGTTCGGGCTCCTGCTGCTGCTGCCAACTCCAGGGTTTGAATCATCCAATTTTTGGGCTCCTGAAGCCAACTCCAGTGTCTCTTTAAAGTAATATTTGGGCTCCTGCTGCTGCTGCTGCCAACTCCAGGGTGTGATTCATCCAATTTTTGGGCTCCTGAAGCCAACCCCAGTGTCTCTTTAAAGTAATGTTTGGGCTCCTGCTGCTGCTGCCAACTCCAGGGTTTGAATCATCCAATTTTTGGGCTCCTGAAGCCAACTCCAGTGTCTCTTTAAAGTAATGTTTGGGCTCCTGCTGCTGCTGCTGCCAACTCCAGGGTGTGAATCATCCAATTTTTGGGCTCCTGAAGCCAACTCCAGTGTCTCTTTAAAGTAATATTTGGGCTCCTGCTGCTGCTGCTGCCAACTCCAGGGTGTGATTCATCCAATTTTTGGGCTCCTGAAGCCAACCCCAGTGTCTCTTTAAAGTAATGTTTGGGCTCCTGCTGCTGCTGCCAACTCCAGGGTTTGAATCATCCAATTTTTGGGCTCCTGAAGCCAACTCCAGTGTCTCTTTAAAGTAATGTTTGGGCTCCTGCTGCTGCTGCTGCCAACTCCAGGGTGTGAATCATCCAATTTTTGGGCTCCTGAAGCCAACTCCAGTGTCTCTTTAAAGTAATATTTGGGCTCCTGCTGCTGCTGCTGCTGCCAACTCCAGGGTGTGATTCATCCAATTTTTGGGCTCCTGAAGCCAACTCCAGTGTCTCTTTAAATATTTGGGCTCCTGCTGCTGCTGCCAACTCCAGGGTGTGATTCATCCAATTTTTGGGCTCCTGAAGCCAACCCCAGTGTCTCTTTAAGTAATGTTTGGGCTCCTGCTGCTGCTGCCAACTCCAGGGTGTGATTCATCCAATTTTGGGGCTCCTGAAGCCAACTCCAGTGTCTCTTTAAAGTAATATTTGGGCTCCTGCTGCTGCTGCCAACTCCAGGGTGTGATTCATCCAATTTTTGGGCTCCTGAAGCCAACTCCAGTGTCTCTTTAAAGTAATATTTGGGCTCCTGCTGCTGCTGCTGCTAACTCCAGGGTGTGATTCATCCAATTGTTGGGCTCCTGAAGCCAACCCCAGTGTCTCTTTAAAGTAATGTTTGGGCTCCTGCTGCTGCTGCCAACTCCAGGGTGTGAATCATCCAATTTTTGGGCTCCTGAAGCCAACCCCAGTGTCTCTTTAAAGTAATGTTTGGGCTCCTGCTGCTGCTGCCAACTCCAGGGTGTGATTCATCCAATTTTGGGCTCCTGAAGCCAACTCCAGTGTCTCTTTAAAGTAATGTTTGGGCTCCTGCTGCTGCTGCCAACTCCAGGGTGTGATTCATCCAATTTTTGGGCTCCTGAAGCCAACTCCAGTGTCTCTTTAAAGTAATGTTTGGGCTCCTGCTGCTGCTGCCAAATCCAGGGTGTGAATCATCCAATTTTTGGGCTCCTGAAGCCAACTCCAGTGTCTCTTTAAAGTAATGTTTGGGCTCCTGCTGCTGCTGCCAACTCCAGGGTGTGATTCATCCAATTTTTGGGCTCCTGAAGCCAACCCCAGTGTCTCTTTAAAGTAATGTTTGGGCTCCTGCTGCTGCTTGCAACTCCAGGGTGTGATTCATCCAATTTTTGGGCTCCTGCTGCTGCCAACTCCAGTGTCTTTTTAAAGCAATGTTTGGGCTCCTGCCCCTCATAGTGATGCCACTTCAACTCTCTGCAATTGTGCCGCTCTGCGATTCTATTAGCGATGATCTGCATGTGATATTTATTCAAAGTATTATTTAACTAACCAAGCACGCATCCTGTGCGTGTTACAGCAAGGCAGAATGGTTTACAACCCTATTGAGGCTCTAGGAGGTTCAGAAATAGCCGTTTTTTACTAGCGATTCGTCGCGAATAAATTCGGGTCGAAACGATTTTTGTCGGAAAATTCGGCGAATCAGTCGAATCGAATTTTTCAAAAGTTCGCTCATCTCTAATAGTTACATATTCGTGTATGTTGTCCCTTAATAGTCCCTCAAGCAATTTCCCCACAATGGATGTTAAGCTAACAGGTATGTAATTGCCCGGAGAAGACCTAGAGCCCTTTTTAAAAATGGGCACCACATTTGCCTTGCGCCAGTCCCTTGGCACTATACCAGTTGCTAGTGAGTCTTTGAAGATCAACAACAGAGGTGACGAGATAACGGAACGGAGTTCTTTGAGAACTCTTGGGTGAAGTCCATCTGGTCCTCCAGTCTTATTCACATTTAATTTATTTAGTTTTTCTTGGATGATATCCACATTTAGCTTGTTAATTATTATACTTGGGCTATTGCTATCAGGGGCATCTCCTGTGTTGGCTCCTTGCTCTTCTCTTTTGTACACAGAGCTAAACAATCAATTTAACAGCTCTGCCTTATCTTCATCCCCAGTGACCATTTCCACATTATCATTAATTAGGGCACCTACCTGTTCTGATTTAGTTTTCTTCAAATTAATATATTAAAAAAAAACGTTTAGGGTTTGTTTTGCTTTCTTTGGCCACATCTCTTTCATTTTGTGCTTTTGCCAACCTTATTTCTTTATTACACATTTTATTTACTAGTTTATACTGTTCAAGTGTTACAGCTGAGAGTTCAGCCTTGTAATGTTTAAATGCCCTTTTTTTGTTCTTTATTGCCCTTTTAACCGCAGGTGTCAGCCATGAGGGGTTTAATTTTAGCCACTTATATTTGTTACCCGTAGGAATACATTTTGCAACGTTGCTACTCACAATTGATTTAAAGCACTCCCATTTGGCATCTGTATCCTTATTCCTAAACAGATGCTAAACAGATGCTCCCAGTCAATGTCCTTGAGTGCAGCTCTGAGCCTGGGGAAGTTGCCCTTTCTAAAATTCCCAGGCAGAAAATCTTTCTTACAGTTTATGTTAAATACAATTATATTGTGGTCACCATTACCATGATTTTCACGGACTGTTACTGTCCCCATCAGGTCATCATTATTTGAGATTACAAGATCTAGAATAGCATCACCCCTAGTAGGTGCCTCCACGAACTGATTCATATAATTATCTTGTAGCAAGCTGAGGAATGCTCTCCCCCTTGTAGTGGAAGCCGAACCGTGTCTCCAGTCGATTCCTGGATAGTTAAAGTCCCCCATCACCACCACTGTACCAGCCTGTGATGCCCGCTCTGTTTATGCAGTTGACCCTCTATTTCCTCAGGTATATTTGGGGGCCTATAGATTACACCAAACTGTATTTTAGCATTGTTTACATCGCCCCCTACTTCTACCCACAAGGATTCTACATCCTCACAATCTTCTGCTAGTATCCCCTCATTAATATATACTTTGAGTTCTTGCTTTACATAAAGACACATGCCACCCCCTTTCCATTTTGCTCTGTCTTTCCGAAAAAGAGCAAAACCTTGTAGATTGACAGTCCAGTCATGTGTGGAATCCAGCCATGTCTCAGCCACACCAACAACATCAATATTCTCTGCCAGCACCAGAGCCTCAAGCTCCCCCACTTTACTTGCCAGACTTCTGGCATTTGTGAACATACACTTTATGTTCCTATCTAGTTTGACACATTGAGGTATAGTATTAGTTCCTGCAGTAATGCATCCGTCTAACTTTTTCAGGCTGGTTTGCAACACATGGATCTCCTTATCCATCAAAGCAGTCCCCCCCCTTCTAATTCTCCACCCACCATTATGTACTGTCCCCTAAATAACCTGCCTTCACTTTTGTTTTCACTCTTGCCCTCCCCCCTCATCTCTAGTTTAAATAACTCTCCACCCCCTCTAGTATCCTCTTACCCAGCACAGCAGCCCCCCTTCCATTCAGGTGCAAATTATCTGTGGAATACAGTTTGTACCCCAATGAAAAGTCAGCCCAGTGCTCTAGGAACCCAAATCCCTCTGCCCTGCACCAGGACTTGAGCCATGCGTTTAACTCTCTAAGCTCCCTCTGTCTTTCATGTGTAGCACATGGCACTGGCAGTATTCCAGAGAATACAACCTTGGAGGTCCTTCCCTACAACTTGGTGCCTAATTCCTTAAATGTATTCTTAAGGATCCTCTATTTATTCTGTCATTGGTCCCCACATGGACCACGACAGCTGGGTCATCCCCAGTCCCTCCCAGTAATTTGTCCACCCTTTCCACCACATGCCGAACCCTGGCACCAGGGAGACAGCATTCGGTTGAGGCAGTCTTGGTGACAAATTATTAAATTATCAGTCCGCCTGTAATAGAATCCCCTATTACCATTAACTGTCTAGTCCTACCTGCAGCCCCTACCACCCGCTCACTAGCTGGGCTGTTCTCCTGGCTGTTAGGGAGAACAGTATCCGCTAGGGCTGCCATTTCTGAGACTGACACTCTTGCATCATTACCCAACTTGGCAATTTTGCTAGGGTGCGCAGACACAGGTATGGTCTTCCTTTTCTGTGCACCCTTTCTACTCCCTCTATCTACATTTACCCAGCTACTTATCTGCTCCTCCTGACCCATTTCTCCACCCTCTGTATCTACCCCATTTGCTACCTGCTCAGTGAGCAGAAAACTCTTTTCCATATTGTCAATCTTCCTCAGTCTTGCATTTTGCTCCTCCAGATCTCTAACCCGAGCTTCCAGGTTTGCAATTTGCTCACATTTACCACAGCGGTATTCACCCGGGAACTGCTGCTCCTGAAGTGTATACATATGACAAACTGTGCACTGAAGTAGACCTCCAATATTGCTAGCCATTATCCTAGTTACAATACAGCAGTAAAAACAATTTTAGTGCTCACAGTTGCAGCTACTTTGGCTTTTACCTTCTTATTTTAGCACATAGGCAATAAGAACACTTGAAGTCCCAATATAAAGTCCCTTAATGAAAAGTCCCCTCACTTACAATACAACCTCACTTGAAAATACAACCGGAACTCGCAAAAGCTCCTGAACTCGCTTTAAGCAATCTTAATTATAACAAAGCAATACTTCCCTTCACCAGTGTCAGGCTCTGTCTGGAAAACAGTTAAGGGAATTGTTCCGCCAAATCAAAAGGGAACAGATGCTGTATCCTAAGCTTTGGTGGAACATCCAAAGCTTACAGATATATAAAGAACAGGTATACCGAAAGGTATAAGGGCTTGTTCTTCACCACCGGGGAAGTACCCAGTGAAGTCCGACAGAAATGGGAAGCATCTTAACAGATGTGCTATGGGCCTCATGGAGGAGCTCATGGAACTGAAGAGTAGCATTAGCTAGGACTAAGGATACCCTTAAGAATCTGTATGATACATAGGGAGGCTTCCCAGGCTGACATTAATAAGTCGCAGGAACAACTAGATTTAGATATGGAGAAGTAGGAGGACACCATTATGAGAAATAAGAGGGACAAACTTAATAGGGACCGTTTAAACTTTCAACAAACTGGAGGGATCACAAGTAAACGGATCTATGAAAGAGTACTGTCACGGTAGGAGCTGGTGGATCCTTTGAAAAGCCTCTAAGTCACTCACTGTAAGTTATCTTTATACTATTATTTATTTGAGTAAAAGTAAAGAATTATCACTATGGGTCCATTCATTCTAATAGTGATATATTATTTGGGAGCAAGATAAGTGGCGGATCACAAAACATCATAATTCATAATAGACTTGGTGCAGTATAGTAATTGGTAACGGTGTACAGTTTGGTTACTTACATATCATGTTCCTGTAGTCACCCGAGCGTCTGAGGTTTGGTTGCAGCGGTTCTTCCCAGCTTATGTATGGGGATTTGTGCAGGTTTGTCCCCTTTGTGTGTGCCAATTATTTGAAAAATAGGATGGGAAAACAGGATTAGTGAGTGTACCTTGTGCCTCACTCTGGCCGGTTTATAGTATATAGTCTGGTATTGTTTTTTCTATGGTAAAAAAGGGGACAAATCTGCACAAATCCCCATACATATGCTGGGAAGAACCGCTGCAACCAAACCTCAGACGCTCGGGTGACTACAGGAACATGATATGTAAGTAACCAAACTGTACACCATTACCAATTACTATTCTGCACCAAGTCTATTATGAATTATGATGTTTTGTGATCTGCCACTTATCTTGCCCCCAAATAATATATCACTATTAGAATGAATGGACCCACACACTGAAGTAGCCACGGCGAAGCGCGTCTGTGTTGCAGTACCAACCCTTGCCACCAAACACTAAAACAGCCACAACTTGCTACAAACTGTGGACTTAAAGCCCAAATTGCTACAAACTGGAGGGATCACAAGTAAACGGATCTATGAAAGAGTACTAAATGTACAAAAGGACCGATTTTTCCGCTTTTTCTCAACCTTAAGACTAGAGATGAGCGAACTTTTGAAAAATTCGATTCGACTGATTCGCCTTATTTTCCGACAAAAATCGGTTCGACGCGAATTTATTCGCGACAAATCGCTATTAAAAACGGCTATTTCTGAGCCTCCTAGAGCCTCAATAGGGTTGTAAACCATTCTGCCTTGCTGTAACACGCATAGGATGCGTGCTGGGTTAGTTAAATAATACTTTAAATAAATATCACATGCAGATCAGAGGCATCGCTAATAGAATCGCAGAGCGGCACAATTGCAGAGAGTTGAAGTGGCATCACTATGAGGGGCAGGAGCCCAAATATTGCTTTAAAGAGACACTGGAGTTGGCAGCAGCAGGAGCCCAAAAATTGGATGAATCACACCCTGGAGTTGCAAGCAGCAGCAGGAGCCCAAACATTGGCTGAAAGAGACACTGGAGTTGGCAGCAGCAGGAGCCCAAAAATTGACTGACACACCCTGGAGTTTCAAGCAGCAGCAGCAGGAGCCCAAACATAGCTTGAAAGAGACACTGGAGTTGGCTGCAGGAGCCCAAAGATTGGATGAATCACACCCTGGAGTTGCAAGCAGCAGCAGCAGGAGCCCAAATATTACTTTAAAGAGACACTGGATTTGGCAGCAGGAGCCCAAAATTGGATGAATCACACCCTGGAGTTGGCAGCAGCAGCAGCAGGAGCCCAAACATTACTTTAAAGAGACACTGGGGTTGGCTTCAGGAGCCCAAAAATTGGATGAATCACACCCTGGAGTTGGCAGCAGCAGCAGGAGCCCAAACATTACTTTAAAGAGACACTGGGGTTGGCTTCAGGAGCCCAAAGATTGGATGAATCACACCCTGGAGTTGGCAGCAGCAGCAGGAGCCCAAACATTACTTTAAAGAGACACTGGGGTTGGCTTCAGGAGCCCAAAAATTGGATGAATCACACCCTGGAGTTGGCAGCAGCAGCAGCAGGAGCCCAAACATTACTTTAAAGAGACACTGGGGTTGGCTTCAGGAGCCCAAAAATTGGATGATTCACACCCTGGAGTTGGCAGCAGCAGCAGCAGGAGCCCAAACATTACTTTAAAGAGACACTGGGGTTGGCTTCAGGAGCCCAAAAATTGGATGAATCACACCCTGGAGTTGGCAGCAGCAGCAGGAGCCCAAACATTACTTTAAAGAGACACTGGGGTTGGCTTCAGGAGCCCAAAAATTGGATGAATCACACCCTGGAGTTGGCAGCAGCAGGAGCCCAAACATAACTTTAAAGAGACACTGGGGTTGGCTTCAGGAGCCCAAAAATTGGATGAATCACACCCTGGAGTTGGCAGCAGCAGCAGGAGCCCAAACATTACTTTAAAGAGACACTGGGGTTGGCTTCAGGAGCCCAAAAATTGGATGAATCACACCCTGGAGTTGGCAGCAGCAGCAGCAGGAGCCCAAACATTGGCTGAAAGGCACACCCTGAAGTTGGCATCAGCAGGAGGCCAAAAATTGGTTGGAAGGCACACCCTGAAGTTGGCATCAGCAGGAGCCCAAAAATTGGCCTAAAGACATAAATGTTTTGCACCATTTGGAAAGTGTTAAACGTGGCACCATGCTGAATCTAGTCGCATGCATCAGGCATTGGTGGGTGGAAATCCTGGCTGATCCATCCCTGATTCATTTTGACAAAGGTGAGTCTCTCCACATTTTTAGTTGACAGACAAGTTCTCCTCGCCGTAACTATGGCCCCCGCCGCACTAAACACCCGCTCAGATGGCACGCTACTTGCCGGGCAGGACAGCTTTTCCCAGGGCAAACTCTGCTAGTTGCGGCCACAAATCAAGTTTGGCTGCCCAGAAGTCCAGCGGATCCTCAAGGTGTGTTGGCATGGTCATGTCAAGGTATGACATGACCTGCTGGTTGAGGTCCTGCTCCAGGTCTTCCTGCTGCTCATGAGTAGCCTCACTATGCGGGTGTAGAAAGCTACTCATTAGCGACTGAAGACTGAGGCTGCTGCTGATGGAGCTGCTGCTGCTGCTCCTGCCAACCCCCCCAGCAGCCATGGCAGTGGAAGGTGAGCGCAGAGGTCCCCTCGAGTCAGACCTGCGAGAGTATGGACCATGGCGCAGATAGGCATCGGCCAACTGACTACGTAGAATGTCTTTGTAGTAGTTCAGTTTGTCCTCCCTCTCGGCGGGTTTAAAAAATGCCCCCATTTTGTGCCGGAAGCGAGGGTCCAATAAGGTGGACAGCCAGAAGTCATCCCGCCGACAGATGGAAACAATTCTGGGGTCACTACGCAAGCACGTGAGCATGCTTCCTGCCATTTGCGCAAGTGACTCGGAGGGACTACCTGTCTCCATCTCCACTGCATACTGCCACGGTGTGTCCGGGTCCTCTGTCTCGCCTTCCTCAAAACCCTCTAGCTCCTCTGGCTGCTCCTGCTCCTCCTCTCCTGTCCGCTGACTAGATAAACCAGCCATTTCGCCAAGCCTAAACTGTGCTTCACTGTGCCCCTCCTCCTCCTCTTCCTCCTCCTCCTCCTCCAGTTCAGCTCCAACGGGGTTCATGTGGCCGTAAGATGTAGACACCATGTCTCCAGTGCCCTGACCAGCCATGGTTTCCAACATGTGCTGTAGTACATGAAGCAGTGGAATCACGTCGTTCATCCCGTAATCCTGCCGACTGACAAATAAAGTGGCTTCCTCAAAGGGCCTGAGCAAACGGCAGGTGTCACGTATGACCTGCCACTGGTTGACATTGAAGTTACACAGGGGAGTCCCCCTATCCGCTTGGATCATCAGGAAATCCGTGATGGCTTTTCTCTGTTCATATATGAACAATATGTGAAGGGTAGAATTCCAACGGGTGGAAACATCGCAAATCAGACTATGTTGGGGGATACCGTTCTGACGCTGTAGCTCAAGAAGGGTGTGTTTGGCGGTGTATGAATGGCTGAAGTGCATGCAAAGTTTCCTTGAAGTTGTTAGGATGTCTTGCAGATGGGGGGAACACTTAAGAAACCACTTGACAACCAGATTGAAGACGTGAGCCATGCAGGGGGCATGGGTCAGCCTTCCTTGGCACAGCGCAGACAAAATATTCTTCCCATTGTCGGTAACCATGATTCCCATTTTAAGTTTTCTTGGAGTAAGCCATGTTTGGATTTCCTGATGAATACATTTAAGCAGTTCCTCCCCTGTGTGACTCCGTTCGCCAAGACAAACCATGTGAAGCACTGCGTGACACCTCCGTGCCCTGCACACATGGTAGACTGGAGGGGCACTGAGACTTGAGCCTACAGTGGAGGGTGAGGAGATGGCGGAGGATGAGGAGGCCGAATCGCACAGTGTCACGGGCCCAACGGGCAGGGAACGCGGAGGCCGAAGCGGCGTGACCTGTCCAAGTTGCTGCTGCAAAGGGACCACATTCACCCAGTGGGCCGTAAACGACATGTACTGTCCCTGACCGTAGTTACAGCTCCAGACGTCGGCGCTGCCATGCACTTTGCTACAGACCGATAGGCTCAAGGACTGGCCCACCTTCTGTTCAACAAAAGTGAGCAGCGCTGGTACTGCCTTCTTGGCAAAGAAATGACGGCTTGGGACTCTCCACCTCAGCTCGGCACAAGCCATCAGTTCTCTGAAAGGTGCAGAGTCCACCACCTGAAAAGGGAGCGACTGCAGCACCAGCAACTTGGACAGGAGCACATTCAGCTTCTGCGCCGTAGGATGAGTGGGCGCATACTGCTGTCTCTTGGACATGGCTTCACTGATGGATTGCTGGCGGGATGCATGACTTGGAGGAGGAGGAGCAGGAGCGACAGAGGATGGGTATGACGCACAGCTGCCTTCGGCTGAGGTGCTGGAGCCTTGGCTGGCAGAAATTGGGAGCGGCGTGCCACTTGGTGAGGAAGCAGACTGGACCACCCCTTGGGAGCCTCGGTTCTCCCAGGTCGCTTTATGGTGACGCATCATATGTTGACGCAGGGCCATGTTGCCAACATTTGGGCCCTGGCCACGCTTCACCTTCTGCCTACATATCTTGCATGTGGCCATGTTACCCTCCTGTGGATGCTTCAGGAAAAACTGCCACACTGCCGAGTAGCTACTTTTCCCACCCCCTGGCCTCACTGATTCACTGCTGCTGTTGCCAACTCCAGGAACCCCTGCCCCACTACCTCCCGATAAGGTAGCCTGCCGCACAGCAGGTGCTCTACCCCGGCCCCGGCCCCGTTTGGCTCCAGGCTTTACAATTGTGCCCCCATGCTGCCTGCCAACCATGCTGCTAACACCTTGCTGCCTGAGCTGCTGACTCCGGGGCAACCTGCCCCCTCTTCTCCTGATGATGACGATGAAGCCCCTTCATCACCCGGCTCCCAAGTGCGATCGGCTTCATCGTCATCATCATTATCACCGAGTTGTGGCTGTACGTCACTGATGTTCGTGGATTCGTCAACAGTGTCTGGCACAGGAGCTGGAACGCTCGCAGCACCCACGACACTGTCCACATCACTATTTGTCTGCCTAGCTAAAGAAGCCACCTCCATTTCTTGGCTGGGCAGTAGCTGCTGACTGTCCTCTATCTGATCGTCCTCCTCACTAAAGAGTGGAGCTGAACCCAAAGCATAGGATACGTCGCTGGGGGAGGGAACGGCGTAGGACAGAGGCAATGGGAGGACAGGGACTGCTCTCGGGGCATGCCAACTCAGGGTTGTGTCAGAGGAACCTACCGACCCTAGACTGGGGGTCTCAGACGTAAGTTGTGATGATGTTGTTGATGAGCGCGTTAACCAATCTACCACGGCAGATGCGTTACTGGTGGAGACACGACCGCTAGCAGATACTGGCAGACCAGGTCTCTCACCGTGACTCCTGCTGCCACTCGCCCCTAGTCTGCTGCGACCTCTGCCTGCTGAATCTTGGCCTCTGCCACTCCTCTTTGAACATCCTGGCACTTGTCTGCCTGACATTTTTATGTATTTCCTAATTTAGTATAAACAGATAGGGTTCAATGTGCAGTTTTGCGGTGCCCTGCGGCCTGGTTTATTAAAAGCAGTCAAAAACAAATGGGATGCCCCCACAGCAGACCTGAGATCAGTATATATGCACAGCAACAGTGTCTAAGCAGGCTCCAACAGGCCAAATTACTTTAAATAACTGTGCAGCTTACAGTAAATACAGAGGCTAATGTGATGTTACAGAATGGGATGCCCCCACAGCAGACTTGAGATCAGTATATATGCACAGCAACAGTGTCTAAGCAGGCTCCAACAGGCCAAATTACTTTAAATAACTGTGCAGCTTACAGTAAATACAGAGGCTAATGGGATGTTACAGAATGGGATGCCCCACAGCAGACTTGAGATCAGTATATATGCACAGCAACAGTGTCTAAGCAGGCTCAAACAGGCCAAATTACTTTAAATAACTGTGCAGCTTACAGTAAATACAGAGGCTAATGGAATGTTACAGAATGGGATGCCCCACAGCAGACTTGAGATCAGTATATATGCACAGCAACAGTGTCTAAGCAGACTCCAACAGGCCAAATTACTTTAAATAACTGTGCAGCTTACAGTAAATACAGAGGCTAATGTAATGTTACAGAATGGGGTGCCCAACAGCAGACTTGAGATCAGTATATATGCACAGCAACAGTGTCTAAGCAGGCTCAAACAGGCCAAATTACTTTAAATAACTGTGCAGCTTACAGTAAATACAGAGGCTAATGTGATGTTACAGAATGGGATGTCCCACAGCAGACTTGAGATCAGTATATATGCACAGCAACAGTGTCTAAGCAGGCTCCAACAGGCGAAATTACTTTAAATAACTGTTCAGCTTACAGTAAATACAGAGGCTAATGTGATGTTACAGAATGATATGCCCCCACAGCAGACTTGAGATCAGTATATATGCACAGCAACAGTGTCTAAGTAGGCTCCAACAGGCCAAATTAATTTAAATAACTGTACAGCTTACAGTAAATACAGAAGCTAATGTGATGTTACAGAATGGGATGCTCTACAGCAGACTTGAGATCAGTATATATGCACAGCAACAGTGTCTAAGCAGGCTCAAACAGGCCAAATTACTTTAAATAAGTGTGCAGCTTACAGTAAATCTAGAGGCTAATGTAATGTTACAGAATGGGATGCCCCACAGCAGACTTGAGATCAGTATATATGCACAGCAACAGTGTCTAAGCAGGCTCAAACAGGCCAAATTACTTTAAATAACTGTGCAGCTTACAGTAAATACAGAGGCTAATGTGATGTTACAGAATGGGATGCCCCTACAGCAGACTTGAGATCTGTATATATGCACAGCAACAGTGTCTAAGCAGGCTCATACAGGCCAAATTACTTTAAATAAGTGTGCATCTTACAGTAAATACAGAGGCTAATGTGATGTTACAGAATGGGATGCCCCACAGCAGACTTGAGATCAGTATATATGCACAGCAACAGTGTCTAAGCAGGCTCAAACAGGCCAAATTACTTTAAATAACTGTGCAGCTTACAGTAAATACAGAGGCTAATGTGATGTTACAGAATGGGATGCCCCCACAGCAGACTTGAGATCAGTATATATGCACAGCAACAGTGTCTAAGCAGGCTCCAACAGGCCAAATTAATTTAAATAACTGTACAGCTTACAGTAAATACAGAAGCTAATGTGATGTTACAGAATGGGATGCCCCTACAGCAGACTTGAGATAAGTATATATGCACAGCAACAGTGTCTAAGCAGGCTCAAACAGGCCAAATTACTTTAAATAAGTGTGCAGCTTACAGTAAATCTAGAGGCTAATGTAATGTTACAGAATGGGATGCACCACAGCAGACTTGAGATCAGTATATATGCACAGCAACAGTGTCTAAGCAGGCTCAAACAGGCCAAATTACTTTAAATAACTGTGCAGCTTACAGTAAATACAGAGGCTAATGTGATGTTACAGAATGGGATGCCCCTACAGCAGACTTGAGATCTGTATATGCACAGCAACAGTGTCTAAGCAGGCTCATACAGGCCAAATTACTTTAAATAAGTGTGCAGCTTACAGTAAATACAGAGGCTAATGTGATGTTACAGAATGGGATGCCCCACAGCAGACTTGAGATCAGTATATATGCACAGCAACAGTGTCTAAGCAGGCTCAAACAGGCCAACTTACTTTAAATAACTGTGCAGCTTACAGTAAATACAGAGGCTAATGTGATGTTACAGAATGGGATGCCCCTACAGCAGACTTGAGATCTGTATATATGCACAGCAACAGTGTCTAAGCAGGCTCATACAGGCCAAATTACTTTAAATAAGTGTGCAGCTTACAGTAAATACAGAGGCTAATGTGATGTTACAGAATGGGATGCCCCACAGCAGACTTGAAATCAGTATATATGCACAGCAACAGTGTCTAAGCAGGCTCCAACGTGCCAAATTACTTTAAATACCTGTGCAGCTTAGAGTTAATACAGAGGCTAATGGGGTGTTACAGAATGGGATGCCCCACAGCAGACTTGAGATCAGTATATATGCACAGCAACAGTGTCTAAGCAGGCTCAAACAGGCCAACTTACTTTAAATAACTGTGCAGCTTACAGTAAATACAGAGGCTAATGTGATGTTACAGAATGGGATGCCCCTACAGCAGACTTGAGATCTGTATATATGCACAGCAACAGTGTCTAAGCAGGCTCATACAGGCCAAATTACTTTAAATAAGTGTGCAGCTTACAGTAAATACAGAGGCTAATGTGATGTTACAGAATGGGATGCCCCACAGCAGACTTGAAATCAGTATATATGCACAGCAACAGTGTCTAAGCAGGCTCCAACGTGCCAAATTACTTTAAATACCTGTGCAGCTTAGAGTTAATACAGAGGCTAATGGGGTGTTACAGAATGGGATGCCCCACAGCAGACTTGAGATCAGTATATATGCACAGCAACAGTGTCTAAGCAGGCTCCAACAGGCCAAATTACTTTAAATAACTGTGCAGCTTACAGTAAATACAGAGGCTAATGGGATGTTACAGAATGGGATGCCCCACAGCAGACTTGAGATCAGTATATATGCACAGCAACAGTGTCTAAGCAGGCTCCAACAGGCCAAATTACTTTAAATAACTGTGCAGCTTAGAGTAAATACAGAGGCTAATGCGATGTTACAGAATGGGATGCCCCACAGCAGACTTGAGATCAGTATATATGCACAGCAACAGTGTCTAAGCAGGCTCCAACAGGCCAAATTACTTTAAATAACTGTGCAGCTTACAGTAAATACAGAGGCTAATGTGATGTTACAGAATGGGATGCCCCACAGCAGACTTGAGATCAGTATATATGCACAGCAACAGTGTCTAAGCAGGCTCAAACAGGCCAAATTACTTTAAATAACTGTGCAGCTTACAGTAAATACAGAGGCTAATGTGATGTTACAGAATGGGATGCCCCACAGCAGACTTGAGATCAGTATATATGCACAGCAACAGTGTCTAAGCAGGCTCCAACAGGCCAAATTACTTTAAATAACTGTGCAGCTTACAGTAAATACAGAGGCTAATGGTATGTTACAGAATGGGATGCCCCACAGCAGACTTGAGATTAGTATATATGCACAGCAACAGTGTCTAAGCAGGCTCAAACAGGCCAAATTACTTTAAATAACTGTGCAGCTTACAGTAAATACAGAGGCTAATGTGATGTTACAGAATGGGATGCCCCACAGCAGACTTGAGATCAGTATATATGCACAGCAACAGTGTCTAAGCAGGCTCCAACAGGCCAAATTACTTTAAATAACTGTGCAGCTTAGAGAAAATACAGAGGCTAATGGGATGTTACAGAATGGGGTGCCCCACAGCAGACTTGAGATCAGTATATATGCACAGCAACAGTGTCTAAGCAGGCTCAAACAGGCCAAATTACTTTAAATAACTGTGCAGCTTACAGTAAATACAGAGGCTAATGTGATGTTACAGAATGGGATGCCCCACAGCAGACTTGAGATCAGTATATATGCACAGCAACAGTGTCTAAGCAGGCTCAAACAGGCCAAATTACTTTAAATAAGTGTGCAGCTTACAGTAAATACAGAGGCTAATGAGATTTTACAAAATGGTAATGTTCCCACAGCAGACTTGAGATCAGTTCAGTATATATGCACAACATCAAAAGTGTATAAGCAGCCTGAAACCGCTAAAAAAGCCAGTCAGCCAGCCAGTAACACTCAGGCTGGATGAAAAAACAAAAAATCTCCCTGTGACTGCCTCCGATTTTTCCTAACTTTCCCTGCTTCTCGCTGACTTCCTGCCTGTCTCCTGCCTGTCTCCTGCCTGTCCCTGGCTCTCTAACTGTCTCTCCCTGACTACAGCAGCGTCCTGTCTCTCACGAATGCAATAGAGAAATGAGGAAAAGCAAGATGGCCGCCGCCTTAAATAGCGCTGTGACGTCACCGGGCTTGCTGGCTGCTGATAGGCTGCATGTGACTGCCCCAGCATGCACTGGAGCGAGGTAGATGTCTGGACATGTCCCGTCCGCCATCTTAGAATGCTTGTAATGTAAATGAATGGATGTTAAAGGAAAACTTCGAGCGATCGAAGCACGAGGAAATTCGGATTCGATCCGAATCAAATTTTTCATAAAATTCGGATCGAGTTCGTCCGGATCCATTCGCTCATCCCTACTTAAGACGGTGCAAAAACGTAAAGTACCTATGTTATATGTATGAATGTAAATGCATGTTTGTATAATTCTTTACTTTTACTCAAATAAATAATAGTATAAAGATAACTTACAGTGAGTGACTTAGAGGCTTTTCAAAGGATCCACCAGCTTCTACCGTGACAGCCAACGCACAACATCTGGCAGCCGGTGGGGACTAAGGTGGACCCCCGAAACCCCCCCTTTCGCACCAATCAACTATTCTATTAAGGTGGACCGCAGCATGGTATAATCCAGGGTCAGGGAAGCCCAATCTCCCATGTTCCTTGCTCCTAATAAGTATGGCCCTGCTTAGCCTCAGTTTTCCACCCCCCCCCCAAACAAATCCCTGGAAGAGGGTGTCCACCTTCCGAAAGAAAGTCTGTGGAATGGCCATTGGGAGGGCTTGTAGTAGGTAGAGGAGCTGAGGGAGCAGGACCGTCTTCAGCGCGTTGCAACGGCCGAACCAAGAAAGTTTCCCTGACGCCCATCTAGACACCTCATCTTCAAATTTTTTAAGCAAAAAGGGGGAAGTTTAGGGTATATATGTTAGCCAAGTTCCTGGATATTTTCGTTCCCAAGTAGGTCACGCTCTCTCCTGAACATCTGAAAGAAAAGGAGCTCTGTATACCCTTAAATCTTTTCGCAGGGATATTTATGTTAAGGGCTTCCGATTTCTGATTTTGTATTCTGACAGGTCTCCATACCTTTTCAATTCCTTCAATAAATTCGGCAGGGAGATCTCTGGGAGTGTTAGCCCAAAGATCAGGTCGTCGGCAAAGGCCGCTACTTTGTATCGGCCTGAGGAATCTCCCATACCATTAATGTCACCATTCTTTCAAATCATGCATAGAAGGGGCTCTAAAGTAAGAATAAAAATTGGGGGGAGAGGGGGCACCCCTGGCTCATCCCATTTGATATGTTGAATGATCCCAAGAGTCCACCATTCACTCGCACCAACGCGGAGGGGGCACTATAAAGGCTGCTTATCCAGCCTAGTGCGTTCGGGCCAAGGCCCACATGGCTGAGAGTGGCCTGCATGAATTGCCAATTCACTCTATCAAAGGCCTTCTCCGCATCGGTGGCGAGCAAAAGGGAAGGAGCCCCCTTCTTTTGGGCCCATTGGATCAGATTTAGGACTTTAATAGTATTATCCCTTGCCTCTCCATGTGGCATAAAGCCCGCCTGGTCAAGGTCTATAATGTGATGTAGATGGGGAGGAATCCTGGAGGCAAGTACCTTTGCAAAAGTCTTAATATCAGTATTTAGGAGTGAAATCAGCCTATTACTGGCACAGAGATTAAGGTCCTTCCCCTCTTTCGGAATGACCGATATGTGTGCTCTCAGGGAGTCCAGGGGCATGTGACCAACCTTGAGAATTAAAGGCGTCTAGAAACCTCGGAGCCAGCAAGGGAAGCATCTTTTTATAATACTCAATATTAAATCCGTTAGGACCCGGGGCTTTCCCTCCCGCCGCTCCCGAGACCGCTTTCTGCACCTCTGCTAGCGAAATTGGCCCTTCCAGGTCTTCCACAATTTCCCCAGGCAATCTGGGCATCCCCGACTCTCTAATGTACTGTCTCATCGCCTCCTCCCGTTCTGGCCCTTCCACCCCAGGCAGGTTATACAACCCCTTATAAAATTTCTTAAAAGCTTCGACAATATCACTAGTCAGGTGGGCCACCTTCCCCCCCTGAGATGGTCACTCTCGGAATGTATGCCTTCGCCCTCTCTGCCCGAGCCAAGAGTTTTCCGCACTTGTCGCCTGATTCATAAAACTTTCCACGACATTTGATCTGTGGCACTTTGAGCTTATGGCAACAAAGAGTTTTTAGTTTTTCTCTGAGCGCCATTAGGGCCGAGAGGTGAGCGGCAGAGATGGATTTCTTATGTAAAGTCTCTAGCTTTCTGATCTCATTAATAAATCTCAGGACGCCCTCTGATCTTTCCTTTTTCATTCTTGCATCTAATTTTATGAAGGCTCCCCTAATGTAACATTTATGGGTCTCCCAAAGGACTCCTGGGCTGACTTCGGGCGACATGTCAATTCAGAGAAGTCTTGAATGTCTTTCTGGATTTCCATGAGTACCCCTTGGTCCTCTAGAAGGGAGTTATTTAAGCGCCAGGTCCAGCTTCTGGGTCCCGGGTAGGGGAGTGCCAACTTAGTCATCACTGGGGCGTGATCAGAGATGGTGATACAACCTATTTCTGTAGCTATTACCCAACCCAGGGATCTATGGGTTGTCATGAACATATCGATCCTAGAGTACGACCCATGTGGAGGGGAGAAATAGGTATAGTTTCGGGTAGCCGGGTGTTGTATCCTCCACGGGTCTACTAGTTGATGTAGGGCAAGTATCTTTTGCAAACGCTTTAATTTAGCATATAACATATGAGGGGGCCCCCTGGAGGTATCAAGAAGGGGGTCTAGAACCAGATTAAAGTCACCGCCCTAAACCAGCTCGCCCTCTCTGTAGGTCGAGAGTTCTTCCAGGACTTTACTAAGAAATGTTATCTGTTCGGAGTTTGGCATGTTTATATTAGCAAATGTGAATAGTACGGATAAAACTCTGCCTTTTAGAAACAGCCATCTTCCTTCACCGTCAGTTTTAAAGTCTACCAGTTCTCACGGAAGGGAAGCCGAGATAGCTATGCTTACTCTCCTTGACCTAGAGTCAGGGGAGTGGCTATGGGAGGTTTTCGGAAAACGTCTGTTGCCAAGGGAGGGTGGGTTGGTCGACCTGAAATGGGTCTCCTGCAGGAAGGCCACATGAGCTCCTAGGCCTTTTAAATTCCTTAGCACCAGAGACCTTTTTTCCGGGTTGTTCATCCGTTTCACATATTGTGTATTATTATTTTAAAGTCTGCCATTTTAACTCATGGAAGGGCTCCCTCACTTGTGTGTCTTTGTTCTGTTAAATACTGCAAGGCTGAGGGAGAACGGGTAGCTCGGGGAGGGGAATGGGTGGAGAGAAAGGGGGGAAAGAGAGGGATCGGGGGTGGAGGAAACGCTAAACTTTCCCTGGACCAGGGAAGGAAAGGGTCTTACCTATTGGGGGTAGTGTTTCCGATCTAGAAAGGAAGCGACCAGAGAGCCTTTATTCCCCTCTCCCTAACCGAACTTCTGTCAACGATATTAACAGCTAACAAACATTTGAAACTTAGTCTTAGTCTCTATAATATAACACAACAGATGTTGTGTTAATGCTAAACCCAGCTTACCATCTGAGTAGAACTAAACCGAAATGACAGTTTTGGAACGACCACATTACTCTCTACTTTGCTATTCCCAGGGTCATAGTCGTACACATCAACTATATAACCAATAGTGTCAATCTAGTCTCCTTTCAAGCCTTCCCTGCCCCCTATTCCGATGGTTTCTCATTGGAGGGCAAGAAAAGCCGGGGAGTTACCTTCGTGACCAAAGAGTCTCTTCTTGTCTATAATTTCATGGCTAGGACTAGAGATGAGCGAACTTCTTGAAAGTTCGATTCGGGCGATTCGCCGAATTTCCCCAAGAAATTCGGGTTCGCCCGAATCGAACTTTCACGAATCGCTCATCTGAAAAAAAAAAAATGCCGGCATGGTGGGAGCGGGCAGGCCGGCTGCGTAGCCGGCTGCGTAGCCGGCCTGCCCGCTCCCACCATGCCGGCATTTTTTTTTTAAGCAAAAATGCCGGCATGGTGGGAGCGGGCAGGCCGGCTACGCTGTCAGCGGGCAGCGGAAGCCGGCCCGCTGACAGCGCAGCCGGCCTGCCCGCTCCCACCATGCCGGCATTTTTTTAAAAAGCAAACACTTACCTGCATGGTCGGAGCGTGGAGGCCGGCACCGCTCTCAGGCGCCCTTTGATGACAGCTGAGAGCGGCGCCGGAGCGTGGAGGCCGGCGCCGCTCTCAGCTGTCATCAGAGGACGCGTCATCAGAGGGCGACTGAGAGCGGCGCCGGCCTCCACGCTCCGACCATGCAGGTAAGTGTTTGCATGCAGGTAAAATGCCCGCTCCCACCATACCGGCATTTTTTTTTTTTTTATTTCAGGGAAAATTCGATCGGCACGAACCAAAAAAAATTCGGGTTCGTGCCGAATCGAATTTTCCCTGAAATTCGGAGCGAATTCCGGTTCGCCGGAACCGGTTCGCTCATCCCTAGCTAGGACTCATGCACGCCTCTCCTTCATGGTGCCTTGGTGGCCTTTTGAGACGCCTGAGATCACGGTAATTCCTTGGACCTCGCCGCTTCTCCCCCACTGGAAACCGTGGCATCAGCACTGTGTCGCTCTCGAGCCAGTTTGGAATCTGGATTGGGTCGCAGTGTAGAAACTTGAAGAGTCCCCCCAGATCTTGATAAGACTTCAACACGTAGGAACTCTGGTCTTTCCTGACCATTAGATGGAAAGGGAAGCCCCACCTATCCGTAGCTCCATTTTTCCCTATAACATCGAGCAGTGGTTTCAGGGACCTCCGCATTTGCAGAGTCCGCCTCGACAAGTCTGGAAGTATCTTGATTTCCGCTCCCTTGTATTCAACTGAACCTTTGTCCCAGGCCCTCCTAACGATGTCTTCCTTCAGCGTATAGTGATTGACTCTGCAAATAACATCCCTGGGGTACGCGGATCTGAGCTTTTCGGGCCCAGGGATCTGTGTGCCCTGTCTAGCTCTATGTTGGTGGACGGGTCTCTGTCCAGGACCGAGTTGAGGATAGTTGACACAATATGCTTCAGGTCTTCGCCTGTCTCCCCTTCCGGGATGTCCCTCAGCCGTAGATTATTTCTTCTACTTCTATTTTCCAGATCATCGAGGTGAAGTTGACACGCTTGTATCATGGCTTCCTGTCTCTCACATCTGGATTCGAGGGCTTGAATATGACTTGACGCTGTGGCTCCCTCTGTTTCAAGCGAACCAACTCTGGATTCGACCACTGACACTTGTCATACTGCCTCAATTTCTCGTTTATGCGCTGCTTCGTATTTTGCGATCAGATCTTCTATATCAGCTTTGGTAGGGAGCCCTTTTAGGGGGGAGACGGTTGCTAAATGGATTTCGGGCTCACATGCTTCTCTGTTTGCCGAAAGGCCCGGGGGGAGTTATCGGCCCCCATTCTGTGACCCCAGCCGGTATGGCGGGTGTAGGAGTATTAAAAGGGTCGACCGGAGACATGGGTGCAGGACATCTCCCCTGGGGCCTCGCCTCTCTCTCCGGGGATGGTGAAAGGGAGGATGCCGGGGAGCCCATCAATGCCATTCTGCCCCCTTCTGCTCGTGCTGCGGCCCGATGTCCACTCCCTGTGGACATCGCAGATCGTGTACGCCGCCATCTTGGTACACTCACCTTTACTTGGGTGTACTTCTTCCTCCACGGGGCTCCACATCGGCTGCTGCGGCTCTTCCGCCGCTCCTCTCGTCGGGTCCCTCCTTGGGCTGCCACCATCTCTGCTCCTCTCCAGATCCCTCGCCCGACGAACCGGTAAGCTGATCTTCTGCTGTGCTCTCCCCATCACTCTCCGTGGTGGGCGCCATTTTGCTTTTTTCCTCCTCCTCTCGTCTCATCCATTTTCCAGCAGTCTGCCACTTCGGAGGGCTCTTCTTGCTTCCTCCACTGCTGCCTTTCTTGTTCTTCCTCCTCGACATCACGTTTATGGGTCGGCTGCACGTCTTTAAAGTAGTTCTCCGGGTTAGGGTGGCAGGAGCCTCTCTAGCTGGGTCTGCTTAGCATCACAGTCGGGAAACGCCCCGTACACACCTTTTTTAAGGTGGTCAGCAGTGCTATTCGAGAACTCCCTCCTGGGAGGGAAACTTCTAATTTGACCCGGGGGGAGTCTAGTGCACTGCAACATCTTAGAGAACGTACAGACTTAGTTATCAAAGAAGCGGACATAAGCGCAAACATTGTTATTATGTCCAGCGATTATTATCGCACAGAAGGCTTACGCCAATTTCAAAATTCCAACAATTATGAAAAACTTTCAGGTAACCCCTTGGCAGGGTACAAACGTGAGTATAACCAACTCATTGATAGTGCCCTCATGGTGCATACTTTGGGCCTTATTTATCAAGGGATAGCGCCAGGTAGTGTCTGACTAGCGCCAGGTAGCGCTAGCTATCGGCGGCTACCGACTCCAGAACGCCCGGCGGCGGACACAATCACGCATTTATCACGCTAAATGAGGCTAGCGCCAGCGAGAGCGTCAGCTAGCGCGGGATTCATCATGTAGCCGACTGCAACGAACAGCGCCGCTACTAATCCCATCACAGCGCCAGGTATGACCTGTCGCTCCCTGGCGCTCTCCAATGCATTTCAATGGAGCAATCTTTAAATATTCATAATTAATTGATAATTTTTTTTTTTTTTTAAATGGCAAACATTCTGTGACCACTTCTGCAATGTTATATTTTTTTTTTAAGGTAAAAAAAAAAAAAAAAAAAAAAATTAGGGCAGAATTGATATTACAGGTCTGATATTAATGTATTCATATTACAAAATGTTTATAAAAACTTGTTTATTTTTTTAATCAAAAAATATGCTTGTTTGGGGGTTAAAAACTACTTTACACCCATCGCCGCCAGCGCTCTGGGGTTTAAACAAGCATTTCACAGCGCAAGAAATTTTTGAGCGTGATTTGTTAATGAATATGCTGGAAGCCGTTCGCTCTGGCCATTTGCTGTCAGGCGCACCCATACAGCGCGGAACCTGTGAAACAGCGACACCTAACCACGTATTCAACATTACCGCACACCGACTGAGTCGCTGTCAACAAGCGAACAATGGCCAAGCACAGCGAATACTAGCTGGCGCTGTGAAAATCACGCTACTGGCGCTCATCTGTCGCTACCTGTCGCTATTAATGAATCGGCCTCCCCGTCTCATGATCATTAAAATTTTTTTTTTTTTTTAATTTTAGAGCCCCGGGTGTTCCTCACCATTCCGCACCTGTGACAGTACTGCCCCCAGTCCCACATCAGATGCATCCGTTTGAAGGACAAACTCTGTCCTAAAGTCTGGCGTTATCAGCACCGGCTGAGCACACAGTAGGCTTTTAAGGGTCTGAAATTATTTTTCCGCCTGTGTCGTCCACTTAACCATGACAGAGGCTTTGCCTTTCGTCAGGTCAGTCAAAGGGGCCGCAAGGGAGGCAAAATTAGGTATAAACCTTCTATAATAGCCTGTAATTCCCAAGAAAGCATGGACTTGCTTCTTGTTAACAGGCTGAGGTCATCTTTGTATGGCTTCAATCTCAATTTAGTTGGGGTTTTACCAAGCCATGGCCTATGTTGTAACCCAGGTACTTGGCCTCCTCCAGTCCCATGGCACATTTTTTTGGATTGGCTGTATATCCTGCCTCACGCAGAGAATTGATAACAGCCTGTACTCTAGGTAAATGGGACTCCCAATCTGGACTTTGGATGATTATATCATCCAGATATGCTGCTGCATACTGTCTGAGGTCTCAAAATTCTATCCATAACCCTCTGGAAGGTGGCAGGTGCCCCATGCAACCCAAACGGCAAAACAACATAATGAAACAACCCGTCTGGAGTGGCAAAGGCAGTTTTCTCTTTGGCCTCATCTGTTAATGGTATCTGCCAGTACCCTTTGGTTAGATCTAGGGTTGTTATATAATGAGGGCATTTCCGAGTCTATCAATGAGCTCATCCACACATGGCATTGGGTAAGCATCAAATTTAGATATAGAATTAAGCTTACGGAAGTCATTGCAAAACCTCCAGCTGCCGTCTGGCTTGGGGACCAGAACTATGGGGCTGGACCATTGGCTATGGGACTCTTCTATTACCCCAAGTTTTAACATTTTCCTCACCTCTGCAGAGATAATCTCTCTCCTCGCCTCTGGTATTCTGTAGGGCCTCAGCTTAATCTTTTCACCTGGTTCAGTCAGAATGTCATGTTTAATGAGAGAGGTATGACCTGGGGTATCAGAGAAAAAAACCCTGTTCTTAAAGAGGAACCTCTGCACTTCTACTTTCTACTATCTGTAAGGGAGTCGGGTACTGTTACTTCTGGCAACAAGGGCTTCGCAGAGGCCAACTGCTCTGGTTGGGATGAGTTGTCTGCAGCAAGTGACAGTCGATCTTTCCTCGGTTTTATAAGATTGACGTGGTAAACTTGCTCCGGCTTCCGTTTACCTGGCTGGCGGATTTTATAGTTCACCTCATTTATTCTTTCTAACACCTCAAAGGGCCCTTGGCATTTAGCCAGAACTTTACTTTCTACTGTAGGGATCAGCACTAAAACCCAGTCACCGGGTGCAAAGGTACATATTCTGGCACTGCGGTTATATATTTTTTGTTGTGCCTCCTGAGCCTGGGCCATATGTTCTCGCACAATAGGCAATACTGCCGAGATTCAATCCTGAATTTGGGCCACATGTTCAATGACACTCCTATAGGGGGTAGCTTCGTCTTCCCCGGTTTCTTTTGCTATATCTAGAAGGCCCCTCCGGTGACGGCCATATAGTAACTCAAATGGAGAATACCCTGTAGATGACTAAGGGACCTCACGGATGGAAAAAATGAGGTAAGGGAGAAGGAAGTTCCCATCTTTGGCCACCACCTTCCTTAACACCGCTTTTAGGGTTTTATTGAATCTCTACCAGTCCATCGGTCTGCGGATGGTAGACAGAGGTACGCAGCTGTTTCACCTGGAATGATTTACACAGCTCACAGCGGTAGTGTGGCCGAGGAGCTGAAACCTTGCACTCTGGGCAGGAGTCACAATAATCTTTCACATCTTTGTGAACCCCAGGCCAGAAGAACCGTTGAAGGACTCTATCTATAGTTTTCTCTGTCCCCAAATGCCCCCCCCATAAGGTGACCATGTGCCAGATCTAGCACAATCCTTCTATATGCCTTAGGGACCACTAGCTGCTCCACCAGATCCTCTCCCCTTTTACCACTTGGTACAGCAAGTCACGTTTTACCGCCATGTATGGATAGGACAGTCTGGTGTCAGACTCCACCAGGTTACCATCAATCATTTTAACATTTTCCCGGGCTCTGGTAAGAGTGGGATCTTTCAACTGTTCAGCACCAAACTGATCCTTCCGCACCTCGATCAGGCATACTGTCACTAGGGGGCTCTAGACTGCTATGACCTTCTGGGAACACCACATTGTGGGGTTCAGCTTCTTCCCCAGTGTGAAGCTATGATATTTTTTTTTTATATATATATTGTTCCCATAGAAATTGTAAAAAAATCTTATACATGCAATCACTGTATATATATAGGACAATCCCTTTTGTTTGATGCAGGGTTGGTAACCCCCTTTGTTTCTGAAAACTGGTTTTCTGGGTGTGAGTTTCAGGTGTGCATTTGCATGCAAATTAAGCTGGCTACCTCTGATAAAGATAGGGATGGGCCAGAGCATTCACTTTGTGAGTTTTGCCTGGGCCAATCAGGGATGAGCTGCGGATTTCAAAATGGAACAAAGGGTCCACCTAATAAAAACTGTAGGCTGGAGAGAGATGAGAGATTTTCTTTTGGAGGGCAGCTGGAGAAGAGTTCTGCTGATGCGCCTGACCAGACGGACCAAGATGGGACTTTGCCTTGGGTAGATGGACCTGCGTTGTGAAGCCAAGTACAGCAGCCATCTTGTTTGGACGTGGTCTGCTGAATTTCTGCGTGGAGCAATTAAAACAGATGAGTAATCCGTTTTAATATATATATGCTTTTGCCCTGTTAGGCTTTCTATGTTGTAACACAGATTGTAGTATTTTCGTTTTGTACATTTTTCAAGGTATATAAAATAACTTTAAAGTGCATCATCTTCCTTGGAGATTACTGGCAATTGAACTTATTAGACAAACGAGGCGTAATTTTTGGAGATATACATGTATTTGAGCTCTTAAGTTCCCTTATATATTTGAGGGCTGCAAATATATTTTGTAAATTTTAGATAAATTACGCCCAAGCAAGACAATTGGGGGCTCGTGCCGTTATTTGCACTAATTTCCAACTGAAACCGTGCACAAAATTAGAGTTATTTTTTTTTTTGTTATACCTTTTGTTGAGTAGAAAATGTTTCACAAGCTGTTTAAGAAGGCTGGGGTTAAGCATACTTCACAATGGGAAATTGAGGATTGTAATGTCCCAAGCTGGGTTAATCAGAGTCCATGGGTGTCCATTGCTAAAGAGTTTGGTAAATATGCTCCCCCTAGTGTTAGTTTGGGTGAGGGTAGCATACATAGCCGTTTAGCTAAATTTAGTTTTAAACGTTTCCAGCTCGATAAGCAAGCTAGAGTTGCAGTGGCAGAGATGGGGTGGCTACTATTAGAAGTTTTTCATGCTGAGATGGCGGAAAAACTCAAAGCTGATGAGGAAGTTGTATCTTTGAGAGATCAACTTGCAGTAGCTGTAGAATGCCTCCAACACACTGCAAATGAGTTTTCTGAGCTGGAAAATAAGTACAAAGCTTTGTCTGTAGCCAGTAATACTTCCCAGAGTAGTGAAAGGAAGTCAGGCTCTAAGGTTAGGTCAAGCAAAGTTGTTGTATCTAGCTCAGTTGATGAGGTCAGAAATATAGTGAGCCAGCCTGCAGCAAGCCAGGTGGTTAAGCAGCCATTGCTTAAGCCTAAGACCCCCTCACGTGCACTGAGTGGGCCTCCACTTGAGAAGGTGCAGTCTGCACCTATTGAAAAGCCCGAGAATGACTTGGTGAAAAGGAAATGGAAAATTCCTCGCAAGATTCTCTGGGTGGATTTATTGAAATCAGGGGTTCCAAAGCAAGAGATAGATGGGATCCCTTATGAGGAGTTGTGGAACAAATGGAAGAGGGTAACTGGACATAGAATCATATGTTTTACCTGCAAGAAACGTGGGCATTTGTCCAGTAATTGTAATACTGCACATAGTGATGTGGGACGGAGGCGCACATGTGTTGCACACCCCACGACTTCCAAACGTGATAGTGATACACATTCTGCCAGATTTAATTCTCGTTTTGGATTAAGTGCAGTTAGGCAGCAAAAGTTGCCTTATAATGAAATAAGAGCTAAGGCAGTATCAGAAAGTGTTCCTGATCTGAATGCTTTGTAAAGGACAGGTAATTCCGCTGTATTTTTCTTTGTTCCCGCAGCCGTTTCCATGAGGTGATGAGTCCCAGCCTGACCAGATGGGCAAGAAAATGGCGTCGAGCAACGGTTGAATGGATGGTGCGGTGGAACTATGAAAAGTCGAATTACAGCGGCAGGGACACTTGAAAGACATTCTGACTTTGCCTGGGGCCCTGATACGAGTTAAGGACTTGGATTTGGTGACTTTTTCCAGAAGTTTTTTCCAAAATGGTTTTTTATGCTGGTTTTTTCAGTCACCAGAAGCTGAAAGGGACATTGGTCAGACTGATTGTTGCCGATTTTTAAGATTTCATAGGGAACAACTGGGTGGATTGTGAAGCTATGATATTTTTTTTTATATATATATTGTTCCCATAGAAATTGTAAAAAAATCTTATACATGCAATCACTGTATATATATAGGACAATCCCTTTTGTTTGATGCAGGGTTGGTAACCCCCTTTGTTTTTGAAAACTGGTTTTCTGGGTGTGAGTTTCAGGTGTGCATTTGCATGCAAATTAAGCTGGCTACCTCTGATAAAGATAGGGATGGGCCAGAGCATTCACTTTGTGAGTTTTGCCTGGGCCAATCAGGGATGAGCTGCGGATTTCAAAATGGAACAAAGGGTCCACCTAATAAAAACTGTAGGCTGGAGAGAGATGAGAGATTTTCTTTTGGAGGGCAGCTGGAGAAGAGTTCTGCTGATGCGCCTGACCAGACGGACCAAGATGGGACTTTGCCTTGGGTAGATGGACCTGCGTTGTGAAGCCAAGTACAGCAGCCATCTTGTTTGGACGTGGTCTGCTGAATTTCTGCGTGGAGCAATTAAAACAGATGAGTAATCCGTTTTAATATATATATGCTTTTGCCCTGTTAGGCTTTCTATGTTGTAACACAGATTGTAGTATTTTCGTTTTGTACATTTTTCAAGGTATATAAAATAACTTTAAAGTGCATCATCTTCCTTGGAGATTACTGGCAATTGAACTTATTAGACAAACGAGGCGTAATTTTTGGAGATATACATGTATTTGAGCTCTTAAGTTCCCTTATATATTTGAGGGCTGCAAATATATTTTGTAAATTTTAGATAAATTACGCCCAAGCAAGACACCCAGCCATAACCGAAAAGGGGAAAGTTTCCTCCTCAATTAGGGCCCCACTTACTGGCAGTGTATTTGAGACTCTCTGTTCCCACATCTTCCAGAAATGTGGGAGGTCCCGCCCCATGATGACATCATGCATTAATAATGGCACTATCCCCACCATGAATTTTACTGCACCAAACTGTGTATGTATGTCCACTATAGCCGTGGGGTAATGTCGAGTGTCCCCGTGAATGCAAGTAACCCCAATAGTTTTCACCAGACGGGTTATTGGAGGTACCAAATCTGCATTTACCAGGGTCACTAGACTACCTGAGTCTAACAGTGCATTTACAACTTTACCTTCAACCGTAATAGGACACATGTGTCATCCCCAGCATTTGGTAACGCTACAAACGCAAGCTGAGTATACAGTGATAAGCGGCAGTTTATGTAGGAGACATCACATTGCATGGCATCATCATACATTGGGCAATTGGCCTTAATATGGCCAGGCATTTGGCATCAAAAACACTTTATAACATCCTTACTGAGTCTCTTATAGGCCCCCAACTTCCCTGGCATGGCTTGCCAGCTTCTAGAGCCTGGGCCTTCAGTCTCTCCACTTGCATGCACCCACCCATCAGATCTACCAGTCCCCTTTTCCCTTAGAACAGTCTTACCTGGAGATCTCCACTGTTGGGCTAGGGGGTGCTGTGACAGACTCATCAGTTCCTCAGCTGCTTTGTACTTCTCCACCATTTCCACCATCTGGTCAGCATCTTTGTGGTCTCCATGGCTCACCCACTTGCGCAAGGTAACGGGGAGAGATCTTAAGTACTGGTCTATCACAACCCGTTCCACCATCTGGGGGCCTGTCAGGATCTCCGGCTGCAACCACTTCTTGGTTAGGTGAATGAGATCATGCATTTGAGAGCGTGGAGGTTTGTCCATGCTGTAGACCCAGGTGTGCACGCGCTGTGCGCGGACAGAAACTGTGACCCCAAGGCGTGTTAAAATCTCCTTTTTTAGCTTGCCATAGTCCATAGCATCCCGAGATTCCAGGTCAAAATAGGCCTTTTGAGGTTCTCCTGAAAGGAAGGGTGCCAAAAGACCCGCCCATTGTTCCTTTGGCCAACACTCTCGCTCGGCAGTTCTTTCAAAGGTTGTCAGATAGGCTTCCACATCATCAAATGACTAGCACTTATGGAGGCTTGAGTAGCGTCTGCAACACCTGGGGCCCGCTCAGCGACACTGGCTAGCTGTTGTAGAACAACTTTTAAGGTCTCCCGGTCTTTTCTTTGCTCTTCCTCTGTCGCCTCCAGTTGAGCTGTCAGCCTGCGGCTTGATTCCTCAAGTGCTCTTTGCTGCACCATGGTAGCCTCCTGCTGCACTCTGGTAGCCTCCTGTTGAGATGTCACAGCTTGCAACATAGCTTTAATTACATCCTCCATTTTCCAGATGCAAAGAAACAGTCTGCAATAAAAGGGACTCCAGCCCTTTAAATTTCCAGTTTTGTTTTCTTTTGCTAAAAATTAGTGCCTAAATCATCCTCCACCACTTGTAAGGGGTTAGGTAGCGGGTTAGTCATCTCCTGGGTAGACGGGCACACTTTTAGCAGGCAAAAAGTCCACAGAACAAGAAAGGATCATTTAACTGACCTCAGCCAGTTTTATTTCCCAGATTGTGGTATAAAGTAAAACAAAACTAAACAAAAGAAGTCCTATGCCTGTCCTAAACTATGGTGCTCCTGACTTACCCAGTGCCGGCCTAGTACCCTGCTCCTAGCAGATGTCCTGTTGCCAGGATGAGAGAGCCAGAGTGTGTGTGAAATTCCCCCTTCTATCAGGCAAGCACACCTTGGACTAATCAGACAGTCCAGGTGGAGTGAGGCCCACCCTCTCTTCCCCACTTCAGCAACACAGGCCCTGTAAACGGGTTTTTACTCAAACCCTAAACTAGAGATCCTAGATCTCTAGTTTCTAACTTCCTGTTTGCTTTTACCTGACAGATACAAGAAATCTTGGGCAGATATACACACCCTCTATGACTTGTCCAGACACTCTGTCACAATATGTTAAGGGCTGGCTTCAGCACCCGGCAAGGTCGGGCAGCTGCCGGGTCCCCCACAGGGGGGGGGGGGGGGCGAAAGCTGGCAGCCTGTCACAGTGCATTTCTAAGAAAACACAAAAAAGTTTAGGTCCACATGTGCCACTTGCAACAGTTGCAATAGATCAGCCCCGCAGTGGAGGGGGTCTGCAAGCATCAGGCAAACAGCAGCGTCAGACCTTCCCAGCCCTCCCTCAGAGCCCCCCTTCCCCAGCTGTCACATGCTGGGACGTCACTTTCAGAGGCCAGATAGCAAACAGCTGCCAGCAGCCGTTGTCTTCCTGTCAGGTCTGTTGTAAGTAAGATTTCTGCTGCAATAAATCAATAAACTTTGTGTAACCCTTGCCAGCCCTGGCCCCTTCCATGCTGTTGTAGGAAGAACATTTGTAAGGACTGTACCGGACACCAGTCTGTCTTGAGCTGATAATCCCCAATCTCCACCGCCTCTTCTGCCTATAGACAAGTCCCCGCTTGTAGGAGACGCGGGTAATGCCTCTCCTACTCGGTTACCCCCAGGACTTATAGGGCGCAAAGATTATCAGCTTAAGGTGGAGTCTGATGAACGGCAGGGAGTCCCAAGCGAGGATGCCGGATGGCGGAAGTCCGATTACAAGCCGAGGTCAGAGCCGGGAGGTCACGGGGCGAGGTATCAGAGGGGTCAGGCGAAAATCGTGGTCAGGCAGGCAAAAGGTCGGTTCAGGCTGAGGTTGACAACAGGAATCAAACGAGCTTCAATGCTTGGTACTAGGCGCTATAACAGGCAATGACACACTGCAGTGGAAATCCCTTTATAGTGGGAAAACCGGCAGGATTGGACAGAGAGACAGTGGCTGGGATTGGTGCATTTAGGATCTGACAGCAGATTGGAGCACTGGCCCTGTAGTCTGATTGGTGAGCTCTGGGCTGATTGCTTCAGCTGAGCTTCCCAGGCAAACTGCTCAGAGCTGCACCTTCTAGACTTTGTTCTCTTAAACAGCCTCCGGTGGCCATTCTGAGTATTGCACCCCCGGAAGACATGAGCTGACTGTAAAGGCCAGCAAGCACAAGCTGAGTGACAACGGGCAAGGGGGGAGGACTTACTCGGCGACACACGCGCCGCTGGGGATGGCATCGGAGGCAGAGGTGGCTGCTGGGCAGGAGAAACCCTGGCCAGTTGCCTAGGGACACCACGGGCACGGACTGAAGGCAAGTCATTCCTGACAGTACCCTCCCCTTCACGAGGGGCCTCCGGACCCTCACCAGACTTAACAGGATTATCACCCTGAATGGTTCCGGCGGACTTCAATAAAGATACATGGGGTACCCTCATGGATGGAGAGGCAGACGGACAAATAAGCTCTGAGACTTGGGTTGCTCCAACTGTGATACTATAGCAATGTTCTGCACAGTGCGGGCTCCATCCTGTCAATTCCCCAGTTTCCCAATTAAAGGTAGGGTTGTGCACCTTTAACCAGGGGAACCCTAAGACAACTGGGGCTTCAGGGCTGTCTAAGACAAAAAATTCAAGGTTCTCAGAATGGGAAGGTCCCACAACTAGGTTAATTAAAGGGGTTTTGGAGGTGACAGTTCCTCTAGGAACAGGAGTATTGTTTACTGCCAAAATCTGAAGGGGCTTCCCAAGGGGGATTAAGGGAATGCCTAAGGCGGCTACTATGGATTTATCCAAGAAGTTGCCAACTGCTCCGCTATCGACAAAAGCAGAGACGGATTTCCTGGACAACTCCCAACCCACAGTAGCAGGTAACAACATTTTATTTCTATGAAGGGAAGTTACCTGACCGTCCTGACAAACTTTCTCTATCTTGTCAGGACGTTGCAATCCCGCCAAAGGTCTTTTATTGGGGCAGGTCCTAACCAGGTGACCTGAAACCCCGCAATACATGCATAGGCCTAAGGTGCGACGTCTACTCTTTTCAGCCGGGGAAAGGTGAGTAGCACCAAGTTGCATAGGCTCTTCTGGGGGCGAAGATGAGACGACACCCATAGAGGATGACTCCTGGTGGGAAGATTCCCAGGAGTGAGAGTGATTCTTCTCTATATGTCTCTCCCGTAGCCGTCTGTCAATTTTAATGGCCATAAGCATGAGTTCATCCAGGCTTTTAGGGTAAGGAAAATTTGTTAGAACATCCTTAACACCTTCTGAAAGACCAATTCTATACTGACTACAGAGAGCAGGATCATTCCAACGGGATTCAATCGCCCAGCGGCGGAATTTGGCACTATATTCCTCTGCTGAGCGTTTCCCCTGTTTCAGGCTTCGAAGCCTGGCATCAGCGGTCGAAGTCCTGTCAGGGTCCGAATATAGGATCTCCATAGCGGAGAACAAGGCTGAGACAGATTGCAAGGGCTCATCTGTGGGCGCTAAGCCAAACGCCCAGGACTGTGGATCACCCTGGAGCAGAGAGATAACCAGGCCCACCCTCTGCATTTCTGTGCCTGAAGAGTAGGGCCGTAGTCTGAAATAAAGTTCACAGGAGTTCTTGAAGTTGGAGAATCTTGTACGATCCCCATCAAATTTCTCAGGAAGGGGAACCTTCGGTTCAACAGGAGGTGAGGATACAGGTGGTGCAGGCAGCTGGCGATTTTCTTGATCAGCCACACGTTGGGCCAGCTGGTTAATGGCGGTAGCCATGGCCTGCACTTGTTGTACAAGTTCTTCCATATCAATTTTGGGCCTGTTATAATGTAAGGACTGTACCGGACACCAGTCTGTCTTGAGCTGATAATCCCCAATCTCCACCGCCTCTTCTGCCTATAGACAAGTCCCCGCTTGTAGGAGACGCGGGTAATGCCTCTCCTACTCGGTTACCCCCAGGACTTATAGGGCGCAAAGATTATCAGCTTAAGGTGGAGTCTGATGAACGGCAGGGAGTCCCAAGCGAGGATGCCGGATGGCGGAAGTCCGATTACAAGCCGAGGTCAGAGCCGGGAGGTCACGGGGCGAGGTATCAGAGGGGTCAGGCGAAAATCGTGGTCAGGCAGGCAAAAGGTCGGTTCAGGCTGAGGTTGACAACAGGAATCAAACGAGCTTCAATGCTTGGTACTAGGCGCTATAACAGGCAATGACACACTGCAGTGGAAATCCCTTTATAGTGGGAAAACCGGCAGGATTGGACAGAGAGACAGTGGCTGGGATTGGTGCATTTAGGATCTGACAGCAGATTGGAGCACTGGCCCTGTAGTCTGATTGGTGAGCTCTGGGCTGATTGCTTCAGCTGAGCTTCCCAGGCAAACTGCTCAGAGCTGCACCTTCTAGACTTTGTTCTCTTAAACAGCCTCCGGTGGCCATTCTGAGTATTGCACCCCCGGAAGACATGAGCTGACTGTAAAGGCCAGCAAGCACAAGCTGAGTGACAACGGGCAAGGGGGGAGGACTTACTCGGCGACACACGCGCCGCTGGGGATGGCATCGGAGGCAGAGGTGGCTGCTGGGCAGGAGAAACCCTGGCCAGTTGCCTAGGGACACCACGGGCACGGACTGAAGGCAAGTCATTCCTGACAACATTATTTTGTTAGAGCCCTTGGTGGATTCTCAGAGAAGAAAAGTTTAGTCCTAACACTGCTGTCTGCCCTAGTTTAGAGGGACTAGCCTTACTGATCTTTAAAGTGGACCAAAACCCAGGATTTAGTCCATCCTTGGTCTTGATCCATTTTCCAAGGGATGTCCCAATTAGGGATGAGCGAATCGATCCGGACGAACCCGGATTCGATCCGAATTTCATGAAAAACTTGATTCGGATCGAATCCGAATTTCCCCGCGATTCGATCGCTCAAAGTTTTCCTTTAACATCCATTCATTTACATTACAGGCATTCTAAGATGGCGGACGGGACATGTTCAGACATGTAAGCTGGGGCAGTGTATGCTGGGACAGTCACATGCAGCCTATCAGCAGCCAGCAAGCCCGGTGACGTCACAGCGCTATTTAAGTCGGCGGACATCTTGCTTTTCCTCATTTCTCTATTGCATTCGTGATAGACAGGACGCAGCTGTAGTGAGGGAGAGGCAGTTAGACAGACAGGGACAGACAGGGACAGGCTGGAGACAGGCAGGAGACAGACAGAAAGTCAGTGAAAAGCAAGGAAAATTAGGAAAAATCGGAGGCAGTCACAGGGAGATTTTTTTTTTTTTTCATCCAGCCTGAGTGTTACTGGCTGGCTGACTGGCTTTGTTAGCGTTTTCAGGCTGCTTATACACTAACTGTGCATATATACTGAACTGATCTCAAGTCTGCTGTGAGGCATCCCATTCTGTGACTACACCAGCCTCTATTTACTGCTGTAACCCTTTGCACTTATTCTAATAGAAATTTGGCCTGATAAACACACTTGCTGTGCATAGTATTACTGCTCACAGGTGCACTCCTGTTGGGGCATCCCATTCTGTGACTACACCAGCCTCTATTTAATACCATAACCATTTGCACTTATTCTAATAGAAATTTGGCCTGATAAGCACACTTGCTGTGCATAGTATTACTGCTCACAGGTGAACTCCTGTTGGGGCATCCCATTCTGTGACTACACCAGCCTCTATTTAATACCATAACCATTTGCACTTATTCTAATAGAAATTTGGCCTGATAAACACACTTGCTGTGCATAGTATTACTGCTCACAGGTGCACTCCTGTTGGGGCATCCCATTCTGTGACTACACCAGCCTCTATTTAATACCATAACCATTTGCACTTATTCTAATAGAAATTTGGCCTGATAAACACACTTGCTGTGCATAGTATTACTGCTCACAGGTGCACTCCTGTTGGGGCATCCCATTCTGTGACTACACCAGCCTCTATTTAATACCATAACCATTTGCACTTATTCTAATAGAAATTTGGCCTGATAAACACACTTGCTGTGCATAGTATTACTGCTCACAGGTGCACTCCTGTTGGGGCATCCCATTCTGTGACTACACCAGCCTCTATTTACTGCTGTAACCCTTTGCACTTATTCTAATAGAAATTTGGCCTGATAAACACACTTGCTGTGCATAGTATTACTGCTCACAGGTGCACTCCTGGCTCTTGGGGCATCCCATTCTGTGACTACACCAGCCTCTATTTAATACCATAACCATTTGCACTTATTCTAATAGAAATTTGGCCTGATAAACACACTTGCTGTGCATAGTAGTACTGCTCACAGGTGCACTCCTGTTGGGGCATCCCATTCTGTGACTACACCAGCCTCTATTTAATACCATAACCATTTGCACTTATTCTAATAGAAATTTGGCCTGATAAACACACTTGCTGTGCATAGTATTACTGCTCACAGGTGCACTCCTGGCTCTTGGGGCATCCCATTCTGTGACTACACCAGCCTCTATTTAATACCATAACCATTTGCACTTATTCTAATAGAAATTTGGCCTGATAAACACACTTGCTGTGCATAGTATTACTGCTCACAGGTGCACTCCTGGCTCTTGGGGCATCCCATTCTGTGACTACACCAGCCTCTATTTAATACCATAACCATTTGCACTTATTCTAATAGAAATTTGGCCTGATAAACACACTTGCTGTGCATAGTATTACTGCTCACAGGTGCACTCCTGTTGGGGCATCCCATTCTGTGACTACACCAGCCTCTATTTAATACCATAACAATTTGCACTTATTCTAATAGAAATTTGGCCTGATAAACACACTTGCTGTGCATAGTATTACTGCCCACAGGTGCACTCCTGTTGGGGCATCCCATTCTGTGACTACACCAGCCTCTATTTAATACCATAACCATTTGCACTTATTCTAATAGAAATTTGGCCTGATAAACACACTTGCTGTGCATAGTATTACTGCTCACAGGTGCACTCCTGTTGGGGCATCCCATTCTGTGACTACACCAGCCTCTATTTAATACCATAACCATTTGCACTTATTCTAATAGAAATTTGGCCTGATAAACACACTTGCTGTGCATAGTATTACTGCTCACAGGTGCACTCCTGTTGGGGCATCCCATTCTGTGACTACACCGGCCTCTATTTACTGCTGTAACCCTTTGCACTTATTCTAATAGAAATTTGGCCTGATAAACACACTTGCTGTGTATAGTATTACTGCTCACAGGTGCACTCCTGGCTCTTGGGGCATCCCATTCTGTGACTACACCAGCCTCTATTTAATACCATAACCATTTGCACTTATTCTAATAGAAATTTGGCCTGATAAACACACTTGCTGTGCATAGTATTACTGCTCACAGGTGCACTCCTGTTGGGGCATCCCATTCTGTGACTACACCAGCCTCTATTTACTGCTGTAACCCTTTGCACTTATTCTAATAGAAATTTGGCCTGATAAACACACTTGCTGTGCATAGTATTACTGCTCACAGGTGCACTCCTGGCTCTTGGGGCATCCCATTCTGTGACTACACCAGCCTCTATTTAATACCATAACCATTTGCACTTATTCTAATAGAAATTTGGCCTGATAAACACACTTGCTGTGCATAGTATTACTGCTCACAGGTGCACTCCTGGCTCTTGGGGCATCCCATTCTGTGACTACACCAGCCTCTATTTAATACCATAACCATTTGCACTTATTCTAATAGAAATTTGGCCTGATAAACACACTTGCTGTGCATAGTATTACTGCTCACAGGTGCACTCCTGGCACTTGGGGCATCCCATTCTGTGACTACACCAGCCTCTATTTAATACCATAACCATTTGCACGTATTCTAATAGAAATTTGGCCTGATAAACACACTTGCTGTGCATAGTATTACTGCTCACAGGTGCACTCCTGGCTCTTGGGGCATCCCATTCTGTGACTACACCAGCCTCTATTTAATACCATAACCATTTGCACTTATTCTAATAGAAATTTGGCCTGATAAACACACTTGCTGTGCATAGTATTACTGCTCACAGGTGCACTCCTGGCTCTTGGGGCATCCCATTCTGTGACTACACCAGCCTCTATTTAATACCATAACCATTTGCACTTATTCTAATAGAAATTTGGCCTGATAAACACACTTGCTGTGCATAGTATTACTGCTCACAGGTGCACTCCTGTTGGGGCATCCCATTCTGTGACTACACCAGCCTCTATTTACTGCTGTAACCCTTTGCACTTATTCTAATAGAAATTTGGCCTGATAAACACACTTGCTGTGCATAGTATTACTGCTCACAGGTGCACTCCTGGCTCTTGGGGCATCCCATTCTGTGACTACACCAGCCTCTATTTAATACCATAACCATTTGCACTTATTCTAATAGAAATTTGGCCTGATAAACACACTTGCTGTGCATAGTATTACTGCCCACAGGTGCACTCCTGTTGGGGCATCCCATTCTGTGACTACACCAGCCTCTATTTAATACCATAACCATTTGCACTTATTCTAATAGAAATTTGGCCTGATAAACACACTTGCTGTGCATAGTATTACTGCTCACAGGTGCACTCCTGGCTCTTGGGGCATCCCATTCTGTGACTACACCAGCCTCTATTTAATACCATAACCATTTGCACTTATTCTAATAGAAATTTGGCCTGATAAACACACTTGCTGTGCATAGTATTACTGCTCACAGGTGCACTCCTGTTGGGGCATCCCATTCTGTGACTACACCAGCCTCTATTTAATACCATAACCATTTGCACTTATTCTAATAGAAATTTGGCCTGATAAACACACTTGCTGTGCATAGTATTACTGCTCACAGGTGCACTCCTGTTGGGGCATCCCATTCTGTGACTACACCGGCCTCTATTTACTGCTGTAACCCTTTGCACTTATTCTAATAGAAATTTGGCCTGATAAACACACTTGCTGTGTATAGTATTACTGCTCACAGGTGCACTCCTGGCTCTTGGGGCATCCCATTCTGTGACTACACCAGCCTCTATTTAATACCATAACCATTTGCACGTATTCTAATAGAAATTTGGCCTGATAAACACACTTGCTGTGCATAGTATTACTGCTCACAGGTGCACTCCTGGCTCTTGGGGCATCCCATTCTGTGACTACACCAGCCTCTATTTAATACCATAACCATTTGCACTTATTCTAATAGAAATTTGGCCTGATAAACACACTTGCTGTGCATAGTATTACTGCTCACAGGTGCACTCCTGTTGGGGCATCCCATTCTGTGACTACACCAGCCTCTATTTAATACCATAACCATTTGCACTTATTCTAATAGAAATTTGGCCTGATAAACACACTTGCTGTGCATAGTATTACTGCTCACAGGTGCACTCCTGTTGGGGCATCCCATTCTGTGACTACACCAGCCTCTATTTACTGCTGTAACCCTTTGCACTTATTCTAATAGAAATTTGGCCTGATAAACACACTTGCTGTGCATAGTATTACTGCTCACAGGTGCACTCCTGGCTCTTGGGGCATCCCATTCTGTGACTACACCAGCCTCTATTTAATACCATAACCATTTGCACTTATTCTAATAGAAATTTGGCCTGATAAACACACTTGCTGTGCATAGTATTACTGCTCACAGGTGCACTCCTGGCTCTTGGGGCATCCCATTCTGTGACTACACCAGCCTCTATTTAATACCATAACCATTTGCACTTATTCTAATAGAAATTTGGCCTGATAAACACACTTGCTGTGCATAGTATTACTGCTCACAGGTGCACTCCTGGCTCTTGGGGCATCCCATTCTGTGACTACACCAGCCTCTATTTAATACCATAACCATTTGCACTTATTCTAATAGAAATTTGGCCTGATAAACACACTTGCTGTGCATAGTATTACTGCTCACAGGTGCTCTCCTGTTGGGGCATCCCATTCTGTGACTACACCAGCCTCTATTTAATACCATAACCATTTGCACTTATTCTAATAGAAATTTGGCCTGATAAACACACTTGCTGTGCATAGTATTACTGCTCACAGGTGCAGTCCTGTTGGGGCATCCCATTCTGTGACTACACCAGCCTCTATTTAATACCATAACCATTTGCACTTATTCTAATAGAAATTTGGCCTGATAAACACACTTGCTGTGCATAGTATTACTGCTCACAGGTGCACTCCTGGCTCTTGGGGCATCCCATTCTGTGACTACACCAGCCTCTATTTAATACCATAACCATTTGCACTTATTCTAATAGAAATTTGGCCTGATAAACACACTTGCTGTGCATAGTATTACTGCTCACAGGTGCACTCCTGGCTCTTGGGGCATCCCATTCTGTGACTACACCAGCCTCTATTTAATACCATAACCATTTGCACTTATTCTAATAGAAATTTGGCCTGATAAACACACTTGCTGTGCATAGTATTACTGCTCACAGGTGCACTCCTGTTGGAGCTTCCCATTCTGTGACTACACCAGCCTCTATTTAATACCATAACCATTTGCACTTATTCTAATAGAAATTTGGCCTGATAAACACACTTGCTGTGCATAGTATTACTGCTCACAGGTGCACTCCTGGCTCTTGGGGCATCCCATTCTGTGACTACACCAGCCTCTATTTAATACCATACCCATTTGCACTTATTCTAATAGAAATTTGGCCTGATAAACACACTTGCTGTGCATAGTATTACTGCTCACAGGTGCACTCCTGGCTCTTGGGGCATCCCATTCTGTGACTACACCAGCCTCTATTTAATACCATAACCATTTGCACTTATTCTAATAGAAATTTGGCCTGATAAACACACTTGCTGTGCATAGTATTACTGCTCACAGGTGCACTCCTGTTGGAGCATCCCATTCTGTGACTACACCAGCCTCTATTTAATACCATAACCATTTGCACTTATTCTAATAGAAATTTGGCCTGATAAACACACTTGCTGTGCATAGTATTACTGCTCACAGGTGCACTCCTGGCTCTTGGGGCATCCCATTCTGTGACTACACCAGCCTCTATTTAATACCATAACCATTTGCACTTATTCTAATAGAAATTTGGCCTGATAAACACACTTGCTGTGCATAGTAGTACTGCTCACAGGTGCACTCCTGTTGGGGCATCCCATTCTGTGACTACACCAGCCTCTATTTACTGCTTTAACCCTTTGCACTTATTCTAATAGAAATTTGGCCTGATAAACACACTTGCTGTGCATAGTATTACTGCTCACAGGTGCTCTCCTGGCTCTTGGGGCATCCCATTCTGTGACTACACCAGCCTCTATTTAATACCATACCTATTTGCACTTATTCTAATAGAAATTTGGCCTGATAAACACACTTGCTGTGCATAGTATTACTGCTCACAGGTGCACTCCTGGCTCTTGGGGCATCCCATTCTGTGACTACACCAGCCTCTATTTAATACCATAACCATTTGCACTTATTCTAATAGAAATTTGGCCTGATAAACACACTTGCTGTGCATAGTATTACTGCTCACAGGTGCACTCCTGTTGGAGCATCCCATTCTGTGACTACACCAGCCTCTATTTAATACCATAACCATTTGCACTTATTCTAATAGAAATTTGGCCTGATAAACACACTTGCTGTGCATAGTATTACTGCTCACAGGTGCACTCCTGGCTCTTGGGGCATCCCATTCTGTGACTACACCAGCCTCTATTTAATACCATAACCATTTGCACTTATTCTAATAGAAATTTGGCCTGATAAACACACTTGCTGTGCATAGTATTACTGCTCACAGGTGCACTCCTGTTGGGGCATCCCATTCTGTGACTACACCAGCCTCTATTTAATACCATAACCATTTGCACTTATTCTAATAGAAATTTGGCCTGATAAACACACTTGCTGTGCATAGTATTACTGCTCACAGGTGCACTCATGTTGGGGCATCCCATTCTGTGACTACACCAGCCTCTATTTACTGCTGTAACCCTTTGCACTTATTCTAATAGAAATTTGGCCTGATAAACACACTTGCTGTGCATAGTATTACTGCTCACAGGTGCTCTCCTGGCTCTTGGGGCATCCCATTCTGTGACTACACCAGCCTCTATTTAATACCATAACCATTTGCACTTATTCTAATAGAAATTTTGCCTGATAAACACACTTGCTGTGCATAGTATTACTGCTCACAGGTGCACTCCTGGCTCTTGGGGCATCCCATTCTGTGACTACACCAGCCTCTATTTAATACCATAACCATTTGCACTTATTCTAATAGAAATTTGGCCTGATAAACACACTTGCTGTGCATAGTATTACTGCTCACAGGTGCACTCCTGGCTCTTGGGGCATCCCATTCTGTGACTACACCAGCCTCTATTTAATACCATAACCATTTGCACTTATTCTAATAGAAATTTGGCCTGATAAACACACTTGCTGTGCATAGTATTACTGCTCACAGGTGCACTCCTGGCTCTTGGGGCATCCCATTCTGTGACTACACCAGCCTCTATTTAATACCATAACCATTTGCACTTATTCTAATAGAAATTTGGCCTGATAAACACACTTGCTGTGCATAGTATTACTGCTCACAGGTGCACTCCTGTTGGGGCATCCCATTCTGTGACTACACCAGCCTCTATTTAATACCATAACCATTTGCACTTATTCTAATAGAAATTTGGCCTGATAAACACACTTGCTGTGCATAGTATTACTGCTCACAGGTGCACTCCTGTTGGGGCATCCCATTCTGTGACTACACCAGCCTCTATTTACTGCTGTAACCCTTTGCACCTATTCTAATAGAAATTTGGCCTGATAAACACACTTGCTGTGCATAGTATTACTGCTCACAGGTGCACTCCTGGCTCTTGGGGCATCCCATTCTGTGACTACACCAGCCTCTATTTAATACCATAACCATTTGCACTTATTCTAATAGAAATTTGGCCTGATAAACACACTTGCTGTGCATAGTATTACTGCTCACAGGTGCACTCCTGGCTCTTGGGGCATCCCATTCTGTGACTACACCAGCCTCTATTTAATACCATAACCATTTGCACTTATTCTAATAGAAATTTGGCCTGATAAACACACTTGCTGTGCATAGTATTACTGCTCACAGGTGCACTCCTGGCTCTTGGGGCATCCCATTCTGTGACTACACCAGCCTCTATTTAATACCATAACCATTTGCACTTATTCTAATAGAAATTTGGCCTGATAAACACACTTGCTGTGCATAGTATTACTGCTCACAGGTGCTCTCCTGTTGGGGCATCCCATTCTGTGACTACACCAGCCTCTATTTAATACCATAACCATTTGCACTTATTCTAATAGAAATTTGGCCTGATAAACACACTTGCTGTGCATAGTATTACTGCTCACAGGTGCAGTCCTGTTGGGGCATCCCATTCTGTGACTACACCAGCCTCTATTTAATACCATAACCATTTGCACTTATTCTAATAGAAATTTGGCCTGATAAACACACTTGCTGTGCATAGTATTACTGCTCACAGGTGCACTCCTGGCTCTTGGGGCATCCCATTCTGTGACTACACCAGCCTCTATTTAATACCATAACCATTTGCACTTATTCTAATAGAAATTTGGCCTGATAAACACACTTGCTGTGCATAGTATTACTGCTCACAGGTGCACTCCTGGCTCTTGGGGCATCCCATTCTGTGACTACACCAGCCTCTATTTAATACCATAACCATTTGCACTTATTCTAATAGAAATTTGGCCTGATAAACACACTTGCTGTGCATAGTATTACTGCTCACAGGTGCACTCCTGTTGGAGCTTCCCATTCTGTGACTACACCAGCCTCTATTTAATACCATAACCATTTGCACTTATTCTAATAGAAATTTGGCCTGATAAACACACTTGCTGTGCATAGTATTACTGCTCACAGGTGCACTCCTGGCTCTTGGGGCATCCCATTCTGTGACTACACCAGCCTCTATTTAATACCATACCCATTTGCACTTATTCTAATAGAAATTTGGCCTGATAAACACACTTGCTGTGCATAGTATTACTGCTCACAGGTGCACTCCTGGCTCTTGGGGCATCCCATTCTGTGACTACACCAGCCTCTATTTAATACCATAACCATTTGCACTTATTCTAATAGAAATTTGGCCTGATAAACACACTTGCTGTGCATAGTATTACTGCTCACAGGTGCACTCCTGTTGGAGCATCCCATTCTGTGACTACACCAGCCTCTATTTAATACCATAACCATTTGCACTTATTCTAATAGAAATTTGGCCTGATAAACACACTTGCTGTGCATAGTATTACTGCTCACAGGTGCACTCCTGGCTCTTGGGGCATCCCATTCTGTGACTACACCAGCCTCTATTTAATACCATAACCATTTGCACTTATTCTAATAGAAATTTGGCCTGATAAACACACTTGCTGTGCATAGTAGTACTGCTCACAGGTGCACTCCTGTTGGGGCATCCCATTCTGTGACTACACCAGCCTCTATTTACTGCTTTAACCCTTTGCACTTATTCTAATAGAAATTTGGCCTGATAAACACACTTGCTGTGCATAGTATTACTGCTCACAGGTGCTCTCCTGGCTCTTGGGGCATCCCATTCTGTGACTACACCAGCCTCTATTTAATACCATACCTATTTGCACTTATTCTAATAGAAATTTGGCCTGATAAACACACTTGCTGTGCATAGTATTACTGCTCACAGGTGCACTCCTGGCTCTTGGGGCATCCCATTCTGTGACTACACCAGCCTCTATTTAATACCATAACCATTTGCACTTATTCTAATAGAAATTTGGCCTGATAAACACACTTGCTGTGCATAGTATTACTGCTCACAGGTGCACTCCTGTTGGAGCATCCCATTCTGTGACTACACCAGCCTCTATTTAATACCATAACCATTTGCACTTATTCTAATAGAAATTTGGCCTGATAAACACACTTGCTGTGCATAGTATTACTGCTCACAGGTGCACTCCTGGCTCTTGGGGCATCCCATTCTGTGACTACACCAGCCTCTATTTAATACCATAACCATTTGCACTTATTCTAATAGAAATTTGGCCTGATAAACACACTTGCTGTGCATAGTATTACTGCTCACAGGTGCACTCCTGTTGGGGCATCCCATTCTGTGACTACACCAGCCTCTATTTAATACCATAACCATTTGCACTTATTCTAATAGAAATTTGGCCTGATAAACACACTTGCTGTGCATAGTATTACTGCTCACAGGTGCACTCATGTTGGGGCATCCCATTCTGTGACTACACCAGCCTCTATTTACTGCTGTAACCCTTTGCACTTATTCTAATAGAAATTTGGCCTGATAAACACACTTGCTGTGCATAGTATTACTGCTCACAGGTGCTCTCCTGGCTCTTGGGGCATCCCATTCTGTGACTACACCAGCCTCTATTTAATACCATAACCATTTGCACTTATTCTAATAGAAATTTTGCCTGATAAACACACTTGCTGTGCATAGTATTACTGCTCACAGGTGCACTCCTGGCTCTTGGGGCATCCCATTCTGTGACTACACCAGCCTCTATTTAATACCATAACCATTTGCACTTATTCTAATAGAAATTTGGCCTGATAAACACACTTGCTGTGCATAGTATTACTGCTCACAGGTGCACTCCTGGCTCTTGGGGCATCCCATTCTGTGACTACACCAGCCTCTATTTAATACCATAACCATTTGCACTTATTCTAATAGAAATTTGGCCTGATAAACACACTTGCTGTGCATAGTATTACTGCTCACAGGTGCACTCCTGGCTCTTGGGGCATCCCATTCTGTGACTACACCAGCCTCTATTTAATACCATAACCATTTGCACTTATTCTAATAGAAATTTGGCCTGATAAACACACTTGCTGTGCATAGTATTACTGCTCACAGGTGCACTCCTGTTGGGGCATCCCATTCTGTGACTACACCAGCCTCTATTTAATACCATAACCCTTTGCACTTATTCTAATAGAAATTTGGCCTGATAAACACACTTGCTGTGCATAGTATTACTGCTCACAGGTGCACTCCTGGCTCTTGGGGCATCCCATTCTGTGACTACACCAGCCTCTATTTACTGCTGTAACCCTTTGCACTTATTCTAATAGAAATTTGGCCTGATAAAGACAATTTTGCTGTGCATAGTAGTACTGCTCCCAGGTGCTCTGCTGTTGGGGCTTCCCATTCTGTAACATACCATACCCCTCTTTATTTACACTAAGCAGCTCTCTTATTTACACTAAGCAGGCCTGTTGGAGGCTGAGTGTTACTGCTCACTTTTGGTGTGCATTATATTCTGTTTCATATAGACCCACCGCTGCCTGGGGGTTCTTAAAATATCACCTACTACCACGCCAGTTAGACTATGTCGGGCAGACAAGTGCCTGGAAGTGAAAAGAGGAGTGGCAGAGGCCAAGATTCCGCAGGCAGAGCTCGCAGCAGACTGGGGGCCAGTAGCAGCAGGAGTCACGCTGAGAGACCTAATCTGCCAGTATCTGCTAGCGGTCGGGTCTCCACCAGTAACGCATCTGCCGTGGTAGATTGGTTGACACGCTCATCAACAACATCATCACAACTTACGTCTGAGACCCCCAGTCTAGGGTCGGTAGGTTCCTCTGACACAACCCTGAGTTGGCATGCCCCGAGAGCAGTCCCTGTCCTCCCATTGCCTCTGTCCTATGCCGTTCCCTCCCCCAGCGACGTATCCTATGCTTTGGGTTCAGCTCCACTCTTTAGTGAGGAGGACGATCAGATAGAGGACAGTCAGCAGCTACTGCCCAGCCAAGAAATGGAGGTGGCTTCTTTAGCTAGGCAGACAAATAGTGATGTGGACAGTGTCGTGGGTGCTGCGAGCGTTCCAGCTCCTGCGCCAGACACTGTTGACGAATCCACGAACATCAGTGACGTACAGCCACAACTCGGTGATAATGATGATGATGACGATGAAGTCGATCGCACTTGGGAGCCGGGTGATGAAGGGGCTTCATCGTCATCATCAGAAGAAGAGGGGCGCAGGTTGCCTCGGAGTCAGCAGCTCAGGCAGCAAGGTGTTAGCAGCATGGTTGGCAGGCAGCATGGGGGCACAATTGTAAAGCCTGGAGCCAAACGGGGCCGGGGCCGGGGTAGAGCACCTTCTGCGCGGCAGGCTACCTTATCAGGAGGTAGTGGGGCAGGGGTTCCTGAGCAACAGCAGCAGCGAATCAGTGAGGCCTGTTGGTGGGAAAAGTAGCTACTCGGCAGTGTGGCAGTTTTTCCTGAAGCATCCTTAGGAGGGTAACATGGCCACATGCAAGATATGTAGGCAGAAGGTGAAGCGTGGCCAGGGTCCAAATGTTGGCACCACGGCCCTGCGTCAACATATGCAGCGTCACCATAAAGCGGCCTGGGAGAACCTAGGCTCCGGAGAGGTGGGCCAGACTGCTTCCTCACCGAGTGGCATGCCGCTCCCAATTTCTGCCAGCCAAGGCTCCAGCACCTCAGCCGAAGGCAGCTGTGCGTCATACCCATCCTCTGTCGCTCCTGCTCCTCCTCCTCCTCCAAGGCATGCATCCCGCCAGCAATCCATCAGCGAAGCCATGTCCAAGAGACAGCAGTATGCGCCCACTCATCCTATGGCGCAGAAGCTGAATGTGCTCCTGTCCAAGTTGCTGCAGTCGCTCCCTTTTCAGGTGGTGGAATCTGCACCTTTTAGAGAACTGATGGCTTGTGCCGAGCCGAGGTGGAGAGTCCCAAGCCGTCATTTCTTTGCCAAGAAGGCAGTACCAGCGCTGCACACTTTTGTTGAACAGAAGGTGGGCCAGTCCTTGAGCCTGTCGGTGTGTAGCAAAGTGCATGGCAGCGCCGATATCTGGAGCTGTAACTACGGTCAGGGACAGTACATGTCATTTACGGCCCACTGGGTGAATGTGGTCCCTTTGCAGCAGCAGCAGCAGCAACTTGCACAGGTCACGCCGCTTCGGCCTCCGCGCTCCCTGCCCGTTGGGCCTGTGACACCGTGCGACTCGGCCTCCTCATTCTCCGCCTTCTCCTCACCCTCCACTGTAGGCTCAAGTCTCAGTGCCCCTCCAGTCTACCATGTGTGCAGGGCACGGAGGTGTCACGCAGTGCTTCACATGGTTTGTCTTGGCGAACGGAGTCACACGGGGGAGGGACTGCTTAAATGTATTTATCAGGAAATCCAAACATGGCTTACTCCAAGAAAACTTAAAATGGGAATCATGGTTACCGACAATGGGAAGAACATTTTGTCTGCGCTGCGCCAAGGAAGCCTGACCCATGCCCCCTGCATGGCTCACGTCTTCAATCTGGTTGTCAAGCGGTTTCTGAAGTGTTCCCCCCATCTGCAAGACATCCTAACAACTTCAAGGAAACTTTGCATGCACTTCAGCCACTCATGCACCGCCAAACACACCCTTCTTGAGCTACAGCGTCAGAATGGTATCCCCCAACATAGTCTGATTTGCGATGTTTCCACCCGTTGGAATTCCACCCTTCACATGTTGGACCGATTATATGAACAGAGAAAAGCCATCACGGATTTCCTGATGATCCAAGCAGATAGGGGGACTCCCCTGTGTAACTTCAATGTCAACCAGTGGCAGCTCATACGTGACACCTGCCATTTGCTCAGGCCCTTTGAGGAAGCCACTTTATTTGTCAGTCGGCAGGATTACGGGAAGAACGACGTGATTCCATTGCTTCATGTACTACAGCACATGTTGGAAACCATGGCTGGTCAGGGCACTGGAGACATGGCGTTTACATCTTACGGCCACATGAACCCCGTTGGAGCTGAACTGGAGGAGGAGGAGGAAGAGGAGGAGGAGGAGTTGCCCAGCGAAACACAGTTTAGGCTTGGCGAAATGGCTGGTTTATCTAGTCAGCGGACCGGAGAGGAGGAGCAGGAGCAGCCAGAGGAGCTAGAGGTTTTTGAGGAAGGCGAGACAGAGGACCCGGGCACACCGTGGCAGTATGCAGTGGAGATGGAGACAGGTAGTCCATCCGAGTCACTTGCGCAAATGGCAGGAAGCATGCTCACGTGCTTGCGTAGTGACCCCAGAATTGTTTCCATCTGTCGGCGGGATGACTTCTGGCTGTCCACCTTATTGGACCCTCGCTTCCGGCACAAAATGGGGGCATTTTTTAAACCCACCGAGAGGGAGGACAAACTGAACTACTACAAAGACATTCTACGTAGGCAGTTGGCCGATGCCTATCTGCGCCATGGTCCATACTCTCGCAGGTCTGACTCGAGGGGACCTCTGCGCTCACCTTCCACTGCCATGGCCGCTGGGGGGGTTGGCAGGAGCAGCAGCAGCAGCTCCATCAGCAGCAGCCTCAGTCTTCAGTCGCTAATGAGTAGCTTTCTACACCCGCATAGTGAGGCTACTCATGAGCAGCAGGAAGACCTGGAGCAGGACCTGAACCAGCAGGTCATGTCATACTTTGACATGACCATGCCAACACACCTTGAGGATCCGCTGGACTTCTGGGCAGCCAAACTTGATTTGTGGCCGCAACTAGCAGAGTTTGCCCTGGAAAAGCTGTCCTGCCCGGCAAGTAGCGTGCCATCTGAGCGGGTGTTTAGTGCGGCGGTGGCCATAGTTATGGCGAGGAGAACTCGTCTGTCAACTAAAAATGTGGAGAGACTCACCTTTGTCAAAATGAATCAGGGATGGATCAGCCAGGATTTCCACCCACCAATGCCTGATGCATGCGACTAGATTCAGCATGGTGCCACGTTTTACACTTTCCAAATGGTGCAAAACATATTTATGTCTTTAGGCCAATTTTTGGGCTCCTGCTGATGCCAACTCCAGGGTGTGAATCATCCAATTTTTGGGCTCCTGAAGCCAACTCCAGTGTCTCTTTAAAGTAATATTTGGGCTCCTGCTGCTGCTGCTGCCAACTCCAGGGTGTGATTCATCCAATTTTTGGGCTCCTGAAGCCAACCCCAGTGTCTCTTTAAAGTAATGTTTGGGCTCCTGCTGCTGCTGCCAACTTCAGGGTGTGATTCATCCAATTTTTGGGCTTCTGAAGCCAACTCCAGTGTCTCTTTAAAGTAATGTTTGGGCTCCTGCTGCTGCTGCCAACTCCAGGGTGTGATTCATCCAATTTTTGGGCTCCTGAAGCCAACCCCAGTGGCTCTTTAAAGTAATATTTGGGCTTCTGGTGCTGCTGCTGCCAACTCCAGGGTGTGATTCATCCAATTTTTGGGCTCCTGAAGCCAACTCCAGTGTCTCTTTAAAGTAATGTTTGGGCTCCTGCTGCTGCTGCTGCCAACTCCAGGGTGTGATTCATCCAATTTTTGGGCTCCTGAAGCCAACTCCAGTGTCTCTTTAAAGTAATGTTTGGGCTCCTGCTGCTGCTGCCAACTCCAGGGTGTGATTCATCCAATTTTTGGGCTCCTGAAGCCAACCCCAGGGTCTCTTTAAAGTAATGTTTGGGCTCCTGCTGCTGCTGCTGCCAACTCCAGGGTGTGATTCATCCAACTCCAGTGTATATTTGGGCTCCTGCTGCTGCTGCTGCCAACTCCAGGGTGTGATTCATCCAATTTTTGGGCTCCTGCAGCCAACTCCAGTGTCTCTTTCAAGCTATGTTTGGGCTCCTGCTGCTGCTGCTGCTTGAAACTCCAGGGTGTGTCAGTCAATTTTTGGGCTTCTGAAGCCAACTCCAGTGTATATTTGGGCTCCTGCTGCTGCTGCTGCCAACTCCAGGGTGTGATTCGTCCAATTTTTGGGCTCCTGAAGCCAACCCCAGTGTCTCTTTAAAGTAATGTTTGGGCTCCTGCTGCTGCTGCCAACTCCAGGGTGTGAATCATCCAATTTTTGGGCTCCTGAAGCCAACTCCAGTGTCTCTTTAAAGTAATATTTGGGCTCCTGCTGCTGCCAACTCCAGGGTGTGATTCATCCAATTTTTGGGCTCCTGAAGCCAACTCCAGTGTATATTTGGGCTCCTGCTGCTGCTGCTGCCAACTCCAGGGTGTGATTCATCCAATTTTTGGGCTCATGCAGCCAACTCCAGTGTCTCTTTCAAGCTATGTTTGGGCTCCTGCTGCTGCTGCTTGAAACTCCAGGGTGTGTCAGTCAATTTTTGGGCTTCTGAAGCCAACTCCAGTGTATATTTGGGCTCCTGCTGCTGCTGCTGCCAACTCCAGGGTGTGATTCATCCAGTTTTTGGGCTCCTGAAGCCAACCCCAGTGTGTCTTTCAAGCTGTGTTTGGGCTCCTGCTGCTTGCAACTCCAGGGTGCGATTCATCCAATCTTTGGGCTCCTGCAGCCAACTCCAGTGTCTCTTTCAAGCTATGTTTGGGCTCCTGCTGCTGCTGCTTGAAACTCCAGGGTGTGTCAGTCAATTTTTGGGCTTCTGCTGCCAACTCCAGTGTCTCTTTCAGCCAATGTTTGGGCTCCTGCTGCTGCTTGCAACTCCAGGGTGTGATTCATCCAATTTTTGGGCTCCTGCTGCTGCCAACTCCAGTGTCTCTTTAAAGCAATGTTTGGGCTCCTGCCCCTCATAGTGATGCCACTTCAACTCTCTGCAATTGTGCCGCTCTGCGATTCTATTAGCGATGCCTCTGATCTGCATGTGATATTTATTTAAAGTATTATTTAACTAACCCAGCACGCATCCTATGCGTGTTACAGCAAGGCAGAATGGTTTACAACCCTATTGAGGCTCTAGGAGGCTCAGAAATAGCCGTTTTTAATAGCGATTCATCGCGAATAAATTCGGGTCGAAACGATTTTTGTCGGAAAATTCGGCGAATCAGTCGAATCGAATTTTTCAAAAGTTCGCTCATCTCTATTCCCAATTATAGATGCTCCACTGTTTAAAATCCCCCATATCACTCTCATAACTCACTTTCCTGCCTGTCGTTTCATCCAGTCACCAGTGTATGCCATTTATATCAATGCTCAGCATACAGCTCTCTTTGGTAACTGAACTGCGGCATAAGGAGCGGCCATATTCCTGGTTTCCCTGCGGTCCGAGACACACTCCCATCACCAGCTTCCCATCTGAATGGCTGGGCACAGATGCTTGCCTCTGCCACAAGATGCTGGAGATACACTCCGCACATGTGCAGTAGGATCGGCAGAAAGGTTAGATTCACAGGTAATTGCACACAGTGGGGCATCCCAATTTGGCACTGCAAGGCTGGCCAAATAAGGTTTTGATCCACAGTCTTCCCATCCACACCTAAATACCACCTCCTGCCATCCCTCGATCTACCATACTTACCTCTTCTGCTGGGTCGGTGAGCCTGGGGCCCAGAAGCCACAATAGCTAGAGCATCTTGTTGGGAGGAATTCTGGTCCCCAAGTGCATAGCAACCAGGCAGCAGAAAAGGTGTTTATGTTGTGCTGGGGAGACAGAGAGCAAGGAGAGTGCGAGAGGAGGGAGAGAGCGAAGAGAGGGGGGAGAAAGCAAGAGGAGAGAGATAAAGCAAAGAGAGTGATTCCAGGGCTGGCCTTCTTCAGTTTCCAAGATGGCAAAAAAGAGAAAAGCAGCTCAGAAGCAGGAAGTCTGGGAACTTTGCAAAGGTAAGCTGTGTGGGCAATTTGCAGGGTTTCACACAGTGGGGCATCACAAATTGGAATGCCCAGAGAAACACACCAATGTTTCTCTTTAAAGAGCTCCCTGGAGTCTAAAACTTTAGGAATGCTGATTTCCCCATCCCTGGGGCATCCTAAATCTTGATGCCCCTCTGGAAAAGAACAGAGTGAAAGTCCCTGATGTTGTTCCTCTTTAAAAAAGTCCTGTCTCCCCTCCAGCGAGCAGAGAGCTCACACATTGGCACATTGTGGGGCATCCAACTAAGGTTTATGCTCTAGAGTTTTGGCCCACAGCAATCCTTCACTGATCCACATGAACCATCCATCAATTGGGGACATGGAAAAATGCTGCACGCTGCCGAGACACACCTGCTGATTGGTGGAGGTGGTGGTGCCACACACATGCAGAATTGTGCAGCGGTTTTTCACTTTCCTTTCTCTGGCTAGCAGTATGCTCAGTGTTCGAGATGGGGGGGCCCACTGAGACCATGCCGCCCAAGGGCCCACATAAACCTGGAGCCGGCCCTGGTAATCCTTCCACAATGTCTACATGCACTTCACTCTGCTGCATGGTAAAGTCTGCAACAATTGTAACATGGGGGGTGGGGGGGTGGGGTCAAAATATAGCAACCCCCCAGATACATGTATTTAATTAGTAGGCGTTCACTGGTGGGCTTACCTAAACTTAATAAATGTCATTATATATATATATATATATATATATATATATATAACAATTGTAGGAGTGGCCTTGAGACTGTCAGTATTAATAACTGAAACAGACATTATAGGTTCTTAGATGCTGATAACACAGAATACTAAATTTAAAGTGGAACAAAACCCGCTGACCTTCCCCTGGGGCATTCGAAATCGGGAAGCCCCGCTGTGTGAACCCGCCCCCCGGTCACTGCAAAACTCACCTTTTCTGGGGGCCTTCTTGGGGGTGTAAACAATTGCGAGTGAGAGTGGCCGCATCCCCAGCACCTCTGGGTTGAAGCGCACTACTGCACCCAGCTGGGAGCAGAAGCACACCAACGCCCGGTCATGCTGCTGTACTTATGCTACCGATTGGAGTAAACAGAGTCATTTGCAAGGCAAGCAACTCTGATTGAACAAGACCCTGCGCATGCACCATAGTACTGGAGAAAGTTGAGTTTTACTGGACGACCTGGGGGGGGGGGGGGGGGGGGTTTCCACACAGCGTCCTATATCGGAATGCCCCGGGGACAGGAAACAAAACCCGGGATAGCCAAAATCCCAGGTTTTGTTCCGCTGTAACCTATTGAAACAGTAGACATGGGTCAAAGTGAAAATCTACACTCACAATGTAAAAACTACCAATCAGAATACAGCACTGCCTAGCTAATCAACTGGGAGGTGGAACCTAACATTAGGCACCTGTAGCCACTGTTCCTAGGGCGCCCACATATTAGTAACTTCTAAGTAAAGAGATTAGGGAAGAAACATTTTTTTAATAATTCCACCAGGAAGCCTTACCTTGGTAATAGGGAGACCCTGGAGAATTCCCGGGGGACTATGCAGCTTTGGGGCTGGCTGGGCTGCTGCTTTTTAATATCCCCATTCAATCTGTGCCTCCCTAATCTCTCCCCAATGCCCATGTACCTGACCCTAATGTACCCCACCCAGACTATCTTCTACCCCACTGTTATAGCCACACTATGGAGCACACTTGAAGGCCAGGGTGCACATTGGGGGTAGGGCTCAGCGGAAATGTTGCGGCCTGGTCGCATGCTGACCTGGGGTTAGCAAAACCCCAGGCTAATTTTCTGCCCCGGTACACAAGTGGCCATAGACTAGGTCCACCAGGTCCTAATTACAGGGTCACTATGAGAAATGTCTGGGCTCATGTGCAACCGCACATGGCACCATCCCCATCACTCTAAAGGGGGCGCCAAAAGCCAATATCTAGACTCTCCTTGAGAGAGAAATCTCTCAGCTGGCTCAGCAGGGTCTCTCTTCTGCACATTGCTTCTTTCATACTTTCACTCTCTTTCTCTCCAACATTTTTTATGTTCTCCATTTTTTTCATGTTGTTGCTTTTCTCTTTTTCAGTCTCCATCTTTGTTCAACATCCCTTTCTTCTTTCCCTCACATTTATTGTCTGTGTCTTATCCACCTTCATTCTTTCTCTCCTTTGTGTTCCCTCCTTTTTTTTGCTTTCCTTTCTTGTGCTTTATTCATCTCTCTTTTCCCTGATTTGCACACTCTCTCTCATTTTACCTTTGTTCTCTCCATATCTCTCTTTTTCTCACTCTCTCTATCTATTTTTTCTGTTATTTTCTCAATGTCTCGCTCTCTCATATTTTTGCCTTATCTGTTTTTCTGTTGGTTTCTCCTTCTTTCCTCCTCTGTTTTTTCATATCGCTAGCTTTTGTTTTTTTTTTTTTTTTTGCAAATATATCTTTACAAATTTTCCATTTAAACCGGACCTTCAGAATGATTTATTGAAAAGCCCAAACCCTTAAAAAACTATTCCTCAGCATCTAAAATTAATATGAGTTTTTAGACACTTACTTATTATTCTTTCCCCCACTGGGCTGCAACTCTTTTCAGGACTTTAGGATATAGGCGCTGCCATCTTGAATGCAGAGCAGCACAGTCAGAAGGCACTTCCTGTTTGCAGGCTGCCTGATGTTCCATGAGCCGCCATCTTGGATGTTTAAAGGTTCATAACATGCAGTAGATGCAGGTAGGATGATTTTTAATGTGAGCAATCTGTATGTGCAGGGTGTGGGAAACATATAAGATAGACTCTTATTCAGAGTGAAGGACCGCTTTAAGCAGAAAAAAAACAAGACAGGTGAATCAATCTGCATCAGCAACAATAGAACCCAGCCCACCCCATGCCTACACTCCATCTATATATCCATCACGGTTGAAGACCGTCCCTTGGAAAGCATAACGAACATTCGGCCATATAGCTCACTAATACAGCAATCTCTATACTAGCTGAGTAAGGTATGCGTCACCCGCCTTTTAATTGCCTCCCTATAGAGGGGGGGAGAGAAAGGGCAGATATAAGGAAAGTAAGGAAAACCGGGAATAGGGGACACCGGACCACAGGGCCCCGACATCGAACCCAGGTGTTAACCCATGCATCATGGGGTGAGCCCCCATTCCAAGGCCCAACCCCGGGCGGGGGAGTGGGGGGGGTAATTCCCATCCCTCACCCATTCCATCCACTTGTCCTTCACCTCCTCACCCACCCCTACTTATCTCCTAAGAGTGCCCAGAAGCCAGAGGAACCCTGAGAAGCCTTCCACAAGACCCATGTTCTGGTGTAGTTCTGAGTCCCGTCATCTCCTCTTTCTGACAATATCACTATCTTTTTATCTTGTTCTCTCCATCTGTTTCATATTCTTAGTATACAGTACGTCCTGCTCCAGATAAGATTCATAACATATGGGTATTACTCTGCCAGATGGCGCTGGACTGCAGAGACATTGAAATTGGCTCCTCCCGGACCCTCAAATACCCGGGGACCTCCCACAATCCCCAGATCTTCTCTGCAGTCTGGACTGCGAAGGACAAGAAGATGGCTCTACCTTCTCGCAGGTGAGTGGGGCTATTAGCCTGCTGCCCTGTAGGACTATTCCCACCCGTTCCATTTTTAATGTGTCTCCCAGCCTTGGCTGCGCTGGTTGGGTGATGGTAGGCAGCACCACTGTCAGGTGCTTAGGAGCGCTGCTCCACCACAATCCCCCACCAAAGGGTAGGCGGTATAGGCATATGGTGAGCCTCTATGGGATGCTCCTCCCGCCCTATTGCCCCTTGCCCCTTCTATTGGTGGGTCCTATGTTAAGTGGCCGCTGCCCTCCCTCGCTCTCCCTTGTAGTTCTCGGGGGGGAGGTGTGTATGTGAATTTGCCTTGGTGCTTCACTGTATTATGTTTTTTCTGGTTGGAGTCAGTTGCCGCGCTGACATGGCTGCACTGGTTGCTTTTTTAAATTCGCCGCCGCACGCGCTTCCACTGTGCTCCGCGCATGGCGGCGGCGTTACCTCAGGCGCTGGTGCGCCGTTATTGGCTGCTTGTCACGTGTGCGGCTTCGCGCACTTCGGGGGCGGGGCCCGGGGTTGGCGCGTTCCGTGTCACCATCTCCGCGGCCCGCCCTTCGAGGTATACCCGGCGCCATTTTCTCTGGATCTGGCTGCTGCGTAACTGGCATCTACCTACCGCGGTCCGTGAGTGCCCTCGCAGGCGGCTTTATTTACCCTATGTCATTTTACATGTCACTTACAGGGTTCTTTTCGCTTATGTCTTTCAGACGGGTCGACCTCTATTGGTTTCTCCTGGCCCTACTCCCTCTATTTAGTTATTAAACTTTGAGGCCTAGTGTGTAAATTACTCCCACTTCCCTAGCCTTCCCTAGCCTATTGGGGCATCCTGGGTTGCTTTTATAATAATCCCTATCGGCCTATTGTGCCGCTATAATCACCATATGGAGGCGTCTCAGGATAATGTGCTCGGGGTTCGTTCGGGACAAGCCCGACTGTGTGTAGCTTGTGGGGTGTCTCCTATTGGTGCTGACAATGTGCGGGTCTGTATACCTTGTGCCCAGCAGGTGATTGCGCTGCAGCCTGGTTTACCAGTAGCTGGGCCTGCACCTTGTATGGCTTCACCTACTCCCCCAAGCTTAAATTTGACTCCCATTGAGTTGCATACAAGTGGGGATTCTCAGCCTGATGTGTCTTCTAGACTGGCTAGTGTTGAGAAGTTGCTTGCTAATACCATGGCGCGTAAGGCCTCTGCTAAAAAGCGGCACTTAACGCCTGATGTCACTCTTTTCCCTATGGAAGCTGATGAGTTTTTGGAACTGTCTGGCTATACCCCTTTGGAAGAAGGGGAGTTATTCTCTGACTCGGAGTCATCTGATGAGAGGCCCAGGGGTCATGATGATTCTGGTTCTGACCCCTGGGCCCCAGATGATACTGATAAGCTGTTGGCTCAGATTTTTGAGGTTCTGTCTATCACTTCCCCGGTTGCGGCCCCTAGGCAACAGGGGGAATTGTTTCATACTGCTAAGCCACGTTTAGAATTTCCTGTGCAAGCCCATTTTAATAACCTTGTGCTCAGGATATGGGAGCGTCCCAGCAGGCTTCCCGGTGTACCTAAGAGTTGGGATAAGAGGTATCCCTTTCCTGCTGAAGTGTTGGTAATCCCCTCCTGAAGTGGATGCCCCAGTCCTTGGGTTATCTAACACCTCTGTCATTCACTCCCCTGACTCTACTACGCTACGGGATGCTGGGGACCGGCGCATTGATCAGCTGGTGTCCCTTGCTTTTGCATGTGTGGGGACGGCCCTGCGCCCGGTCTGTGCATCTGGGCAAGTGTCCTTGAAGGTGCCCCTGATGATGTGTCTGGTGAGGTGTTTAATGCACTCTCTCGTTGTAAAAGGTTTTTGAGACTTATGTCCTCTCTGCCTTAGATGATACCATTAGAATGTGTGGCAGAACCTCTGCCCTTGTGGTGGCTATACGCCGCTCGGTGTGGCTGCGCCAGTGGGCTGCTGACAACGCTGCCAAGAAAGCCCTCACTGGTTTTCCCTTCAAAGGACTGTTTGGGGACCACCTGGACCTGTTTGCTAAGGGAGGCAGGTTACCCCAGCGCAGGCGGCAGTTTCGGCCCTTTCGGGGTCAGGGCTCTTTTTCTTCCCCCTACTGTGGTGCCAGACAGGGGAGGGGGGGTCTCCCTTACCGGGGCCCGAGGAGATTTCTGGGGTAGGGGCAGAGGACGTGGTCGCCCTGGCTCCTCCTGGGGCTCCAAGCTTAAGTCGTCTCCCAAGCCCCCTCAGGCATGAAGGGGCGCCCTCACCCATCCGGGTGGGGGGAACGGCTTCAGCACTTTGCTCACGTCTGGAGGCTCCATGTCTTAGACCGGTGGATTCAGGAGGTAGTGTCCTCCGGTTACAAGATAGAGTTTGCTGCCTGCCCCCCCCCAAGATTCATCAGATCCTGGATTTCTCAGGACCCTGTGTCAGCTCAGGCTCTAGTGCTGGCGGTGCAAAGCCTTCTGGAGCTGGGGGTCATCTGTCAGGTCCCCTTACGAGAAAGGGGCGAGGGCTTCTATTCCAACCTTTTCACCGTTCCCAAAATAGATGGGTCAGTCAGGCCTATCCTGGACTTATTTGTCAGGTGCAGGCGCTTTTGCATGGAAACTCTGCACTCTGCCATCAGTTCCCTGCGTCCAGGGGACTTCATGACGTCTGTGGACATCAAAGATGCTTATCTTCATATTCCTGTGTTTCCAGGTCATCAAAGGTTCCTCAGGTTCGCTCTGGAGGATCAGCACTACCAATTCATGGCATTGCCCTTTGGTCTCACTTCAGCTCCCAGGGTGTTCACCAAGGTGCTCCTGGGAAACGGTCACCACGGATGCCAGTCTGACAGGTTGGGGGGGTTTCTGGAAGTCCCTGCAGTTCCAAGGACGGTGGGGCCCTCAGGAGGCCCACACACTTATCAACATTCTGGAACTGCGGGCAATCAGGTTGGTTCTGACTCAGCTGACTCATCACCTCCGGGGCCTGCCTGTTCAGGTACGCTCGGACAACCAGACGGCAGTTGCCTACATTAATCATCAGGGAGGGACCCGGAGCAAGAGGGCCCTCCAGGAGGTGTCTCTGATCCTGGCCTGGGCGGAGGCCAATGTTCCCTGCATATCAGCTGTGTACATCCCGGGGTGGAGAATCTGCAGGCAGACTCTCTGAGCAGGGGGACCTTTCGCCTGGGAGGATGGTCCCTCTGCTACAGGCTGTTTCAATCTCTGTTTCACTGTTGGGGACAACCGGATGTGGATCTGTTTGCGTCCCGTCACAATCACAAGCTCCTGGCCTTTGTCTACCTGTCCCAGGATCCTCTGGCCTTGGCTCGGATGCTCTAGCAATGTCATGGCAGGACTTTCAGCTACTGTATGTCTTTCCTCCATTCCCCCTGTTGGGCAGGGTTCTGCGCAAGATAGTTCAGGAGGGGGTGCCAGCAATACTGGTGGCCCCCAAGTGGCCAAGAAGAGTGTGGTTCGCAGACGTGGTGCAGCTGGCAGTAGATCAGTATGCTCTTCCCAGAGTGCCAGACCTGCTCACTCAGGGTCACTTACGCCATCCCAATTTACAAACTCTGGCTTTGACGGCCTGGCTGCTGAGACCTCCATCTTGATGGAGAAGGGGCTGTCTGCCTCTGTTGCTGATACCATGATAAAGGCTAGGAAGAAGTTTACTATAGGGTTTGGCGTGCCTACATTGACTTCCCTGTCCCTTCCCTGTCGTGTGTTTTCTATTCCCAGGATCCTGGAGTTCCTGCAGCATGGGTTGGAGATGGGGCTACAACTCAGTACTCTGAAGGGCCATGTTTCTGCCCTGGCTGTTTTCTTCCAGAAGTCCTTTGCCCAGCATTCTCTGATCAGGACTTTTTTCCAGGGGTTACTCATGTGCGTCCCCCACGTAAGCCTATGTTTCCTGTTTGGGATTTGAACTTGGGCTTGTCTGCCTTGCAGGGTGCTACCTTTGAGCCTGTGCAGGAGGCTGCCCTGGCCATTCTTACTCTCAAGGTTGTCTTTTTGGTGGCTATCACCTCTGTTAGGCGTGTTTCTGAGTTGGCGGCACTTTCCATCCAGCCCCCCTACTTTGAGAGACACCAGGACAAGGTGGTTTTTCACTTCAAGCCAGATTTTCTGCCTAAGGTAGTGTCTGCCTTTCATTTTAATCAGGACATTGTTCTTCCTTCCTTGTGCCCTAATCCTAGTAATCCTAAGGAGAGGGTCTTGCATTCTTTGGATGTCGTTAGGTGTCTGAAGTACTATCTGGTGGCTACTGCACTTTTCAGGAAAACTGATGCTCTTTTTGTGGTCCCTTCTGGTCCTAGGAAGGGTTTGGCACCTGCCAAGTCTACTATCAGCAAATGGATCCGTCAGGCTGTGATTCAGGCCTATTCTGCTAAGGGGAAGAATCCTCCCTTCCGCCTTACTGCTCATTCCACTCGTGCTATTGGTGCCTCTTGGGCTTTTCAGCACCAGGCTTCCGTTGAACAAGTTTGCAAGGCCGCTACTTGGTCTTCTGTTCATACCTTTTCAAAGTTTTACAAGGTTGATGTTAGGGTCTCACCTGATGCTGCTTTTAGCCCCAAGGTTCTGCAGGCGGCAGTGGTCTGACCTTCTGTTGTTACCTTTGGGGTTCCCACCCTACTTTATGGACACTGGAGCAGGACGTACTGTATACTAAGAATAATACAATTCTGTGATTACTCACCTGTAGAATTGATATTATGAGTATACAGTACGTCCTGCTCCACCCCACCCTTGGTTTGCATTACTCTGGATCCCCTGTACGGTGATTGTTATCATTGTTATAGTTAGCAGTTTGGTTCTGTTTAATTCTCCCGGCTTCTCGTTAACTGCTTTTCAATGCTGGGGATTGTGGGAGGTCCCCAGGTATTTGAGGGGCCGGGAGGAGCCAATTTCGATGTCTCTGCAGTCCAGCGCCATCTGGCGGAGTAATTCCCATGTGTTATGAATCTTATCTGGAGCAGGACGTACTGTATACTCATAATATCAATTCTACAGGTGAGTAATCACAGAATTTTATTTTTCTCTTGTTTTTTCATCTATTTCAATTGTTCCTGTCTCTCTCTTTCTTACATTCTCCCCATCTCTATTTTTCTCTTGTACCCTCTATCCCCTGCTTTTTCTCTTGCCAGGCTGTGAATGTATGTCTATAGTGGCGTAACTAAAAGTGATGGGGCCCTGGTGCAAATATTAAATGGGGCCCTTTCAAGGCTCATACAGTAAACTTTTCTGTTCAGTACCAAATTAAGTTGGAAGCACCTAGACAACTAATGACTGAAACAGCAGAGACACATGGAGCTTCATGTCTCTAAATGATGCCAAGTAAGCACAAATGAAATAAGGCGAAGGAGCAACAGTGATGGGGCCCCTGACCTTCTGGGCCCCGGTGCGGTCGCACCCTCTCAAGTTGCGCCCGTTTGTGTGTGTGTGTGTGTGTGTGTGTGTGTGTGTGTGTGTGTATTTATTAGGAGGCACCATCCTGAAATCTTGCATACCTTAAGGCTGGCCCGTCTGGGCCCCATACAACCAAAGTAACTGGCCCCCCTTCCCATTAGCCATTTATAGGACTGTTTCTAGGGGAGGGCAAGCAGGGCGAAAGCCATTGGGGGCACCTTTATTCCTGCAATGATGTATTCTGCAGATAAGTCAGGGCCACTAGTATTGGTGCAGGCCAGAAGACAGGCTGCTGTCGAGACACAGCATGGCGTATGCCAGTATGGGACAGTAACAGCCAGGGGCGGACTGGGACCAAAAAACGGCCCTGGACTTTTTGGTCAGACTGGCCCTGCTGTACTGTGTCTGGCCCAGTAAAGTGAGTCAATGCCACATTAATATATATATATATATATATAGTTACCTCTCCTCTGCCATAAGTGCTACCAGCCTGCTCCCCAACCAGGCAGTGCCTTATCAGTGTAAGCAATACCCACAGACCTTAAAAAAGAAAATCGGCCATTTTGGCCAGCCCTGGAGACATAAAGGCTTGAGAGCTAGCCAATTATCTCTCCCTGGAGCATCCTGATTTGGGATGGCTCACTCACTGTGAAATCCCAATGAATGCTGAACAAACTCACCTAGCTGTCAATCTAATGTTGCATGTGCGGACGCTATACCATCCCCACTATACCTTTAGCTAGGTGTGCACACCCACATTAAGCATTTGTGAATGGCTGCCGCAGGTACATACCCAGGCTAAAGGGCTCCAATCAGCTTGCTTGAAGCTCTCATGTCTGCAATTTTCTTAGCAATCAATAAAGATACATGTATTAAATCATCCCAATTGGGATGCCCCACCAGAGAGGTACCACACCTCTTTAAATATATTACACATAGGGCCAGTCCAGTCGCTAGGTAACCCCTTTGATCACAGGAAAAGGGAAAGAAAAGGACTCCCTTACATCCAGTGCATTCTGTTTGGCGTGACATACTTCAAAGCAATGTGAGTGCATTTCTGATATTAAAAATCTTTTAAGAAAAGTTCCCACGGGGTTGCACTATTTTCTGTATGTTTTTCTTTATATTCATGAATGGAATTCATCACACCCGGGAGGAATAAGTAAGGTGTATACAAATCATATGAAGCATCTGGAACCTCCCAAGTGGCACTTATTGACCTAAGGCTTCTTATTCTCATCTATTTGGTAAGCGCATATGTGTGGAGGTGACGGGCACGTGTGACAGTACCAGATTCTAAGAAGTGCATGCACCGTGGGATATCTTGCCATTTTGCCCTTTTTTAAAAAAAACTGTTTCCTGAGGTCACTTCATTGAGGATCCGGGTTGCTCCGTGTTTTTATATATATGGATTTTTGGAACTTTATTGAATGAAAAGTTTTTTAACACGTTGTAGCAGATTCATTAAGAATTGTTTTGATTTTGTTTATCATAAGATAGTTTGATACAAGTATATAGCGCGGTGTTAATATCCACACCCCTTTGCCCCGCCAACTTCCCCTGGAGCTGAGGCAGGATAGAGGGGTTACAAAGAAAAAAACACTTACCTCACCTGCAGAGTCCAACACTGTTCTAGCGGGTCTGTGAGGTTGCTGCACAGGAAGACACAAAGTGGAATCCCACACATTGAGTGTGCTCCTGCCTGCCCATTCACTTGAATGGGCGGGCAGGAGCGCACACTGAGCCAGGGGGGTCCTGCTCTGTGTTTTCTTCCAAGATTGTGGCGCCCAGGACAGGAAGCACCAGGAGAATGGCGCTGGTAAGGTTTTTTTTCTTTTTAACCCCCATCCAGGAGAGGGTGGCAGGGTGGGGGGGGGGGGTTACCTAGACTTTAAGTAGCATGCAAAAAGAGCCCCCAAAATCCCAAATAATGTAGTGTAACTTGCTTGAATGAATCAAAATAATTAAGAGTTTTGAAAGTAAAGCATATTTTTAGTACCCTTCCATAACCTAATAGGCATGCCAGAGGGTATGCCTTTGGGATAACCCATCAGTTAATATAGCAAACAACCTGTTTTTGGGCTGTGGTCTTATTTCTGGGTCTGCACGTCACAGATGTCCAATGACAGTGAGCATGGAAGCAGGTTAGCACCAGGTCAGGATCATGTTATCACCATCAGTAAATGAAGGAATGTTTTGTTTAGGATGCAAACAAAGATGCTCACTTTCAGTTGCAGTGGTGCCAAGCCCTGTAGATTCTATGTGCCTGTCATTTACCCAAGTTTACAGCAAAAAGAAAAAAACTCACCTCTGTTCAGGACAACTTTTCAGGGTGGGAAAGAGGCACATGTTAAATAAGCCCACATCCCCTCATTGGATAGGAGAAGACACACCACCTCATTGAAGGATGGCTAGGAGAGGACACGTCCCCTTATTGAGGTATGGCTAGGAGAGAAGACACGCCCCCTTATTGAGGGATGGATAGGAGAAGACACACACCCTCATTGAGGGATGGATAGAAGACACGCCCCCTCATTGAGGGATGGATAGGAGAGAGGTTGTAACAGTGACAACCCTATAAACACTTGGAATAGACGAAAAAATTATTTATTGGTGCAGATCTGCATGTTACACCTCAAAGAAGGACAAATGAGAACAACGAGGGACAGGGGGACGTGGACTCAAAAGAGGGACAGTCCCTCCAAATCAGGGATATATGGGAGGTATGACGCCGGCGGCCGCATTCCTGGCTTCTCTGCAGCTGCCCCAGCCCAGCTATTTAGAGAGAATGGGGGGACGGGAGGGGGCACTCCACAAGGGAGCCAGGGATGCGGCCACTGGCGTGCCTCTGCCAGCGCAATGTTCAAAACAGTGGCTTTAGCATTAGTGCTGATTGGACAAGTGTCGACACATGCACCGTGGGAACGGGGAAAGGTGAGTGAAAGTGGGCAACCACACAGGGGGACATCCTACATCGGGATGCCCCTGGGTAGGGATAAATCACCAGGATAGTCAAAATCCTGGTGATTGGTCCACTTTAACCATGATCATCGATCGACATGCAGACAGGGACGTGTACTTTGTTCACCAAAAAACGGCCCTGGACTTTTTGGTCAGACTGGCCCTGCTGTACTGTGTCTGGCCCAGTAAAGTGAGTCAATGCCACATTAATATATATATATATATATATAGTTACCTCTCCTCTGCCATAAGTGCTACCAGCCTGCTCCCCAACCAGGCAGTGCCTTATCAGTGTAAGCAATACCCACAGACCTTAAAAAAGAAAATCGGCCATTTTGGCCAGCCCTGGAGACATAAAGGCTTGAGAGCTAGCCAATTATCTCTCCCTGGAGCATCCTGATTTGGGATGGCTCACTCACTGTGAAATCCCAATGAATGCTGAACAAACTCACCTAGCTGTCAATCTAATGTTGCATGTGCGGACGCTATACCATCCCCACTATACCTTTAGCTAGGTGTGCACACCCACATTAAGCATTTGTGAATGGCTGCCGCAGGTACATACCCAGGCTAAAGGGCTCCAATCAGCTTGCTTGAAGCTCTCATGTCTGCAATTTTCTTAGCAATCAATAAAGATACATGTATTAAATCATCCCAATTGGGATGCCCCACCAGAGAGGTACCACACCTCTTTAAATATATTACACATAGGGCCAGTCCAGTCGCTAGGTAACCCCTTTGCCCCGCCAACTTCCCCTGGAGCTGAGGCAGGATAGAGGGGTTACAAAGAAAAAAACACTTACCTCACCTGCAGAGTCCAACACTGTTCTAGCGGGTCTGTGAGGTTGCTGCACAGGAAGACACAAAGTGGAATCCCACACATTGAGTGTGCTCCTGCCTGCCCATTCACTTGAATGGGCGGGCAGGAGCGCACACTGAGCCAGGGGGGTCCTGCTCTGTGTTTTCTTCCAAGATTGTGGCGCCCAGGACAGGAAGCACCAGGAGAATGGCGCTGGTAAGGTTTTTTTTCTTTTTAACCCCCATCCAGGAGAGGGTGGCAGGGTGGGGGGGGGGGTTACCTAGACTTTAAGTAGCATGCAAAAAGAGCCCCCAAAATCCCAAATAATGTAGTGTAACTTGCTTGAATGAATCAAAATAATTAAGAGTTTTGAAAGTAAAGCATATTTTTAGTACCCTTCCATAACCTAATAGGCATGCCAGAGGGTATGCCTTTGGGATAACCCATCAGTTAATATAGCAAACAACCTGTTTTTGGGCTGTGGTCTTATTTCTGGGTCTGCACGTCACAGATGTCCAATGACAGTGAGCATGGAAGCAGGTTAGCACCAGGTCAGGATCATGTTATCACCATCAGTAAATGAAGGAATGTTTTGTTTAGGATGCAAACAAAGATGCTCACTTTCAGTTGCAGTGGTGCCAAGCCCTGTAGATTCTATGTGCCTGTCATTTACCCAAGTTTACAGCAAAAAGAAAAAAACTCACCTCTGTTCAGGACAACTTTTCAGGGTGGGAAAGAGGCACATGTTAAATAAGCCCACATCCCCTCATTGGATAGGAGAAGACACACCACCTCATTGAAGGATGGCTAGGAGAGGACACGTCCCCTTATTGAGGTATGGCTAGGAGAGAAGACACGCCCCCTTATTGAGGGATGGATAGGAGAAGACACACACCCTCATTGAGGGATGGATAGAAGACACGCCCCCTCATTGAGGGATGGATAGGAGAGAGGTTGTAACAGTGACAACCCTATAAACACTTGGAATAGACGAAAAAATTATTTATTGGTGCAGATCTGCATGTTACACCTCAAAGAAGGACAAATGAGAACAACGAGGGACAGGGGGACGTGGACTCAAAAGAGGGACAGTCCCTCCAAATCAGGGATATATGGGAGGTATGACGCCGGCGGCCGCATTCCTGGCTTCTCTGCAGCTGCCCCAGCCCAGCTATTTAGAGAGAATGGGGGGACGGGAGGGGGCACTCCACAAGGGAGCCAGGGATGCGGCCACTGGCGTGCCTCTGCCAGCGCAATGTTCAAAACAGTGGCTTTAGCATTAGTGCTGATTGGACAAGTGTCGACACATGCACCGTGGGAACGGGGAAAGGTGAGTGAAAGTGGGCAACCACACAGGGGGACATCCTACATCGGGATGCCCCTGGGTAGGGATAAATCACCAGGATAGTCAAAATCCTGGTGATTGGTCCACTTTAACCATGATCATCGATCGACATGCAGACAGGGACGTGTACTTTGTTCACCAAAAAACGGCCCTGGACTTTTTGGTCAGACTGGCCCTGCTGTACTGTGTCTGGCCCAGTAAAGTGAGTCAATGCCACATTAATATATATATATATATATATAGTTACCTCTCCTCTGCCATAAGTGCTACCAGCCTGCTCCCCAACCAGGCAGTGCCTTATCAGTGTAAGCAATACCCACAGACCTTAAAAAAGAAAATCGGCCATTTTGGCCAGCCCTGGAGACATAAAGGCTTGAGAGCTAGCCAATTATCTCTCCCTGGAGCATCCTGATTTGGGATGGCTCACTCACTGTGAAATCCCAATGAATGCTGAACAAACTCACCTAGCTGTCAATCTAATGTTGCATGTGCGGACGCTATACCATCCCCACTATACCTTTAGCTAGGTGTGCACACCCACATTAAGCATTTGTGAATGGCTGCCGCAGGTACATACCCAGGCTAAAGGGCTCCAATCAGCTTGCTTGAAGCTCTCATGTCTGCAATTTTCTTAGCAATCAATAAAGATACATGTATTAAATCATCCCAATTGGGATGCCCCACCAGAGAGGTACCACACCTCTTTAAATATATTACACATAGGGCCAGTCCAGTCGCTAGGTAACCCCTTTGCCCCGCCAACTTCCCCTGGAGCTGAGGCAGGATAGAGGGGTTACAAAGAAAAAAACACTTACCTCACCTGCAGAGTCCAACACTGTTCTAGCGGGTCTGTGAGGTTGCTGCACAGGAAGACACAAAGTGGAATCCCACACATTGAGTGTGCTCCTGCCTGCCCATTCACTTGAATGGGCGGGCAGGAGCGCACACTGAGCCAGGGGGGTCCTGCTCTGTGTTTTCTTCCAAGATTGTGGCGCCCAGGACAGGAAGCACCAGGAGAATGGCGCTGGTAAGGTTTTTTTTCTTTTTAACCCCCATCCAGGAGAGGGTGGCAGGGTGGGGGGGGGGGGTTACCTAGACTTTAAGTAGCATGCAAAAAGAGCCCCCAAAATCCCAAATAATGTAGTGTAACTTGCTTGAATGAATCAAAATAATTAAGAGTTTTGAAAGTAAAGCATATTTTTAGTACCCTTCCATAACCTAATAGGCATGCCAGAGGGTATGCCTTTGGGATAACCCATCAGTTAATATAGCAAACAACCTGTTTTTGGGCTGTGGTCTTATTTCTGGGTCTGCACGTCACAGATGTCCAATGACAGTGAGCATGGAAGCAGGTTAGCACCAGGTCAGGATCATGTTATCACCATCAGTAAATGAAGGAATGTTTTGTTTAGGATGCAAACAAAGATGCTCACTTTCAGTTGCAGTGGTGCCAAGCCCTGTAGATTCTATGTGCCTGTCATTTACCCAAGTTTACAGCAAAAAGAAAAAAACTCACCTCTGTTCAGGACAACTTTTCAGGGTGGGAAAGAGGCACATGTTAAATAAGCCCACATCCCCTCATTGGATAGGAGAAGACACACCACCTCATTGAAGGATGGCTAGGAGAGGACACGTCCCCTTATTGAGGTATGGCTAGGAGAGAAGACACGCCCCCTTATTGAGGGATGGATAGGAGAAGACACACACCCTCATTGAGGGATGGATAGAAGACACGCCCCCTCATTGAGGGATGGATAGGAGAGAGGTTGTAACAGTGACAACCCTATAAACACTTGGAATAGACGAAAAAATTATTTATTGGTGCAGATCTGCATGTTACACCTCAAAGAAGGACAAATGAGAACAACGAGGGACAGGGGGACGTGGACTCAAAAGAGGGACAGTCCCTCCAAATCAGGGATATATGGGAGGTATGACGCCGGCGGCCGCATTCCTGGCTTCTCTGCAGCTGCCCCAGCCCAGCTATTTAGAGAGAATGGGGGGACGGGAGGGGGCACTCCACAAGGGAGCCAGGGATGCGGCCACTGGCGTGCCTCTGCCAGCGCAATGTTCAAAACAGTGGCTTTAGCATTAGTGCTGATTGGACAAGTGTCGACACATGCACCGTGGGAACGGGGAAAGGTGAGTGAAAGTGGGCAACCACACAGGGGGACATCCTACATCGGGATGCCCCTGGGTAGGGATAAATCACCAGGATAGTCAAAATCCTGGTGATTGGTCCACTTTAACCATGATCATCGATCGACATGCAGACAGGGACGTGTACTTTGTTCCAGCCATCAAATGGGCCATCCTCCATGACCACCGGCAGAAAATTGTGGGGCTGCTTTAAGGTAAGGATTTGTGGGCAATGTGGGTGTCAATGCACTGGCATGTACCAGCAATCCGGTGCCCCTGAGCTTGTCACAATGCAGTCTAGGCACTCCCCACACTCATTAGCAAGGAAAGGAGTGTGGGCCCGCTTTAAAGTAGACCAAGACCCACTGCCATCAAATTTATAAGATTCCTGGGCTGATCGATTCCCTCCCCCTGGGGCATCTAAAATCAGGATGCCCCGCTGTGTGAAATCCCCAAGGTCGCCACATACACTTACCTTGTTTCCCGGTCCAACGACGCATGCTTGAGCCACGGCTACATCCTCGCTATCCCTCTGGCAGGGCAGGTGCCCACGCCAGGCATTTGCGAATGGCCGGTGTGGGCATGCTCCCTGTTAGAGGGTAGCTGGGGATGCGGCCGCGGCTAACGCATGCGCCGCTGCTCTTAGACGCTGGCTTAGATTACATCAGTGGCTCTGAGTGCGCTCATTGGACGAGCGGCCGTGCATGCGCTGGGCAGAGGTGAGTTGGCTTTAGCGATCTGGGGGGTTTCACGCAGCGGGGCATCCCCAGTTGGGGTGCCCGGGGTATATGGACCAAAACCCAGGATAGTCAAATTCCGGGGTTTTGGTCCACTTCAAAGGGTTTTGGTCCTTTTCTGTGGGGCGTCCTGATTTGGGGATGCCCCATTTGTGCAACCCCCCCCAGATCGCCAGTTAAACTTACCAAACCGCTGATCCAGTGGCTAATGCATGTGTTCTCCTCGCTAAGGGCTGGATGGAGCCGAGTAGGCTGCCAGCCAAATCCTGCAAGCCTCTAGCTGGTGCAGACACATGTTTGAACCACACATGTGCTGTTTGATTAGTGGTCAGGTATTTTTTACTGGGGATTTGAGGGGGTTGCACATAATGGGGTATCCCAAATCAGGATCCCCCACAGAAAAGGACCAAAGTTTGGGATGCCCTAGGGATAGGGAATCAGGTGACCCTGGTCACCAATCAAGTCAAAGTTCAGGCAATTTACAAAGCAATTTACGACCCCCCCCCCCCAAAAAAAAAATAAAAATAAATAAATGATAAGCAGCTAGCAGCTTACCACTCCAAAGCAGAGCACAGGGAGGGAAATCCAGAACAGCGCGCCAATCTGGCCAGAATCTGGGGTCTGAGCTGGCCCTGAGTGTAACAGAGCCGAGGGGGAAACTGCAGCGAGGTTTGACAGTTCCCCCTCGCTGTCAGATGAAGGCAGAAGCAGCCAGCCGGAACTAATGAGTCATAGCTTGAATTGCAGCCCGGACATCAAAGGCTGCTGCGCTCAGAGCAGACGAAAAGCCTGGGCTCTCCTCCTATCATGCGGCCGCTGCGGAGCTAGGAAGCCGACCAGAGCAGCCCCCGGAAGGTAAGCTGGGAGCCAGTAATGCGGGACAAGCCGCGGCCTACCGGGATTTGTCCCGGTATGCCCTGCGGCCAGCCCGCCCCTGGTAACAGCATCATAGGATGGGTGAGTAGGGGGCAGATTGTTTCCCTGGCCATTCATATCCACCCTTTGGCAGCAATGCCAGCCAGATCTGCTGGGGGTTTGACCCCTTTAACATCCAGGGCCCCCAGCGTTTGGTCCATCCAGACCCACTGTGTCAGGCCCATCCCCCATTTCAGTGTATAACTGTGATGGATGGAGGTCAAAATCAATAAAATGAATATATATGTGAACATTCCCTCTCTCCATTGGTTGTACGCTTAGTGGCTAATAAAGGTGAAATAAACCCTCAGACAGCCACTTCACTCTATTTCTCTTTTGCTTGACAATAATGCTTAGGATTATGAAGAAAATAGAATATGCTGCTACTAATGTATTACTGTGATAAAGACGGAGTCGAGAAGCTGGACAATGCCTTTTGAGTCGCCTCCCTTTTAGACATAGATAACATTCCAATGTGCTCATTACGTAGAACAGACCAATTACTGAGCTATTCAGTTTTTTCTAATATGATGATACGCCCCCTCTAGATGACGTATGTATGTTTTCTATTTTACTATAAATAAAAGCGTCACAGGGAGGAGTACCAGATGCATCTCCTTGAGATAGTCGAACGTATTTATTATCTCCTTATTTGAAAGACTGAACGAAACCCAGGACCCCCGTTAAACGGGCACGAAGGAGGGGGTCTGCCTGACGGATAGCCGTCCTTGAGATAATCAGTAGGGATCTCACAGGACTTACCCATTGAGTTTTTTCTCCAGCTCATTGAGAACCGTCTGATCACAATATTCAAAGACCAGGTGAAGTATTCTCTTCCTGCGAAAAACCTCCAGCAGATTCACCAGATTGCTGTGCTTGCTGCAATGGAGACAACACAGGGTTAATATTTAGAGGGAAAGTAACTTTTGGAAGGTGGTGTCCTCCCTTAGCGTACCAAAGGACGGGACTGGATTTAGATTGTAGGCCCGGGGGACGAATAAAAGTGGGGCCCACCAGACACAGTAACAAACCAGAGTGCAGCACTGCATAGCATGCCCTATTCAGCAACAATGAATTTTGCTAAGTGTTTGCTAAGTGACACCCCGTCACGCCCCCTTATCCAGCAACATCAACTTATCCATATATCCCACAGAACACAATGGCGGCAGTAGGTGAGGCAGGGAGCACCCATATGAATTTGTTCCTGGGTAAATACCCAGTGTGCCCCCCATGGCAGCACTAGATATGTTATGAGCATCTGACCGCTCACCCTCTGCCTATATTTGTTGGTCTGGGGTCACAATCTATTAATTGTGGGGGTAGGGAGGAAATGTTACACACCCTACTTAATTGTGGGTCTGAGGATATTTTCTAGCAATCTGTTAAAGAATTTTGGTGTGCTTTACAGCAGAGGAAGGTACGCACATTGGATGAAGGAGTGCTGGGGATGTCAGCAGAGGCCAGCGCATGTGCCGTGGGATTCCCAGAGTATATAGGTGATCCTGGGGGCTTTACACAGTGGAGCATCCCAAATCTAGGGCCGGGGTACAGCTTGACCCTTAGGCATCCCTACTCAGAAAGCCCCAAGGTTAAGCCCTTACCCTGGCCCAGAAATCTTTTGAACTCCAGCCAGGTTACAAAGGGTTTTGGTATGTTTTAAAGTGAAATACATTTTTTAACCCCCCCCCCCCCCCCCCGGGTTTGGTCCGCTTCACAGGTCTTCCAGATTTGGGATGCCCATGTGCGTGTAACCTCCACGGTTCTGCTGTTCCCTTGGCGATCCGATAGCACATGCGTGGGACTACTCCAATTATTATTCATTATAGTGTACAGGGCCGGCGCCAGCACAGGACAAACCTGGGAAATTGCCAGTGCCCCTGGCATCTTCAGGGGCCCACTTAGGTTTACACTTGGCCATGGAATAATTTTACAGTGGACCTGAACCACTGAATGCCGAGTGCTGTGTGCAGACCTACTCATGGCTGGCCTCAGCAACAGGGGATGATCAGCAACATTGGAGAAGGTGGCTATAGGAGTGGTGAGAACCAGGTGACAGCTGACAGCAATGATGGAGTCTTTAGTGGCAGCGGAGCAAGCAGTAAGGGCTGATGGGTGATTGGTGGCTATAGGGAAGGCAACAAGGACTGGAGGATGATTGGTGGCAATAGGGAAGGCAACAAGGACTGGAGGATGATTGGTGGCTATAGGGAAGGCAGCAAGGACTGGAGGATGATTGGTGGCTATAGGGAAGGCAACAAGGACTGGAGGATGATTGGTGGCTATAGGGAAGGCAACAAGGACTGGAGGATGATTGGTGGCTATAGGGAAGGCAACAAGGACTGGAGGATGATTGGTGGCTATGGGGAAGGCAACAAGGACTGGAGGATGATTGGTGGCTATGGGGAAGGCAACAAGGACTGGAGGATGATTGGTGGCTATGGGGAAGGCAACAAGGACTGGAGGATGATTGGTGGCTATGGGGAAGGCAACAAGGACTGGAGGATGATTGGTGGCTATAGGGAAGGCAACAAGGACTGGAGGATGATTGGTGGCTATAGGGAAGGCAACAAGGACTGGAGGATGATTGGTGGCTATAGGGAAGGCAACAAGGACTGGAGGATGATTGGTGGCTTTAGGGAAGGCAACAAGAACTGGAGGATGATTGGTGGCTATAGGGAAGGCAACAAGGACTGGAGGATGATTGGTGGCTATAGGGAAGGCAATAAGTACTGGATGAGGATTGGTGGCTATAGGGAAGGCAACAAGGACTGGAGGATGATTGGTGGCTATAGGGAAGGCAACAATGACTGGAGGATGATTGGTGACTATAAGAAAGGCAACAAGGACTGGAGGGTGATGAGCAGCAGATGACCCATTTGAAAGGTGACAGTGTGTGACTTACTAATTTGGGGCCCACTAAGACTGTCTTGCCCAAGGGCCCCCACAAACCTAGAGCCGGCCCTGTATATGTTGGTAAAATAAGTCTATGGATCCCAGTTTGGGGGCGGAAGATGGCCCAGCCCTAGATGATCTCATTAGCCTTTTGGAGGAGCAAGAGAACGAAAAGTCTGGGGCCCACACACTGCGTAGACCATCTACGTTTACTCCCCCCTGGACCAATAGTCAAGCTATAAATATGTTCTTCAGTCTTGCCACATTTTTGGATCTCACCGTGACTGTGACAAAGCATGGAGCCATACAGACCAAACTATTCAGGAAAGCTACTGCTACAAATAGTTTTTTACACTTTACAAGTGCACATCCCACAAAATTAAAAAGAGGGATACCTGTGGGTCAATTCCTGAGGATCAAGAGAAATTGCTCTGAAAATTCAGACTATAGGGCAGCAAAAAAGGAATTGCGAAAACGCTTCAAACGACGTGGATACCCTAGTGGTGCGATCAAGCAAGCGGTGATGAGAGCTGACACAACACCGAGGGAATCCTTGCTACAATATAAGAAACGTGAACTCAGAGATGAGAATACACTATCCTCCAGATATTCCCCCTTCCCCTAAGAAATAAAGACCTTGGGAGCCTTTTACATCTATGGAGCTCTTAGAGATCTGGATATAGAAGATGACATTGTCTGAAGACAAATAACGCCCCGGTCACCATGCAAACCGGGCACCAACTAAGAAACATCTAATGGACTATGTGGAAATCCAAGTAATTGACAGGACGGGAACAGCACCTTGATTAGCCATTTGTGGTTGGATGCCTCGTCCCTAATACCTGGATGTGGAATGTCCTCATGAAAAAGTAGTGATACCCACTCACCTGGTGTGTTTTGAGGAACTAAATGGATATTGGCAGCACCGTCGATTGTTTACAAGAATGGAACTGTCTCATTTTGAAAATCCAATGAGAATACACTTTGGGGAGTACCCACAGAGTATCTTGGAACATTGATTGATTAATTTATTCCATTGTATAGAGATCCCTTTAATGAGTGTCTTTTTAGTAGAGTACTACTCCATTTATTTAATATATTTTTTTGCATATGGTTATCTTTTCAAATATGTATGGTAATAGGAACATCACCAATCTTGCTGGGATATTGATTCCCCTCCCCTCCCCCCCCCCCCCCCATTCAGATGCCAATAGTGACTGTATCAGCCCATTTCCATATACTCCACTTTAATCAGTGTATGTATACATTTCTATATATAGCTCCATTGAATGTGTTCTAATACAATATATACTGTGATTTAGAGTACCAATATAGTGGTTAATAATATCATGCCTACATGTGGTATGTGTGATCCTTTCCCTCGATCTAGCATAGCAGCCGATCTTTCAATTAGTGTCTTTGAGAGACGCTGCGCTGTCTGGCGCATGCGCGCTGCGCCCTGCGCTCGCCCCCGGACGCCTCCTACTGCAGGGGTAGGCGCCGGGGGGCGGGTCGCGGGAGCGCGCGCGCGTCCGTCACGCGGACGCAGTGTCTCTCTCCTCGCACGGCCCTCCGGATGGAGGTGTCACATTATCTATCACTGGCCATGCCGCACTTCCGGTATGCGAGTGCGAGCACACCTGCGGCTTATACAAATTTTACTAGGACTGCACCCTATTTAAGAGGGAAGGGCGCACACATAATAACATAGCATCCTGAGGAAGTGGGCGGAGCCACGCAACGCGTAGGTGCTTGGAGGCCTCCCGGTGGCACGTGAGACTCAGTTTATTATGGTGATATTACCTGTTAACTTTTAAGCATGCCTGCTACACTTTTCTAGTATATTAATACAAATAGTTGCCTGGGAACCCGATAGGTTTGTTGACATTGGTTTAGTTCTTGCACTAGTCACTTTATACACCAGAGAGCATACTGCTCTGTTTAAAATTAACCTGCTGCTATTTTTCTAATATGGTTTGCACATAATTTATTTTGCTATTAATTGCTATTAATTTCTAGTATGTTTTGCACATAATTTGTTAGCACATTGCACTTTATGAATAGGGCACTTATGTGTATGGAGATTTTGCTTTGATTTATGTCCTTTGTTTCTTTAGAACCATACTAACTATTTATATGGCTGTATACACACATTTATCATTCAGTATTTATTTAGCTCCAGGCAGTCTTATGAATTTTTAACAGGCAGGCTTCTTCCTTATACAATTCTTTATATATATTACTTAGAGTCAATTATAAGATTTGCCACCGGAGGGCATTGTTTCTTTATGTTTTTTAATAGTCTTGTCTTTATATGTATGTATGTATAGTTTTGGTACTTTATAACATTAAATAGATTAACATTTTTTAAATGATTTTGGATTTGTGCGGCCTCTTTTGTGAAACGCCCGCTTGGGTCTGTGCTGGCAGATTCACCAATGTGGTGTTGGTAAAATACCTTCGGCAGACAAGTAAATACAAATAAAGAAACTTTTCAAAAATGGATCCCTGTATAAATGTATTTTGCTGATTAATAAACAGATCCCTCCCAATGTGTACAATATTATAATTAGAAAATAAATATCCTCCCACACATGAAAAAATTAATTAATTAATAAAGTGCACTGGTAATTCAAGTATATATATTCCGATAATACATGTGTAAGTTATAAAGTGCCCTGTGCAAAAATATAAAGAATATAATAAATGATTTCTAGAATATAATAAATGATTTCTAATTAATAAAGTGCTACTAACAATACATATGCATAGTACTATGCCTTGTGAAAATAACACACCAATCATTTTATAAACAGTAAGATAAGGGACGAACCTGAGGAGGGGGAGGGAGAGCTTGTGGAGGGGAGGGAAAAGTAACAAAGGAATAAATAGCAAAAATGATCCATAATCTCAGAATAAGAAATAAATACCGCCCATTAATGATCTATGTGAAGGTCCAGGTTGGCAGGGGTGCTGCCCCACGCGTATGTCTTACCTATTCCATCCCTTTTATATCTGTGAGCACCAAGCAGGTCGTCAGGCGTCTCTGACCCTCAGCTGTGCCAGAAATACGGCCTGTGGAAGACAGCAGGGCCGCAGGGCTTTTTTTGAATTACATTATGCTGCTATTCACTATTATCATGCTGTAAAATTTGCACATATGTACTTTGATTACCTTTTTAGTATTCTAGCACTTTATAATTGTATCTTTACTCAATTGCACTTTGCACTTTTTGCAATAGATAGGACTCAGTTGGATAAACATAGGGACATATAGGGAGATGTGATAATCATTCTCATCTTTTCAGACACCAGCCCCCTCTAGTGTCATGTGGTGTGTTTACATGTTTTTAAAGGTGATTTTATCAAGTTGTTTTGTATATGTACAAATAAAAAATCATATGTTTAGTTAATTCAGAGTAGTGCAGATTGAGCATTGGGGGCTTTGTGGAGGCCTCCCTGTGGAGAGTCGTCTAGTGTGTTGGCTCAAGGTTGCACACTCTTGTTTTGTGATTTAAGTTGGTGCGGCCACTTCTCATTAACTCCTAGAACATAAACTAGAGCATGAATTGCCAGTTTGCTCTATCAAACGCTTTTTCAGCATCTGTCGCAAGCAGAAGGGCGGGTGTGTTTTCCTTCTGTGCTAAGTGTATCAGATTCAGCACCTTGGTAGTGTTGTCTCTTGCTTCCCTATGGGGCATAAACCCCACCTGGCCTGGGCCAATCACCCGATGTAAGTGTGGGGTAATTCTGGCTGCTAGAATCTTTTCAAATAATTTGATATCTGTGTTCAGGAGCAATATTGGCCTATAACTCGCGCATAGATTGGGGTCTTTCCCTTCCTTAGGGATTACCATGAGGAATGCCCTGAGTGTGTCTTTGGGGAGAGAATCCCCTTCCTTAATGGAATTCATCATTGCTAGGAGTTTAGGGGCCAGGTGGGGAAACAGTTTCCTATAATACTGGAGATGCAGCCCATCAGGACCCGGCACCTTGAAAGTTCTTACTCTTTCCGCTTGCAAACCTCTAGCAAGCAGCCTGCCACACTTATCCCCCGACTCGTAGAAGGCCCTGCCGCATTTCACCATCTGGGTCTTAATTTTGTCACAGCATACCATTTTAAGCCTCTCTCTTAATAAGGTCAAGATCGATAGGTGGGCTGCAGACAAAGATTTCTTATGGAGCGCTTCCAATCTGCCTATCTCCCTCGGGAGCTCCAGAATGCGTTCTGCCTTTTCCTTTTTTTTATCCTGGCTCCTTGCTTTATAAATGACCCTCTTATATAGCAGTTATGCGCTTCCCAAAGAGTCCCCGGGGAGACCTCGGGGGTGGAGTTCAACTCAAAGAAGCTCTGGACATCCTTCTGTATGTCATCCATCACCCTTTGGTCCTCCAGCAGCGAATTGTTAAGTCTCCAAGACCAACTTTTAGGAGCGGGGGTCGGATTTCTTATCGTGAGTGTGATGGGTGAGTGTCACGCTAGGGGGTAACTCCAGACCTCTTAATGAGCTCGCAACCCCCAATCTCCGCAGCCAGCTTCACCTATAGGAGCCCCCGCTTGCCAGGACGCAAGTACGCCTACCCGGGATCGGTTGCCCCCAGGACGTATTGGCTCAAAGGATGCTAGCTTATATGGAGAGATCTGGAGAACCAATAACTGGAGCGTGAGTGACGGAAGTCCAGAGACAGGCAATAGGTCGATAACAGGAAGGCAGAGATCGTAGCGGCACCAAGGATCAGGCAAGACGTAGTCGGGGTACAGGCTGAGGTCGGCAACAAGGGTTCAGGATCAAGAGGCGTCAATACAGGCAGAGGTCGGCAACAAGGATTCAGGATCAAGAGGCGTCAATACAGGCAGAGATCGGCAACAGGCTAAACTTCACAGGAATAGAGTACACAGGGTTCTGAGCGCTATCACAGGCAATTCACAACTGAGAGGGAATTGCCTTTATAGGGACAGGTCTGAGGGAAGCAGTGTACTGATTGGAGCACATAGGATTCCAAGGGTAATTGGCTGGCAACAAAGGAGGAGGTAAGGCCAAGATATCAATGAGGCTGATTGGCCTGCAGAGCAGAAGAGGGCGAAGCCCTCAATCCCCTAGGGCTCATTAACCCTTTAATTGATCCTCCGGCGGGTGCGCGCAGCACAGCGCCGCCGGAGGGCATAACAGACACGTGCTCGCGGCCACGCGCGAGCACGTCTACTGGAGGAGGAAGCGGGGGGCGTGGCTGAGCTGGGCGCCGCTCGAGCCGACGCTGCTCGAGCCGACGCCGCCCGGCGCGGCCGCCGCACAGTGACAGCTGCAGCTGGCCGCCTGGAGACGTCGCTGGAACGGGGATCAGGTAAGCGGTTCCTGACACTACCCCCCACTTCACGAGGGGCCTCCGGACCCTCACCCGGTTTCCCTGGATTGTCACGATGGAACCTTCTTACAAGAGCCTTGGCATGAACATACCTCGCTGCCACCCAGCATCTTTCCTCCGGACCATAGCCAACCCAATCCACCAAATACTGTAAAGAATTACGCACTTTACGTGAATCCAAGATCTTATTCACTTCATACTCGGGCTCATTATCAAGAAGAATTGGTGCAGGACCAGCAAGAGGAGCATTCTTCGCCGGTTTTAACAGTGAAACGTGAAAGGAATTAGGTATTTTCATAGTCAGCGGGAGTTGAACTTTAAAAGACACATTATTCAACTTCTTGATGATCGGAAAAGGACCAATACATTTTGGACCTAATTTGCTAGATGGCTGACGGAGCGCAATATTTTTAGTGGAGACCCAAACTAGATCGCCTACTCGAAGAGTAGGTTCCTGTGATCTGCGGCAGTCGGCAAATTTCTTATACCTCAAACCAGTGGTCTTAAGAATCTCCTGAACGTGTGTCCAGATATTCTTCCGTTCTTGAAGCCACTCCTCCAACGCCGGCAGATTGGAAGGTGACCCTGAAAGGGAAGAAGCTCTAGGATTTTTACCTAAGTTACAATAAAAAGGAGATACCTTGGTACTCTCACTAGGCGCGTTATTGTAAGCAAATTCGGCGAAATCAATAAATTCCGCCCATTGTTCTTGGGCATCAGAAACATAACACCTTAAGTATTGTTCCAAAGTTTGATTAGTTCTTTCCGTCTGCCCATTAGTCTGGGGATGGTAGGCAGAAGAAAGAGAGATCTGTATTCCCAACCGCGAACAGAAGTGTTTCCAAAAACGGGAAGTAAATTGAACACCCCGATCAGAGACTATATTGGACGGAATACCATGAATACAAAAAATATGCGAAGTAAACAGCCGCGAAAGCTCAGGTGCAGAAGGAAGTTTGGCCAAAGGAACGAAATGTGCCATCTTACTGAAGCGATCTACGACCACCCAAATTACAGTATTACCATGTGAGAGAGGCAAATCTACAATAAAATCCATAGAAATATGGGTCCATGGCTCAGCAGGAATTTCAAGAGGAACCAAACCGCCACTAGGAGCCTTGTGAACTCCTTTACTTCGAGCACAAATAGCACAAGCGTCGATAAAGGCAGATATATCGCGTCTCATGGTAGGCCACCATACATGACGACGGGCAAGCATAAACGTCTTACGGTTACCCAAATGACCAGCAGTTTTGGCATCGTGAAATTCGCGAATTACATCCGAACGCAGGTGCGGCGGAACAAACTGGCACCCCAAGGGTACATCACTAGGAGATTCATCCTGAAACGGCGCCAAGGTATTGGAGAGATCAGGAAGTAACGCCCCGACCACACAACCTGTGGGTAAAATTGGTTCACCAGAATCACCCCGATCCTTACATTCACCGAACATGCGAGATAGAGCATCAGCTTTAGTATTTTTTACACCCGGCTTGAAAGTAATAATAAAATTAAAGCGCGAGAAGAATAATGCCCAACGTGCCTGGCGAGAGTTCATCCTCTTGGCAGAATTTATGTATTCGAGATTTTTATGATCGGTATACACAGTTATAGGATGTAATGAACCCTCCAACCAGTGTCGCCATTCATCAAATGCCAGTTTAATAGCTAATAGTTCCCTATTGCCAACATCATAATTTTGTTCCGCGGTACTGAATTTACGCGAAAAATAATCCAGGGATGGAGACGCTCAGGGTTACCAGAATATTGTGACAAAACTGCACCCACTCCCAGCTCAGAAGCATCTACTTCTATAACGAAGGCTTTATGAATATCTGGATGAATTAACACAGGTGCCGAAGTAAAGGCCCGTTTCAAGGTTAGAAAGGCCTCACAGGCAGAGGGGGACCAGTTAGCAGTAAAAGCCCCCTTGCGGGTAAGGTTGGTAAGGGGTGCAACAACATGGAAAACCCTTTTATGAAACGCCGATAAAAATTTGCAAAACCTAGAAAACGTTGCAATTCCTTTAAAGTTTTGGGTTGGACCCAATCCTGAACTGCTGAAACCTTCCCTGCGTCCATCTCCAAACCCTGGTTGGTAATAACATACCCTAGGAAGGGAACTGTAGTGACTTCAAACACACACTTAGACAGTTTAGCAAATAAGTTGTTCTCTCTTAATTTTTGTAGCACCAACTTAACATGGTGTCTGTGCTCCGGTAAAGAATTAGAAAAAATGAGAATATCATCCAAGTAGATGACTACAAATCTACCGAGGTATTCCCTGAATATATCATTAACAAAATCTTGGAAAACGGCTGGCGCATTACAAAGACCGAAGGGCATGACCAGGTACTCATAGTGCCCATCCTTCACATTAAATGCAGTTTTCCACTCGTCCCCCTGTCGGATGCGAATCAGATTGTAAGCCCCTCTCAAATCCAATTTGGAGAAAATTCGAGCTCCTGTGACTTCATTGAACAGATCCCCAATCAAGGGTAAGGGGTATCGTTTTTTTACAGTGATCTTATTCAAGGCTCGATAATCTATGCACGGTCTCAAGCCACCATCTTTTTTCTCTACAAAAAAGAACCCGGCCCCAGCAGGCGAGGTAGAGGGACGGATAAATCCTTTCCTAAGATTTTCGGTAATATACTCCCTCATTACTTGCTCCTCGGGCAGGGTAAGGTTATAGATCTTTCCCCTCGGGGGAATAGTGCCAGGCAGCAAGTCAATGGGGCAGTCATAGGACCGATGTGGAGGAAGAGTATCAGCAGAGCGTTCAGAGAATACATCGATCCAATCAGCGTATGGCTGAGGTAATTCCTGTGGTAAGACCTGAACGCTTCTGAGGCCTGTATTAAAACAGTGACCTTTACAGTGGTCACTCCACTTGACCAACTCCCCAGCCCGCCAATCTAACACCGGGTTATGGAGTTGCAACCAGGGGTATCCCAAAACCACCGGGGTTTCCGGACAATCAAAAATAAAGAATTCTAAGAATTCAGAGTGGGAAGAGCCGACAATTAGTCTGAGAGGTGGGGTCTTGGTATTTATAGGACCTCCCTGGATTGCCTTCCCATTGATAGCTAAAACTTGTAGGGATCTTTCAAGAGGAACTACAGGGATCCCTAAGGTGGAGATCATGCTCCTGTCTAAAAAGTTTCCAGCCGCACCACTGTCTATAAAGGCGGAAACTGTCTGCTTAGAGGACCCCCAAGACAAATCGATAGGTACAAGCATCTTATTCTGGCGAGAGTAACAAACTGACTCACCCAGATCAGTACTCTCTACCTGGTCTGGGTGCGGAAGTTTTCCGCCGGTTTCCCCTTGTTGGGACAGGACCCTGCAAAATGACCAGAATTCCCGCAATACAGGCATAACCCCTCGGCTCGCCTACGCTGTTTCTCCTCTTGGGATAAGCGGGTTCTCCCTAATTGCATAGGTTCTTCCTGGGAAGATGATGAGGTATTTTCTCCACGGGGAACTGGGGATCTATGACTCTGGACCTTGATTCTCTCCCTGCCCCTTTCTCTAAGACGTCGGTCTATTTTAATGGAGACCTGCATTAATTGATCTAGGTCCGCTGGCGGGGGAAAATTGACTAAGGCATCCTTGATGCTTTCCGACAGCCCCACCCTGAACTGACTACACAGAGCGGGGTCGTTCCACCTAGCTTCGATAGCCCAGCGGCGGAATTCAGCACTGTAATCTTCAGCCGAATTCCGCCCTTGTTTTAAGGCCTGAAGCCTATTCTCAGCAGTAGACTGTAAATCAGGATCCGCGTATAGAACGCCCATAGCGTTGAAGAATGCAGTTACTGATTGTAAGGCAATATCATGACTCGGCAAACTAAAGGCCCAGGACTGCGGGTCTCCTTGAAGCAGAGAAATGACTAGGCCTACTCGTTGGGTCTCAGTGCCAGAGGAGATAGGTCTCAGCTTGAAATACAGTTCACAGGCATTCTTGAAATTGGAAAATTTTGCTCGCTCTCCCAAAAAATTTTCAGGCAGTGGAATCTTGGGTTCAGTGATATGAGGTGATACAGAGGTAGCCGGTACCTGACGAGACTCCTGAGTGGCCACCCTTTGAGCGAGTTGGTTGATCGCTGTGGCCATAGCTTGCACCTGCTGTACCAGGTCATCCATCTTTTTTGGCCTGTGATAATGTCACGCTAGGGGGTAACTCCAGACCTCTTAATGAGCTTGCAACCCCCAATCTCCGCAGCCAGCTTCACCTATAGGCTCAAAGGATGCTAGCTTATATGGAGAGATCTGGAGAACCAATAACTGGAGCGTGAGTGACGGAAGTCCGGAGACAGGCAATAGGTCGATAACAGGAAGGCAGAGATCGTAGCGGCACCAAGGATCAAGCAAGACGTAGTCGGGGTACAGGCTGAGGTCGGCAACAAGGGTTCAGGATCAAGAGGCGTCAATACAGGCAGAGGTCGGCAACAAGGATTCAGGATCAAGAGGCGTCAATGCAGGCAGAGGTCGGTAACAGGCTAAACTTCACAGGAATAGAGTACACAGGGTTCTGAGCGCTATCACAGGCAATTCACAACTGAGAGGGAATTGCCTTTATAGGGACAGGTCTGAGGGAAGCAGTGTACTGATTGGAGCACGTAGGATTCCAAGGGCAATTGGCTGGCAACAAGGGAGGAGGTAAGGCCAAGATATCAATGAGGCTGATTGGCCTGCAGAGCAGAAGAGGGCAAAGCCCTCAATCCTCTAGGGCTCATTAACCCTTTAACCCTTTAATTGATCCTCCTGCGGGTGCGCGCAGCACAGCGCCGCCGGAGGGCATAACAGACACGTGCTCGCGGCCGCGCGCGAGCACGTCTACTGGAGGAGGAAGCGGGGGGCGTGGCTGAGCTGGGCGCCGCTCGAGCCCACGCTGCTCGAGCCGACGCTGCACAGTGACAGCTGCAGCTGGCCGCCTGGAGACGTCGCTGGAACGGGGATCAGGTAAGCGGTTCCTGACAGTGAGTGATCGGAAAGTTTGATATTGCCTACTGTTGTATCCTCTACCCGAGCTAGGGAGGCGTGTGGGACCAGGAACACATCTATTCTTGAGTAGGAGCTGTGCGGATGGGAGAAGAAGGTATAATCCCGGATGTTTGGGTGTTATACCTTCTGCCCTCCTTCTCCCCCTTTCCTCCGTTAACTTGGTTCCTGTTGACTTCTCCTTTAAGGCCTCCACTTCCTCCTGCCGGGACTCCGGCTGCGCTTCTATCTTCTCAGCGGGCACCAGTGCCTTACCATCTCCCAGCCGCCTGCTTCTCACATCCTCCTTGACATTCTCTCTTCAGGCTCCGCTGTCTAGCTATTCAGCGCCTACCGCCGAGGTGACTCCAGCAGAGAGGACCTCTCCGCTTCCACCTGCCTAGACTGATCTCTCGCCTCCGCAGCCAGCCGCGTAGCATGTGGGTAGACGTCTGCCGCATCTCGGCTGCTCGTTATCAGTATAGTGTGGGCGCAGGCAGCCGCCATTTTTGTACACCCACCATCACCGGCCTCTCCTCACTCGCTTGGTCAGGCATCTGCGGGGATTCCGCCAGCAGTGAGCCCTCCCCACTAAGTTCCTCTGAGCACGCCACTGCTGCTGTTTTGCAGCATCCTCCTATTTGAGCGGGCCATGCTCTCCTTCTCCTCCAGCCTTGACTGCTGTGTCGGGGACCTCCGCTGTCTGTCACCTTCTCTTCCCCGCTTGTTCTTTCTCTTTGCCATAGCTTGTAAATTCGGTTTTCCTGCTCTCTTTTGTAAAAATCTCGGACACAAGTGCGGGAGCTATGAAGAAAGCCACCTCACTCTGCCATACTTAGGACATGTCTGCTTCTAGGAGGTCTATGCGTTCTGTTGTTAAATGCCTTGCTGATTTGAACTCAATTGGCCTGATGCAGAGCCTCCCCAGAACTGACCTTATTTTGTTCAGTTTTTCCTACGGCCCGTTTTGCTTACATTTGTCCCGGGGTTCAAATGTGATGCAGAGCCGCGGTCGGGCGAGCTCCGTTAATGCTAATGGGAAGTGTTTTTTCCCTTCACGGGTGCTTTCCGTGTGGTCGTGGGTTCCGTTGCCGTTCACACGGACGATCCTTTTTTTGTCCTTTTTCTTGCATTTCCCAACGTAGCTTCTTGCAATTTGTTTCCGTTTTTCACCCCGATCCCGACTGTTTTTCCGTGTTTACTTACATTTCCATGGTTTTCCTGTTGTCAATCTGTGTCCACGAAAGGGCACATCCCTAGTCCTTCCTCATGCTTTCACCATACAACAAACTGACACTTTTAGCAACACCCAAACTTACCTTAAAGTAATGTCCTTCTTCTTCCTCCTCCTCCCTGTGTTTAATGCATATCTTAATCTGTTCTTCTTTTTCTTCTTCCCTTTGTTTAAAGCATACCTTAATCTGTTCTTCTTTTTCTTCTTCCCTTTGTTTAATGCATACCTTAATCTGTTCTTCTTTTTCTTCTTCCCTTTGTTTAATGCATACCTTAATCTGTTCTTTTTTTTTCTTCTTCCCTTTGTTTAATGCATACCTTAATCTGTTCTTCTTTTTCTTCTTCCCTTTGTTTAATGCATACCTTAATCTGTTCTTCTTTTTCTTCTTCCCTTTGATTAATGCTTACCTTAATCTCTTCTCCTTCTTCTTCTCCTTCTTCTTCCTATTCCTTGTCCCATATACGTACCTTTTGGGACATGTGTAGCGATAACCCTTATCGCCGGAGGGCTTCACCGCCCGAGACGTCCTTTTCCCAATCGTAAGAGGTGCTGCTGGAATTCCAGAGTCGTCCGTGAGGAAACAGGAACAGCCCTTACAAGGGCTAGTGAATTGTAATATAGCGTTTCCCCCAATAAGAGACAGAACTTCAGTATTGAGGGTGAAGGTGAAGTGAACTTTATTAGTGCCACACTGTGCCTTATATGCAAGGCTCCATGCAAGGGGACCTCCCCCGTGGACCTCATGACAAATACACAGACCAATGGGAGCAGGGCACACAATCCCTCAACTCTGCCGGTGACGCAATCAGCCAAACAATAGACGTCTGTAATACACTCAATCAGAACAATGCCATTGTCTGTGACGTAATCAATCAATACAATGGCAGTCAGAACAATGAATAACGTAATCAATCAACACAATGGCAGTCTGTACATGCTTAAGAAAAGGAAAGTAATGAACCTGTGTAAAGTCCAAAAGACAGAGCGTCTGTCACAACATGTAACTGTATGATTATGTTGTGAGAATGTACAATGCCAGGAAAGAGAACACACCACACCATTTGTTTTTTTGTTTTTTTTTACTGAACCTTTTTTTAGAAAACTAGTAAAAACTTTTGGACTTTTTAAAAATGTAAAACAATTAGCAGCCGGATCTTCATTCTTCTTGCTGGCCTTTTCTTTGATCTGTGAATGAAAAACATCATCAGTTTTGCCTTGTAAGTATGTTGTGCTTATCTAGGGGTTTTTTTTTTTTTGGTCCATTTTTAGGGTTATTTTTTGCCTAAGTTATTTCCTTAATGTTTCTTGGACCATGTTTTTTTTATTTTTGTGCATGATTAAAAACTGCATTTTTGATATATCTACAAAACTTACAAGGCTTGTGGCCAACATGGCATCTGGGGCGCAGCCTCCTCCCTTCTTCCACCATCTGTTGCTGCTGTGAAGCTGTTGGGATCATAAACACAAGGATATTATTGACTGTTTGTGGCTCCTGAATGTCAGATTAGGTTAGGCTTCTATGCATCAAATCACTCACATTCCCCAGGCACCTCTTCTTCTTGTCCAGCTTCCTGGACTATCCCTTGTGATGGGCCTGCGACGTCAGAATCTACAAATAACAATAGTGCACATTAGTATATGTCTTTATTGCATGTATCAGGACATATGTAAGTTTTATAGTCTTACCGGAGTCAGGTTGTTGCTCATTCACTCCCTGCCACGCGATTCCCCCCCCTCCCCGCATACTGAGGTCTAACGGCTTATCCAATTCACTGGCAGAGGAGGGGGTGGGCGTTGGCACTGGCGGTGCACCACCTATACATTTACCAGTTTCTCCCAACACTGGGCTGCGGGCTCTTCTCCGGGTGGGGCGGCAACGCATATTCCATTCATGCGCTGCAATATAAACACAATCATAAAAACAGGCCCAGGCAAGGGCAGTGTGATTAGTGCATGTCAAGTAGCAAGACTTACCTGGAAAGTGTTTGGCAAAGTACCGCCTCACCCGGGGCCTATGCCTCCTCTTCAAGTCAGACCAGTGTTGGGCGATCTGTGTGTAGATATAGGTGGTTTCCGAAATCCGGGCAATCGCGTCCACCACCGCCAGTGCCAACGTCCTTTTAGCAAAATCGCACGGCAGGAAATCGTAACGGTTCCTCAACATCATCTGTTTGCAAAAAACACAATGGAACAGCATTAGTCACACAAATACATGTCAAAGTCTCATGCCCTATCTAAAGGCAGTTTATACCCCTCATTCCTACTCACATGGGCCTACTTATTCAATCTGCCTCTAGGCTAGTGTGCTGCTGCGCACATGTTTAAAACTAAGCTGGTCTAGTAGTTTACTTTAACAAGTCAGTTGTTCCTCACTAATCTTGCCCTGCCATAGCTATTTTTTATTTAGCGGCTTGTGCGCGCACATAAACGCACGCTCGCCTACTCACATCCATTATTATGTTGTCCTGCTCCTCAGTATATATCGCTGGCGACATCTTGGTTGAGCTTCCGGGTATGGCTATGACGTTCCGCCACGGTGACGTGCGTGCGCTCGCGCACGCAGGCACACACGCTACAGAACACGCCCACACGGGACAAATATTTAAAGGTCAATGCACTCAGCTCTGTGTTGGTTACCATATCACTATGCCCAGACCAAAAGGGAGCCGCAAAACCCCAAAAAGCCCAGAGGCACATACTAGCCGCACAGATAGACATCGCAAACACACACAGAAGAGCAGGCACAAGAGCCGGGAGGGACATGGCCATAGTGAAAGGGTGGATAAGCCAGCCACACAGGCTTCGAGGCAAAAACGCAGGAGTAAGGAGCCCTTGACACAGTCTCCCACACCTGCTAAATCATCCAGGTCTCCCAAGGCAAAAAAATCTAATACAACCCTGCAGCCTCCACCTCCTCCACCCACAAAGCATGTGGAAAAATCTAGGCACACCACCAAGGGTAAGCGTAGGACCAAAACAACTAGCCCACCCAGGCCAACCACCCCTCCTTCTGGCCACTCTGTCTCCTCAAGTACCACAACCACAGAGTCAACAGAGAGCTCCACAGGTGACAGCTCGACAGGCACCCAGCCATTATCACCTAGCACCCCCCACACTCCATCACAGTCACCCATCAGCCCAAGAAACCTAAACTACTCCCCAGACAGCCAGCCATCAATGTCGTCTGTTGCTGGGGACACCGCACACCCATGTGGACGCCAGCTGTGCCGTGGATCACTTACAGCCCGTTTCTGTGATGTCCAAAGCATGGCTGTAGCCACTGGTGTTTGTGAGCACTATGATGCCCTATTTGGGCGTTATTCAAAATCCACAACCAAGCAGGCCAAGCAGGAGCTTTGGGATAAGATTTGCCGGCAAGTGAATAGTGTTGGTTCTGTGAGGAGGGATGTTGAGCAAATTAAGCAAAAATTTGGGGACCTTAAATATTATGGGAAAAAAAAATGGACATGCGCCGCCAGCAGAGGTAAATGACATTTAGAGTGGAAATGCATGTATAGGCTGCTTTCTAACTAGATGTAACACTTATTAGTTGTGCTTTAATCTTCACCAGCATGCAGACAGGGGGTGGTCTCCCAACGAAAATCAGCCTAACCCCAGCGGAAGAACATGTGTTTAACTATATTCACCCAGCAACACTTCATGGCCTGCAAGGGGGCCTAGACACAGACATGAATGTGAGGTCCGGAGGTGAGTATATGTTTACCTTGATACTTTTTAATGGGGACCCAAACAGTTGGATACACCTTACTACACACTGGTCTTTGAAAAAACATTAAAAGTACATTCTCTTGTCCAAGAACGTACTCAAGACACAACACTAGGAAGCTACCCCTGCATTGTCCCGGAGGAGCATGCAACAACAGGCTTGTGTCCACACAAACCAACCTGAGTGTATGGATGAGGTATGTCAATGCTCCACTGTGTAGAATTATTAAATAGAACTTGCATACATTTAATGAAAAAAAGGTGTCTCACTACCTGCTACCTTTCTTTGCAGACCCTAACCAGTCCACCCATTATCGAAGTAATTCGTGATTTGGAGGAGGAGGACCCAATTCTGCTGCAGCCAAGCCAACCTGAACCAGTGGGAGAACATCATACCCAACAGGCCCAGCAAGTGCAGCCCCTGGTCTCCAATAACCAAACCTCTGTGGAAGAAACCTCTTCTGCCGTGGACATTGTCTACACAACAGACTCTGTGCCAACCCAGCCACCAGCAGCCACTCAATCTGGAGCAGACCCACCCACCCGTGGCAGAGGCGGAACACATCCACGTCGCCATATCAGCCACAGGAGAGAGCTACAGATAATGGAGGAAGCATGGCACCAGGAGAATATTGAATTTTCGGCTAACACACAGAGGTTTAATGAGACAGTGTGTACACAAATTACCTCTATGTCCCAGCAAATAGAGGGTTTAAATCAAAATGTCTCAGGGCTGCTTGCAGAAACCAGACAACTAAACAGGCATATGGGTGAAATGGTCCAACAATGGCAACTAATGAATCAGAGCCTTGCTCATATTGCCTCAAACATGCACACACCCCATACTCAAGACATCGGAAGCGCATCTTCAGTAATCCAAAGGCACATTCAACCACTGAGTGAGTCCTCCTATGCGCTGTGTTATAACGCTCCTGGGCCTGCAAGGTTGGGTGGAGTATGGGGGTAAGTAACCACGGGAGCAAAGGATATCCCGAATCACCTGCCAAAAAGAAAAAACATTTTCGCAAACACCCTAATCCAAAATAAACATGACAAATGTGCCTCTTTGCAACATATGTAGTGGCAGGCCCCATACATAGTCGCGACAAAACTATAATGTTTTACCAAAAAAAAAAAATACCCATAAGTAACTTACATGATAATTACAAATAGAGCATGTTATGTTACTTTAAAATGCCAAGAACAGGGAACAACAGACAGAGGCCTAAGGGGAAGAGCCTCAATAATGTGCTGCTTAGCATTCAAGCATTATTGAACAGGGACAATAGGTGAGCTGTGCAGTGTCAGAGCAAAGCACAGTTGTGATGAGGCAACATGCACATCCACCCAGTACACTCCTGTACAATGACTCTGGTATGCAACATAGCTAAGAGGGCCAGGACAGGAAGGAATAGTGGAGATTAACTAAAAAAACCATAGCAACAAATACTGGTAAGTAATTGATTGTAAATTTGTACTGATTCATTGTAGTCTCGAACAGATTAGTGGGGTACAGGCACAGACCAATCACAAAAATCATGCTGGACAACAACAACAAATTTAAAACACATACCCGGTAGCCATCCGCCAGACAGATCTCCTGACTGAAAACGATGAAAGAGGCTGGAGTTCCTCAAAATGTGGGAATCATGGGTGGAACCAGGGAAGGCTGCAAATAAACTTAAAAATTGCAGATCTGGGCCTGACACTGCCTGAACATTAATAGAATAGCCCATCTTCCTGTTCCTGCAAAAGCAAAAGATAACAGGAATTAGTGGGAACAAAAGTGTAAACATACTTTATATTCTTTCACATAAACAACATTTAAAAACAATGGATGTTTGGAATACACAGGGTGTAGGTCTGCTTTTATCCAAAAAATAAAAAAAAAAAATGAAAAAATTAACATTTTATGCCAACATTGCAGACACATGCTGACCTAAACCACATACCTGAACAGATATTCCTGGTCAGCAGGCGGAATTATCGAGACGTGTGTTCAATCGATGGCACCCATAATGTTGGGCATGTCGGCTATGTTATAAAAGCCCAGCTTAACCGCATTCCAGGCTTCCGCTGTGTCAGGGAAAAAAATAAATTTGGGTGCCAGGGTAGCCATGCCATCCAAAAACTTGGTAAGTCTGCGGCTCAGCATAGACTGGGACATCCCCATGGAGAAGGCACTCAGTCTCTGGAACGAGCCGTTTGCCAAAAACTGCAGGCAGCCAACCAATTTGGTCATACCTGCAATTGCATGCCCCTTCCTTGTGGTGTGGGCTAACCATGGCAGCAGCTGGCTATACAAGTCCTGGAGAGAAACACGGTTAAGGCGGGTGAGCTCGAATAGCTCAAGGTCATGCATGCCATCGATGTCCAAACGTGTTCGGTGCAGCCTGGTTTCTGCCATGCTCAAAAGAACCAGGCCGCGTTGACGCCTTTGATGCTCGCGCACAGAACAATGCATGACACGGAACACAAATACGGCTGCTAATAGTGGCCGTAAGTTGCCCGACAACACCCTCATTTTATTGGGCTGATTCCAATCGGAAATCAAGGCTCTGCATCAGTAAAAAAAACGGACCAATGAACGACAAGCCCGTTTTCACGGAGTACAGCCTCTTGCGAGCCGTCAATCATAAAGGCACATGCCGAAACACCTGAGCAGCAGCAGGAGCCCAAGGATTACTTTATAGAGACACTGGAGTTGGCTTCAGGAGCCCAAAAATTGGATGAATCACACCCTGGAGTTGGCAGGAGTTGACAGCAGCAGGAGCCCAAACATTACTTTAAAGAGACCCTGGGGTTGGCTTCAGGAGCCCAAAAATTGGATGAATCACACCCTGGAGTTGGCAGCAGCAGGAGCCCAAATATTACTTTAAAGAGACACTGGGGTTGGCTTCAGGAGCCCAAAAATTGGATGATTCACACCCTGGAGTTGGCAGCAGCAGCAGCAGGAGCCCAAATATACACTGGAGTTGGCTTCAGGAGCCCAAAAATTGGATGAATCACACCCTGGAGTTGGCAGCAGCAGCAGCAGGAGCCCAAATATTACTTTAAAGAGACACTGGGGTTGGCTTCAGGAGCCCAAAAATTGGATGAATCACACCCTGGAGTTGGCAGCAGCAGCAGCAGGAGCCCAAATATACACTGGAGTTGGCTTCAGGAGCCCAAAAATTGGATGAATCACACCCTGGAGTTGGCAGCAGCAGCAGCAGGAGCCCAAATATTACTTTAAAGAGACCCTGGGGTTGGCTTCAGGAGCCCAAAAATTGGATGAATCACACCCTGGAGTTGGCAGCAGCAGCAGCAGGAGCCCAAATATACACTGGAGTTGGCTTTAGGAGCCCAAAAATTGGATGAATCACACCCTGGAGTTGGCAGGAGTTGACAGCAGCAGCAGCAGGAGCCCAAACATTACTTTAAAGAGACCCTGGGGTTGGCTTCAGGAGCCCAAAAATTGGATGAATCACACCCTGGAGTTGGCAGCAGCAGGAGCCCAAATATTACTTTAAAGAGACACTGGGGTTGGCTTCAGGAGCCCAAAAATTGGATGAATCACACCCTGGAGTTGGCAGCAGCAGGAGCCCAAATATTACTTTAAAGAGACACTGGGGTTGGCTTCAGGAGCCCAAAAATTGGATGATTCACACCCTGGAGTTGGCAGCAGCAGCAGCAGGAGCCCAAATATACACTGGAGTTGGCTTCAGGAGCCCAAAAATTGGATGAATCACACCCTGGAGTTGGCAGCAGCAGCAGGAGCCCAAACATTACTTTAAAGAGACCCTGGGGTTGGCTTCAGGAGCCCAAAAATTGGATGAATCACACCCTGGAGTTGGCAGCAGCAGGAGCCCAAATATTACTTTAAAGAGACACTGGGGTTGGCTTCAGGAGCCCAAAAATTGGAGGATTCACACCCTGGAGTTGGCAGTAGCAGCAGCAGGAGCCCAAATATACACTGGAGTTGGCTTCAGGAGCCCAAAAATTGGATGAATCACACCCTGGAGTTGGCAGAAGTTGGCAGCAGCAGCAGCAGGAGCCCCAACATTACTTTAAAGAGACACTGGGGTTGGCTTCAGGAGCCCAAAAATTGGATGAATCACACCGTGGAGTTGGCAGCAGCAGGAGCCCAAATATTACTTTAAAGAGACACTGGGGTTGGCTTCAGGAGCCCAAAAATTGGATGATTCACACCCTGGAGTTGGCAGCAGCAGCAGGAGCCCAAATATACACTGGAGTTGGCTTCAGGAGCCCAAAAATTGGATGAATCACACCCTGGAGTTTGCAGCAGCAGCAGCAGGAGCCCAAATATTACTTTAAAGAGACACTGGGGTTGGCTTCAGGAGCCCAAAAATTGGATGAATCACACCCTGGAGTTGGCAGCAGCAGCAGCAGGAGCCCAAATATACACTGGAGTTGGCTTCAGGAGCCCAAAAATTGGATGAATCACACCCTGGAGTTGGCAGAAGTTGGCAGCAGCAGCAGCAGGAGCCCAAACATTAATTTAAAGAGACACTGGGGTTGGCTTCAGGAGCCCAAAAATTGGATGAATCACACCCTGGAGTTGGCAGAAGTTGGCAGCAGCAGCAGCAGGAGCCCAAACATTACTTTAAAGAGACACTGGGGTTGGCTTCAGGAGCCCAAAAATTGGATGAATCACACCCTGGAGTTGGCAGCAGCAGGAGCCCAAATATTACTTTAAAGAGACACTGGGGTTGGCTTCAGGAGCCCAAAAATTGGATGATTCACACCCTAGAGTTGGCAGCAGCAGCAACAGGAGCCCAAATATACACTGGAGTTGGCTTCAGGAGCCCAAAAATTGGATTAATCACACCCTGGAGTTGGCAGCAGCAGCAGCAGGAGCCCAAACATTACTTTAAAGAGACCCTGGGGTTGGCTTCAGGAGCCCAAAAATTGGATGAATCACACCCTGGAGTTGGCAGCAGCAGCAGGAGCCCAAATATACACTGGAGTTGGCTTCAGGAGCCCAAAAATTGGATGATTCACACCCTGGAGTTGGCAGCAGCAGCAGGAGCCCATATATACACTGGAGTTGGCTTCAGGAGCCCAAAAATTGGATGAATCACACCCTGGAGTTGGCAGCAGCAGCAGCAGGAGCCCAAATATTACTTTAAAGAGACACTGGGGTTGGCTTCAGGAGCCCAAAAATTGGATGAATCACACCCTGGAGTTGGCAGCAGCAGCAGCAGGAGCCCAAATATGCACTGGAGTTGGCTTCAGGAGCCCAAAAATTGGATGAATCACACCCTGGAGTTGGCAGAAGTTGGCAGCAGCAGCAGCAGGAGCCCAAACATTACTTTAAAGAGACACTGGGGTTGGCTTCAGGAGCCCAAAAATTGGATGAATCACACCCTGGAGTTGGCAGCAGCAGGAGCCCAAATATTACTTTAAAGAGACACTGGGGTTGGCTTCAGGAGCCCAAAAATTGGATGATTCACACCCTGGAGTTGGCAGCAGCAGCAACAGGAGCCCAAATATACACTGGAGTTGGCTTCAGGAGCCCAAAAATTGGATTAATCACACCCTGGAGTTGGCAGCAGCAGCAGCAGGAGCCCAAACATTACTTTAAAGAGACCCTGGGGTTGGCTTCAGGAGCCCAAAAATTGGATGAATCACACCCTGGAGTTGGCAGCAGCAGGAGCCCAAATATTACTTTAAAGAGACACTGGGGTTGGCTTCAGGAGCCCAAAAATTGGATGATTCACACCCTGGAGTTGGCAGCAGCAGCAGCAGGAGCCCAAATATACACTGGAGTTGGCTTCAGGAGCCCAAAAATTGGATGAATCACACCCTGGAGTTGGCAGAAGTTGGCAGCAGCAGCAGCAGCAGGAGCCCAAACATTACTTTAAAGAGACCCTGGGGTTGGCTTCAGGAGCCCAAAAATTGGATGCATCACACCCTGTGGAGAGTCATGTGGAGAAAAAGTAGCTTAGTTAGTAATGTCTACATAAAATTATGAATAAACAAATGCAAAAGTATTGCCAAAGTGAAGTTTTGTTTGAGGGTGTGTTTCCACCTTTTAATTAAATCAGAAACAAGAAGGTATCATTGCCTCTGACTAATTAGCCCTCAAAAATTCTTGGAATTTTTAATCTGGAATCATGTCTGATCCGTCTTATCCAAAGAATATTAATAAAAAGTAAGAGTAACGTAAAGGATTTTTTATCAATACTTACTTGTGGTCCGATGCGGAGGAATGTCTGTAACTGGAGAGCAGCGCCTTAAATCTGTTTTGCACGATCCATCTTTCTTTAGTGTAGGTCTGGCCCCGTCATCAATCTACTGGAATACATCAGGCATTGTTGGGAGGAAAGCTTGGATGATCCATGCGCCATTCATTTCCAGGCAGGGCAGTCTCTGGAAAAAAAAAGTCTGTATAAACCAGGGTCTTTTTCATATAAAAACAAATGGTTATTCTTGCTTTTCAACCATATGTTCCACAGCTTTACCAGTCATTGTGTCAGCCAATGAAGCAACTTTGTCTCGAAGTGCGGCAAAAGCAGTCCACTGCATCACAAGTGGCATCTGACACCCCCAGTCAACTGTCTGTCTGTTATGCTTTGGGTTCAGCTCCACTATCCATTGATGAAGATCTGATAATCATAAAATTCAGCAGCTACTGCCCAGCCAAGAAGTGGAGGAGACACTCGCCTCTTCTTCCACTAGCCGGCAATTAGTGATGAGGAGAGTGTCGTGGGAGGAGGTGTTGCAAGCTGAGGTAGTGGAAGAGGGTCTCTGGAGTCTGCGGCGGTGGCGGCGGCAGCAGCAGCAGCAGCAGATTATTGCGGACAGTTGTTCGGAAAAATCAGCTACTCAGCGATGTGGCAGTGTTTCATGCAGCATCCTGTGGAGAAAAAGTAGGTTAGTTAGTGTATATACATAAAATTATGAATAGACAAATGCAATAGTATTGCCAAAGTGAAGTTTTGTTTGAGGGTGTGTTTCCACCTTGTAATTAAATCAGAAACAACTAGCTATCATTTGCCTCTGAATAATTGGCCCTCAAAAATTCTTGGAATTTTTAATCTTGATGTCTGAGGGATTTCTCCTCTCAGACAGCGTCACCATAAGTCCAGCCTGCTGCATTACACTTGGAAGAACATCTTGTTTGCACTGCGACAAGGAAGCCAGAGTCATGCGTCCTGACATGGCACACGTGTTCAGTCTAGTTTTGAAGTCTTGCCCCCATCTGAAAGAACAACAGGAAAGAAAGTTAGCATGCACTTCTGGCACTCCTACACCACCAAGCACAACCTTATTGAGCCTCAGCGTCACAACGGTGTACCCCACCATAGTCTGATTTGCGATGTTTCCACCCGTTGGAATTCCACCCTCCATATGCAGGATCCACTATAGCAGTGGTCCCCAACCCTGTCCTCAAGGCCCACCAACAGGCCAGGTTTTGCAGATCTCCACAAAGATGCACAGGTGGAGTAATTAGTGCAGCTGCAGAGCAATAGAGCTGGCTATTTGGAGATCCAAAAAACATGACATGTTGGTGGGCCTTGAGGACAGGGTTGAGGACCACTGCACTATAGGAACAGAGAAAAGCCATCACGGATTTCTGGATGATCCAAACGGATAGGGGGACACCCCTGTGTAAATTCAATGTAAACCATTGGCAGCTCATACGTGACACCGACCGTTTGCTCAGGCCCTTTGAGGAAGCTACGTTATTAGTCAGTTGCCAGGACTATGAGATGAACGATGAGATTCCACTGCTTCATGTACTACAACACATGTTGGAAACCATGGCTGGTCAGGGCACTGGAGACATGGCACATACATTTCACAGCCACATGAAGCCTGTGGGGGCTGAAGTGGAGGAGGAGGAGGGGGTGGGGCACAGCAAACCACAGTTTAGGTTTCACAAAATGACCATTTTATCTAGTCATCTGACAGTAGAGGAGGAGCAGGAGCAGCCACAGGAGCTAGAGGGTTGTGAGTAAGGCGAGACAGAGGACCCAGACACACCGTGGCAGTTTACAGTGGAGATGGAGACAGGTAGTCCCTCCGAGTCACTTGCACAAATGGCACGATGCATGCTCACATGCTTGCGTACTAGTGAGCGCAGAATTGTCTCCATTTGTCAGCGGGAAGACTTCTGGCTCTCCAACTTATTGGACCCTCGCTTCCGGCACAAAATGGGGGCATTTTTTACGCCCACTGAGAGGGAAGACAAACTGACCTACTACAGAGACATCCCACGTAGTCAGTTGGGCGATGTCTATCTGCGCCATGGCCCATACTCACGCAGGTCTGACTCGGGGGGACCTCTGCGATCACCTTCCACTGCCATGGCTGCTGGGGGGGTGGAAGGAGCAGCAGCAGCAGCTCCATCAGCAGCAGCCTCAGTCTTCAGTCGCTAGTGAGTAGCTTTCTACACCCGCATAGTGAGTCTACTCATGAGCAGCAGGAAGACCTGGAGCTGGACCTCAAACAGCAGGTCATGTCATACCTTGACATGACCATGCCAACACACCTTCAAGATCCACTGGATTTGCTGGGAAGCCAAACTTGACTTGTGCCCGCAACTAGCAGAGTTTGCCCTGGAAAAGCTGTACTGGCCGGACAGTAGTTGATTTAGATGACAACTGGGCTGCTCTATATAATGAAGCAAAATGGCAAATTTACCTCACTATATAAGCTATTGCCCCTCAGATTTACACAGGGGCTGCTCTATATTATGCTGCAAAATGGCAAATTTACCTCACAATATAAGCTATTGCCCCTCAGATTTACACAGGGCCTGCTCTATATAACGAAGCAAAATGGCAAATTTACCTCACTATATAAGCTATTGCCCCTCAGATTTACACAGGGGCTGCAAAATGGCATATTAACCTCACAATATAAGCTATTGCCCCTCAGATTTACACAGGGCCTGCTCTATATAACGAAGCAAAATGGCAAATTAACCTCACAATATAAGCTATTGCAGCTCTATATAAATAAAAATAAATAAATAAAAAAAGGGCCTGTAGAAGCTTATTTAGTATAACAGATAGGGTGACATGTGCTGGTTTGGGATGCCCATATGGGCTAGTGTTTTGGCAGCAGTACAAAAACCAATGCAAAATGCAATAGCTTAATAAAGCTGATGCTGATCAACGCTTATTTAGTATAACAGATGGGGTGCAACATGCAGGTTTGGGATGCCCTGCGGCCTGGTGTATTTAAAGCAGACCAAAACCAATTCAAAATGCAATAACTTAATAAAGCTGAGGCTGTAGATGCTTATTTAGTATAAACAGGTAGGGTGCAAGGTGCAGCTTTGGGGTGCCCTGCGGCCTGGTTAAATGAAAGCAGTCAAAAAGGAAGTGCAAACTGAAGTAGCTTAATGAAGCTGATGCTGATCAACGCTTATGTTGTATACCAGATAGGGTGCAAGGTGCAGCTTTGGGGTGCCCTGCGGCCTGGTTTATTAAAAGCAGTCAAAAACATGTGCAAACTGAAGTAGCTTAATAAAGCAGCTGATGCTGATCAACGCTTATGTTGTATAACAGATAAGTTTAAAATAGCATGTGCCTTGGGATGTCCGTGTGGCCTGTTATATTTCAAGCTGAACAAAAAGTAACAATAATCCAAGTATGAGACATAACTTTGACCTTCTTTACAGCGCCATACTTTGAAGAAAAAAAATTAATTTCATGCCGATCAATCCAAAGGTCAATGCCCCTAACAAAAATAGTGTTCGGCATAAGATTTCCTTCTGGAAGGACGTAACCTTTAGTTTACATGGTTGGGGTAGGTTATCTTACAAATTGGGATACCCCAGGCAGCAGTGTCATTGAAAGAGACAGATTGTAATGCAGGCCATACGCAAGCAGAGAAACTCAGGCTGCAACAGGCCTATTTAGTTTACATGGTTGGGGTAGGTTATCTTACAAATTGGGATACCCCACTGTATATGAAACCGAATATAAATGCACACCCAAAAGTGGACAATCAGCCTCCAAGAGGCCTGCTTAGTTTAAATAAGAGAGCTGCTTAGTATGGTAGGTAGGTTATGTTATGTTACAGAATGGGATGCCCCAAGCAGACTTGGGATCAGTATATATGCACACAGCAGCAGTGTGTTAGCAGGCTCATACAGGCCAAATTTCTTTAAATAAATGTGCAGCTTACAGTAAATGCAGAGGCTAATGGTATGTTACAGAATGGGATGCCCCAAAGCTGACTTGAGATCAGTATATATGCACACAGCAGCAGTGTGTAAGCAGGCTCATACAGGCCAAATTTCTTTAAATAACTGTGCAGCTTACAGTAAATGCAGAGGCTAATGGTATGTTACAGAATGGGATGCCCCAAAGCTGACTTGAGATCAGTATATATGCACACAGCAGCAGTGTGTAAGCAGGCTCATACAGGCCAAATTTCTTTAAATAACTGTGCAGCTTACAGTAAATGCAGAGGCTAATGGTATGTTACAGAATGGGATGCCCCAAGCAGACTTGAGATCAGTATATATGCACACAGCAGCAGTGTGTTAGCAGGCTCATACAGGCCAAATTTCTTTAAATAACTGTGCAGCTTACAGTAAATGCAGAGGCTAATGGTATGTTACAGAATGGGATGCCCCAAAGCTGACTTGAGATCAGTATATATGCACACAGCAGCAGTGTGTAAGCAGGCTCATACAGGCCAAATTTCTTTAAATAACTGTGCAGCTTACAGTAAATGCAGAGGCTAATGGTATGTTACAGAATGGGATGCCCCAAGCAGACTTGAGATCAGTATATATGCACACAGCAGCAGTGTGTAAGCAGGCTCATACAGGCCAAATTTCTTTAAATAACTGTGCAGCTTACAGTAAATGCAGAGGCTAATGGTATGTTACAGAATGGGATGCCCCAAAGCTGACTTGAGATCAGTATATATGCACACAGCAGCAGTGTGTAAGCAGGCTCATACAGGCCAAATTTCTTTAAATAACTGTGCAGCTTACAGTAAATGCAGAGGCTAATGGTATGTTACAGAATGGGATGTCCCAAGCAGACTTGAGATCAGTATATATGCACACAGCAGCAGTGTGTTAGCAGGCTCATACAGGCCAAATTTCTTTAAATAACTGTGCAGCTTACAGTAAATGCAGAGGCTAATGGTATGTTACAGAATGGGATGCCCCAAAGCTGACTTGAGATCAGTATATATGCACACAGCAGCAGTGTGTTAGCAGGCTCATACATGCCAAATTTCTTTAAATAACTGTGCAGCTTACAGTAAATGCAGAGGCTAATTGTATGTTACAGAATGGGATGCCCCAAGCAGACTTGAGATCAGTATATATGCACACAGCAGCAGTGTGTTAGCAGGCTCATACAGGCCAAATTTCTTTAAATAACTGTGCAGCTTACAGTTAATGCAGAGGCTAATGGTATGTTACAGAATGGGATGCCCCAAGCAGACTTGAGATCAGTATATATGCACACAGCAGCAGTGTGTTAGCAGGCTCATACAGGCCAATTTTTTTTAAATAACTGTGCAGCTTACAGTAAATGCAGAGGCTAATGGTATGTTACAGAATGGGATGCCCCAAAGCAGACTTGAGATCAGTATATATGCACACAGCAGCAGTGTGTTAGCAGGCTCATACAGGCCAAATTTCTTTAAATAACTGTGCAGCTTACAGTAAATGCAGAGGCTAATGGTATGTTACAGAATGGGATGCCCCAAGCAGACTTGAGATCAGTATATATGCACACAGCAGCAGTTTGTTAGCAGGCTCATACAGGCCAAATTTCTTTAAATAACTGTGCAGCTTACAGTTAATGCAGAGGCTAATGGTATGTTACAGAATGGGATGCCCCAAGCAGACTTGAGATCAGTATATATGCACACAGCAGCAGTGTGTTAGCAGGCTCATACAGGCCAAATTTCTTTAAATAACTGTGCAGCTTACAGTAAATGCAGAGGCTAATGGTATGTTACAGAATGGGATGCCCCAAAGCTGACTTGAGATCAGTATATATGCACACAGCAGCAGTGTGTAAGCAGGCTCATACAGGCCAAATTTCTTTAAATAACTGTGCAGCTTACAGTAAATGCAGAGGCTAATGTTATGTTACAGAATGGGATGCCCCAAAAACCAGAGAGCACCTGGCAGGCAGCAGTAAGACTATGCACAGCAAAAGTGTCTTTATCATGCCTAATTTCAATTAGAATAGGTGCAAATGGTTATATGGTCTTAAACAGAGGCTGCTGTAGTCACAGAATGGGATGCCCTAAAAACCAGCAATAAGTACACCTGGCAGGGTCCAGTAGTGCTATGCCCAGCAAAAGTGTCTTTATCAGGCCTAATTTCAATTATAATAAGTGCAAATGGTTATATGGTCTTAAACAGAGGCTGCTGTAGTCACAGAATGGGATGCCCCAAAAAAGAAGTGCACCTGGCAGGGTCCAGTAGTAAGACTATGCCCAGCAAAAGTGTCTTTATCAGGCCTAATTTCAATTATAATAAGTGCAAATGGTTATATGGTCTTAAACAGAGGCTGCTGTAGTCACAGAATGGGATGCCCCAAAAAAGAAGTGCACCTGGCAGGGTCCAGTAGTGCTATGCCCAGCAAAAGTGTCTTTATCAGGCCTAATTTCAATTATAATAAGTGCAAATGGTTATATGGTCTTAAACAGAGGATGCTGTAGTCACAGAATGGGATGCCCTAAAAACCAGCAGTAAGTACACCTGGCAGGGTCCAGTAGTGCTATGCCCAGCAAAAGTGTCTTTATCAGGCCTAATTTCAATTATAATAAGTGCAAATGGTTATATGGTCTTAAACAGAGGCTGCTGTAGTCACAGAATGGGATGCCCTAAAAACCAGCAGTAAGTACACCTGGCAGGGTCCAGTAGTGCTATGCCCAGCAAAAGTGTCTTTATCAGGCCTAATTTCAATTATAATAAGTGCAAATGGTTATATGGTCTTAAACAGAGGCTGCTGTAGTCACAGAATGGGATGCCCCAAAAAAGAAGTGCACCTGGCAGGGTCCAGTAGTGCTATGCCCAGCAAAAGTGTCTTTATCAGGCCTAATTTCAATTATAATAAGTGCAAATGGTTATATGGTCTTAAACAGAGGCTGCTGTAGTCACAGAATGGGATGCCCTAAAAACCAGCAGTAAGTACACCTGGCAGGGTCCAGTAGTGCTATGCCCAGCAAAAGTGTCTTTATCAGGCCTAATTTCAATTATAATAAGTGCAAATGGTTATATGGTCTTAAACAGAGGCTGCTGTAGTCACAGAATGGGATGCCCCAAAAAAGAAGTGCACCTGGCAGGGTCCAGTAGTGCTATGCCCAGCAAAAGTGTCTTTATCAGGCCTAATTTCAATTATAATAAGTGCAAATGGTTATATGGTCTTAAACAGAGGCTGCTGTAGTCACAGAATGGGATGCCCCAAAAAAGAAGTGCACCTGGCAGGGTCCAGTAGTGCTATGCCCAGCAAAAGTGTCTTTATCAGGCCTAATTTCAATTATAATAAGTGCAAATGGTTATATGGTCTTAAACAGAGGCTGCTGTAGTCACAGAATGGGATGCCCCAAAAAAGAAGTGCACCTGGCAGGGTCCAGTAGTGCTATGCCCAGCAAAAGTGTCTTTATCAGGCCTAATTTCAATTATAATAAGTGCAAATGGTTATATGGTCTTAAACAGAGGCTGCTGTAGTCACAGAATGGGATGCCCTAAAAAACAGCAGTAAGTACACCTGGCAGGGCCCAGTAGTGCTATGCCCAGCAAAAGTGTCTTTATCAGGCCTAATTTCAATTATAATAAGTGCAAATGGTTATATGGTCTTAAACAGAGGCTGCTGTAGTCACAGAATGGGATGCCCCAAAAAAGAAGTGCACCTGGCAGGGTCCAGTAGTGCTATGCCCAGCAAAAGTGTCTTTATCAGGCCTAATTTCAATTATAATAAGTGCAAATGGTTATATGGTCTTAAACAGAGGCTGCTGTAGTCACAGAATGGGATGCCCCAAAAAAGAAGTGCACCTGGCAGGGTCCAGTAGTGCTATGCCCAGCAAAAGTGTCTTTATCAGGCCTAATTTCAATTATAATAAGTGCAAATGGTTATATGGTCTTAAACAGAGGCTGCTGTAGTCACAGAATGGGATGCCCCAAAAAAGAAGTGCACCTGGCAGGGTCCAGTAGTGCTATGCCCAGCAAAAGTGTCTTTATCAGGCCTAATTTCAATTATAATAAGTGCAAATGGTTATATGGTCTTAAACAGAGGATGCTGTAGTCACAGAATGGGATGCCCTAAAAACCAGCAGTAAGTACACCTGGCAGGGTCCAGTAGTGCTATGCCCAGCAAAAGTGTCTTTATCAGGCCTAATTTCAATTATAATAAGTGCAAATGGTTATATGGTCTTAAACAGAGGCTGCTGTAGTCACAGAATGGGATGCCCTAAAAACCAGCAGTAAGTACACCTGGCAGGGTCCAGTAGTGCTATGCCCAGCAAAAGTGTCTTTATCAGGCCTAATTTCAATTATAATAAGTGCAAATGGTTATATGGTCTTAAACAGAGGCTGCTGTAGTCACAGAATGGGATGCCCCAAAAAAGAAGTGCACCTGGCAGGGTCCAGTAGTGCTATGCCCAGCAAAAGTGTCTTTATCAGGCCTAATTTCAATTATAATAAGTGCAAATGGTTATATGGTCTTAAACAGAGGCTGCTGTAGTCACAGAATGGGATGCCCTAAAAACCAGCAGTAAGTACACCTGGCAGGGTCCAGTAGTGCTATGCCCAGCAAAAGTGTCTTTATCAGGCCTAATTTCAATTATAATAAGTGCAAATGGTTATATGGTCTTAAACAGAGGCTGCTGTAGTCACAGAATGGGATGCCCCAAAAAAGAAGTGCACCTGGCAGGGTCCAGTAGTGCTATGCCCAGCAAAAGTGTCTTTATCAGGCCTAATTTCAATTATAATAAGTGCAAATGGTTATATGGTCTTAAACAGAGGCTGCTGTAGTCACAGAATGGGATGCCCCAAAAAAGAAGTGCACCTGGCAGGGTCCAGTAGTAAGACTATGCCCAGCAAAAGTGTCTTTATCAGGCCTAATTTCAATTATAATAAGTGCAAATGGTTATATGGTCTTAAACAGAGGCTGCTGTAGTCACAGAATGGGATGCCCCAAAAAAGAAGTGCACCTGGCAGGGTCCAGTAGTGCTATGCCCAGCAAAAGTGTCTTTATCAGGCCTAATTTCAATTATAATAAGTGCAAATGGTTATATGGTCTTAAACAGAGGATGCTGTAGTCACAGAATGGGATGCCCTAAAAACCAGCAGTAAGTACACCTGGCAGGGTCCAGTAGTGCTATGCCCAGCAAAAGTGTCTTTATCAGGCCTAATTTCAATTATAATAAGTGCAAATGGTTATATGGTCTTAAACAGAGGCTGCTGTAGTCACAGAATGGGATGCCCTAAAAACCAGCAGTAAGTACACCTGGCAGGGTCCAGTAGTGCTATGCCCAGCAAAAGTGTCTTTATCAGGCCTAATTTCAATTATAATAAGTGCAAATGGTTATATGGTCTTAAACAGAGGCTGCTGTAGTCACAGAATGGGATGCCCCAAAAAAGAAGTGCACCTGGCAGGGTCCAGTAGTGCTATGCCCAGCAAAAGTGTCTTTATCAGGCCTAATTTCAATTATAATAAGTGCAAATGGTTATATGGTCTTAAACAGAGGCTGCTGTAGTCACAGAATGGGATGCCCTAAAAACCAGCAGTAAGTACACCTGGCAGGGTCCAGTAGTGCTATGCCCAGCAAAAGTGTCTTTATCAGGCCTAATTTCAATTATAATAAGTGCAAATGGTTATATGGTCTTAAACAGAGGCTGCTGTAGTCACAGAATGGGATGCCCCAAAAAAGAAGTGCACCTGGCAGGGTCCAGTAGTGCTATGCCCAGCAAAAGTGTCTTTATCAGGCCTAATTTCAATTATAATAAGTGCAAATGGTTATATGGTCTTAAACAGAGGCTGCTGTAGTCACAGAATGGGATGCCCCAAAAAAGAAGTGCACCTGGCAGGGTCCAGTAGTGCTATGCCCAGCAAAAGTGTCTTTATCAGGCCTAATTTCAATTATAATAAGTGCAAATGGTTATATGGTCTTAAACAGAGGCTGCTGTAGTCACAGAATGGGATGCCCCAAAAAAGAAGTGCACCTGGCAGGGTCCAGTAGTGCTATGCCCAGCAAAAGTGTCTTTATCAGGCCTAATTTCAATTATAATAAGTGCAAATGGTTATATGGTCTTAAACAGAGGCTGCTGTAGTCACAGAATGGGATGCCCTAAAAAACAGCAGTAAGTACACCTGGCAGGGCCCAGTAGTGCTATGCCCAGCAAAAGTGTCTTTATCAGGCCTAATTTCAATTATAATAAGTGCAAATGGTTATATGGTCTTAAACAGAGGCTGCTGTAGTCACAGAATGGGATGCCCCAAAAAAGAAGTGCACCTGGCAGGGTCCAGTAGTGCTATGCCCAGCAAAAGTGTCTTTATCAGGCCTAATTTCAATTATAATAAGTGCAAATGGTTATATGGTCTTAAACAGAGGCTGCTGTAGTCACAGAATGGGATGCCCCAAAAAAGAAGTGCACCTGGCAGGGTCCAGTAGTGCTATGCCCAGCAAAAGTGTCTTTATCAGGCCTAATTTCAATTATAATAAGTGCAAATGGTTATATGGTCTTAAACAGAGGCTGCTGTAGTCACAGAATGGGATGCCCCAAAAAAGAAGTGCACCTGGCAGGGTCCAGTAGTGCTATGCCCAGCAAAAGTGTCTTTATCAGGCCTAATTTCAATTATAATAAGTGCAAATGGTTATATGGTCTTAAACAGAGGCTGCTGTAGTCACAGAATGGGATGCCCTAAAAACCAGCAGTAAGTACACCTGGCAGGGTCCAGTAGTGCTATGCCCAGCAAAAGTGTCTTTATCAGGCCTAATTTCAATTATAATAAGTGCAAATGGTTATATGGTCTTAAACAGAGGCTGCTGTAGTCACAGAATGGGATGCCCTAAAAACCAGCAGTAAGTACACCTGGCAGGGTCCAGTAGTGCTATGCCCAGCAAAAGTGTCTTTATCAGGCCTAATTTCAATTATAATAAGTGCAAATGGTTATATGGTCTTAAACAGAGGCTGCTGTAGTCACAGAATGGGATGCCCCAAAAAAGAAGTGCACCTGGCAGGGTCCAGTAGTGCTATGCCCAGCAAAAGTGTCTTTATCAGGCCTAATTTCAATTATAATAAGTGCAAATGGTTATATGGTCTTAAACAGAGGCTGCTGTAGTCACAGAATGGGATGCCCTAAAAACCAGCAGTAAGTACACCTGGCAGGGTCCAGTAGTGCTATGCCCAGCAAAAGTGTCTTTATCAGGCCTAATTTCAATTATAATAAGTGCAAATGGTTATATGGTCTTAAACAGAGGCTGCTGTAGTCACAGAATGGGATGCCCCAAAAAAGAAGTGCACCTGGCAGGGTCCAGTAGTGCTATGCCCAGCAAAAGTGTCTTTATCAGGCCTAATTTCAATTATAATAAGTGCAAATGGTTATATGGTCTTAAACAGAGGCTGCTGTAGTCACAGAATGGGATGCCCCAAAAAAGAAGTGCACCTGGCAGGGTCCAGTAGTGCTATGCCCAGCAAAAGTGTCTTTATCAGGCCTAATTTCAATTATAATAAGTGCAAATGGTTATATGGTCTTAAACAGAGGCTGCTGTAGTCACAGAATGGGATGCCCTAAAAACCAGCAGTAAGTACACCTGGCAGGGTCCAGTAGTGCTATGCCCAGCAAAAGTGTCTTTATCAGGCCTAATTTCAATTATAATAAGTGCAAATGGTTATATGGTCTTAAACAGAGGCTGCTGTAGTCACAGAATGGGATGCCCTAAAAACCAGCAGTAAGTACACCTGGCAGGGTCCAGTAGTGCTATGCCCAGCAAAAGTGTCTTTATCAGGCCTAATTTCAATTATAATAAGTGCAAATGGTTATATGGTCTTAAACAGAGGCTGCTGTAGTCACAGAATGGGATGCCCTAAAAACCAGCAGTAAGTACACCTGGCAGGGTCCAGTAGTGCTATGCCCAGCAAAAGTGTCTTTATCAGGCCTAATTTCAATTATAATAAGTGCAAATGGTTATATGGTCTTAAACAGAGGCTGCTGTAGTCACAGAATGGGATGCCCTACAAACCAGCAGTAAGTACACCTGGCAGGGTCCAGTAGTGCTATGCCCAGCAAAAGTGTCTTTATCAGGCCTAATTTCAATTATAATAAGTGCAAATGGTCATATGGTCTTAAACAGAGGCTGCTGTAGTCACAGAATGGGATGCCCTAAAAACCAGCAGTAAGTACACCTGGCAGGGTCCAGTAGTGCTATGCCCAGCAAAAGTGTCTTTATCAGGCCTAATTTCAATTATAATAAGTGCAAATTGTTATATGGTCTTAAACAGAGGCTGCTGTAGTCACAGAATGGGATGCCCTAAAAACCAGCAGTAAGTACACCTGGCAGGGTCCAGTAGTGCTATGCCCAGCAAAAGTGTCTTTATCAGGCCTAATTTCAATTAGAAAAAGTGCAAATGGTTATATGGTCTTAAACAGAGGCTGGTGTAGTCACAGAATGGGATGCCTCACAGCAGACTTAAGATCAGTTCAGTATATATGCACAGTTAGTTAGTATAAGCAGCCTGAAAACGCTAACAAAGCCTGTCAGCCAGCTAGTAACACTCAGGCTGGATGAAAAAAAAAAAAAAAATCTCCCTGTGACAGCCTCCGATTTTTCCTACCTTTCCCTGTTTTTCGCTGACTTTCTGTCTGTCTCCTGTCTGTCTCCTGCCTGTCTCCAGCCTGTCCCTGTCTGTCCCTGCCTGTCTAACTGCCTCTCTCTCTCACTACAACGTTCTGTCTCTCACGAATGCAATAGAGAAATGAGGAAGGAAAAGCAAGATGGCCGACTTAAATAGCGCTGTGACGTCACCGGGCTTGCTGGCTGCTGATAGGCTGCATGTGACTGCCCCAGCTTGCACTGGCGCGGGATAGATGTCCAGACATGTCCCGTCCGCCATCTTAGAATGCTTGTAAATGTAAATGAATGGATGTTAAAGGAAAACTTCGTGCGATCGTATCGCGGGAAAATTCGGATTCGATCCGAATCGAATTTTTCCTGAAATTTGGATCGAATCCGGGTTCGTCCGGATCGATTCGCTCATCCCTACTAATGAGCATGGATGCTATTGTTTCCTTTCAGTTTGTAATATGTGTTTGGAAATCATATGTTTGAACTTACTCAACAGTTCTGCTATTGAGGTTTTGAAATCTATAAGATCTTTTTCTTTTACTGTGGCTTTTATTTGCTTAGAATTGGCGTCATTAAATTCGGAAAGTGTGTCTGTAATTGTGTTTTTAAACTGCAATCTTCATTTGAGAAGCATTCCCTTAGTTCCTGCAGCCCATCCTAAATTTCTTTTTTTATAGCTTTTCTGATTGACTGTGTTCTTGCTCTAGTATTTTCCTTTGTCTGTGCTGTTGGCAGTCTTCCTCTCGAGCATTTGCAAGTATTTTCTGATGTATGAGAAGGGTTATCTATCTCTGTATTTCTTCTACTTACAGACTCGCCTATGCCATATTGTGAGTTAAGGTGCATCCTGACAGTTTGTATGTTCTCTTTACCCTCAAATAGTTCCTTTCAAATAAAATCTACATGTGCCTTGCTTATCTGTTTATAGTATTGTCATGAATCAAGGAGGTTTTACACCTTAATCCAGACCGGATTTTGATCGTACTACAAACAATCGTTACACACAGACGTTTTTGGGGACCGGGCCCTACTATACAGCAATAAAGTCACACTGGTAGCGATGGGCAAGCACACAGGGCACAAGATTTAGCACACATACAATGTCTCTTCTAAAGGTTAGCGAGTTAGCACACAGAAGTCCACTTTATAAATTTTTTAGAATTTAATTCACCCATAAGGGGCAGTGCATGTAAAACAAAGATGTACAATAGAAATAACAGACATACAGTATACGGCAATATGCTTATAAAATAACAGGGAGAAATAACAGAGATCTTTACCTTTTTTGAAGATAATGTCTTGTGAGGGGTACACAGAAAGCAATGATAACAAGCCTACTTATTGGAAGCAATCCCCTGGCATGTCATGTCTTCTGTCCCCAACTCTCCAATTTTTAAACTGATTATTGGGGCGGGCAGAATTCTGTATGCAGCCAATCATGTGTCCGGGGCGTTTCATTGCAAAAGTTATGAAAAGATGTGTATCATACGTCTCGTTCACTGGTTTGTAGTAAGTCGATGTCAACTGCCAAATGTGGAGGTGTTATGTGACTTCGCCAGGAAACATATTTAGCATATGGCTGCAAATTGGCTTGAAGATGAAAACCTATTTAGCTGGACAGTGGCTTGTTATATGTAAATGGCCTCCTGTTGGTAACTGCAGACAAATGTGCTGGGAGCCTTGTAATTGACAAGTCTTTGACAAGCATATATTTCATATCTCATCACATTCCTTTCATATCTCATCACATCCCCCCATTTTCAAAATGACGCCTGGCTTAGCGTAAAACGCTGAGCCACGCGTCTACCTTTAATATTCCCCTTGGCGGGAGAGACCATCTGCATTTTGATGACGGCTTCCCTTCCGATGTTGGATTGTTAAGTTGTACTGCTGAAGAATGAGGCTCCAGCGCAGCAATTTGCCATTTTCCCCAGCAACCCGGTGTAACCAGCTCAGAGGATTGTGGTCCGTAACCACTGTGAACTCCCGACCATAAAGATAATGCTGTAGTTTTTGTAGGCTCCAAACAATCGATAAACACTCCCGTTCAATTGCAGCATAGGCAACTTCGCGGGGTAGCAGCTTTCGACTGAGGTATAGAACAGGGTGCTCCTCTCCAGCAGAGTTTATTTGACTCAATACAGCACCCAACCCATAAGCTGAGGCGTCAGTTTGGACCACAAACCGGCGGCTGAAATCTGGGGCCTGTAGAACGGGGGAGCTAGCCAGGGCCTTTTTGAGTTCTGTGAAAGAGCGCTCACAGTCTGTAGTCCAAGTAACAAGCCTCGGAAGTTTTTTCTTGGTCAGGTCTGTCAAGGGCTTAGCCAGGGTACTATAGTTAGGGACGAACTTCCTATAGTACCCTGCTGTTCCCAGAAAGGACTGGACCTGTGTCTTGGTCTGAGGCGTGGGCCAGGACAAGATGGCTTCCACCTTCCCAGTCTCAGGCTGTAATGCTCCGCCCCCTACGACATGTCCCAGATATTTCACTTCTGTCATAGCAAACTGACATTTGGTGGGCTTCAGTGTCAGGCCAGCTGCGGTAATCTTCCCCAGGACTGTTGCTACCTGAGTCAGGTGATCCTCCCAGCTAGGGCTGAATATAGCAATGTCATCCAGATAGGCCACAGCACAATGTTCTAACCCTTCCAGGAGACCATTAACAACCCTTTGAAAGGTGGCGGGGGCATTCTTCATCCCAAAGGGCATTACATTGCACTCATAGAGGCCAAAGGGGGTGATAAAAGCAGATCTTTCCCTAGCCTCAGTGGTCAGAGGAATCTGCCAGTACCCTCTGCTTAGGTCCATGATTGTTAGATAGCGGGCAGAGGCCAGCTTATCCAACAGCTCATCCACCCTCGGCATTGGGTAGGCATCTGGAACAGTAATGGCGTTAAGCCTTCGGTAATCCACACAAAACCATGTGGTCTGATCAGGTTTGGGCACTAGTACAACAGGGGCTGCCCATGCACTTTGGGATTTTTGTATCACCCCCAGGGCTAACATTTCCTCTATTTCTCTTTTAATGTCGGTTTGGACCTCTGGGGAGACCCTGTAAGGTGACTGCCTAATTGGTGGATGGGTCCCAGTGTCCACATGATGGACGGCTAGTTTGGTTAAGCCTGGGCAGGCATTAAAGGTTCCCCGATAGGGTTCTAACACACTTGTCAGTTCTCCCCGTTGCTTTGAGGTCAGTTGAGGGTTAATCTGGGCCACCTCAAGGGAGTCTGGTTCCTTGGTGGTAGCCAGGAGATCAATTAGGGGTTCTATCTCCCCCTCTGGAAGCTGACTGCAGATTGGGAGGGCAATTGCGGCCCTGTCATGATGAGCCTTGATCATGTTGACATGATACGCCTTAAGACGCTTGCCCTGGTCATCCAGAGCTACCACATAGGTTACATCATTGAGCTTTCTTTGTATGGTATATGGTCCCTCCCATGCAGCCTGCAGCTTGTTCTGCAGCATAGGGACCAACACCCATACTTTCTGGCCTGCCTCATACACCCTCTCCCGGGCAGTACGGTCATACCACCGTTTTTGGGAGGCTTGGGCCAGAGTAAGATTCTCTCGCACCAGTCCCACTAGGGTGTCCATTTTCTCCCGGAGTTTCAGGACATATTCCACAACTGAGACTCCTGGACCCATGTTCTGCCCCTCCCAAGCCTCTCTAATGAGATCAAGGGGTCCCCTAACGCGCCACCCATACAAGAGCTCAAACGGGGAAAATCCAGTAGATGATTGGGGCACCTCCCGGTAGGCAAAGAGCAGGTGAGGCAGATATCTTTCCCAGTCCCTACCTTGAGATTCCACAAACATTTTGAGCATTTGCTTCAAAGTGCCATTGAATCGTTCACATAGGCCATTGGTCTGGGGATGGTAGGGGCTTGCCAAGATATGTGCCACCTGCATTTTCTGGCAGAGGCACTGCATCAGATGAGAGACAAACTGCGTGCCATGATCAATGAGCATCTCACGGGGAGTGGTGCGCAGCGGCCGATTGTAGGAGTAACGGTGTCCGCTGCGGGTCACCACTGCAGCAGAGGGGTTGCCCTCAGTGTACATTGCATCACATACATTTGTTACATCCTGACCAACATACTTCTTAGTGAGACCGTGATCAGGCCTCAACTCATAGGACTCACTAGAGTCATGGCTCGGTACACAGTCAGTTATTTCGGAACTCCTCAAGGCCACCGAGTCCTTCACCAGTTCTTTGGAGGGGTCCTGAGCCACAGGCATGGGCTCATAGCGGGCCACCAATCGCCCCAGATCAGTGCCCAATAGTACATTGGTTGGTATGCTATCTGTGATCCCAAACTCTCTTATGCCTCGCCCAGCCCCCCAGTCTAGGAACACACAGGCCGTGGGAACTGAAGGGTTTAAGCCTCCAACCCCCTTGACTGCCATGGTCCGACCTGGAATCAGATCTTCAGGGTTTATTAGTTCAGGACAGACCAACGTAACCTCAGATCCAGTGTCTCGCAACCCAGTGGTAACTGTTTTTCCCACAGTGACAGGTTGCAAGTTTTCAGAAAGGTTACCTGTTGTCCTGGAGGCACAAAGAACTGAAGAGGCCCCACCATTGTCCTTATAGGTGGGGGCTGTTTTCTTCTTTTCTGGGCACGTCATGCTGAGATGACCCACCTGGTTGCAAATATAACATCTCCGGGGCACTACAGCTGATGGCGGGTATCCTGACGACCTGGATACCTGGCTCCTTTGGTGGGCAGGGGCAGAGGGTCCAGCAGCTTTTCCCTCTTTCCAGCTGGGGGGAGCAGTCCTGCTGGGCAGAGGGATCCTGTTGGCAGCATAGGAATCTGCAATCTCGGCTGCTTCCGCCGCTGTCTTGGGGGCTCGATCCAAGACAAACTGTCTGACATCCACAGGACATGTGTGGAGAAACTGATCCTTAATCATGAGCTCTTGTAAGGTGACAAAAGTGTCCACAGACAGTCCTTTGAGCCACTGCTGAAATGCAGCACGCAGATTGAAAACAAGGTCCATGTAGCTGTCAGCAAGGCCACGCTGCAGGGTCCGGAAACGTTTGCGATAAACTTCAGGTGTGAGGCAATACCGTTTCACAATGGCTTGTTTTAAAACATCATAATCCTGCTCTTGATCCTCGGGGAGACTTACAAAAACTCCTAGGGCCTTCCCCCTCAGTCCTGGAGTGAGGTAACAAGCCCACTGCTCCCTGGGCAGGCTATATTGTCTGCAAACTTTTTCAAAGGCTTGGAAGAAAGAGTCCACACAATTATCTCCTTCCATGGTTGGAAATTTATCCAAAGGGATTTTGTGGGGCCGTTCACCCCCGGACTCCATGAGGCTAGCAGACCCCTGCTGCTGCATTTGTAATTTAGCTAGTTCCAGCTGATAGGCCCGTTCCTCCCGCTGAGCCTGGCGCTCCTGGGCCTCTCGCTGGGCCTGACGCTCCTGGTGCTGCGTAATCAGCTGGAGACGTAGCACTGGGTCATCGGAGCCCAAAAGTCGCAGACTCATTTCCAAAGACGACATCTGGTCCTCGGGTTGGTAGCTCAAGACATTACGTCCCCCTGCGTCCTGTGGCGGTGAGGATTGCTCTTCCTCTGGGGTCTCTTGATACACATTTTGAGCTTGCTCTGCTCGATGCAATTCAACCAACGCACAGATCAATTGTTCCTTTGATTGTCCTCTTGTGGTGGAGATGTTCCTCACCTCACCCAAATTGATCAGGTCATCACGGCTGTGCTTTTTATAGCTGCTTATATTCTCAGCCATTATGCCAAATAAAAGATAGATCTAAAGAAAAACAAGAGTGGGGAGGGGAAGCAAAAGCCAAGTATGTCTGTTCAAAAATACAAAAAAAAATACAATGCACTGAGTGAGCTTCTGTAGGCCGGTCACTTATAGCAAGCTTCCAGCCTATTAGTACACGCTTAAATGACTTTAAACAGTGCACTAATGTACTAAGTTATAGATACCACCAAGCTGCCGCCAATTTTGTCATGAATCAAGGAGGTTTTACGCCTTAATCCAGACCGGATTTTGATCGTACTACAAACAATCGTTACACACAGACGTTTTTGGGGACCGGGCCCTACTATACAGCAATAAAGTCACACTGGTAGCGATGGGCAAGCACACAGGGCACAAGATTTAGCACACATACAATGTCTCTTCTAAAGGTTAGCGAGTTAGCACACAGAAGTCCACTTTATAAATTTTTTAGAATTTAATTCACCCATAAGGGGCAGTGCATGTAAAACAAAGATGTACAATAGAAATACAGACATACAGTATACGGCAATATGCTTATAAAATAACAGGGAGAAATAACAGAGATCTTTACCTTTTTTGAAGATAATGTCTTGTGAGGGGTACACAGAAAGCAATGATAACAAGCCTACTTATTGGAAGCAATCCCCTGGCATGTCATGTCTTCTGTCCCCAACTCTCCCATTTTTAAACTGATTATTGGGGCGGGCAGAATGCTGTATGCAGCCAATCATGTGTCCGGGGCGTTTCATTGCAAAAGTTATGAAAAGATGTGTATCATACGTCTCGTTCACTGGTTTGTAGTAAGTAGATGTCAACTGCCAAATGTGGAGGTGTTATGTGACTTCGCCAGGAAACATATTTAGCATATGGCTGCAAATTGGCTTGAAGATGAAAACCTATTTAGCTGGACAGTGGCTTGTCATATGTAAATGGCCCCCTGTTGGTAACTGCAGACAAATGTGCTGGGAGCCTTGTAATTGACAAGTCTTTGACAAGCATATATTTCATATGTCATCACATCCCTTTCATATCTCATCACAAGTATTTTGATATGTCTGATGATGTGGGTGTACCATGTAAGGCACGTGGCGGGCTGGAGGTAGCTGATGGTGTTGTCGGTATTCCAAGAGAGGGCTGCTGTGAATGCTCAGCAACGCAGCTTGCAGTGTTGCCTTTGGACCATGTGGATAGGCCAGAGTTATAGGCAATAAGTGTGGTTTGCTTTTGGGTGGATTTTTTTATTTTTATCTGATTCGACGGTTAGTTTTTTTTTGTATGGCTCCCAATTGTTTTGCCCTCCTATTGTTTTAGTTAGCAGGGTTATCTGGTTTCCTCGAAATGTTCTTGAAATTTTTGGTTAAGCGTACTCTAAATATTTAGTTTTAATACAGGTGTACTTATATTTCGGGTTTGGGAGAGCTTTAATTATTTAGTGTCTGGTCAAATTCTTGTTATAGTATTAATGTGTATAAACCCAGTCTCTCCTAGGTATTAATTTCATAGTTTCATTTTTTTTCCCTTTTTATAGTGTATTTTAATGTGTACAAGTTTCTCCTAGATATTAATTAATTTCACCATTTCATAGTCTTTTATACTTTCTATATTCAGTGTGTATAATCCCGGTTTCTCTTAGGTATTTGTTACAGTCTATCTTTTCTGATCCTGTTTTCTATTTAATATCTGCTTATCCAAAATGGACCTTGATTTTTCTAATAATTTTTACTTTTTTGACATAAGTTTACATAAGTTAATTGTGGTTCTCGGTGACCCTTAATCACAAAGACACTATCTGTTGTTGCGCTCTGTATTTTTTGTATACCTGGAGCGGGATGCCACTAAAAGAATGAAGAGCAAAGATACGGGCAGTTACCTAGGGATACTCATGCTTACAGCCCTGCAGTTGGATTCAGTAGTCTGGTGATTGTGTGCAAACTGGTGGTGTGTGCTGAGGGTGGATGAATATGCTGAGGTGACTCGGCGGTGCTATCAAGTAGGCTGACCAGGACTGCAGTGGTCGGATGAGTGACTGGCTGGGCGCATCAGACCTCTGGTAGTTCAGTTAGTTCTCCAGCGATGCTTGGATCTGAATTGAGTGCGGGGACAGCATAGGGTCCCAGCTGGGAAGGGCTCCGGAATACCACATGAATCTCTAGTGGGGTTGGGTCAGGTCATGACGGGTCAGCAGCAGCATATGGACTGCAGGAGCATCGCCCCTCCTACTCCATCACGTGGCTGGAGGTACCTATCACATGGCCGGAGGTACATGCAAGGTAAGCGTTGCATCCACAAATACAACTCCGAAACTAACCAGTTGACTCTGCAAGTCCTGTTTTCTTGCCCAAAACTCATGAACCTTTTGGTTTGTTTGTTTCCCTTCATTATGCCTTGAAGCAACCAAATTTGTCCCTAATACCTGCAACCTGCAACTCTTTCTGCCAATTGGCCGCATTGTTGGTGCCTTTTGTAGGCTTGCAGAATTTGCGAACACAGCTCATACAGCTGAAAGCTACAAATGTGTTCGGCTGGTAGTTATTGATACCCCCTGAAGTCACACATAGTATTGCCTTACGTATGTTGTTATGTATTGTGCATATGCTGGTCATGCCAGACATACATCAATATGCGTTGAAGGCAACAAGACTTACAACTAGGGATGAGCGAATCGATCCGGACGAACCCGGATTCGATCCGAATTTCATGAAAAATTTGATTCGGATCGAATCCGAATTTCCCCGCGATTCGATCGCTCGAAGTTTTCCTTTAACATCCATTCATTTACATTACAGGCATTCTAAGATGGCGGACGGGACATGTCCAGACATGTAAGCTGGGGCAGTGTATGCTGGGACAGTCACATGCAGCCTATCAGCAGCCAGCAAGCCCGGTGACGTCACAGCACTATTTAAGTCGGCGGACATCTTGCTTTTCCTCATTTCTCTATTGCATTCATGAGAGACAGGACGCTGCTGTAGTGAGGGAGAGGCAGTTAGACAGACAGGGACAGACAGGGACAGGCTGGAGACAGGCAGGAGACAGACAGAAAGTCAGCGAAAAGCAGGGAAAGTTAGGAAAAATCGGAGGCAGTCACAGGGAGATTTTTTTTTTTTTCATCCAGCCTGAGTGTTACTGTCTGGCTGACTGGCTTTGTTAGCGTTTTCAGCCTGCTTATACACTAACTGTGCATATATACTGAACTGATCTCAAGTCTGCTGTGAGGCATCCCATTCTGTGACTACACCAGCCTCTATTTACTGCTGTAACCCTTTGCACTTATTCTAATAGAAATTTGGCCTGATAAACACACTTGCTGTGCATAGTATTACTGCTCACAGGTGCACTCCTGGCTCTTGGGGCATCCCATTCTGTGACTACACCAGCCTCTATTTACTGCTGTAACCCTTTGCACTTATTCTAATAGAAATTTGGCCTGATAAACACACTTTTGCTGTGCATAGTATTACTGCTCACAGATGCACTCCTGGCTGTTGGGGCATCCCATTCTGTGACTACACCAGCCTCTATTTACTGCTGTAACCCTTTGCACTTATTCTAATAGAAATTTGGCCTGATAAACACACTTGCTGTGCATAGTATTACTGCTCACAGGTGCACTCCTGTTGAGGCATCCCATTCTGTGACTACACCATCCCATTCTGTGACATTCTCTCATCCTGGTACGCATTTTGATCTCACCAGCAGCTTTTAACCCTTTCCTGCCTGTGTAATACCCGCTGCCATTCTCTCATTAGATTCACTATTTTAAACTTGACTTTTCCCTTGTCATCTTAATTGTGCATATGCCTTATTTAAGAGTTATGTAATTATTTTGAATGCCCCATCTGGTTCCCCTGCCCATATCTATATTTGTGATACTATCATCTGCTACTATCTCCTAAATTTAAACTGACCACTATTGCCCCTTGTGTGTTCACTGAACCATAGCATCTAGCAACATTCCATTTGATGTTTTGTTACCTTATGTGCCCTCCCTGACCAAACTTTTAGGACTGTCCGAGCCCCACCCTTTAGGCCCAAGTGTTGTGCATGAGCTAATCACTGGCACTTAGAAACTGCTCATATTGAGTGAATAGTGGCTGCAAAGCCACCATGGCTGCATTTCAGACTCCATTCCAAGTCTGACTCCTTCTAAGTCTGCAGCGAATATAACCTGAATTCAACCTGGAGGAAACCTGCACCGGATTCTGCTTGTCTGAATAGCCCAGCATCAACTAAAATGATTACCTTTTACCTCATCACACTGCTTCCTCTTACCCTCAAAATCCTAGGCTCACTGTATCCCCCTGCTCCTGGTAAGTCCCTATATATCTCCCCCTCGCTGCTCTCCTCCCCCTACCTCTCTGCTCATGAATTTCTTTCTTTGGCAAAAGCACACACCACCTCTATATCCAAGCACAAGACACATTACTCCACCCTCAAAAGCCACAACCATCTCTTCTCTCTCCTTTTACTCTTACTTGCCGCCGGAGACATCAGTCCTAATCCAGGCCCACTCTTTCGCCCCCCCTCCACCATAACTATTCGTCTTTCATCAAAGCCAAAAGTCTACAACCGTGTTAAACCAGGATACACACGCAACCTATCTAATCTGATACAGCTTACTCACTCTCCATCCCTTCCCGCCACTGTCACCTGCGCACTGTGGAATGCACGCTCAGTGCGCAATAAACTCACCTATATTCACAACCTGTTTCTCTCTAACTCTTTTACCTTCATGGGACTCACAGAAACATGGCTGACCCCATCAGACACAGCCTCACCCGCTGCCCTCTCACATGGGGGACTACATCTCAGCCACACCCCCAGATCCAACAACAAACAGGGTGGGGTTGTCGGCATCCTTCTTTCCAAACTCTGCTCCTTTAACCCACTCCCTGCCTTGCCATCTCTATCCTTCTCATCTTTTGAAGTTCACTGTGTCCGTTTATATTCTTCCTGTAACCTGAAAATCGCAGTCATCTACCGCCCTCCTGGAACTACTACACTTTTCCTCAACCACTTTTCTACCTGGCTCCTTCATTTTCTGTCCACAGACATCCCTGCAATCATCATGGGTGACTTTAACATATCTGTTGACACTAGCAACCCTGCTGCCACCAGACTACTGTCACTAACCTCATCTTTCGGCCTCAAGCAATGGTCTACTGCACCCACCCACAAAGACGGCCACACAATTGACCTCCTCTTCACTAACCTCTGCTCTGTCTCAAACCTCTCATCCTCCTTGCTCCCCCTCTCTGATCATAATCTGCTGACTATGACCCTCTCTCCAATGCCTGCTAACCCCCCTCCACACAAACCCACAACTCAACGCAGGAACTTAAGAAACCTAGACCTTCAGTCCTTTTCTGCCTCACTTCAACCTCTTCAGACCTTGTCCTCATTCACGGACATAGACGCTGCCTCTTCACACTACCATAATACTCTCTCCTCAGCTCTGGAATTTGTCGCCCCCCTCACCTATAGCCATCCCCGCACCAGAAACCCACAACCCTGGCTAAATGCAAGCACAACCAGATTGAAACAGCTGTCTCGAGCTGCTGAACGGCGATGGAGGAAAACCAAAGCCAATCATGACTTTCTATTCTACAAACAAGCCCTTCAGGAACTCAGGACGGCCCTTTCATCTGCTAAGCAAGCTTATTTCTCTTCACTGATTTCTGCACAAGCTCGGAATCCTAAACAACTCTTCAACACTTTCAGTTCCTTACTCCGCCCTCCACCTCCTCCTCCAACCTCCCACATAACAGCAGAAGAATTTTCTGCATTCTTCAAAAGAAAAATTGACAACATTCGACTCGGCTTTACCCCTCAGAATCCCTCACCATTTCAAACAATCCCCCCGCCTTACTCTCTTGCTTTCTTCACTCCAATAACTGAGCTTGGACTTACCTCTCTCATTTCTAGAGCCCACCTGACTACCTGCTCCCTCGATCCTATTCCATCCCACCTTATTCCTCAACTGTCTCCATCCCTCACTCCAGCCTTAACATCCATATTCAACCTTTCTCTCTCCACTGGCACCTTTCCTTCTTCCTACAAACATGCAGTTATTACTCCGATAATCAAGAAACCCTCTCTTGACCCCTCTGCCCTCTCCAACTACCGCCCTGTCTCGCTACTCCCTTTCTCCTCCAAACTTCTTGAACAACATGTCCACTCAGAACTGTCACAATACTTATCCACTAACAACTTATTTGACCCCTTACAATCAGGATTCCGCCGTAACCACTCCACTGAAACTGCCCTCACCAAAGTCACCAATGATCTACTCACTGCCAAAAGCATTGGTCACTACTCCATCCTCATCCTTCTTGACCTCTCCTCAGCCTTTGATACTGTCGACCACTCTCTGCTTCTTGATATTCTCTCCTCTCTTGGGGTTCAAGGTCTTGCACTCTCTTGGCTCACCTCTTACCTCTCTGACAGACCATTCAGTGTATCCTATTCTAACACAGTCTCATTCTCACGTTCTCTTTCTGTTGGTGTGCCGCAAGGTTCTGTCCTAGGCCCCCTACTTTTCTCAGTCTACACCCACGGCCTTGGCAAACTTATAACTTCACTAGGCTTTCAATACCACTTCTACGCGGATGACACTCAGATATATCTCTCAGGCCCCAATCTCTCCTCTCTCCTATCTCACCTCCCCAACTGCCTCTCAGCTATTTCTTCATTCATGTCATCTCGCTACCTCAAGCTAAACATGGACAAGACAGAACATTCACTCCCTGGCCACCTCCTGTCGCCTCCAACTTAAAAACATCTCCCGCATCCGTCCTTTCCTCTCACCTGACACCACTAAAATGCTAGTGCATGCCCTGGTCATATCCCGACTGGATTACTGCAACATCCTTCTTTGTGGCTTACCAACTAACAGACTGGCACCCCTCCAATCTATCCTGAACTCTGCTGCTCGCCTCATCCATCTCTCCTCTCGCTACTCTAGTTCTGCACCTCTCTGCCAATCCCTACACTGGCTGCCAGTCCCACAGCGAATCCTGTTCAAAACTCTAACTCTCACATACAAAGCTCTCTCCAACCAGGCCCCTCCCTACATCTCATCTCTAATCCAACAGTATCAACCTAGACGCAGCCTCCGCTCCTCTACCGACCTACTCCTGTCCTCCACCCTGGTCACCTCCTCTCACGCCCGCCTCCAGGACTTCTCACGTGCAACTTCAATCTTCTGGAATGCCCTCCCGCACCCAATCCGCCACTCCACAACCCTCAAAACCTTCAAAGGCGCCCTTAAAACTCACTTATTCAGACAAGCATATAATCTGGCCTAACCAATCTTCTCAAGGGCACATGCCACAAAGCTCAATACTGACTGTTTGTGATCCTTCCCCCTCGTCTTCACCCCTCGTCCTTTAGACTGTAAGCTCGCAAGGGCAGGGCTCTCTTTCCTATTGTATTGTACTCAGAATATCCATTGTCAACTCTGTAAAACTGCATTTGAATTATTATATGTACTGTATGTTTCTACCCTGTCTGTAATTACTACTTTGTAAAGCGCTACGGAAGATGATGGCGCTATATAAATAAACAATAATAATAATAATAATAATACACCAGCCTCTATTTACTGCTGTAACCCTTTGCACTTATTCTAATAGAAATTTGGCCTGATAAACACACTTTTGCTGTGCATAGTATTACTGCTCACAGGTGCACTCCTGGCTCTTGGGGCATCCCATTCTGTGACTACACCAGCCTCTATTTACTGCTGTATCCTTTGCACTTATTCTAATAGAAATTTGGCCTGAAAAACACACTTTTGCTGTGCATAGTATTACTGCTCACAGGTGCACTCCTGTTGGGGCATCCCATTCTGTGACTACACCAGCCTCTATTTACTGCTGTAACCCTTTGCACTTATTCTAATAGAAATTTGGCCTGATAAACACACTTGCTGTGCATAGTATTACTGCTCACAGGTGCACTCCTGTTGGGGCATCCCATTCTGTGACTACACCAGCCTCTATTTACTGCTGTAACCCTTTGCACTTATTCTAATAGAAATTTGGCCTGATAAACACACTTGCTGTGCATAGTATTACTGCTCACAGGTGCACTCCTGTTGGGGCATCCCATTCTGTGACTACACCAGCCTCTATTTACTGCTGTAACCCTTTGCACTTATTCTAATAGAAATTTGGCCTGATAAACACACTTTTGCTGTGCATAGTATTACTGCTCACAGGTGCACTCCTGGCTCTTGGGGCATCCCATTCTGTGACTACACCAGCCTCTATTTACTGCTGTAACCCTTTGCACTTATTCTAATAGAAATTTGGCCTGATAAACACACTTGCTGTGCATAGTATTACTGCTCACAGATGCACTCCTGTTGGGGCATCCCATTCTGTGACTACACCAGCCTCTGTTTACTGCTGTAACCCTTTGCACTTATTCTAATAGAAATTTGGCCTGATAAACACACTTGCTGTGCATAGTATTACTGCTCACAGGTGCGCTCCTGGCTCTTGGGGCATCCCATTCTGTGACTACACCAGCCTCTATTTACTGCTGTAACCCTTTGCACTTATTCTAATAGAAATTTGGCCTGATAAACACACTTGCTGTGCATAGTATTACTGCTCACAGGTGCACTCCTGGCTCTTGGGGCATCCCATTCTGTGACTACACCAGCCTCTATTTACTGCTGTAACCCTTTGCACTTATTCTAATAGAAATTTGGCCTGATAAACACACTTTTGCTGTGCATAGTATTACTGCTCACAGATGCACTCCTGGCTCTTGGGGCATCCCATTCTGTGACTACACCAGCCTCTATTTACTGCTGTAACCCTTTGCACTTATTCTAATAGAAATTTGGCCTGAAAAACACACTTTTGCTGTGCATAGTATTACTGCTCACAGGTGCACTCCTGTTGGGGCATCCCATTCTGTGACTACACCAGCCTCTATTTACTGCTGTAACCCTTTGCACTTATTCTAATAGAAATTTGGCCTGGAGGGCGCATGCGCGCGGCGTGCTGATGGCGGTGTTTTAACAGCGCTCCGCGCCCGCCGGACATTTCGAGGCTGTAGATGCGGTTGGCGGCTCACTTACAGCGGGGACGAGCTTGCGGATTGTAAGAGCTGTCCTTCGGGAGATCGAGGCAGAAGCTGTGAGGAGGTGCAGGCGGCGGGTGAGCGGCGGCAGACAGCGGGGCCCGCGGCCCGGGAGACAAGATGGCGGAGGCCCTGTAAACGGCTCTATTAAAGGGCCGAAGGAAGCATCTATACTGCGCTCCGTACCTGCTGGTTGCTTGGAGGCTATTACATAGGCTGCTGGACTTTCTTTAGAAGCGGCGAGATCAAAGGAGAAAGGGGCACTCGCTGGACATCAGATATCGGTGGTGTGAGGAAATATAGGTGGTCTGGGTGACGGTGAGAACTGCAACCCCGGGAACAAGATGGCAGCAGCTCTGTCAGCCGCAGAGATGGATGAAGTGGAATCGAGTGAGGCGTCATTCCTGGTGAGTGAACAGGAGGATTTTATTCAAGTTGGCCCCTCCATACAGCCAGGGGCTAGAGGTGATTTCCTACCTCAGATTGAGCATATGCTGCAAACTGCGTTAGCTACTAACAATAAGATTTTAATGCAACATTTATCTGCTGAAGTGGAGAAAGTCTCCTGTGGTTTGATTAATTTAGACAAAAAGCTGGGAGAAGTATCCTCAGCTCAGGAAATGCTGGAGTCTGAGCTACTACAGTTAAAACGTGATAATGTGGCCTTAAACCTTAAGCTGGAGGACATGGAAAATCGTGAACGCAGACAAAATTTGAGGTTTCGAGGGCTTCCAGAACACTTGGAAGACACTAATGCTGTCATTATTGCCCTATGTCAGGATCTGCTACCAGGGATTTCGGCGGACAGGCTGGAAATGGATAGGGCCCATAGGGCTCTCGGTCCCCGTAGGCCACCTGAAGATCCTCCCCGGGACATTATAGTGAAGTTTCATTATTATGCTACTAAGGAGCGCATCCAAAAGGCGGCTAGGGATGCGGTAAACCTGGAATTTCAGGGCATTAAGTACCAAGTTTATTCTGATCTTTCTGGAGCCACGATGATGAGGAGGAGGGAGTTGAAACCATTACTTGCCATTCTGCGGGACCATAATATTAAATATAAATGGGGTTTCCCGTTCAGGGTCTCCTTCTCCTATGAAAATTCATCCTATTCTGCAGTGTCCATGGAAGAGCTTCAACAGCACTTAGCATTTTTGAATATTTCCAGAGCCACTTCATCTAAATCCCCCAGATATGAAGATAATTCACCCAAGCTACAACGTGTGGGCAAGAGACAGAAACGTGGGAATCCTCCAAGCAGCCGAGGCTCACGTTTGCCATTTGGAGACACTTGAAGCTGTTTGGGGCGTTGTTTGCTCTTGTTTTTCTCTTTTAATATTTTTAGGATCTCTGATCCCACCCATGAGGAGTGGATGGAGAAGAAAAAGGTTCTTTTTTCTCACTTCAGTGTATTTTTTACATGTTTATTAGCATCTTATTAGTTAATTAACGTATTATGTGTGCTTTTGAATTATAGTAGTGTAAGGTTGGCAATGCTTAGACCAGGAATAATCTCCTTACCAGTGAGGTTTTAAGCTAGATTGACACTTTCCCCTTTTTACTGTCATAAAGCTTATGTATATGTTTAAAGTTTCATAAGTGAATTTTCTAATATAGTTCTATACCCTCGCTTGTTCGGCGGCATTGACATGTTGCCTTTTAGTAGAACCATAGGGGACATCTCTTTTGGTCCTACCTTTTTGTGCTCTTTTGTGGCGCAAAATTGATTGAGGTGCTCTGGACCAGCGAAAGTTGAATTTATATAACCTGCTTCTGCCTCCTTAAAATAAAGGGGGTTGAAACCAGTTTGTAGATAAAGTTTTGTGAACAGTAGTTGGATCTTCAGTACATTTTGGTATTAAAGAGATTTTGTGATTGGCTGGGGGCTGGTTCCTCCTGGATCTGGAGATCTCACTACTTGTCCTATATGGTGGTAGTTTTTTAATTTAGTTCTCTTCTTATATAGACATCTGTATTTTAGGACTCTCCTCGGGGCCCTTCTTTCCTTTCCCCCTCCCTTCTTCCCCCCCCCTCCCCTTTTTTTTTTTTTTTCTTCTTTTCTTCTCTTCTTTACTTCTTCTTCTTCTCTCATTGGCATACTGATCGCCTATTAAGTATCTTAATATGACTACAATTGTTTCTTTAAACGTTCAGGGATTTAACTCCCCAAATAAGAGGAGCTTGGCTTTCCGCAAGATTAATGCACTTCATCCCAATGTTTTATGCCTACAGGAAACACATTTCTCGGTCACCTCTAAACCAAAATATTTTGATTCTACATATCCACAGGTTCATTTGGCGTGTGCAGGTTCAAAACAGAAGGGGGTGATGATAGCTTTTAGGAGAGGGACTCAGTTTCAATGTAAGTATGAAGAGAGTGACCCTGAGGGTAGGTACTTAATTTTAGCAGGTGAATTACAAGATGTGGAGGTGACAGTGGCTACATATTACGCCCCGAACGTGAATCAGGTCACATTTTTAACTAACTTTTTTAAAAAAGTAATGTCTGTAGCTAAGGGTAAAACGATTATCTGTGGTGATTCAAATCTGGTTTTGAACCCTTTTCTAGATAGGTTATCTACAATGACTACTATGATTGGTGCTAAGGCAATAGCGAATTCTAGGCAGTTCAGACACTTGCTTGACGTTCACTTGCTGGCGGATTGCTGGAGGGAGGCCCACCCGGGAACCCAAGATTTTACTCACTACTCACATCCATGCGGAGTCAATACCAGGATAGATCATATTTTTCTGCCGATAGATACCCTGGCACAGGTACAAAGTGTAAAAATAGTTCCGGTTTCTTGGTCAGATCACGAGGGATTAATGCTTAGGCTTGATTCTCTTTTTCGTAGGCCAATAGGATCACTATGGTCTTTAAATGTTTCTCTACTGTCTGATCAAGGGATATCACAGTCTATTGCTGAGGCATTAGAGGAATATTTTGATTTAAACGAAACTCCTGAGATTTCACCAGTGCTTTGCTGGGAGGCTCATAAACCAACGATTAGGGGAAAAATAATACAATTAGCGTCCAGAAGAAAACGGGAAAGGGCAGCTTATGTGGAAAAACTGGAAAAAGAGTATCTAGACCTAACGGAGAAAGCCAAGGTTTGTTTGTCCCCGGCTATTCGGGCTAAGTTGAACCAAGTGACCAGAGATCTTAATTTAGTTTTAGCGGGCAAGGCCGAAAATGCTCTGCGATGGCTCAAACACAAATTCTACTGCAAGGCAAATAAGCCTGATTCTCTCTTGGCTAGAAGGCTGAAAACTCCTGACCAGCATTATTGCCCGATTAGACTACGTAGCGACAGGGGTACTTTAACGAGTAATCCTGTTAAAATAGTGGAGCTTTTTCGCTCTCAGTTATCTAAATTATATTCTAATCCTCACCCCCCGGACCCAGATAAAATATCGAAATTTTTAGAAGGGGTTAAAATTCCAAATTTGCCTGATCAGTTGCGGGAACTTATGGAGAATGATTTTAGCACGGATGAGGTGTTGAAGGTGATAAGGGGCCTTAAGACTAACAAATGCCCGGGGCCCGATGGTTTTTCTGCAGCATATTACCGGACGTTTAGTGCTATTCTTGCGCCTAAGTTAACAGCTGCGCTTAATGCTATTCGGAAAGGTGGAGCTTTCTCTCGGGAGTCTTTAATGGCGTCTGTTAGTATGCTGCCGAAACCTGAGACTGATAACACTGTGTGGTCTAACTTTAGACCGATTTCGTTATTGAATCTAGATATAAAAATTCTAACAAAAATTTTAGCATATATGGGTTGATTCAAAGAAACATGTAACAGCTTGGATTTGGGTCACGATCATCCTATTTTTCACGTCCGCTCGTGCGTTCGTATGAACTTGCGAGTGATTCTATAAGCAAATACGTTTCTATCCTAAAATATACGTCCGTTCGTATGGCAGTTCGGGAATCAGACCTATGTCAGTTTCCATCCTGATTTTTCCGTTTCATTTCTCAGGTTGCAACATTGGTTTTGCCCTTTTTCCTTTTTTGTCTGGACGTAAATCCTTCTGATCTTGCGGCTCCGCACTACAAACTTACCTCATTAAAGTGCATTCTAAATATTTGTTCTTTTTTTTTTCTTTATTTCATTCATTTTGTAGTAACCAACCATTAATGAATGCATTTGCATAAGTAAATCTTACTTTGTTTAATTTTTACTTAACTTGCATTTTTTACTTGTGGATTTAATTTTAATATTTTGGCTTCAAATGGTACAACTTTAGAATTTTTGGTGTGGTTACCCACACCCTCTACATACAGATTGCTCTCAAATATTAAAAAACACCCAGCAACTTCTGCATGTTATGAGCCTCAAAACAGCCAAGATGGCGGCTCAGGTATTATCGGGCAGCCTGCAAACAGAAAGGGCCTTGTGACTGTCCGTGCCCCCAGCTCTGGGGGCAAAATACAGCAGTAACCCACATCCTGCACTTTATCCCGCTCTCCTCTCCTCAGTAAGTGTGATGCATCTGACCAAAGATGTGCTTAAATAATTAAACAAAGCAAAGGTAAACAACTACACCAATAAATGCTATCTAAAAATATTGTTCTAGTACATCAATTTTAAAATAAATAACAAAGGACATAAGTTTCTTTAATTAACGCAAATATATTGCAAAATAAAGGTTTACATGCAAAGGACTAATTAAGGTCCACATTAAAATGATTTTATAAGGCATACATGAAATGTATTAAATCAGGCATGCATTGCCATACAATTAATGGCCTCGGCCATGCTGATACATGCAGTTTATTGGAGCACAAGACGCGCAGACTCCTCCACATAGCCAAAAAACCTGTTCATGAACAGCAATCCGGCTGCTAAAAGGTGTCGGCTGTGGCTTTCTTTTAAAACGCGTTTAGAGGTTTCTCTGAATCACACCTAAACACATCCAATTATCCTAAGTTTTACGTTTTGATCGTAAGTTTTAGGATTTGAGCCTAAGTTTTACGTTTTGATCCTAAAATTTAGGAACGAACTTCCGCTGATCGTAAGAGCATATACGCATTCGTACGTAGGCTCGTGCGAGTCGGAAATGGCCAAAAAAACAGGAAAAAATGACTAACACCCACCCAAACTTACGATTTTCGATACGAAATCAATTAACTTTTCCTCTTTGAATCGAGGGGATAGACTGTCATTTTACCTGCCCCAAATGGTCCACAACGACCAGACAGGCTTTATTCCAGGGAGACAAGCGGGAGACAATCTTAGGAGGGCGATACAGATCTCTCATATTGCTAGAGAAAGAAAAGTGCCTCTCCTGTTTCTCTCCCTGGACATTAGGAAAGCTTTCGACTCCGTGTCATGGGAGTATCTTTTTGGATTATTGGGAAAATGGGGATTTGGTCCTAAATTTTTAGGGATTCTAAGAACTGTATATTTTGCTTCCTCAGCTTTTGTTAAGTATGGAGGGTACAAATCTGACTGTTTTAACCTCGCTAGAGGGACGAGACAGGGATGCCCGTTATCTCCATTACTATTTGCCCTGGCAATGGAGCCGCTGGCTCAAAAGATTAGAGAATCCTTGGACATTTCCGGGATTGAGATTGGAGGGGTTCACCACAAGCTCTGCCTATTTGCAGATGATGTGTTATTCTTCATCTCGAATCCCTGTGTCACTCTACCAAATCTGTTACGAGTATTAGAGCAATTCGCTGAGGTGTCTGGCCTTCTTGTTAATACTACCAAGTCGAAAGCTTTGAATATTAATATTCCCTTGGTGTTATGGCAACAGCTACAAGCTCTATACCTCTATGTAGCAAGCTTAAGGCTTTATTGACTAAATGGAAGGAATATAACTTATCTTGGTTGGGTAAGATTGCCGCCATCAAGATGAATATACTCCCTAAATTTCTTTACCTGGCCAGGACCTTACCGGTGTATGTTCCGTCTAAGATTTTAAAAGATCTTCAGAAAAGCTTGTGGTTCTTTCTATGGAACGGGAAGAAACAGAGAATAGCGGGCCAGGTCTTGATCAAATCTAAAGGTTTGGGGGGGGTGGGATTTCCATGCTTTAGAAGATATTTTCAGGCAGCGCAGATTGCGCAGTTATTATCTTACCATACGACAGAAGACATTCCTAGCTGGGTCCAGATAGAAGGTTCATTAATTCACCCAATAGCAATTGAAAACTTACTATGGCTTATTCCTAAACATAGATACTTAGGTGATAATCCTATACTGGCTCATTCCTTAAGATTATGGGACGAGGTTAAATTTTCGGGGGGTTTGGCCTCTCAGTATTTACCATTGATGCCCCTATGGGGTAATCCTATGTTTCTTCCGGGTGTTATGGACCCGTTAAGATTCAGTAGGTGGAGAGAGGTGGGGGTCTGCCGTATAGTGGACTGTCTACAGGGTTCGGGGGATGCCTCCTTCCAGCAATTTCGGGATCGATTTGGTCTTCGGGCAAGTGATCTATTTAGCTATTTGCAAGTGGCTCATTTTGTGAAACAAATGATAAGGAATTGCTCAAAGTCGGATAGCATGACATTTTTTGAAACAAGATGTAGGAAAGATCCAAATGGAAGAGGAGCTGTATCAGCCATTTATCAATCATTAATTTTAGGGAATAGCCGTAATGCCCTTCCTTATAGGAATAGACGGGAAGTGTATTTAGGAGATAATAGGAGTCAGGCTCAGTGGCAAAAAATGTGGCTTGCCTCATTTGGCAAAGGTGCGTCGGCCTCAGTAATAGAGGTAAATTTGAAAGTTATTATGCGGTGGTATTTGGTGCCGGAGCAAATGTCACACATGCGGGGTATAGATCAGGGAAAGTGCTTCCGCGGCTGTGACGAGCTAGGTACCTACGGTCATATTTGGTGGAGATGTAAGGTCGCGAGATCCTTCTGGATCAAGGTGTTTGGAATTATCAGCAAAATTATGGGAAGAGTTGTCGACCCAGATCCGTGGATAGCTCTATTAAATGAACCTCTCACAAATAGCACCACTAAGCAGAGATTGTTGATATATAATATTTGCACATCCGCGAAATTGTCTATAGCTAGAGCATGGAAAACTGATACGTTAAGTTTTAAGGAATGTAAATGCAGAGTGGACAATATAATGGCTATGGAAAAGCTATCGGCCATTCATAACAACAAGATGGAGGAGTTCAGAGAAATGTGGGAACCTTGGGTGGCGGGTTTTTTCCCTGACTCGTTTGATCGATATTTATTGACTATCTAAATGCGGGGAGGTGTAATTAACAATTGAACTTGCTTTAGTTTCGAACTATTGATTTCTTTGAAAAATTCTCTCTCTTCTCTTCCTCCCCTTTTCTCTCCTTCCCCCCCCCCCCTTATTTTTTATTTTTTTTATTTTTTTTCTCCCCCTCCCTCTCCTTTTAGGTTTGGTCCCGAGGAAGTTTACATATGAGTATACATAAATTCTAGTAATATGTCTATGTATAAGTTTTGTTTTATCGTATATCGGGTAGGGTACGAATAGAGTACCAGTTTAATACTGTTTTAGTTGGTAAATGATATTTTATAGACTTTGAAAAGTCTTAAGTTAGTTGTCAAAGTGTTTTTATATTATAGTCTCTATATAGAAAGAAAAGTGACGGATTTTGTACCCTGGCCACACTTCACGCTTCGCGCAAAACTGTTTAAGCTATTTTTGAAGATAGTTTTTTCTATGCTTTGAGAGGGTTATTCCTTCTCCTCGATGATGCTACATCTGATTTGTACGAGACTGGCTATTTATTTAGTTTTTTTTTTTTTTTTTTGTATGATGTAGTGTGACTTTGAAACATGATGACTGATGTAAGATTTTTGCGTTCTAAACATGCTGGATTCAATAAAAATTATTGAAATAGAAATTTGGCCTGATAAACACACTTGCTGTGCATAGTATTACTGCTCACAGGTGCACTCCTGTTGGGGCATCCCATTCTGTGACTACACCAGCCTCTATTTACTGCTGTAACCCTTTGCACTTATTCTAATAGAAATTTGGCCCGATAAACACACTTGCTGTGCATAGTATTACTGCTCACAGGTGCACTCCTGTTGAAGCATTCCATTCTGTGACTACACCAGCCTCTATTTACTGCTGTAACCCTTTGCACTTATTCTAATAGAAATTTGGCCTGATAAACACACTTTTGCTGTGCATAGTATTACTGCTCACAGGTGGACTCCTGGCTCTTGGGGCATCCCATTCTGTGACTACACCAGCCTCTATTTACTGCTGTAACCCTTTGCACTTATTCTAATAGAAATTTGGCCTGATAAACACACTTGCTGTGCATAGTATTACTGCTCACAGGTGCACTCCTGGCTCTTGGGGCATCCCATTCTGTGACTACACCAGCCTCTATTTACTGCTGTAACCCTTTGCACTTATTCTAATAGAAATTTGGCCTGATAAACACTCTTTTGCTGTGCATTATATTCTGTTTCATATAGACCCACCGCTGCCTGGGGGTTCTTAAAATATCACCTACTACCACGCCAGTTAGACTATGTCGGGCAGACAAGTGCCTGGAAGTGAAAAGAGGAGTGGCAGAGGCCAAGATTCCGCAGGCAGAGCTCGCAGCAGACTGGGGGCCAGTAGCAGCAGGAGTCACGCTGAGAGACCTAATCTGCCAGTATCTGCTAGCGGTCGGGTCTCCACCAGTAACGCATCTGCCGTGGTAGATTGGTTGACGCGCTCATCAACAACATCATCACAACTTACGTCTGAGACCCCCAGTCTAGGGTCGGTAGGTTCCTCTGACACAACCCTGAGTTGGCATGCCCCGAGAGCAGTCCCTGTCCTCCCATTGTCTCTGTCCTACGCCGTTCCCTCCCCCAGTGACGTATCCTATGCTTTGGGTTCAGCTCCACTCTTTAGTGAGGAGGACGATCAGATAGAGGACAGTCAGCAGCTACTGCCCAGCCAAGAAATGGAGGTGGCTTCTTTAGCTAGGCAGACAAATAGTGATGTGGACAGTGTCGTGGGTGCTGTGAGCGTTCCAGCTCCTGCGCCAGACACTGTTGACGAATCCACGAACATCAGTGACGTACAGCCACAACTCGGTGATAATGATGATGACGATGAAGCTGATCGGACTTGGGAGCCGGGTGATGAAGGGGCTTCATCGTCATCATCAGGAGAAGAGGGGCGCAGGTTGCCCCGGAGTCAGCAGCTCAGGCAGCAAGGTGTTAGCAGCATGGTTGGCTGGCAGCATGGGTGCACAATTGTAAAGCCTGGAGCCAAACGGGGCCGGGGCCGGGGTAGAGCACCTGCTGCACGGCAGGCTACCTTATCGGAAGGTAGTGGGGCAGGGGTTCCTGGAGTTGGCAGCAGCAGCAGTGAATCAGTGAGGCCAGGGGGTGGGAAAAGTAGCTACTCGGCAGTGTGGCAGTTTTTCCTGAAGTATCCGCAGGAGGGTAACATGGCCACATGCAAGATATGTAGGCAGAAGGTGAAGCATGGCCAGGGTCCAAATGTTGGCACCACGGCCCTGCGTCAACATATGCAGCATCACCATAAAGCGGCCTGGGAGAACCTAGGCTCCGGAGAGGTGGGCCAGACTGCTTCCTCACCGAGTGGCACGCCGCTCCCAATTTCTGCCAGCCAAGGCTCCAGCACCTCAGCCGAAGGCAGCTGTGCGTCTTACCCATCCTCTGTCGCTCCTGCTCCTCCTCCTCCAAGTCATGCATCCCGCCAGCAATCCATCAGCAAAGCCATGTCCAAGAGACAGCAGTATGCGCCCACGCATCCTACGGCGCAGAAGCTGAATGTGCTCCTGTCCAAGTTGCTGGTGCTGCAGTCGCTCCCTTTTCAGGTGGTGGACTCTGCACCTTTCAGAGAACTGATGGCTTGTGCCGAGCCGAGGTGGAGAGTCCCAAGCCGTCATTTCTTTGCCAAGAAGGCAGTACCAGCGCTGCACACTTTTGTTGAACAGAAGGTGGGCCAGTCCTTGAGCCTGTTGGTGTGTAGCAAAGTGCATGGCAGAGAGATCGACTCTGTAGCAGCCACTACACCGCTCCCACCACGTGGCTACGGGATCAACCCGGGGCCAAAAGCAGGCCCTGTGGGAACTGTTCCATATGTCCGCTCGTGAAAAAGACTAATGTCATACTTGACCTTCATACACAAAGGGAGATTAAGTTGAAGAAACATCTAAACTGTAGATCACAGGGAGTGGTGTACGTGATTAGGTGCCCATGCCCTAAATATTACGTGGGGGAAACGGCTAACGCCATCAAGATACGAATACAAAAACATCTGTCCACCATTAGATTGGAAGCACGAGATGAAGAGAATGGGCAGAGATTAACCCCCGTAGCGTCACACTTCCTTCACTTCCATCAGAGCAATGTGTCAGGGATCCAGATCTTCTTTGTGGATCAGGTCCGTCTGGGAATTAGGGGTGGAAATTTAAAAAGGAGATTGGAGCAACAGGAGTCGCGGTGGATATACACCTTGAGAACACAGGCGCCACATGGGATCAATGAGGATTTTGGGTTTTCACCTTTTTTGGGCCGTGATTAAATACAGAACAGTAGCTTGGTGGTTCTTCATTTTGATCAAACATATCTTTTAAAAAAAATTTTTTAAATTCTTCTCCTTTTTCTTTTTATGTTTAAGTGGTAGTATATTTTTTCATTAGTAGTGTTTTCTCACTTATATTTACTTGTGTCACTTTTTGTAATTTCACTATTATCTTTTCCACACAGTCACTTCCACCCAGTGCTCTAGGCACTATATGCTTTTTATTAGCTTTTGTGTATAAGTGTCACCCCGGATTATGGGTGGCCATTATTTCACTTCCCCGTCTTCTGGGGACGTCTGTGCTCTCTACGATATATGTCCCTCTGCATACCACCAATCTGATTTCTCCTTTTGTTTACCAATTAGTACATCATTATCTCCTGACCCACGAGTGGTACGCCCCTCACGGCTGGTTTGGTCGACGTTGGCTCCTGGCAGGAGGCGGGGCCCAAGTTTTGATGAACATCTTGACGAGCTGACCAGGACAACCATATTTCCTGACGGGCTTTAATGATAAATCATTGAGAAGAAACAGGAATGACTACAATGAGTGGACTATGACAACCGTACACCCCGGCAGGCTCCATGGTAATCCACTTAGGGAACATTGGAATCATTCCAACACAGGACATTTCCACCCTGAGGGCTTTGGTGGCCATTCGGCCTTGTGTTAGGATTGTACTTCATTAATGGATTGGCCCAAAGGGAACTATATTCGAGAGCCGTCCATCAATTGTAAAGAACTAAGTACATCGTTAACAGGTGAAGACACCAGCATTATTCAATCAACCTTGGAATGACCCTTGTGGCATTCATGCCTAACAGGGCCATACATGATGGACTATGTGTCAATGTGCCTATGTGTACACTATTGGGCCTGAATGGCCCGAATGGATGTTATTGTTGGACTCTTACTACAATGGATAATAAATTATAGTTCAACATGCAGTTGGTGCTATTGCCTATATTGCTTGACCAACATAAGCACATGCATGCTTTCAACGGTGGTATGTGACCTGTTTCTTTGCCACCTCTCACTTTCTTTTTTTTTTTTTTTCTTCTGCCTTGATCCACAGTGTGTTGCACCTTATAGTGGCCTTTAGGCTCCATTCCTGGAGCCCAGCCCACTGCATGGGCATGTGACTATGCGATCCTTACTTTTTATCGAGCCCTTCTGGCACTTGGGCCCCAGACCATTTGGTACTGCCCCCTAGGCCTTTCCATGTTGAGGGGTGACACCATTGGACATGGGATGGCCCCACTGGGGGTCTCACATACATTTGTGCCGATCTGGCATGATGTATGCTATTTAGGGTAAGATTTTATGCAGCTCAGGTCTGCCGTTGGCTATGTTTGCCTTTGACCGGCCATAACTGTATAGGTCTGCTCAAATGCATTACTCCAATTGTTACCATGCTGAATATGATATACTCAACAGGGGATGACACTGTGGTCATTATCTCTATATTTATTTTCAATTTTTATTTACATATCATTCCTTATTTTTTCTATCACCCTTTCATTTTGTCATTCCTCTATATTGTCCAGTGAGCCACACAGGGGGGTGAATTGATAGCCTGTACTATTGGTGTGACGAGCATTATATTGCCCCACACACATGTCATTTGCACTCAATATATGTCCATGTGATATTGTATAGTTTTATTCATCTGTATCATGACACTTAACAATAGCTAGCAATGATGTTTGTCTTGTTTCTCCCCCCCCTCCCCGAATACTCACCTTCCACGTTCCGCTCCGGGTAATGTCCCGGCAGCTGGGTGGACGGGATGTGCCCGTGCGCGGTGCGTGGGGCCGGGCGCGCGGCGGGCGGGCGCCTCCTACTGCAGGGGAGTGCGCCCGTCACGCCGCGCGCCCGGTCGCGCGCCCGTGGTAGACACTTCCTGGTTCGCGGCCGATGCTGGCGCCGGGTGCGTGACGTCTGACGTGTTGCCCTTACGGCCATCCGGATTGGCCGGGCGGGGCGCACGTGCGGGCGGTGACGTGGCGGCGCCGCATTGGCCAGCGCTTCTATCATCGGGGTATTTAAGGAGGGGTGAGGATGGCAGCCGACACACCCTGGCGAAGTGTCCCGGTGACACGCAACGCGTCGGTGGCGGCTGCGGCGGGGGATCCTCTGTGACACGGTGATGTAATCCAGTGTTTGTTATTTATTTATGTATGCTGCCGCTGTTACTTATCATTGATTGTCTGGTGGCCCAGCCGGGCTTTGTTACATGCGCAGCCGGTCTTCTCCGGCTCACACACCTTGCTCATTATAATTACTCACTGCTGCTCAGTGTCGGGCTACAAATACACCCCTTGATATATTGTTATACTGCTATTTTTTGCACACTTGTCACATTGCTATTTGGCACAAATTTTAATGCTGCTATTTTGTACACACCACATGGTTTGTATTCATTTATGTATATATAGTATATGCATTTAGCTTTTCCTTACACACGTTAGTTTTTTCTCACTGCATTAGCACATTTATTATTACATTTTTTCACTGTTGCATGTACATATATATGCTGCCAGATCTGGGCACACCCTTTATATTATTTAGTTCCTTACATCATATAAATATGGCGGCATCAGTTTAATTGTATACTTGGTAGTCACTATATACTGGATCCCCTTAGCCTGTGTCTTTCATGTTTTTTAACTTTGTATATGTGTAGATAAGTGTTCCTTTTTTATTCACATTATATTCATTAAAAATATATATATTTTTTATAATTAGTGTGCGGCCTTTCTTAAGGGTTTTTGGGGTTCAGTCTAGGATCCCCTCCCTTGTATATTTCATGGCAGCGCCGACGTCTGGAGCTGTAACTATGGTCAGGGACAGTACATGTCGTTTACGGCCCACTGGGTGAATGTGGTCCCTTTGCAGCAGCAGCAGCAACTTGGACAGGTCACGCCGCTTCGGCCTCCGCGCTCCCTGCCCGTTGGGCCTGTGACACCGTGCGACTCGGCCTCCTCATCCTCCGCCATCTCCTCACCCTCCACTGTAGGCTCAAGTCTCAGTGCCCCTCCAGTCTACCATGTGTGCAGGGCACGGAGGTGTCACGCAGTGCTTCACATGGTTTGTCTTGGCGAACGGAGTCACACAGGGGAGGAACTGCTTACATTTATTCATCAGGAAATCCAAACATGGCTTACTCCAAGAAAACTTAAAATGGGAATCATGGTTACCGACAATGGGAAGAACATTTTGTCTGTGCTGCGCCAAGGAAGCCTGACCCATGCCCCCTGCATGGCTCACGTCTTCAATCTGGTTGTCAAGCGGTTTCTGAAGTGTTCCCCCCATCTGCAAGACATCCTAACAACTTCAAGGAAACTTTGCATGCACTTCAGCCACTCATACACCGCCAAACACACCATTCTTGAGCTACAGCGTCAGAATGGTATCCCCCAACATAGTCTGATTTGCGATGTTTCCACCCGTTGGAATTCCACCCTTCACATGTTGGACCGATTATATGAACAGAGAAAAGCCTTCACGGATTTCCTGATGATCCAAGCAGATAGGGGGACTCCCCTGTGTAACTTCAATGTCAACCAGTGGCAGCTCATACGTGACACCTGCCGTTTGCTCAGGCCCTTTGAGGAAGCCACTTTATTTGTCAGTCGGCAGGATTACGGGATGAACGACGTGATTCCACTGCTTCATGTACTACAGCACATGTTGGAAACCATGGCTGGTCAGGGCACTGGAGACATGGCGTTTACATCTTACGGCCACATGAACCCCGTTGGAGCTGAACTGGAGGAGGAGGAGGAAGAGGAGGAGGAGTTGCCCAGCGAAACACAGTTTAGGCTTGGCGAAATGGCTGGTTTATCTAGTCAGCGGACAGGGGAGGAGGAGCAGGAGCAGCCAGAGGAGCTGGAGGTTTTTGAGGAAGGCGAGACAGAGGACCCGGGCACACCGTGGCAGTATGCAGTGGAGATGGAGACAGGTAGTCCATCCGAGTCACTTGCGCAAATGGCAGGAAGCATGCTCACGTGCTTGCGTAGTGACCCCAGAATTGTTTCCATCTGTCGGCGAGATGACTTCTGGCTGTCCACCTTATTGGACCCTCGCTTCCGGCACAAAATGGGGGCATTTTTTAAACTCACCGAGAGGGAGGACAAACTGAACTACTACAAAGACATTCTACGTAGGCAGTTGGCCGATGCCTATCTGCGCCATGGTCCATACTCTCGCAGGTCTGACTCGAGGGGACCTCTGCGCTCACCTTCCACTGCCATGGCCGCTGGGGGGGTTGGCAGGAGCAGCAGCAGCAGCTCCATCAGCAGCAGCCTCAGTCTTCAGTCGCTAATGAGTAGCTTTCTACACCCGCATAGTGAGGCTACTCATGAGCAGCAGGAAGACCTGGAGCAGGACCTGAACCAGCAGGTCATGTCATACTTTGACATGACCATGCCAACACACCTTGAGGATCCGCTGGACTTCTGGGCAGCCAAACTTGATTTGTGGCCGCAACTAGCAGAGTTTGCCCTGGAAAAGCTGTCCTGCCCGGCAAGTAGCGTGCCATCTGAGCGGGTGTTTAGTGCGGCGGGGGCCATAGTTACGGCGAGGAGAAGTCGTCTGTCAACTAAAAATGTGGAGAGACTCACCTTTGTCAAAATGAATCAGGGATGGATCAGCCAGGATTTCCACCCACCAATGCCTGATGCATGCGACTAGATTCAGCATGGTGCCACGTTTTACACTTTCCAAATGGTGCAAAACATATTTATGTCTTTAGGCCAATTTTTGGGCTCCTGCTGATGCCAACTCCAGGGTGTGAATCATCCAATCTTTGGGCTCCTGAAGCCAACTCCAGTGTCTCTTTAAAGTAATATTTGGGCTCCTGCTGCTGCTGCCAACTCCAGGATGTGATTCATCCAATTTTTGGGCTCCTGAAGCCAACCCCAGTGTCTCTTTAAAGTAATATTTGGGCTCCTGCTGCTGCTGCTGCCAACTCCAGGGTGTGATTCATTCAATTTTTGGGCTCCTGAAGCCAACTCCAGTGTCTCTTTAATGTAATGTTTGGGCTCCTGCTGCTGCTGCCAACTCCAGGGTGTGATTCATCCAATTTTTGGGCTCCTGAAGCCAACCCCAGTGTCTCTTTAAAGTAATGTTTGGGCTCCTGCTGCTGCTGCCAACTCCAGGGTGTGATTCATCCAATTTTTGGGCTCCTGAAGCCAACCCCAGTGTCTCTTTAAAGTAATGTTTGGGCTCCTGCTGCTGCTGCTGCCAACTCCAGGGTGTGAATCATCCAATTTTTGGGCTCCTGAAGCCAACTCCAGTGTCTCTTTAAAGTAATGTTTGGGCTCCTGCTGCTGCCAACTCCAGGGTGTGAATCATCCAATTTTTGGGCTCCTGAAGCCAACTCCAGTGTCTCTTTAAAGTAATGTTTGGGCTCCTGCTGCTGCTGCCAACTCCAGGGTTTGATTCATCCAATTTTTGGGCTCCTGAAGCCAACCCCAGGGTCTCTTTAAAGTAATATTTGGGCTCCTGCTGCTGCTGCTGCCAACTCCAGGGTGTGATTCATCCAATTTTTGGGCTCCTGAAGCCAACCCCAGTGTCTCTTTAAAGTAATGTTTGGGCTCCTGCTGCTGCTGCTGCTGCCAACTCCAGGGTGTGATTCATCCAATTTTTGGGCTCCTGAAGCCAACTCCAGTGTCTCTTTAAAGTAATGTTTGGGCTCCTGCTGCTGCTGCTGCCAACTCCAGGGTGTGAATCATCCAATTTTTGGGCTCCTGAAGCCAACTCCAGTGTCTCTTTAAAGTAATGTTTGGGCTCCTGCTGCTGCTGCCAACTCCAGGGTGTGATTCATCCAATTTTTGGGCTCCTGAAGCCAACTCCAGTGTCTCTTTAAAGTAATGTTTGGGCTCCTGCTGCTGCTGCCAACTCCAGGGTGTGATTCATCCAATTTTTGGGCTCCTGAAGCCAACCCCAGGGTCTCTTTAAAGTAATATTTGGGCTCCTGCTGCTGCTGCTGCCAACTCCAGGGTGTGATTCATCCAATTTTTGGGCTCCTGAAGCCAACCCCAGTGTCTCTTTAAAGTAATGTTTGGGCTTCTGCTGCTGCTGCTGCTGCTGCCAACTCCAGGGTGTGATTCATCCAATTTTTGGGCTCCTGAAGCCAACTCCAGTGTCTTTTTAAAGTAATGTTTGGGCTCCTGCTGCTGCTGCCAACTCCAGGGTGTGAATCATCCAATTTCTGGGCTCCTGAAGCCAACTCCAGTGTCACTTTAAAGTAATATTTGGGCTCCTGCTGCTGCTGCTGCCAACTCCAGGGTGTGAATCATCCAATTTTTGGGCTCCTGAAGCCAACTCCACTGTCTCTTTAAAGTAATGTTTGGGCTCCTGCTGCTGCTGCCAACTCCAGGGTGTGATTCATCCAATTTTTGGGCTCCTGAAGCCAACTCCAGTGTCTCTTTAAAGTAATGTTTGGGCTCCTGCTGCTGCTGCCAACTCCAGGGTGTGATTCATCCAATTTTTGGGCTCCTGAAGCCAACCCCAGGGTCTCTTTAAAGTAATATTTGGGCTCCTGCTGCTGCTGCTGCCAACTCCAGGGTGTGATTCATCCAATTTTTGGGCTCCTGAAGCCAACCCCAGTGTCTCTTTAAAGTAATGTTTGGGCTTCTGCTGCTGCTGCTGCTGCCAACTCCAGGGTGTGATTCATCCAATTTTTGGGCTCCTGAAGCCAACTCCTGTGTCTTTTTAAAGTAATGTTTGGGCTCCTGCTGCTGCTGCCAACTCCAGGGTGTGAATCATCCAATTTCTGGGCTCCTGAAGCCAACTCCAGTGTCACTTTAAAGTAATATTTGGGCTCCTGCTGCTGCTGCTGCCAACTCCAGGGTGTGAATCATCCAATTTTTGGGCTCCTGAAGCCAACTCCACTGTCTCTTTAAAGTAATGTTTGGGCTCCTGCTGCTGCTGCCAACTCCAGGGTGTGATTCATCCAATTTTTGGGCTCCTGAAGCCAACCCCAGTGTCTCTTTAAAGTAATGTTTGGGCTCCTGCTGCTGCTGCCAACTCCAGGGTGTGATTCATCCAATTTTTGGGCTCCTGAAGCCAACTCCACTGTCTCTTTAAAGTAATGTTTGGGCTCCTGCTGCTGCTGCCAACTCCAGTGTGTGATTCATCCAATTTTTGGGCTCCTGAAGCCAACCCCAGTGTCTCTTTAAAGTAATGTTTGGGCTCCTGCTGCTGCTGCCAACTCCAGGGTGTGATTCATCCAATTTTTGGGCTCCTGAAGCCAACTCCAGTGTCTCTTTAAAGTAATGTTTGGGCTCCTGCTGCTGCTGCCAACTCCAGGGTGTGATTCCTCCAATTTTTGGGCTCCTGAAGCCAACTCCAGTGTCTCTTTAAAGTAATGTTTGGGCTCCTGCTGCTGCTGCTGCCAACTCCAGGGTGTGATTCATCCAATTTTTGGGCTCCTGAAGCCAACCCCAGTGTCTCTTTAAAGTAATGTTTGGGCTCCTGCTGCTGCTGCCAACTCCAGGGTGGGATTCATCCAATTTTTGGGCTCCTGAAGCCAACTCCAGTGTCTCTTTAAAGTAATGTTTGGGCTCCTGCTGCTGCTGCCAACTCCAGGGTGTGATTCATCCAATTTTTGGGCTCCTGAAGCCAACTCCAGTGTCTCTTTAAAGTAATGTTTGGGCTCCTGCTGCTGCTGCTGCTGCTGCTTGAAACTCCAGGGTGTGTCAGTCAATTTTTGGGCTCCTGCTGCTGCCAACTCCAGTGTCTCTTTAAAGTAATATTTGGGCTCCTGCTGCTGCTGCTGCCAACTCCAGGGTGTGATTCATCCAATTTTTGGGCTCCTGCTGCTGCCAACTCCAGTGTCTCTTTAAAGCAATGTTTGGGCTCCTGCCCCTCATAGTGATGCCACTTCAACTCTCTGCAATTGTGCCGCTCTGCGATTCTATTAGCGATGCCTCTGATCTGCATGTGATATTTATTTAAAGTATTATTTAACTAACCCAGCACGCATCCTATGCATGTTACAGCAAGGCAGAATGGTTTACAACCCTATTGAGGCTCTAGGAGGCTCAGAAATAGCTGTTTTTAATAGCGATTCGTCGCAAATAAATTCGGGTCGAAACGATTTTTGTCGGAAAATTCGGCGAATCAGTCGAATCGAATTTTTCAAAAGTTCGCTCATCTCTACTTACAACACCCACAAAGTACATTGCATTGTGTTGGGGAGGCACATTGTGACTGGCTCTCTATTTTGGGCTATTAATTAATCCCCCAAATCCCCAGATGTTTCCTTTCCAGATGGGCTGGTAGAAGAGGAGGCTTCAATGGGTCTGCCTGATAAGAAACACAGGTGAAAAGTATAATTGAACATCTAGTTGTAAACTACTGAAGCAAGGTGGACACAAACTATCAAGAATCTGTGGCTTGGGTCATTATGTTTAATCACTCCTCAAAATAGCTGTGTTGACTCCCCTGATCCCCTGATGCTTGTGACATGTGGCAGTGGGGACTGCTGGTCTTCTCCCGATAAGGGTGGGAAATCATACCACGCTGGAGAAGGGACAACAAAAGAGATTATTGAGACCTTGAAACACAACAGCAACAAGTAGGCCAACACCATTGAAACATTCAAGATAGAGCATCAATAAGCAACACAAGCTCTGGGAAACTGGATGCATTTTGTGGGCCATGCCTCAGAAAGGAAACATCATAGACACTGTTAATCAAACATTTAAATGAATATGCACACTACATTGAAACATTCAAGATAGAGCATCAATAAGCAACACAAGCTCTGGGAAACTGGATGCATTTTGTGGGCCATGCCTCAGAAAGGAAACATCATAGACACTGTTAATCAAACATTTAAATGAATATGCACACTACATGTGTTGGTACTCATATACCTGCCATCACCTCCATGCTGCATCACTTGAATTCCTGAGGGAAGGCCTAGAAAAACATGAGCAAAGTCGATCAGATTACATGACAAAGTAGGTGAATAATAACAATGCTGCATAAATTGGCCAGTAGAAGCCACATGCAAAAGTAGCACTTACAGACAGGTTAAGCACTGTGAGCTTGGCTGGAGGATTCCAAACAGGCAGAGGTGTTGCAGGACTCACTGGTGCCTACAAACACAGGGACCCACAAATTGATCAACATTGCCAAATAACCTGCATATGGCACAGCTGCAAGAAATGCACCAAAAGGCAACATCAGCACAAGAAGGCACTCACAAACAGGGTCAGGCTGGCTGAAAGACATGCTGGTTGTGGATGTTAATTGTGGCTGAACGTGGCCTAAAAACAGAAGGGAAAAGCATGACAAACAGAGTAAAAATACAAACTTGAGCAGGCATGGTACTTGGTAACAGAAGCATACACATTTGTGGTAGGCAATAAAGAACACACTAACAGACTGGGTCAGGTTGGCTGCAGGAATAGCTGGCTGCGGGTGTGACGCAGGGAACAATGTTGCCTACAAACATGAGTAGAAAAAACAAAAACAAACCTAGAAACATGGCAACAGAATGCATGGCCAGATGCAACAGGAACAGATTATTTAAAAACAGAATTAAGAGAACAATTGCAAACAGGGTCAGGTTGGCTGCAGGAAGAGCTGGCTGTGGGTGTGGAGTGTGGAACAATGTGGACTACAAACAAGAGTAGAAAAAACAAACCTAAAAACAAGTCAACAGAAGAATGCATGGCCCGAGGCAACACAAACAGACAGATTTTAAATACAAATGAAAAGTGCACTTACAGACAGGGTCAGGCTGGCTGCAGGTTGGTAGGCTTGCTGACTAGTGCTGGCTTCCACGTAGACTTGCAACTGTTGGCTGATGCCAGGTTGGGAGTCTGGGTCGTTGTCCCCTTCTAATCCAAACCCACATCTGCAGCTGGGGAGGTCACCAAGGAAACACTTTTAGCACAAACATTACAAACAAATAGAGAACCCTTGGAAGCCAAAATGAAGCACTTAACTTCAGCCAAGCACATCCACACCCTGTAGCCGAAATAAAGGGATCTTGGGCTTCAACATAAGCCCATTTTTCCGATAATGATTCAGGGGGCCTTCCTTTTCCCCACGCTCAATGAACAGGGCCCTGTGCAACATGTTGAATCATTTTTTTAGTTGCTAATGTGCTGCACCGCAATTGAGGGTCTCAGCAATCCCAACCCAGATCTTGGTGAACTCATTCTTTCTGAGCCCATGATCCTGTGGGCCATACAAGAGTTACCATTTCTCAAGGGTGAGCCACCTCAGCATGATGTTATCCTCCAGATTGAACTCTGGCTCACATTTGGCAGCTGGTTTCCTGTGACCCTCAACACCTCCAGCAGTAACATCAGGAGTACCAGCCATATTTGATTCCTGCTCATCAATCGTGGGGTGCTGGCCCTGAATACCCCCAACACTAGGTTGCCTTGTAGCAGTTGGAGCCAGGTCACCCCCAGCACCAGAACCCAATAAAGCCCTAGTGGCCACCCACCTACTGTACCCGCCATGCCCATGACCCACAGCAAGAGACAGAGTAGTACTGCTGGCACGGCGATGAGGTGAACCTCTGGGGCAGCACCCCACAGGGGAATGCCAAAGTGCATGCCTAGCAGGTGGCATTCATTCGGAATTTTGCCTCCAGAACAAGCAGATGTGCCCTCACAAAAAGCCATAGCAGCAAGCTAGGGGTGATTTGGATCTTTATTAATGGTAGTGCATTACATATCAGGCGCAGGGCATCACCAGACACTCTACCAATAGAAACGCTAGGGGGTTGTTTGCATGATGTGGTCACAGAAAATGACCAATAGGGCACAGCAAATAGTGTTTCTCAAAGAGCAGTGAGGAGGAAGATGTGTTGAAACAGTTGGAAATGTCCACAAGTGTGGAGCAGTATGCAATGGTTTTTCAAAAGGTAATTAACCTTTCTCATCGGCCCAAAGCATGGAGGAGGCAGATGGCTATCAAACAGGAAGCACCCACTAACGTGGAGCACCAGGCGCTGACCTTTTTCCCCAAGCTAATAGCTTTTTTCCTTGTGCAGCTAGCGTGGAGGGGGAAGATGGGGAACATGTGGCACTGTTGCACTGAAATCATCCTAGCAGCTAAGTATAAAGGAAACACTGTGCAGTTGCAAAAGTGTATTTGTGCCCAGTTGCGTTTGCTGTGGCGTTTGGTGTGTGTGTTGGTGAGGAGTATTGTTGTGCACCAGGCTGAGCCAGTCTGTTTGTTGGGTACAGGGTCTGCTAGCAAGTCTGTGCTTTGTGACATCATTGAAGTTCCCTGGGCTCTGACATCTGCTGGAGTAAGCAGAGATTGAGGAGCACAATGTATTTGACACCTTCTCTGACCTGTCTAACATCTCCTCTCTTGGCCTGGCCAGACTTAAGAAGTGTGCTTTCAGCAGGATTATGGTTCTTTCACCAATGCACCTGGTTTATTGATGAGCTGCACTGACTTCCACTTGTGTGTGTAAGAGTGCGTGTGGTTGCAGTTTGAGTTAAGGTGTGCTTGGGACTTGTGTATGTGTGCTTGTGATAGCATTTGTGGTTGAAGAGGCAATCCAGTGCAGCACAGAAACAGATTTGGTATGATGTTTGGGGTGTGGTTGACTTGTGTGGCTGCCACTGAGGAGGAATAGGAGGCTGAGGAAGGCACAGTGGTGCGACTCTGGGCTGACCAAGTCTTGATCACCTGACTGTCTGTGGTGGATTTACAAGACAAACAAATACACAGCCAATTCCACCCCAATCGAGCTACACTTCTGTCACTGTATGACCAAATCCACCATAGAATGCCAGGCCGTACCTGGCATAGTGTGCCTGTGTGCCTCCTTGAACATACTGGTGAAAGTTATATTTAAGGCCACTGTAGCTCTCTTAAGAGGCATAAGCCAGTCTACCATGTGCGCCATCTTTCAAGAGGTCACCTCGGCCGTATGTGACCTGATCCCCACCTACATCCAATTTCTGGCTGATGAGGAAGAGTGTGAATATCCGAATGTGCTTGACTGCATTGACGGGATCCATATTCCCTTCTGCCCCCCCCCCCTCGAACACAAGAGCTGCACTACCACAACCGGAAAAGCTTCCATTCCATAAATGTGATCATTGTGTACGATCACGAGATATGGCTGCATGCTGTGAGATAGGAGTTTCGGGCTCCTGCCATGACTCATATGTGTGCCAACAATCAACTCTGGCCCAGAAATGTGAGAATCAAGAAATGCCACCAGGATGGCTAGTAGGTTAGTAAGTGGCTAAATTGGAAGACCTATAAACAGTTGAGCAGCAAAACTGGGGGGGGGAGGGGAAAGCTGAAGCCAAAATGCACACAACCAGATTCGGGTCTACATTTCTTGTGTAAACAACATTAACTAGTGTGTTTGTATTTAAGTGATAATGGATACGGCCAGGAGACGCGTCTCATGACCCTAGTGTGTAACCCACATACAGGTTGATGTGTGCTACAATGCAGGACCAGATGCATTGTTGAAAGAACCATCTAGCTGCTGAAAGCACACTTCCTATGTTTGGCCTGCCCAGGAGGGGAGATGCTCTACAGACCAGAGAAGGTGTCAAAGCTTGCTGTGTGCTACACAATCTCTGCATACTCCATCACATGGAAGAGCCAGAAGAAACGCAATTGGTGCCCAAAGTTTCAGACGTGCCCGCAGACACTGACTGCCTTGACACAAATAATTAATTTATTTTTAAATTTATCTTAAGGTAAGTGACACAAATTGGGATTTGATTCATGCCATAGGGACATCAGGGAGATTGGGAGACCCAGTTAAAGCATACCTAAAAAATGAAGATGACAGTTCCAAAAATACATACAAGCGGAAAACAATAGCTGGCCAAAAGGTAGGAGAGTTAGGAGAGCCATAGACATGGAAAGGAGGCGAAAATGAACTAACATGTTTTTATATTCTGCCTTATAGGCACCATAGAGATGTTCAAAACCAACCTTTTTTATGATTTTCTGTGTATTCCTATTTTTTATTTTGGATTGCAATTGGTTTATTTGCTTGAAGAAAAAAAAAGAGTGCAACTTGTTGGTCTGAGATGTATTGTTTGGGGTTGGGCTAAAGAACTCTGCGGTTGAATGCCTGGAAACCACAAGCAGCATTCAAACGCAGAGGCACAGTGGTACACAGGGATCTGGCTCCTCCTGAGTGCCAATAGGACATTACATCTATCAAAGTAAAGGACAAATAAAAAAGACAGCGCCACTTGGCATGCAGCGCTGAACGCTGACAATGCAATTTGAATGTTTGCAGCGTTCCTACTGGAACACTATCAGCACCTCTGGTCAGCGACAAAAAATCCACTAAAGGACACAAAGAGGGACACAAATCTCCTCCTGCTAAAAACCCCTCATCTGTGCCTGTCAGTGCACAAGCTGCTGCTGCAGTATTTTTTTGTTTTTAATACTTAGGAGTTTAAATATGGTGGCAGTCCAGTTAAATTAAATTAATTGTCTGAACCTATGGCTTACTATTTCTTAATGGCTTTCCTGGCTACCTTATTTTTCGCTCTATAAGACACACTTATTTTTTTTTCTTTAATATTCTTTATTTAAAGGTTTTGCAGTTTTAGACATACAAACACTGGAACATACAATACATTACACAAGAGGAGGGAGGGGTAGTCACATAGGAACACCAATTCAAGACAAGTGTCAGTTTAAATCTGTGCTGCGCCATCTGCCAACAAAACACAATACATGGTGAAAGATCCTCGGCTGCCGCTGTTGCATAGGGGGTCAAATTGCCCTCCTAGATCGGAATTCCACGTGGCAAGAGCCGCCTGGGTCTAAGCCTCCCAAGGCAGGTGGATTCCCATTCCGTTCAAGCCAATAAGTTTCACCATACTACTTTTCCAAAGGGGGGTGACGTTACCCCAATGCTAGGTGTAGCCATACTACCCTCCAGGAAAGTGTGGGGAGGCACATAAGGGGCATGGGTGGGGAAAGGAAAGGAAGGGGCAAAGGGAGTGGGAGGGAATGATGAGTTGAGTTGAGTTTGGCGTGTGGGACGCGGGTTCATGCAGGGCATTCATCCCCGTCCACCCGTGCCCAATATCCCTCAAGGTAACCCAGGTCCCTCCCCATCCGCGTGGGGTGGTACAGGGCAGCACCGCGGACACACCACAGAGCCTACTGCTCAAACAGACTCCTGAAGTCCGCCGATTCCTCATAAATCAGCCAGGGCAACCAGGCAGTTCTGTATTGCTCATCTCTGTCATGCAAAGCAAGAGTCAAGTCCTCCATTTCCCTGACATTCATGACCTCCCTCGCCCAATCCCTCATAGAGGGGGCCTTCTTCTGTTTCCAGAACCTAGGGATTGTCTGCATTCAACAGATGGACCAGTAAGGTTATTTTGTATTTCCCTGTCGGGACCCTCGTAGAGTGGAGCAGGATCTGGGCCGGGTCATCCTGCAGTCGTGCCCCTGTAAGCTGCTGCACGGTGCGCAGGACCGCCCCCCAGTATTCCTGGATCCTGGGACACATCCAGAATATGTGGAACAGAGTCCCTCGCCCCTCCCCACATCTCCAGCAACTCATGTCAACTGTGCCTAACATCTTACCCAGGCTATCAAGAGTGTAATACCAGCGTGTCAGCAACTTGTAATTGACCTCTTGAGTCCTCGTGGCCACCGAGGACTTGTGTGACAAGGTCGCTATTTTGATCCTCTCCTTCTCGCCTATCGTCCTACCCAGATCAGACTCCCATTCTCCCCAGAATGTGGGGGGGGGGGCTCTTGCTCATTTATGAGAAGAGAGTACAGATTGGAGATCAGATGGGGGCGTGGTTGCCCCTCCAAGCAGAGTTTTTCAAATTCTGTATAACCCCTGGTGTTTTCCTTTCAAACCTATCGTGGACAGTACTGATTGAAATCTTAAGAGAGTCCATGGGTCTAAGTCCCCATTCTCTAGCTTAACTCTTAGGTCGCCCAAGGAGGTCCACCCCCTCTCCGTTATCAAATCGCTCCCTCTTAGCTGGCCCACCTTCCCCCACTCCCTAAGATCTGTCCTAGAGCAGTTCGCCAGGAGCAGCAGGTTATCTATTAACGCGATCATGGGGGGGGGGGGACACATCTGATCGCTTCCTGTAGCTCCGTAAGACTCCCAGTGTGGCCGCAATTGTTGGGTGGGATCTCACCTCCTCATGTGGGTCTCTATGTTCCAGGCAGATGTGTCTAGTGGGGCCGGTGCAAGACCGTGCTCCAGATGGACCCGCCTCTTTGTACCCTTGCAAGTGTGCCATTTGCATACTCTCTGTAAATGGGAAGCCACCCAATATAACTGGACGACCGGCATCGCCATGCCCCCTAAATGCTTGGGCTTACACAGTACCTGCCGCCTAAGCCTTGCCCTCCTTTTTTGCCAAACAAAGCCCATAAGAGTTTTATCTAGATCCCTAAAGAAACGCGTAGGGATGTGAATCGGTAGTGCTTGGAATAGGAACAGCAATTTTGGCAGAACCGACATTTTAATTATATTCACCCTGCCCATCCAAGAGAAGGTAGGGGAGTCCCATCTATCTAGATCAGTTTTTATTCTCTGGGACAAGGGCAGGAAAGTCAATTCCAGAATCTTCGACAACCGGTTCGGCAACTACGTGCCGAGGTATGCTATCGAACTCTTAGCCCATTTAAAGGAAAATGTCTGTTGAACACTCCTGGCCACATCCCCCGAGAGCGATATGTTTAGTGCTTCGAAATTCTCAAAGTTGATTTTAAAAAAGGATAGTCTTCCATAAATTTCAAACTCTTTCATCAGTACCGGCACAGTGATCGTGGGGTTTGTAACAAGAGGTCATCCGCATAAGCGGCAACCTTATGGACGTCTCCTCTGAATCTTAACCCCAGAGGATAATTCTAATTCTACACAGGAATGGTTCCAGGGTCAGGGCAAACAGCAGGGATGACAGGGGACAGCCCTGGCGGGTTCCATTACGGATTGGAAGTGGGGCGGAGAGGTGGCCATTTACTTTAACCCTAGCAGAGGGTATCGTGTAAATGGCTCCGCAAAGCTTCCTCATATTGTCCCCCAGTCCCACATGTCTAAGGGTCTCTTTTAGGAAAGGCCAGCTCACCCTATCAAAGGCCTTCTCTGCGTCTGTGGATAAGAGCATCATTGGTATGTCAGAGTTCTGTGCAGTGTATATTGCGCTAATTGCCCACACCACATTATCCCTGGCCTCCCTACCCAGCACGAAACCCGTCTGGTCCAAATGGACCACTTGGGCCACCACCGGGGCTAGTCTATTGGCAAGGATTTTAGCGTAGAGCTTCAGGTCCACATTGAGAAGGGAGATGGGACGATAGCTTTTACAAGACAGTGGGTCCTTACCCGGCTTATGCAAGACAGAGATGTGAGCCTCAAGGCCTCCATTTGAGAACGCGCCTGGCGCTTCCGAGTCTGTGATTAAGTTCCATGCCCCAACCATGCGTGGGCCCAACAATGAGATGAAAGTTTTGTAGTATTTAACCGAGTATCCATCCGGTCCCGGAGCCTTTCCCGATGGGGTCTGTTTAATCGCCTCCATCAGTTCCTCTAGCCCAATCGGGTCTTCAAGTGGGGCAGAGGTCCCCTCGGGAACCAATGGCATACCAGAGCTCCTTATGTAATCTTCTATTTTGCCTGGGCGTGTCCGCGCCGCTGCCCCCCCACCAAGACCGTACAAGTTTGAGTAATAAGCTCTAAATATATCCGCTATCCCCTCCGTGGTATGTTGTGTTCGTTGGGTGCTGTCCAGGATCTCGGAGATAAAGTTCTGGGATTGCTGTTGCCTGAGTGCCCTAGCTAGTAGTGCACTGCTCTTATTCCCATACTCGTAATATGTGCATTTACATCTCCTAATTACATGTTTAGCCTTCTGTCTCAATAGGGCATTTAGGGCCTCTCTTGTCTGGGTCAGTTCTCCAAGGACTTTTACTGCCTCAGCCTGTTTGTGGGACAGCTCCAGGTGCATAACCTTATCTGTGAGCTTAGTTATCTGGGCTAGTCTCTCCCTCTTGAGCCTCGCTCCGTGGCTAATCAGAAGACCCCTTATCACACTTTTGTGTGCCTCCCACAGTGTTAAAGGTGAGACCTCTCCATTGTCATTGACTCTAAAGTAGGTCTCCAGACCCTTCCTTATGTCCTGTGCTACTACCGCATTCTGGAGGAGCGACTCGACTCGTTCAGTCTCTACATTGCGGCGGGCAGGGGTCTGTCTATGAGGTATAGGTCGAGGAATACCGGAGCATGATCCGAAAAGGAGGTCGCGTAAATCCTGTCTCCAGAGGCCAGGCTCAGTAACCTGTGCGAGACTCAAATATAATCCAGCCTGGAGTACGTCCCATGAGTGTTAGAGTAAAAGGAGTAATCCCGCGCCCCAGGGTTTCTGACCCGCCATGCGTCCACCAGCTGCAGGCCATGCAGTCTCTTCCTCAGGGATCTCAGAGTCAAATGGGAGATTGCTGACCTGCCCACCGATGACTCCATGGTCAAGTTGAAATCTCCTCCCAATATGACTTTCCCTTCCATGAACCTTTCTACTTTATATAGTGTGTGTTTCAGAAATTGAATTTGTCCTTGATTGGGTGCATATATGGAAGCCAACGTGTACGTTTTTTGGTTGATCTGCCCTTTGACCGAAATCACCCTTCCCGATTCATCCTTTCAGACCTCCCCTAAGATGAAGGGTATGTCTCTGGCAATCATGATCGCTACCCCTTTTTTTTGGAGTCACAGCTGCACAGCTGGTGAACACGTGGGGGAACTGCTTGCTAGAGAGTTTAGGGGCAGCATCCCTCTAAAGTGCGACAGTTCTCTTTTCTGGGGTATTGAGCACCTTCACATTCAAGGTGACTAATTTAATTGGGGCCATGTTGGCTGGGGCAGACGGTAGGGGGGCAGGCTCTGTCAGGTCAGATAGCGTCGGGCAGCGGCACTATTTGTCCCGGGCTCGGTCCCACGCGCCAGAGGGGGGGAAAGCGGGATGGGTGGGGGTCACCGTCGTCATCCTGCTCTTCTGGCGCTCGATCTCTGTGCCGGGGTGAGGACTCCCAGCCTCTCTGAGTCCACCTCGGGGCACGGGTGAGTCCCCAGCCAGGGCCGATGAACTTGCTGCTGCTGCTTCTCCTCGCTGCGCCGCGGACCCGCGCCCACGTGCGGGCTCGCCTCCTCCCGCCGCCGCCTCCTTCTTCCTCCCCGCCGACATCACGCCACTCCCGCTGGTCCGGCGCTCGTCCCCGCTTCCTCCTTGGGTCACGGGGGAGTCCCCAGCCGGGGTCAATAAACATGCTGCGTTGTCTCCCCGCTGTCCCACACCCACGTGCGCGCTCGTCTCTTCCCGCCGCCGCCATCTTCCTCTCAGCCGGCTCCGGGCAATCGGGAATAGGGCAGGGATGGTGTGTGTCCTGCCTCTCCTGGATGACCCTCGCAGCTTCCCCCGCCTGGTCATCTGTCTTGCAGGTGCGATTTCAGCGGTTTGCCTGGCTTCTGCTTCCTCTGTGTGCGGAGCTCCTTCCCAAAGCAGCCTCACACTTATTTTTTTATGGGGAATGGGAGGGGGAATGCCACACTGCCTATATGGGGAATGGGAGATGGTTATTTTTCGCTCTATAAGACACACTTTTTTTTTCCCAAAAGTGGGGGGAAAATGTTAGTGCGTATTATTGGGTAAATGTGAAAAAAAAAGGAGAAAAGTAAACTCACCTTTTCTACCTGTCGTCCCCGCCGTCTTTGTTGTATCTGCCGCCTTCTCCACAGCACAGCAGCCATGCCTATCGCTGTGTATGAAGCTGGGCACCAGTGTGTGTAAGGCACCATAAGGCTAGATACAGCTAAAATGGCGGGGACAGCAGGAAGGATGGAAAAATGAGTTTACTTTTTTTTATTTATTTTGCCTATATGGGAATGGGGGATGCCACACTGCCTATATGGAGAATGGGAGGGGGGTTGAATGCAACACCGCCTTAATGGGAATGGGAGGGGGATGAATGCCACACTGCCTATATGGGAATGGGATGGGGGATGAATCCCTCATTGTCTATATAGGAATGCGAGGGGGGGTGAATGCCACACTGCTTATAAAGGAATGGGAGGGGGGTGAATCCCACACTGCCTATATGGGAAGGGGAGGGGGGATGAATGCCACACTGCCTATATGGGAATGGGAGGTGGAAGGCCACACTGCCTATATGGGGAATGGGAGGGGGGATGAATGCTACACTCCCTATATTGGAATGGGAGGGGGGAGGCCACACTGCCTATATGAGGAATGGGAGGGGGGATGAATGCCACACTGCCTATATGGGGAATGGGATGGGGATGAATGCCACACTGCCTATATGGGAATGAGAGGGTGGGTGCCACACTGCCTTTATGGGGATTGGAAGGGGGAATGCCACACTACCTATATGGGGAATGGGAGGGGGGATGTCACACTGTCTATATGGGGAATGGGAGGGGGCAATTCCACACTGCCTATGGGGAATGGGAGTGGTGGAATGCCACACTGTCTATGGGGAAGTGAGGGGGGAATGCCACACTGACCATGGGGGTGGGGGGAATGCCCCTCTGCCTGTAATGGGGGAATTCTGCACCTTGCCTATTAGTTAGTTCTTAGGGGGTCAGTGTTTTAGCACATTTGGTTCAGAATATTTATTTTCTTAGTTTCCTCTTTCAAATCCTAGGTGCGTCCTATGGGCAGGTGCGTCTTATAGGGCAACACTACACATGGGTAAATTATGGCAGGTTCTTTGGGCAGGTGCATCTTATAGGGTGAAAACTTCAGTAGTTTATTTTCATCCTCAGGGAAATAAAGCACAACAGAAGAACGTGCACTGTTTAAATAGTTTTAAATTGATGTTTAAATTGTTTTACACAGCGAGGCATCCCAAATCAGGATGCCACACTAGAGAGGAACCATCAACAGGATAGTGAAATTCCTGGTGTTTGCTCTTCTTTAAAAGTGTACAGTATGACAGTTAAAGTTGGATATAAGTTTATAACTTCACAGTAAATACATCTTCTGATATACACACACTTATTGCAGTATAAATAGTAGGTACATGGTGCTGCATCTGGTTTTACAAGTGTTGCAAAGCTAAAGCCTGGCACAAATGTGCTATAGATGTACTATGCCTTCAGTGAAAACAGGCATTGGCAGCATTGTTCTATGTATGCTCTTGCCCCACACCCACTTCATAGCCTGGATCAAAATGCCTGAGATGGTATTATCATCTATAGCAGTGGTCCTCAACCCTGTCCTCAAGGCCCACCAACAGGCCAGGTTTTGCAGATCTCCACAAAGATGCACAGGTGGAGTAATTAGTGCAGCTGCAGAGCAATAGAGCTGGCTATTTGGAGATCCAAAAAACATGACATGTTGGTGGGCCTTGAGGACAGGGTTGAGGACCACTGATCTATAGGACTACAGATGAACCATGAAGTTGCATGATAAAGAATGTTGCATCTGTATACTCTATATGCAGGGGTGGGCTGGCCTTTGGGACAATCCCCTCGATTCAAAGAGCAAAAGTTAATTGATTTCGGATCGAGAATCGTAAGTTTGGGTGGGTGTTAGTAATTTTTTCCTGTTTTTTTGGCCATTTCCGACTCGCACGAGCCTACGTACGATTTCGTATATGCTCTTGCGATCATCGGAAGTTCGTTCCTAAATTTTAGGATCAAAACCTAAAACTTAGGATCAAAACCTAAAACTTAGGATCAAAACGTAAAACTTAATCGAATGTGTTTACGTGTAATTCAGAGAGCAGTTTTCCAACCTCTAAATACGTTTTAAAAGAAAGCCACTGCCGACACCTTTTAGCAGTCGGATTGCTGTTCTTGAACAGGTTTTTTGGCTATGTGGAGGAGTCTGCGCGTCTTGAGCTCCAATGAACTGCATGTATCAGCATGGCCGAGGCCATAAATTGTATGGCAATGCATACCTGATTCAATACATTTCATGCATGCCTTATAAAAGCATTTTAATGTGGACCTTAATTAGTCCTTTGCATGTAAACCTTTATTTTGCAATACATCCATATATTTGCGTTAATTAAAGAAACTTATGTCCTTTGTTATTTATTTTTAAATTGATGTACTAGAATAATATTTTTAGTTTGAATTTATTGGTGTAGTTGTTTACCTTTGCTTTGTTTAATTATTTAAGCACATCTTTGGTCAGATGCATCACACTTACTGAGGAGAGGAGAGCGGGATAAAGTGCAGGATGTGGGTTACTGCTGTATTTTGCACAGACACAGCAGAGCTGGGGGCACGGAAAGGTCAGAAATCAAAGAATGCAGAGCAACACAGTCACAAGGCCCTTTCTGTTTGCAGGCTGCCCGAGAATACCTGACCCGCCATCTTGGCTGTTTCTAGGCTCATAACATGCAGAAGTTGCTGGGTGTTTTTTAATTTTTGAGAGCAAATCTGTATGTAGAGGGTGTGGGTAACCACACAAAAAATTTAAAGTTGTACCATTTGAAGCCAAAATATTAAAATTAAATCCACAAGTAAAAAATGCAAGTTAACTAAAAATTAAACAAAGTAAGATTTACTTATGCAAATGCATTCATTAATGGTTGGTTACTACAAAATGAATGAAATAAAGAAAAATAAAAGACCAAATATTTTGAATGCACGTTAATGAGGTAAGTTTGTAGTGCGCAGCCGCAAGATCAGAAGGATTTACGTCCAGACAAAAAAGGAAAAAGGGCAAAACCAATGTTGCAACCTGAGAAATGAAACGGAAAATTCAGGATGGAAACTGACATAGGTCTGATTCCCAAACTGCCATACGAACGGACGTACATTTTAGGATAGAAACGTATTAGCTTATAGAATCACTCGCAAGTTCATACGAGCGCACGAGCGTTCGGGAAAAATAGGATGATCGGCACCAAAATCAAAGCTGTTACATGTTTCTTTGAATCGACCCCAATGTGGTCTTTGCCCAATTGGCTGCACCTGCTTCGATACTGGCTGGTATGCATTTCAGCTCGAGGAACAGGGTTTCACCATCCAGCCCGCACTAACATTCCTTTCCTATGTGTGCTACAAGTGGGGGTGGCAAGGTGCTGTTCCAGGGTGCAGAAGGTGATCCAGTGATTGATTTTTGAAGACGTAGCTGCGCCCCTGCAGCTCAGGGTCTTTGCAGAGCAATGCAGAGGACAGAATGTGAGTCTAATTCTTTTTTTTTTTTACTGCTCAAGATCTGCCAACAGTAATGCACCCCCCACAACACATAGGGGAAGCGGTGGGATGCCTTTTTGTTTACCCAGGACTTAAACAGTGTGCACCTGCTGGGTGAACCCAGTAGTTTGCTGGTGGTCACATGGACAGCAATAAATGTAGAAGTGGTAAGTATTGGATTGATGGTTTTCAAACCGCAGCCGGATATGCACCAACCTCAAATTATTTTTTACAGAAGTTCCTCTTTACTGCGTTTGGGGGTCTGCAAAATAATATTTGGGTCTGCAGGGGAGTCTATATTTGCTCTGCATATTCATTTTTGGGGGTGGGATGTGCTAGTTTTAGGAGAATCTGTTTTTTGCGTTGCATATTATTTAGTTAGTTAGTTACTGATCTGAAGAGGATTTGTTGGTCAGATAGAGCCTTAGTGATCAGAGTAGCTAATGCTCTGATGCTTTTTCTGCAGGGGAGGATAGCTCATCCACTCATTACCTACTGACCGACCTGGAAAGAGGTTTTGTTGGTATAGTTGGGGCTTTATTTCTGTGACAATTGAATGTGCTGCAGTTTACAGTTAGTTGTACCTGGGATACTGGTTTGTGTGTCTGAGACAACATGTCTACCAAAATGCAGATTAATGGCCATTTTCACCAGACCTCACTGGGCTGGACTGGATTGGCCGGTGTGGCCGATAACTTCCCTGGCTGAGTTTTGGCCTCAGTCCTCCCCTGTCTACCTGTGTAAATTTGGTGTGGCTAGAGGTATGGCTGGGTCGCCAGAGGCGTGGCTACATGTACTGCCGTATATGTACCCCTTTGACCTCTTAATATGTTAAGAGGTATGCCTACCTCCAAACTGTCACTCATTTGGAGGGACTGCCCCTCTTTTGAGTCCATGTCCCCTGTCCTTTGTTCTCATTTTTCCCTTGTTGAGGTTTAACATGCAGATCTGCATCAATAAACGATTCATTTGCCTATTCATAGTGTTTATATTGTTGCATCTGTTACAACCTCCCTATCCATGCCTCATCTCTCTCCTATTTATCCCTCAGTGATGGGGTGTGGCTTAATTTAACAATTGTCCCCCAATCTCAAAATTTAGTGGGTGTGGAACAATGCCTTCCTGCCCTGAGGATTGGAGTAGGATTACAGTGATAAGGTGAGTATTTTGAATTCCCCTTCAAATGGGGTGTTGTTTGAGAGCAGCAACCGACAAGTGAGTAAGGGACATTCTTTGGGTGTGGGAAGGCCTAGATAATTATCTGATTATCTCTCCCTGTGCTGGTTTATTTAAGAAGGGGGGCCGGGAGCTGCAGCAGTGTTATCGCCCACTGAGCCCCAATGCACCTTTTCAGCCTCTTATTCACAACCCTGCACCCACCCAGTCTCCCACTGCACGTACCCAGCCTCTCACCCATAATCATGCACCCACCCAGTCTCTCACTACACCTACACAGCCTCTCCCCCATAATCATGCACCCATCCAGTCTCCCACTGTACCTACCCAGCCTCTCACCCACAACCTTGTACCCTCATAGTCTTCCACCCACAACCATGTACCCTCCAAGCCTCTGACCCACAATCCTGAACCCACCCACAACCTTATACCCACCAGCCTCTCACCCACAACCCTGCACTGACCCAGCCATCCTCTCACTAACAATACACTGACCAAGCCAGCCTCTCACCCATTACTCTGCACCCATCCCCCCACCCACCCTCTGAGCTAAAACCCTGGACCATCCCAGTCTCCTACCCACAACCCTGTACCCACCAACTCTCCCACCCACAGCCCTGAACCCACCCAGTCTCCCACCACATCCCTGCATCCACCCAGTCTCCCACCCAGCCTCTCAGCCAAAACCCTGGACTGTCCCAGTCTCAACCCTGTACCCACCCAGCTTCCAACCAGGTCTATAGGGACTCTAAATTAACTGTTCCCATCTCCTTATGCCACTCATGAACCCAACATTGCAGAGATAGCCTAGCCACCTTTCCCAAGCCTGATTGGTTCCCCTGAGCAATCTTGAGAATTGTGGGATAAATTCCTCTTTGCCAACATCCTCATCCAAACTCTGTGTTGCAGATGTAATTTTATGATTCATGGATCATTGTAGGTCCTAGCTCCTCTTCTGACATTGAATAGTGCCTTGCTGCCCCAAGGATTGGAGTAGGATTGCAATGTTAAGGTGATTATTTTTACCCCAATTCTTTAAATTGGGCATTGTTTGGGAGTAAAGACCGGCGAGTGAGTAAGGCCTAGCTAATCCTCCGATATGCTGTGTGTGAATTGATCATTCTTTTAGCAGGGAGAACAGTGGAATGGTGTTTACCATGATGTTCTCTGCCTGGCTGTAACAAGGTGTAGTTTCTGTCCCACTGCCTGTCTGCTAGTTGCCCAAAGACATTGCTTTTCATGTGAGGGTATTTTCCATTATGTAATGTGATCAATAAGCTTGTCAGTAGGCTTAGAGGTGGGTGTGGTTAGGGTAGCGGCCATGGAGGCATAGTTTAGTTTCATAAATGCACACCAAACTGCCGTTTCCTCTTACCCATCTTGTTGAGAGGTATGCCTATAGCAGGCATGCTTCACTGCAGAAAATACATACTGCATTGCATTGGCTGACTTAACGTTAGTTCCTCTTTAACATTATATTAGCAGACCTAGGAGAAAGGAACACTGCACTGATCCAATCTCATATCTGATGTCATCAGTGGGCCCTAATACTCACATCCACTTTACTAGCAATAACAAAATTTAGGTCTGCTTTAAAGGATCCTAGGCTGTTTGAAAGAGGGGTGTCCCCTGACAAGAGTTGTATGCCTTGGGTCAGAAAATGGGAGTGTCAATCCCAGTGTGAGCTTATTAATTTTAATTATATGAAGCAAAAGCTATGTTTTAACCCTTGCTGGTTGGGATGACCTGTGCTGAAAACTACTTTGGACTCTCTGTACTTTTATAGGGGTTCAGCAGCTTGCAAGGCAGTTGCCAGGATTATTGGAGCAGCATATTCCTTTGGGACTGTATTTTGCTGCTTTAAGAAAGGTCAAATGTAAAAGTTCATATTCAACAGTAAGCTAAATAGGTAAAATATGTGCCTAGTTCTTGCAATCAAATAAAGCAAATATATACTTTACCTTATATAAAGATACCTAAACCCTACCCATGCTAGCAAAGTGCAGGGCCCCTTGGAGAAATGGAGAGCAGCTCAAGAGTTTTGTTCTTCTTTAAAGGAGGTGAAATAAACAAATAATAGCCAGTCTGGAAATCCCACTTGGTCACTGACAGTCACTTAATTGCCAGCCAAACAAGGAAATGAGGAAGTGGTATTGGCCAACTATTAGTTCCTAACATAATTAAAGCAGGCTGGAATCGCACAGGGCCACCATACTAATAAAAGTATCCTGGCCCTCGCACATGCAATTCCTGACCACTCTACAGTGTATTTATAGTGGAGCTAAATCCAATGGAGGACAGAAATCAGCTGTCCATAAAGTGCGGCAGCTTCTCTTACTAAATAATAGGCATTAGGGATAAGGGGCATGAATCTAGCTCACTAACCCGTTATAGTATCGCTGAGCCTTTCAGAGCAGCACTCCATCCAATAGTATACATGCTTTATTGCAGTGTGCTGTTTCCTGTCCCTAGTCATACACAGCCTCATGAATAGTGAGTAATAACTGACCTATAAAATGAGAAAAACTGAAATGTTGGTTTGCGTATAATGCCATGCTGTAGTTATGATAAATTATGCACCACCTGATATCTTCAACCTTATATAGCAGCCTAATGCCATGCATATTCAATTTCAACATAATAACAAAATAAGATTTCTAAATTAGAAACCCATCATCAATTGTTTACAGCCACGGAAAAGAGTAAGGGCTGGTGCATGTGTATGTAAATTAAATAAGACTCACTGACTGTTCTATGTTAAAGGTTTAAGGAGCACTATCGCGATTCTTTAATGGGAACTTTGATTGTAAGTAAGTGGTAGAGTAAGCAGTACAAGTGTGGCTAAAAAGTATGCGTATGTTGTACAGCACTAGAGTGGCAGCTGATGTAAATATCGGCTGGGTGTTGGGGAGCGTCACCTGGGAGCAATCCAACTGCTCAGCAGGGGGAGAACATGTTCGCTGCGCTGCCTGTGGAGATGTGCGGCACAGCACAGTGTGGCACAGAGGGGGGGGGGGGATGTACAGAGGAAGGGGGCGGAGTTTTATTCCACTGGCTGTGTCGATTTATGTTGATAATAGCTGACAGCCTCCCTATGTCCTCGCTATTCGGTTTTAGGCAGTGTCCAGCATCAGGAGGAGACTGTGTTGTTTTTTGTTGAGAGTAGCAAAGACATAGCGAGGCAGTCAGCTATTCAGTGCTGTCCAGCATCAAGATAAAGATATTAAAACAGTAACACAGCTTTAGAAAGATTGACAATTTGAAAAAGGGCATGCTGCTCACTGAGCAGGCCATAAATGGGGTAGATACAGAGGGTGGAGTAATGGGTCAGAAGGAGCAGATAAGTAGCTGGGTAAATGTAGATAGAGGGAGTAGAAAGGGTGCACAGAAAGGAAGACCATACCTGTGTCTGCGCACCCTAGCAAAATTGCCAAGTTGGGTAATGATGCAAAAGTGTCAGTCCCAGAAATGGCAGCCCTAGCGGATACTGCTCTCCCTAAAAGCCGGGAGAACAGCCCAGCTAGTGAGCGGGTCCATGTGGGGTCCATGTGGGAACCAATGACAGAATTAATGGGAAATGGAGGATCCTTAAGAATACATTAAAGGAATTAGGCACAAAGTTGAAGGGAAGGACCTCCAAGGTTGTATTCTCTGGAATAATGCCAGTGCCATGCGCTTCACATGAAAGACAGCGGGAGCTTAGAGAGTTAAAAGCATGGCTCAAGTCCTGGTGCAGGGCAGAGGTATTTGGGTTCCTAGAGCACTGGGCTGACTTTTCATTGGGGTACAAAAAGATAAAGATAATTTGCACCTGAATGGAAGGGGGGCTGCTGTGCTGGGTAAGAGGATACTAGAGGGGGTGGAGAGTTATTTAAACTAGAGATGAGGGGGGAGGGCAAGAGTGAAAACAAAAGTGAAGACAGGTTACTTAGGGGACAGCATATGATGGTGGGTGGAGAATTAGAAGGGGGGAGGACTGCTATGATGGATAAGGAGATCCATGGGCCTGATGCAGAGCCTCCTCTGAACTGCCCTTAAAACCTTCCGATTGTCCGGGTCTCCCGTTTGAATCGTGGCTCAAATGTGATGCAGAGCCTCTGTCGGAATGGCTCCCTAACTGATCCGTCAATTTCACTTTACACGGAAAGCTTTTTTTGCTCTCTCGGGTGCCTTCAATTTGATCGGGGCTCCCGTTCACGTTCACACGGGCGGGCCGTTTTTCCCTGATCTTTCCTTGCATTTTGAACGTACCTGCTTGGTTTCCGTCATATTTGACCTTCCATTTTGGTGGTTTGAGCAAGTATACTTACATCTCCATGGCTCTTCAGTTGCCAATCTGGCTACACGCAAGCGCACATCCCTCAAACTCCATTGGAATATACATATGGCAACCACTGCCAATTTGACACATATTTTTTTGGGAACAATAAATTTGGGTTCTTCCTTTTTCCTTGCCATTAATGCATACCTTAATCTCCTTTGTGTTCCTTTTTCCTTGCCATTAATGCATACCTTAATTCTTTCTGATTGTTTTGGATTTATTGTACCATATCTAAACTTTTTGTGTCATGGAAATGTGTGATGATGTTGTGTGATTGTACATTTGCAGGAAACACAACTTTCTTTTTTTTTATTTTTTTTATTTTATTCCAGCGTTTGAAATTGAATTTTTTACACAAAGTTTTTTACAAATAATTGAATCTAAATGTTTTAACAAATAAACTATTTTCATTTTAAGCCAAATTAAAATTCTTTAGGCCTCGGTGTCTTGTGCCTGTGATTTTCTTGTATCTGTGAATGAAAAACAACATTAGTTTAGCATTGTTTACTTGGTTTGGTTGTGCGTGGTTTTTTTGGGGCCCTTTTTAAACCGGACCTTCTGCGTTTTTTACTGAAAAGGCCAAACTCTTAACCAAAGATTCCGCAGCATCTCAAAATAATAGATAGTAATTTTTTAGTCAATCAATAATTATTCTTTCCACCACTGGGCTGCAACTCAGTTCAGGAATTTAGTATACGGCCGCCGCCATCTTGACTCAGAAGCATCACACTTACTGAGGAGAGGAGAGTGGGATAAGGTACAGGGGGTGGGTTATAGCTGTGCTTTGCTCACACAGAGCAGAGACCTCTTGAAAAGCTCAGCAATCCCAGAATGCAGAGCAGCACAGTTAGAAGGCACTTCCTGTTTGCAGGCTGCCTGATAAGATGGCGGCTTCCATAATCCGCCATCTTGGATGTTGAAAGCCTCATAACATGCACTAGGTGCAGGTAGGATGATTTTGAAGGTGGGCAAACTTTATGTACAGGGTGTGGGAAACATATAAGATAGACTTATTCTGAGTGAAGGTCCGCTTTAAGGGCTTTTTAGACAAAGTCTTTGGTTGTTTTTTTTGGTTTTTACATTTTGTGGCCAATGGAATTGTTGGTTCATTTACTTTGGTACCCAAAAACGCCACTTACCATGTTTTAGGCGCATATTGCGTCAGGGGCGGAGGCTCCATTCTTGCTCCCTTGGTTGCTGCTGTGAATCTGTTTGCTTGATAAAGACACTGATATTAGAGACTGTTGTTGTCTCATGTACACAAAAAACAAGTTTGCTGGCCTAACTAAAGTCACTTTTTGAACCTCTTGCTGCCTCACATTGCCCTAGTTCTTCTATCTGCATGTAGCCTAGTTTTGAGCTGCGTACATGTGTTAAACTAAGGTGGGCTTGTATGTAACGTGAAAAACGAAGTTGTTTCAGACTATTCTGGTGTTTTTTTTTTTTTTTATTACAAGGAATGTGTGCGCGCACATAAACGCACGCGCGCATACTCACATCCATGATGATGTCGTCCTGCTCCGAGGTAAAGATTGCGGGCGCGCACCCGCTGTTGACCACGCCCACACGGAAAACATATTTAAAGCACAAGGCACTCAGCTCTGTGTTGGATACCATATCAATATGGGCAGACCTAAAGGGAGCAAAAAGAGCCAACCAAGGGCCGAGGCATATAGCAGCCGCACACATGCCTCATCCTCCACAAGACAGAAGAGCAGGCACCAGACACATGCCGAACATGCCCCCACTAAAACGGTGGATACTCCACACAAACAGGCACATTCCAAAAAACGCAGGACCAAGGGTACATTAACCCATTCACCACCACCTGCAAAAAAACCACGCACACACAAGGGTACCCCATCTAGTCAGACCATGCAGCATCCTCCACCTCCACACACCAAGCATACCCACAAATCCAAACACATAAGCAAGGGTAAGCGCATTGCAAAAACCACCACCCCACCCAGGTCACCCACCCCTCCACCTCCACCCTCTGGTTCCCCCAATTCCAGTACCTCAGATTCCACATGCAGCTCTACATCTGATAGCTCAACAGGAACCCAGACATTAAGCCAGAGAAGCACACACACAACATCCCCCTCCCCCATAAGCCAAAGAAGCACACACGACTCCCCAGATACCCAACCATCAATTTCCTCAGAGGCAGGGGAGACCACACACCCATGTGGCAGACAACTACGGCGTGGCTCACTAACTGCCCGATTTTGCGATGCTCAAAGAATGGCGGTGGCAAATGCAGTTTGCGAACATTATGATGCCCTATTTGGCCGCACCTCCAAAACAACCACAAAGCAGGCTAAGATGGAAATCTGGACTAATATTTGCAGGCAGGTCAATAGTGTGGGATCAGTCCGGAGAGATATTCAGCAAATAAAAAGGAAATTTGGGGACCTGAAATACTACAGCAAAAAAAAAATGGACATGCGCCGTCAGCAGAGGTAATGGACAATTTTTAGTCACATTGTTAAAAGGATGTAACACTTATTAGGTGTAATTTAATCTTCCCCAGCCAACAGACAGGGGGTGGAGCAGAAGTAAAGGAAAAAGTAAAATGCATTTTTTTTAACATTGTTAAAAGGATGTAACACTTATTAGGTGTGATTTAATCTTCCCCAGCCAACAGACAGGGGGTGGAGCAGAAGTAAAGGAAAAAGTAAAATGCATTTTTTTTAACATTGTTAAAAGGATGTAACACTTATTAGGTGTGATTTAATCTTCCCCAGCCAACAGACAGGGGGTGGCTTACCCACTAAAATGATCCTTACGCCCGCCGAGGAACATGTATATACATTCATACACCCGGCCAGCATCCAGGGACTGGCAGAGGCACAAGACACAGACCGGAATGTAAGGTCCCAAGGTGAGTCTTATTTTGCCATGACCTAGTACAAAAAGTTCAAGAAGGCAGTGTTATGCTACACAACACACTGTACTTGGCCATTTACCTAATCTTCCTATCTACATACTAAGGACCAAGTCAACAGGACACACCAGGCCCCCAAACCCCTGCGTTAGCACCGAGGCCAAGGGCACACCAGGCTTCTACACCACAAACCCAAATTGTGGATTGCGATGAGGTAAGTCAATGGGCCTTGATGTGTACTTTTAACATTGATATTTGCGAGCTTGTGTGGACAGAAATAAACTAAAAGGATGCTATATTTCTTAACAGACCACAGGAAGCCCACCCATCATCGACCATATACGAGATTTGGAGGAGGACACCCCACATATGTCACTAACCACTACTGCACCAGTGGCAGCAACGCAGGCAACCCCGGCACAGCCACCACATCCACAACCACCTTCGGAACCAGAACCAACCACCCGTCCCACTGCTCCTACCCAGTCTAGACGCCATATTTCCCAAAGAAGGCAACTTCAAATTTTGGAGGAAACATGGAGGCAGGAAAATATTGCCTTTGCTGCGACAACACAGCAATTCAATGAGACTGTGTGCACCCAACTCACAAACCTCAACGCCCAAGTAGAGGTATTAAACAGAAATATCTCTGCCCTAACCAGCCATATGGCTGAGATTAATCAAAGCCTGGCCCACATTGCAGCCAATTTGCAGGCACAACATCATTCCTCGTCACCATGCAACCCAACATACCACTAATTTGTGGGGAATACATTTTCTCTGCCCACGTGTAATTTTTCTTTTGGGACCCAAAAAAACAAATGACAAAACAAAATTTGTTTGAAAAAAAAAAAAATTCTGGTCTCTGAAAAAACACTAAACACTAGTTGTGCACGTATGGTTTGCGCGGTGCCACTTTGGGTGCAAGAAAAAGGAGGGGTGGGGAGGGCTGAAACTAAAGGTGGTGGAGTAGCCCACAAGCCATGATTAGGTTTAGGACCGTTGCAGGCGTCTATTGTAGTGCCCCCCCCAGTCACATCAAGACAACCTCATCTTCAAGAGAACAAAGCCTGGCTCCAACACAGAGCGAGTCCTCCTGGGGGCAGTATTGTAGCGCTCCTCTGCCTGTGAAGATCGGTGCAGGATGGGGGTCTTCATCCAGGGGACCAAAGGATAGGCAGAGTCTCCTGCCCTAAAACCAAAAAAAAAAAAAAATTAAAAAAAGGTGTGCATTGCAACAATAGAAAAGAGGGACAAATAGGTGAGCGGGGTAGGGTGGGAGGAAAGGACATTTGTAATGAGACTACATGCACAGCCAACCTGTACTCTGATTTAAAAAGTCAGGGGAATACTACTTACATAAGAGGGCAAGAACATGACGCAATAGGGTACAATCACTTAACCCATTTAATTTGTAGATCAATAATTGGGCTCCAAATATACTACGCCAAAAGTTACCAAATAGTGTGTTACGGGAACAAACACAGTCAGAGAGGGTGGGCAACCAATACAAGTTTCAGACACATACCCAGTAGCCAGCCACCAAATAGATCGGCAGATTTGAATCGCTCATGTAGGCAGGAATTCCTAGCCAGGGAAAGCCAGAAAAACGACTCCCAAAAACCAAATCAGGGCCAGCCAGTGCCTGCACATTTATCCTATGTCCCATCTTCAAATGCCTGCACACAAACAATAAAATAAAAATGATGGAGACCCTGTAAAAAGGATACCCAAAAAAAAACCATAAAAAATATCAAATACTCAGGCCATCGATGTCCAAAGGCGTGCGGTGCAGCCTGGTTTCTGCCATACTCAGCAGGACAAGACCGCGGAGCTGGCGCCGCTGATGTGCTCCAACAGAGGACTGCATATTATTGCCCGAGTGCAAATACGGCTGCTCTGACTTGCCGTAAGTGAAGGCTCGGCGGCCCCGTTTTATTAGGGTGATTTCAATAGGAAATCAAGGCTCTGCATCACTGAAAAAAACGGACCAATGAACGAGGCGTCCGTTTTCCCGGGAAACAGCCTCGTGCGAGCCGACAATCGGAAAGGCGGCTGAGCGCACACCTGAGCGCATAAGCGCACACTAAAATCAACGTAGCACCCTTTCCTGACCCGATCAAAGCCCAAAACCAACGGGGAAATGCACGGGGGAGCTGAACGGGGAGGCTCTGCATCAAGCCACATGTGTTGCAAACCAGCAGTGAAAAATTAAAACGGATGCATTACTGCAGAAATTAATACTATACCCCAATGTGTCAAACTAGATAGGAAAATAAGCCTCGATTCAAAGACACATTCGTCCGGACTTCCGTAGCTGTCTGTGAAAGTTTTGGTGGGTGTTAGTCTTTTTTTTTGCTTTTTTTCGTCCATTTTCTACTCACACGAACGTTCGGGAAAATGTGTATATGCTCTTTCGATGAACGGAAGCAAATCGGAACATTTCCAAACAAAATCGGAAATTTTCCGTTTGTTCAGATAACTTCCGTTGCTGGGATGGTTTCTGTCTGATTCAGAGAGCTGATTTCCGACGGATCACCACCCTATAAATCCGTTTCATTTCCGTTCCACTTCCGAGACCTTTGAGGGCTCGGAATGCTATTGTTGAACATGTTTTGTGGCTATGTGGAGGAGTCTGCGCGCCTTTAGCACCAAGGCATTGCATGTATCAGCATGGCCGAGACCATAAATTGTATAGCAATGCATACCTGAATCAATACATTTCATGTATGCCTTATAGATGCATTTTAATGCTGATCTAAATTAGTCCTTAGCATGTAAACATTTATTTTTCCACACATCCATATAATTGCTATATTTTTTTAGACTTATGTCCTTTGTGAATTATATTTGGATTGTTGAACTTGAATCTTAATTTGTTGTAGGAGTTATTGTTTTAGTTGGTTACCTTTTCTTTGTGTAATTATTTTATATTTGGTTGCAGGAACTGCAAGATGTGCCACTCACCCTTGCTTCTGATGCCCGTTCTTTGCCTGCAGAATGCGGGCCAGGGGTTCTCTAATCGGGCACTATGCAAAACCCGGGCCGTGGTGGCGAGGTCCCTCTGGCTTTTGAAGTCCAGATTTAGGTGTTTGGACCATACAGGGGGGGCGGGGGGGGGGGCACTGCAGTATGACCCCAACCAAGTTATAACAAAATTTTAATTTTCGTTTTCTAACAGGGACCACATGTGCCAGAGTGGCACAACTGAGTGTCAGGGTCCTTCAGCTGGTAGGTGAGATACAGGAGCTGCGCAACTCGTTGGGGACCACAGATGAAGAATAATGTTCAGTGGCCTGCCATTGCTATGTATTTTGTTTTTTATAGTTGTAAAAATTTGAAATTTACAACATTTTTAAAAATGTAATATTTAATGATGGTATATAAAAAAAAATGTTACATTGTCATTTCATTTACAAAATACATTAACACAAAACTAAGGGGCCCAGAAATATTTAAAGATGAATATTCACATGACCGAGAAGTGATTTGGGTAAGTTTTAGGGGGCTAAAATGGAAGAAGAACCTAACCGAGAAGTGGTTTGGGTGAGCTTTAAGGGTCCAAAAGGGAAGATGGAGGACAGTGCTAAGTGGTTTGGGTGAGCTTTAAGGGTCCAAAAGGGAAGATGGAGGACAGTGCTAAGTGGTTTGGGTGAGCTTTAAGGGTCCAAAAGGGAAGATGGAGGACAGTGCTAAGTGGTTTGGGTGAGCTTTAAGGGTCCAAAAGGGAAGATGGAGGACAGTGCTAAGTGGTTTGGGTGAGCTTTAAGGGTCCAAAAGGGAAGATGGAGGATAGTGCTAAGTGATTTAGCTAAACATTGTAGTAGAAGTGAGAGTGGCAAATATGTAGGCAAGCACTTTCATGAGTTAAGTTTGTAGTGCGCAGGCGCAAGATCGTAAGGATTCCGTCTGGACGATTATTTTTTGTAAAATGGAAACAGAATCTATCGGGAAACGTAAAGGATTCGTTGGAGGATACGATGAGAAAAGGGCAAAAACTAAAGCCTACATTGTAACATGTGGAAATGAAACGGAGAAGTCTGGATGGAAAACGACATCCTCGTAATTTGTCTGCCGTACGAACGGACGGAAACTTTACACAAGGTTTTCAATGCATGCATAGAATCGCTCGTACGCTCATACGAGAACGGAAACATTTCACAAAAAAAACAGATCGGCACGAAAACGGAAGTTTTTTTGTGTCTCTCTGAATCGAGGCTATAAAGTGTATGTTCACAAATGCCAGAAGTCTGGTAAGTAAAGTGGGGGAGCTTGAGGCTTTAGTGCTGGCAGAGAATATTGATGTTGTTGGTGTGGCTGAGACATGGCTGGATTCCACACATGACTGGACTGTCAATCTACAAGGTTTTGCTCTTTTTCGGAAAGACAGAGCAAAAAGGAAAGGAGGCAGCGTGTGTCTTTATGTAAAGCAAGAACTCAAAGCATATATTAATGAGGGAATACTAGCAGAAGATTGTGAGGATGTAGAATCCTTGTGGGTAGAAGTGGGGGGCGATGTAAACAAAGCTAAAATGCAGTTTGGTGTAATCTATAGGCCCCCTAATATAGCTGAGGAAATAGAGACATGGTTCTGCTTCCACTGCAAGAGGGAGAGCATTCCTCAACTTGCTACAAGATAATTATATGAATCAGTTTGTAGAGGCACCTACCCAGAGGTGATGCTCTTTTAGATATTGTAATATCAAATAATGATGACCTGATGGGGACAGTAACAGTCCATGAAAATCTTGGTAACAGTGACCACAATATAATTGTATTTAACATAAGAAAGATGTAAGAAAGATTTTCTAGGAAGGCCAACTTCCCCAGGCTCAGAGCTGCACTCCAGGACATTGACTGGGAGCATCTTTTTAGGAATAAGCATACAGATGCCAAATGGGAGTGCTTTAAATCAATTGTGAGTAGCAACGTTGCAAAATGTATTCCTATGGGTAACAAATATAAGCGACTAATATTAAACCCCTCATGGCTGACACCTGCGGTTAAAAGGGCAATAAAGAACAAAAAAAGGGCATTTAAACATTACAAGGCTGAACTCTCAGCTGTAACACTTGAAGAGTATAAACTAGTAAATAAAATGTGTAATAAAGAAATAAGGTTGGCAAAAGCACAAAATGAAAGAGATGTGGCCAAAGAAAGCAAAACAAACCCTAAACGTTTTTTTTTAAATATATTAATTTGAAGAAAACGAAATCAGAACAGGTAGGTGCCCTTATTAATGATAATGGGGAAATGGTCATTGGGGATGAAGATAAGGCGGAGCTGTTAAATTGATTCTTTAGCTCTGTGTACAAAAGAGAAGAGCAAGGAGCCAACACAGGAGATGCCACTGATAGCAATAGCCCAAATATAATAATTAACAAGCTAAACGTGGATATCATCCAAGAAAAACTAAATAATTTAAATGTGAATAAGACTGGAGGACCAGATGGACTTCACCCAAGAGTTCTCAAAGAACTCAGTTCCGTTATCTCATCACCTCTGTTGTTGATCTTTAAAGACTCACTAGCAACTGGTATAGTGCCAAGGGACTGGCACAAGGCAAATGTGGTGTCCATTTTTAAAAAGGGCTCTAGGTCTTCTCCGGGCAATTACAGACATGTTAGCTTAACATCCATTGTGGGGAAATTGCTTGAGGGACTATTAAGGGACAACATACACGAATGTGTAACTATCCATAATATTATTAGTGACAACCAACACGGTTTTACTAAGGACAGAAGCTACCAGACTAACCTGATTGGCTTCTAAGAGGAGATGAGTAGAAGCCTGGACAAATGCAAAAGCATTTGACACTGTCCCCCGTAGATGCTTATTGGGTAAATTGAGATCTTCAGGATTAGAAAACACAGTTTGTAACTGGATTGAAAACTGGCTGAAGGATCGTGTGCAGAGAGTTGTGGTTAATGATACCTACTCTGAATGATTACCAGTTGTAAGCGGTGTACCCCAGGGTTCAGTGCTGGGCCCACTATTATTCAACTTGTTTATAAACGACATAGAAGATGGAATTAAAAGCACGGTCTCTAATTTTGCAGATGACACAAAGATATGTAGCACAGTGCAGTCTATTGAAGATGTTCACAAGCTTCAGGCTGACTTGGACACATTGAGTGTCTGGGCAAATGAAGTTCAATGTGGACAAATGTAAAGTCATGCACTAACAACCTGAATGCCACATTTGTCCTTGGGGGAGTAAAACTGGGAGAGTCACTTGTTGAGAAGGATCTGGGGGTACTGGTAGATCACAGGCTAAATAACAGCATGCAATGCCAAGCAGCTTCCAAGGCCACCAAGATACTATCATGCATTAAAAGAGGCATGAACTCACGGGATAAAGATGTAATTTTGCCGCTTTACAAGGCACTGGTGCACCCTCACCTGGAATATGCCGTCCAGTTCTGGGCACCCATTCATAGAAAGGACGCTCTGTCTATGGAAATGCTGCAGAGGAGAGCCACCAAACTAATAAAGGGAATGAAAGATCTTAGTTATGAGGAAATTACGAGAATTAAATATGTTTAGTCTTGATTGGAAGCAATTGAGGGGGGACATGATTAACTTGTATAAATATATAAATGGCCCATACAAAAAATATGGGGTAACACTATTTCATGTAAAATCCTCCCTAAGGACAAGGGGGCACTGCCTTCGATTGGAAAAAAAGAAATTTAGTCTCCGGAGGTGACAATTGTTTTTTACCATAAGAACTATAAATCTATGAAATAGCCTCCCACAGAAGCTTGCCACAGCATCAACCACTGACAGCTTCAAAAAAGGATTAGATGCTTATTTAGAAGAAAATAACATTAACAGTTACTAATAGCGGTTATCAGTAAAAAAAATAAAACAAAAAATAAAATAAATAGCTTCCCCTATAAAATAAAAAATAACTTTCCCTACCCCAACCCCCCTTGTTGAACTTGTTGAACATATGTCTTTTTTCAACCGTATTAACTATGTAACTATGTAAGAAAGCAAATTAGTACAATTGGTAGTGTGCTCAACTATGAAGCCAAGAGTCATGAGTTCAAATCACACTCCCTACAATTTTATTTTTGTTTAATTTAATTCAAAATTGGATTTTTGTGTTTGCTCTAAACATTTTATATTTTGACAGTTTTTCTTTCATGTTACCTCTGCTGCAGTATCGTTCAGTTTCCCATTTACTTGGAATGCCTCGCTATGTGAAATTCCCCATTTTGTCTGTCAAAACGTACCTTTCCCTGTTCCATGGCACATGCATGGGCTCTCATCCAATCAGCACTGTTTGCTTGGCTGGCTCTGTTTGCATGCAGAGCTTGGCAATGGGGCGCTTGAGTGGCAACATCCCTGGCCGCCCAGCCAATCTAAATGACTATCTGTGGGAGCGCGCCTCAGCCCAGAGATGCTGAGGATGCAGTTTCAGCAATTTACATTGCCATGGAGCCAGAAAAAATTGTGGGATTTGTGGTGGCCTAGGTGGCTTTTCACACAGTGCGGCATCCCGATTTAGAATGTGGACAACACTGGAGTCTTTTAGACCTCAGGGTCGACCACTCAGGGTTTTGTTCCACTTTAATACCATTATATATACATGCACAGTCATTCAAAGCAGAATTTCAGTCTAGTTTAGCTTCATTTGTAGAGATTTTACATATTTGAGTCACCTGGTGGTCTCATCACAAAAGCAGCACCTCACGCACACAGCTGTTACTGCTGAGTACAGCGCCTGCCTGTGAAGAAAGCTGTTGCTAGACCAGTGAGCTAAATGATGTGGCTCACTGAAAAGTAAGGAATATATTTTTCCTTTTTCTATTGCCACATTATGTATACACATGTTAGAAGCTATTGTGTGGCTATTTAATTATTTATCTTTTTTTAATGCAAATTTTCGCGATAGTGCTCCTTTAAGCATCGCAGTGACTATTGATGCCTCAAGAGCAACTGCATGGTGTCTTGCTGAATGTAGGCAAGTTGGTCGCTAGGGAGAAGAAGGATAGGCTTTGAGCACTAATAAGGATAATGGGGCAATGGTGGTCTAAGAGGACATTAAATAAGTCAGCAAAGCTGACCTCATGAAGCAAAGAGCAAATAATAAATTGGAACCTATGTATAAAACCTGAAAATTAGAACATTGTCAGGATATGTTGCCATTATCAATGTAACTCTGTGGCACTGAAAGAACTCAATGGAAACTAAAAGAAGTACAACAATATGCATGTAAAACACTGTTATGAACTGAAATTCTAGAGGGGAATGTGGACCGACAATATGTGTACTGTTCATGGACTAAATCACAAACCTGAGCTATATTTTATGGCTTGCTCTAAAATTGTCTTATCCCTATCACCATACCATGAAAGAGGCCGTCACTAACCCTGAAGGACAAAAGAGTTTACAGAGTGATGATACCTAGTAAGGAATACGGGGGGGGGGGATGATATTAAGTAAGACGATATAGTTATAAAGAGGGCATGGATAGCCATAAAATGAAGAACTAGGCATAGTGATGAAGGGCAGTGGAAGGTACAGAATCCTGCTACGGATGTGCCATGAGGATCACAGTCTCAAAAACGATTTGCAAAAGACCAAAGAACACATTTATTTTAAATGGAATTTATTTGTAATCAACTTATAAATTTGGATAACTGTTACTATTCAGAGGTTCAATGTTCACAGAGAAATACATTGCATGAAAACACAATTTGTGTTTTATTCAAAGAAATAGAAATCATAAAATGATTATTATTTAGATTCTTTATGTGCATTAGTATGTTGATTTATGTAGTTTTACTTTCATTATCACAAGACTATTAGAATTCTTCACTGGTGTTCCACAGTCTTTATATATGTTTTAGACCATTCTTTAGGGCTGGCTTCCTTCGTCCATGCAAAGGTTCCTCCTTTACTGTGCTCTCCTGGCATTTCCATTACTTTTTCAAAGCTCCATTGTTGTTGAAATGGTGATGGATTAACGAATGATTTGGAACCCCAAGAATTCATTCCTCCACCTAAGCTCTTTGCTCCTTCTATGCTCTGCATTTCAAAACCAAAATTTTCTCCTTTGACAGATCCACTATTATGATGAGAGGTACTTCCACCATAGCCCTTACCTCCTGTCATGCCCCCAGCACCTTCTGATTCAATAACTGTAATGGTGATACTTTCACCATATTCAGAACCTCCAGTCATGCTATCTACACCTCCCATTCCAAATTCACCAAGGGCAATACTATCTCCTCCAGAGACAACACCTCCTGTCATAGCACTGTTACCTCCTACTACATAACTTTCATATGTACTAGATCTGATAATATCTTCACTATAGTTTGCATCACCTGTCATGGCAACGGCATCTTGTGTTTCAACTGCACTAAATATAACGCTATCGTCACCATAGCCTTCACTGCTTTCTGTGCTACTTTGATCTCCTATTTCAATTGAGCCAAAAGCAACCATATCTTCACTAGTGCCTATACCTTCTTCTACAACTACAACTACAACATCTGTTACTTCATTAGCATAATCTCCTTCTGTTATGTCTTTTTCTGCAGTATATTCGAATATGTCAACATACGTTTCGACAAAACTATCTGAGCTCATTTCTGGTTCATTGCTTAATGTGTCAAACATAACTTCTAAGCTGTCTGTTTGATCAACGTTGTCATATTCAAAAACCTCACCTGCCATTTCAGAGCTCAAAATATCATCTTGGGCCTGGAATTGAAACTCATCTACAATGTCATTGTTTTCTGTATGATCTACAACTGTGTCTACCAGTGCATCAAATTCTGTTATAACAAAAAAGTCATACTCTTCTGCATTAGTTCCTTCTGCATTATAAGTTTCATCTAGCACAACCACTTCAGATTGTTCTCCAATACTTTCTGTCTCAAATAATTCTCCGACATTTCCTATTTCTTCTTCATAGAATATATTCGCACTCCATACATTATCAAAACTTTCATGTAAATCATCAGAATTTAAGCCGTCTGAAGTAACTCCATACATATTATTTAAGCCATCCAATTCATATGTAAAATAATCAACGCTATCTGAAACTCCATTTGTAGCTATCGCATCCTCTAGCTCACCATCAGTCCCCAACAAGTTCGGTGGAACTAAACCTGTAAAGGAAAGATATAGTGTCATAAAGGTTATAGCAAGTATGGTTAACAGACTGTGATTATTTAGGATACCGTAATAAAACTTACCACCTGCTATGCTAGCTGCTATACTTAAAACTCCAACAGCAGTTTCAACCAAGGGACATACCTAAGTGTTAAAAACAAAGTATGTCAGATGAGATCTTAAAAATAATATTTAAAATAGTATGACATACTTCAAGTAGACTGCTAGGTCAAAAATTACCCAATTTCAATTTTAAATGCCCTTATATATAAATATAAATAAAAAATAATCTCCCTTACAGGGTTGATTGGGCCGGCAGCAGTAGGATGGTTTGTTGAATGCTCCTCTGGCAACCAATCAGATTTGCCAGGTGGGCATGTCACATTGTCGGACAGCAGTCACATGTAAGGTGAGTGCATGTACCAGTAGTTATTGATAAGTAATTATTTGCTCTGGCTGGAAAAAAAAAATCCTAGTATGTATGTACACATATATACTTTTATATATTTTTTTCACACAGGAGCAGCTCAAAGTAAAATAGCCATAGAGTGTGGTAGTTTGAGATGACCATTTTTTTACTTGAGGTCAGGTTTAAAACTGAAAAAAGAAAAACACTAGGGCAATCATATGCTCAAATATCAGTGCTAAAAAAAGCTGTGCGGCCCAATGGGCTTTGTTGTTTCTTTTCCACATGTCAACTACAAAATCAACTACTTTAAGGGGACCAGGACCTTTTATGGCAACACTGACTCAGGTCTGCATGGACTGTAACCAACTAATTTCCACTGCTAATTAAGTAGGTAGGTTAATGTAATTTAGGGTTCTTGTGGACCCGAACCCTCCTTGGCAAGGAGTTTCAAAGGTGGCTTCAGGTCTTTAAACATGGTATACGTTAAATTATTTAACCTTTGTCTAATAATAAATGTCAAATACAGTACTATATGTATTAATGTATTATATGTATACTGAAAAACAAGACCTCAAATACCTTAAAAAGGCTAATGCAAACCTTCCCCTGAGAAAAATGGACTATCCTGATGATGGAATTCCTATCTTTAAAGTTGACCTAAGACCGGCAAGGCCGTCCCTGGAAAATTATAGACGGGCAGGCCGATTCATTAATAGCGCCAGGTAGCGACAGATGAGCGACAGTAGCGTTGGCCGTTGTTCGGCTGTTGACAGCGACTCAGTCGGTGTGTGGTAATGTTGAATCCCGTGAGGAGTCGCTGTTTGACAGGTTCCGCGCTGTATGGGAGCGCATGACAGCGAATGGCCATAGCGAACGGCTCCCAGCATATTCATTAACAAATCACGCTCCAAAAATTCTCGCGCTGTGAAATGCTTGTTTAAACCCCAGAGCGCTGGCGGCGATGGGTTAAAAGTAGTTTTTTAACCCCCAAACAACCATATTTTTAGAAAAAAAAAAATGTTTTTCAAAACATTTTGTATTATGAATACATTAATATCAGACCTGTAATATCAATTCTGCACAAATTTTTTTTTTCTTTTAACAAAAAAAATATCTAACATTGCAGAAGTGGTCACAGAATTTTTGACATTTAAAAAAAAAAAAAAAAATTTATAGCAATTAATTATGAATATTTAAAGATTGCTCCATTGAAATGCATTGGAGAGCGCCAGGTAGCGAGAGGTCACACCTGTCGCTGTTCAAGGTCGCTCGCTGGAGTTGTGGGGTGAGGCTGGAATAATGATGAATGATTCGCTATCTGGCACTCTGTCAGTCGCTAAGCAGGATCGGCTTGATAAATGTGTGATTGCGGAGAGGAGCCGGCGTACTCGTGGCGGTGAGCGTCATTACCGTTCGCTCACCATTCGCTACCTGGCGCTATCCCTTGTTAAATAAGGGCCTAAGTGCCACTGGGTAATCTCAATGTCAGTCGGAATTCCCCACTGTTTTAACCCCCACTCAGACCCGCAAATCGCTCACCATTTTTGCGGTCCTGCACCTGCATCCCTGCAGCTGAGGTGTGCTCCCGCACCTAGTAATTCAGATTTACTGGGCGTGGGAGAGTGACAATATACTTACTCCAAGATCGTACATGGTAATTGCTAGTTTATGGGTACAGAATCCGTTAATTGCTGCTTCAGGACTATACTTCAGCATGCACAATACACATGGGGTTTGGGTTACAGTATTTGGAAACTGTGTTAAATGGATATCTGAGGCTCTTTAAGATAAGGAAAGGGTAGATACATCTGTATCTTGGACCATGTACAGCTATTGCAATACCAGAGCGCCTGTAATTACCTGTCACTACTTTTCTTCTCTTTAAACAGGGTTTTCTTTTAATATTTTTTTTTGTTTTGTATCAAATCATTGTGTGACCTCTCCTGGCCTATTTAAATACATTTTTGAAAACTTTTTTTTATTTTTTTATTTATTTATACAGAATTGTCATTACAGGTCTGGTATTAAAGGGTTAATGTCACAATGTAATAACAATGTAATTCCATATGTTTTCGCTTTGTAACTAGTGGATATGTGTTCAAAAACTGACTTTAATCACACAGCTTCTGGCGCTCTCAGCTACAGCGACACAATTTTGAGTGCCGGCACTGTGTGAGGCTGTTTTTTTTTTTATGAATATGGTTTGAGTCGCTCACACTGGCCAGTCGCTACCATTCGCTCCCATATAGCTCTGTACTGGTGTTATAGCGACTCACACAAATTCATCAATGGCGGCAATGTTACTACAGCGACTGAGGCGCTCTGTAATAGTGACTCACAGCTGATCAGAATGACCACTAGTGGTCGTTCTTAGTGCCACTGTACAGACGCTCATCTGCCGTTACCTGGCACTAGTTATTCAGCATGGATTATACACAGCGACACAGCTTATACATGGGATGCTCTAAATACCCCCCTTCCTTCATTTTAGTACATATTAATTTGCATAGATGACCCATGAACCATTTTTAGATTTCACCCCAAATGCAGTTATGGACATATGCTTATTCTCCCTTACGTTGTATACAATGCATGCATTTTCTTGCTTCTGACCTTATATTTGTGTGGCTTATTAGTCCAAGAGTTATATTTCCCGCTATGCAAAACTAGGCCTGCACCTAGGGCATATAGCTGTAGGGGTGGCCATGCTATAGCCCTACAATGGGGTTTACTTTCTTTTATATTCACTGGTTCAGTTGTTAATGCCACCCAGCTACTCTGTATCCCCTGCCAATGCTCCTGCTCCTCTGCAACCCATTTGCCCATGTACTGCCTCTAAATTAAGCAGAGCCCTGAGCAAGCTACCATGTGACGTATAGACTGATCCATGCAAGGTAACCCTGGAGTACTGATAAGCAAATTTGACAAGGAGGCTGGCAGACAAATATGCACCTCTTTCATTCCATATGTTTGTTTTTCTCTCGGTCTGACTATATCTACTGTACCAATCCATACATACATCAATCTACCATGTACAACTGTGGGTGTAATGGTACCTAATTTGGCCTTGTCTAGCATTGCAATGGATTCAACAGTTGGCACATTAGTCTGCATATAGAATGCAAAAAAGGATAGAAAGGATGCCCTTAAATACTATAAGATTTTGGTCAATGGCCATTTGCATTATCTAGCTGCTGATACATCTATAGATATCAGAATATTCCCGTCACAATTTCATTGGAAGCGCATAGTTAAACTATTTAATTAAGGTTTGACTAGCCTGTTTTGTTCCTTGCACCAGGGACCTCCTGATTTGGGATGCTCCACTGTGTGACCCCCCCCCCCCCCCCCAGATTAGCAGTAACAGCTTATCATTCCCGGTCCAATAGCGCATGCATTGTCTAATCAGAACCGTTTGTTGTGCTTATGTAATTCGCCAAATGGCTTTGATACACTGCAATGGGAAGCTACTGCCTGCCCTATCTGAATAGGCCATTTCAAGATGACATAGGCATGACCAGGGAAAGGTAAGTCATTACAGATGATCTAGGGGTTTCACACAGTGGGGCCTCCCAGATCATGTTGCAACGGGGGAAGGCGAGCGGCCTGCCCTGGAAGCTATTATATTCTGGGGAAAGCCAGCGGCCAGCATGGTTTTGTTCAGCTTTAAAACAAATATGTAACAAAGCACCAGAGGGTGCATAAATCTTTTCAGTGATACTTACAAGAGAGGGCAGCATGTCAGCAACCATAGATCCTGCCATATCCAAAACCCTAATTGGAATTAAATAAACATACAGTATAAGCATATGAAGAAGTTTGTAACTGCTAAAGTTAGGATTTCTTCAAATCACTAGAAACACTAGAACCTTTCCAATAGAACTTTTTATGACATCAGCAACAGATATTAGTGAAGTAAACACCAAATACACAGATTACAAATAGGTACAAAGTAGTGAGGTATGGAGAGGACTGAATTTGCTATAGTTGCCTTTTCTAAAGGTGTCTAGACATCCATATCCTGATCCAGAAAAAACTCCCCCTTCCCCTGTGCTGGAAAGCCTTTATGTAACATGGACTCCAGCAGGCTTTTGGGAATTCCCATCCAATCATTAAAAGACGTATTGCCAATACCTGTATGGTCCAGGTGAAAGACCATTAGATATAAAAAAAATAAATAAATTTTCTGTAATAAATTTAGTAGAAATTCAGAGTTGTTTGCGCTTGTGTTAAATGGTGTACTGGAATGTATTTGATTAGGTAAAAGTATATAATGAGAATGGCTGGTAGGTTAAAGGTTTTAAACGTGTATCTTTAATTAACCAGACTTGGCATCAATTTTGTAAATTTCCATTTTCCACTTCCATTTTTTCGCATGCCTTACTTAAATTCTGTTTTGAAAAATGCAATGGCAGGCCAGCCAAGCTCTAAGTAGAAAGTTATTATATTGACTTAATTAATGGAAAATCCCCAATTTTGTCAGCTTTCTGGTGCTGTGTCTTATTGTTTTTCTCTTTTGGAATATAAAATAAACATTTGTTTTGTTTGTGATTTACATACCTACAGAGCCACAGGAATATAAGATACTTGGAAACCACATGCTGATGTTGTTTTCCTAACCTTGAGTAAAAACTACTGACTACAAGTCCTAGAATCCTTCTACTGTAGCAGTCAAGCAGCAGTAATGACCTCTACCAGTGAGAACGCTGTTGATAAACCTTTAGTTACTGCAACACAAGATTGTGATTCCCCCATCTGAAGAAGTTGAATTCAAGCAGAAGGAATTACACCTGTCATCTCTGATTTAAACAATTATATGATTAGCAGGCCAGAGTGAGCAGGTCTCTGCTCTGTACAGTTGTTTGTTGCTAGGAAAAACAGTTTTCTTTTATAACACAGGGTTGCAAACAAATAGAAAATAAAAAACACTGATAAGCTCAGAACATTGAAGATATCATTTTGGAAACTTCAAAAAACATTAAAAATGACATTAAAGGTGGAACCACAACTTAAGTTTATGATACAATAATCAGGATAAATTAAATGTATAAAAGCAGTGTTTTTACTTACATGCCATATAGTTTAATTCCAGCAAAAATCTTTTCACAAGAATCAACCACTAGTTGAGGCGTGGGAGCTTGTTCTAAATAGATTGTTACCATAAACTCAACTATGAGACCTACGTTAGCTAAGTCACCGACAGGGCTAAAATCAAAGGGGAAAAAAACAAATAAATGCCCATAAGAACAACTGTAGGCAATCGAAAATCTTTAGTTTACATTATCCACTTCAAACTTTCCATTATATGCCATTAATAAAATGTAATTTCATTATCTTTGTTTTTACGGATACGCTTGTCTAGTGGCTAAAATGGGACACAGCCTAAAGCTCTCTTACATCAGTGTGGTCTAGATTAGTCTTGTCCACATTAATTTGCACATTGAAAATCTGCCACTGAAATGGGTCCCTCTATGTGACAACCGATGGACAACCTTGGGATCAGAATTTGTTGGGGGAGCGTGGTACATGGTAAGGAAACTGGTGTATTGTTTTGATGTATTTGTGTGTGGGGGAGGCCTATTTGCTAATACCAACCCTATGTGCTAATACCAACATTCATTTATTGAAAACATGAATTTGTTGAAAATGGGTTAAGGGTGAGAAGGAATAAGGGCAGGGTCTTCTTTTCTGATTACAGAAGTCCTATAAGTCTGCAGCAGGGATTTTAAAAGTGAAAAATGCAAAACAATGCTACTGAACTTTAACAACTGACAGCAACATCTGAATTTACATTAGAGTTTTAAGACATGTTTGTACATACCCACATTTACTAAGGTTACACTATGTCATGCAGTTTTAAAGATCCACAATGGTAGTGCTGAGTTCATGCAGTAGACATAGGCTTCTAGCAACAGCTAGTTAGCATAAAGTTGGGAATGTTTCTTCTCTCCTGAAAAGGTATCTCTTTCTGTCATAGGCTACCTTCACATTATTGACTCTGGGACCCCAAGAATAGCAAAAGTCTGGTGGCTCTTCAGCATCAATAGCTGCATTCCGGTGAGCTGAGGTGGTAACAATGAGAGACACGCTAGGGGGCCCTAGTAATATCTGTATGTTTTAAACAGGCCTTAACTTGTGGGGACAAACACTTTAGAGAGCGTAAAACTATGCACCCACACACTTGCTGCGGCAAAATGTTCAGGGATAGTATACATCTACTTTGCATTACAGTTAAAGTTGTCCTTTTAATATGTGCTAAAAACCTATGATTATTTTTGTGCATGTCCACTGTATACAATCACAATGAATGCTTCTCTTAAAGAGGCACAAACCCATTTTGGCCACCCCCTGCACCCCCATCCCCTCTCGAGTACCATGCATGATGCAGCTGGCTCAGCAGCGGACCACCCACAGAGAATTTTTGAGATCACTAATTGGCTGATCCCAAGATTGCCGGATGATATGACCAACCCACTGATCACATCCACAATTTGCCTGTTGTCTGGGGAGTACTCCCTTCCCCAGAATATCTGAATGATCAGACGCAGGAGCAGGTCCCAGCTACAGGGAAGCCAGAGATAGAACCACTGACAAAGACAGCATCAGGAGAGATGCTGGTAAAGGTGAGTTTACCGGCAACCCCAGGAGTTTCACACAGTAGGACATCTTAATTTTGGAAGTCCAGGCAGCAGGCTAGTGGCCAACCCTGGAGTCTTCCAGCGCGGGCCCTTTTGGCTTTTGGGCTGATTTAAACTGTAACTATTAGTTAAGTCAGCCAACTTATGATGTACTTATATATTGTATATCTGTCACTTGAAGGAGACCAACAGTCAAAAATGACTTAATCCAGACCAATACAACAAACAGTCATATACATCCCTCCCTGGGCCAATTTAGATTGCTGCACATAAACATTTATTTAGCTTTCTCTAATTTCTGCTGTAGTAAATTTTAGAAACAAAATGGCTCAATGGCAAAGCAGCTCGTGCATTCTCAGGCCACCTGCAAACAGGAAGTGCTGCCGGGCTTCCTGTTACTGTGCATTGTCAGTTATGTCAGTTGGATCTAGGCAGCAGCATGGCTGAGATGCTGGGAGAGAACGCTTCAAAATGGCTGCTACCTTTTTTTTTTCCAACTGTGCCAGGCTGTTGGTCTGGTTTAACTGCAATGAACAATCAGGTATGCTATACATTGAATGAGGAAGTGATTACTTGAGTATAGTGTCTCTATAATGTTAATAAGAAAGTTACAGTAGGGGTATTGTTATCCACCTGAAAGTTTCAGTAATGCTACAACAGAGGGGCAAGCCACTTTAGAGAGGGACCCTTATTAGGCTCATAGAAAAACAAAACCTGGGATTTTTACTTTTCTATGTTTTGTTGCTTGCCCCCCGGGCTTCCCGCTGTGTGAAACCCCCCAGATCCCTCAGTAAAGCTCACCTTTCCTGGTGCTATTGCGTGTGCTCTCATCCAATCAGAGTTCTTTACCGTGCATATTAAATGCTCAGCAAATGCCTTTTTTTTACCGCAATCAAGATATCAATGTTTTCAATGGTGAGGAAGCCAGAGAGCAGGTGCGTTTGCAGTGCCATGGGGGTTTACACAGCAGGGCATCCCAATTTGGGATGTCCTGTTGGAAGGTCAGTGGCCGGCCCTGGTAATTTTTAAAATACATACACTTGCTGCATAACTATATTGTTAGTGAGTAGGTGAAACCATGCAGCAAATTTACTCTAAATGAGTTGGTGTAGCAATGCAAATAATATCTCAAGCTCCCTGGAACGAGTTGGCTGAGGATGAAACATGTGTGTATACCTTATTATATTTACACAGCCATCATCTCCCATTCATGGGCACGTGGTTCAAGTGTGTGGCTCTCAGCAACACAAGGCTAGAAGCTGATATGAACGTATGGGAGGTGAGACTCGAGAGCACTCTAACAGAGAAGCCACTGCATGGATAGATTTAATATAGGGGATAAAAGAGAACTAAAATCTATTCAAGTATACAAGATAGAGAGCACTTTCCTTAAACAGAAAGTGTTTACTTGCTCTTACCGACCAAGACTAGTAGTCTAGACCCACTAATAAGTAACCAGTAATTTATTATTCTGAAGAAAATCACAAGTGTTTTATTATCTGGATTGTTTTAGCTCTCTGGAATGATGAAGGGGTTAATTCAGGTAGGCAATGAAAGACAACTGCATTTTTACCTCCAGAAAATAGCAGTGCAGTTTTGCACCTGGTGCTGAATCACCGCTTTGATTTAGCACCAAGTAGAAAAAGTGCACTTCTTTTTTCAGGGCACCACCATTCCCTTTCATTAAATTCGAGACAAGTGAAAATTTACACCAGGTATACAAAAGTCAGTGGCAGTTTTCTCTAAAAATGGAGTGAGATTTCCCACCTGGCTCTGAATCAACCCCATTGTCTAACTTGGGGTTGAGTCAGCACCATGGCACTTCTATTTTACTTTACAACTGGTGCTGAATTGGCCCCAAAGTGTTTTTGAAGAGTGCTTAATGTAACTCATTACAAAAGGTAAAACAAAACATAACATTTTAATCATTTTAATGAAGTTAAGGAACATTTTGCATCAAGGTACAAAATAAAAATAGAAAAATTACCTATCTTCACCTCCCAATGAGATCTCAGCGGTAACATACACTTCAGCTCCAAGCTTCCCTTTCAGTGGTTTTACTTTAACTGATGGCAAAAAGATTCTTAATTCCCTGTAAAATCGTTCAGATAATAAAACTATGAGACCTGTTTAATATTTCTTTCCCTACTGTTTTTTACTTAATTCAGTAATTCATTACGCATTCCATATACTTGCCTGCGCCTTAGTACTTACACGTTGTTACCACCCAAACTCAAAAGGCTTCATTTAATTTAAAGATACGGTTATCCATTTACACATGCTTCTGTTGTAATAAAAATCACTTTTACTATTTTTAAGTTCCTGTGATTTAGAAAGGCTTTCTTTTTTTTTGCAATACAAAAAAATGCAAAAAGTGCACATGTAAAGCTTCCATGTGTATGATTAAGCAGTGTGTTATAACTTTTAAGCGAACAATAAGTATAATCTGTTGTTTGTTCACTTTACAGTATAGAAAAAATAAAAATGGTGCACCAGACATAGAGGCCTAATGGCTGGTCCCTGGCCCTGCCAGCTTGCTAGCACATATGCTCTTTCAGGAGTTCCTGTGGGGATTTCCTGGGGAAATTACTCTATGCTCTTTCCATTTAGTTGCCCATACAATTACATGGTGGACATTCCAGAGAGGCCCAGCCTTTCCCCAGGCAGCTCGGCATTACCACCGGTGGTATGCCAGGGTGGAAGTTTCGTAGTGTGCTGTCCACCAAACAACAGATGCCTGCCAGACCTGGAGGGAGCCCCAGACCTGGAAAACTTTCTGAGAGAACAGCACTTGGCGGCCACAGAAATACAATTCTGTGAAATACTCACCTGTAGAACTGATATTATTTGTATACAGTACGTCCTGCTCCAGATATAATACTTACACTTGGGATATCCCCCCCAGATGGCGCTGCACTGCAGAGACATGCAAAACAGGCTCCTCCCAGCCCCTCAAATACCCGGGGACCTCCCACAAATACCCAGCATTGAAAAGCAGTGAACAAGAAGCCTGGAGAATTAACCACGAAACTGATAACTATAACAATGGTAACAATCACCATACAGGGGATCCAGAATAATGCAAAAACCAGGGTGGGGTGGAGCAGGACGTACTGTATACAAATAATATCAATTCTACAGGTGAGTATTTCACAGAATTGTATTATTCTTAGTATACAGTACGTCCTGCTCTAGATATAGTAATTACACTTGGGACATCCAATAGCAGTGTCCATAAAGTAGAGTGGGATCCCCAACAAAAAAGACAACAGCAGACAGTTTAAAACCACTGGCACCTGCATAACCATGCGGCCAAGACAGCATGAGCTGAGGCCCTGACATCAACCTTGTAAAACTTTGAAAAGGTATGAACAGAAGGCCAAGTAGCGGCCTAGCAAACCAGTTCAACAGAAGCCTGGTGCTGAAAAGCCCAAGAGGCACCAAAAGCACTAGTAAAATAAGGAGTAAAGCAAAAAGGAAAGATTCTTCCCCTTGGTGGAATAGGCCTGAGTAACAGCCTGACGAATCCAATCGCTAACAGTAGACTTGGCAGAAGCCAAAAACCCTTTCCTAGGACCAGAAGGAACCATCCCATCAAGGTAATGACCAGGGCCAAAGCCGCCTAACTCCCGAAAGCAGACGAGATTGGGCACATTCAGGATGGAGTGGCCCTAGACCCAAAGGAACATCAGTTCTCCTAAAGGACACAGTGACTACCAAGGAAAAAACTTCCAACACCTGTTCAAGGAATGCAGAACCCTTTCCTCTGCGTTGCTAGGAATAAGGCAGGAAGGAAGAACAATATCTTGAAACCATGAACATAAGACACCACCTTAGGCAGAAAGTCCGGCTTCAGGCGGAACACCACCCATCCTGGTGTATCTCAAAGAATGGGGGCTAGATAGACAGAGCCGCCCACCAGACACACATCTGACCGAAGTAACAGCCACCAGAAGGACAGCCTTGAGAGTAAGAACAGCCGGACAGCATCCTGAATAGGACCAAAGGGAAAAAACCCGCAAGGATCAAATACAAATCCCAACAGGGACCATAGGATTAAATGGGGGCCGCACATGAATACCCCCTAAAAGAAGTCTTAATCAAGGAAAACTGAACAAAAGACTTCTAAAGTAAGGCGACCAGGGCAGAACCTGACCCTTTAGAGAACTGAGTTAGAGTACCAACTCCAACTCATGCTGTAATAACTCTAGAACCCTGGGAACCGAGAACGCCCAACAGGGAAGAGACCTAGACTCACACCAATCAATATGGGTATGCCATACCCTATAACAGATGGAAGAAGAAGAAGCTTGCTCCTAGTCTTCCCATAGTCTCAATCACCGAGACAGATAAGCCTGTCTCCATCAAGATGGATGTTTCAGCAGTCAGGCCGTCTAGGCCAGAGTCTGTAGATTCGGGTGACGTAAAGGAGCCCTGGGTGAGCAGAGCTGGCACTCCTGGCAGAACGTAAAGAACTACTGCCCTCGGTACCACGTCTGCAAACCACACTCCACTAGGGCACCCGGGGGTCACCAGAATCACTGGTCCCCCTTCCAGAGCAATCTTGCGCAGAACCCTGCCTAGCAGAGGGAATGGAGAAAAGACATACAGAACAGAACGTGCAGCCATGACGTTACTAAGGCATCCGGACCATGGCCAGAGGATCCTGGGACAGGGAAACAAGGGCCGAGAGCTTGTGATAGTGACGGGACACAAACAGATCCACAACTGGTTGGACCCCATAGTGACACAGGGATTAGCACATCCTGTAGCAGAGGGACCCCCACCGGAGCGAATATCACTGATATGCAGGGAACATTGTCTCCACCCAGACTAGGATCATAGACACTTCCTGGAGGGCCCTCCTGCTCCAGGTCCCTCCCAAATGATTAATGTAGGCCACTGTCATCAGACAGACCGAGGGCCCCCGAACAGCCAGGCCCAGAAGAGGAGTAGGCAAGCGAGATAGAACCAACCGAAAAGCTCACTGTTTCAAACATCGATAGGTGTATGGACCTTCTAAGGGCCCCACCTCCCCCAGAATCGCAGGGAGTTTCAGAAGAAACCCCCCCCTTCAACCTGATAGATTGGCATCCGTGGTGACCGGCTCCAGGAAGGGGCAAGAAGGGAACTGCCCCCAGACAGGTTCCTTGAGTTCATCCACTCCGAGAGGGACCTCCTTAACAGGTGGGAAGGCACACAGACCCTGCTCCAGGGATGCTGGATCCCTGTCCTGTACTAACAATAGAAGTCGCAGGAGGGCCCATGGGGAACTGAGTATAAGGGACCTCTTCTGAGCAAGCCACAAACGGGCCCACCAGCTGCATCCCTGCCTGGTGAAGGGACTGGGACAGCAATGAGGGACTGAGCCCATGCAACCAGATTGTCCACTTTATTGCTAAGGAAGGAAGATTCTTGTTTGAACCGAATCCAGATTCATTCCTAGGAATGGAGTTACCAATTAAGGGGACAAATGACTCCCAATGGACACCACCGCCCGAGTATCCAACTTAGCCTGACGTAGAGACTGGGAACTGAAAAAGGACGTCCAGGTAGGTCATCGCGCGGACGTCCCTTGGTCTCATCAGAGACATCACCCCCGTCAGCACCTTGGTGAGCACTCTGGGAGCTGAAGAGAGGCCAGATAACAAGGCCACAAATTAGCAGTGTTGGACTTCTAACACGAACCTGAAGAGCCTCGGTGTCCAAAAGACACAGGGATGTGAACATAAGCATCTTAGAGCTCCACAGACGGCAAGAAGCCCCCTGGGCGCAAGGCGCTGATGGCCCATCTCAGAATTTCCATGCAGAAACTGCCTGTAATTGGAGAATTGCCGAGAACCTGTGAATCCAGAATGGGCCAGACTGACCCAACCTTTTCGGGGACTGTGGAAAGGTTGGTGTAGTGGCCCCTGCCTCTGCCTGTTAAGGGCAATCTGCAAATGACCCCAGACCCCGCAGGCCTTGCATGGCCTGCGCTAGCACCTAAACAAACGCAGGGACCAGGAGTACCCGGGATCTGATAATCTTGGGGAAGGCCGCGCAGCAAACTCTATCTTGTATCTGGAGGACACTACCTCCTGAATCCACCAGTATGAGGCGTGATGCCTCCTGACAAGAGCAAAGTGCCACAGCCATCCCCTCACCCAGGCAGGCGAGGGTGCCCCATCATGCTTGAGGGGGCTTGGTGGAATATTTAGGCTTAGCCCCGCCGGAGTGGGCCAGGGCGTTGTCTGCTGCTCCAGGGGCAGGAGTTTGTGCGAGTCCCCGCGAAAGACACCCCTGGTTCTTGTTTAACACTATGGTAGAGGGGAGGAGGGGTGCCCCTGCCCCGAGGGGGCCGAGACGGCCGCCTGCGTTGCGGTGACATACCCTTTTACCAAACAGGTCTAGACGGGCCCCAAACAGGCCTAGCCCTCTAAAAGGAAGCCCGGTAAGAGTCTTTTTAGCAGCATCGTCAGCACCCCACTGTCGCAGCCAGACCAAGCGACGTATAGCCACCACAAGGGCAGAAGTTCTTGCACACATTCTAATGGTGTCATCCAACGCTAATAGGATAAATTTTACAAACACATCACAACTGGAGAATGCATTAAACACATCCCAGGGGAGATCATCAGGGGGACGATCAAGCATCTTTCTGATTAGGGTAGCCGCGGCACAGACCGGGCGCAGCGCCGTCCCTGCACATGTAAAGGAGTGGGAGGCCAGCAGATCAATGCGCCGGTCCTCAGCATCCCGGAGGTTAGTATAAGCAGGGGCTGCAATAAAGGGGGGGTTAGAAACCCCTATGATCGGGGCATCCCCCACGGGGGGGATGACCAACAGTTAACCACCTCAGGGGGGAAAGGGTACTTCCTATTCCAGTCCCCTGGGACCCCTGGCAGTTTACTGGGGCACTTCCATTCCTTGAGCACAAGAGTATGGAAATGTGCCTGCTCCAGGAATTCCAAACGTGCTGTTGCTTTATGGAAACGCTCCCCTCTCTGCTTGGGAGCCTCACCAGGGAGAGAGATAGACAGAACCTCAAAGACCTTAATCAACAGATCATCAGTGTCACTCTGGGCCCAGTATTCATGGCCAGAATCGTCATGACTCCTCGGCCCATCAGATGAGCCTGAGTCAGAGAAGAGCTCTCCTTCATCAGAAGGGGTATAACCACACCGAGTAGTAAACTCCTCAGTTCCCATAAGGAAAAACAGTAACATGAGGCTTCAAGTGCCGCTTCTTACCAGGGCCCTTGCGCTCTGACAACTTCGCAATAATCTGTTCAGCCGTAGGCAGTCTAGAAGACACAACAGGCTGCAAATCCCCACTTGTATGCGACTCATCAGGAGTGAATTTTAAGCATGGGGAAATAGGTGAATTGAAACGAGGTGCAGCCACTGGCAGGCCTGATTGCAGGCCAGTGCTTGCTCGGCACAGGGTACGCAGACCCGTGCCCTGTTAGCATCAGCATAGGGTTGTCCACACGCTATACATAGCCGGTCTTGTCCCAGGGGGACCCCGGTCACATAATTCTGGGATGCCTCCATATGGTTATTATTTAGGCTCAATATGCCAGCAGGGATTGACGCTAAAAGCAACCCTGGATGCCCCAAAGACCCGCTAGGGAAGTGGGAGAATTTTACAAGGCCCACTATCAAATACACCGGGGAGTGTCTGAAAGACACTGAGAAAAGAATGGTGTCAGAATCGAAACACTACAATGAGTATAAGCCGAACGAGAGGGAACTTACGGACCACGGTAAGCAGGAACGTCCCACGCGTCGCGCACGAACAGACAAAATGGTGCCATGTACCTCGAAGGGTGGGCCAGAGCGTGCCATGATGCGGAGCGCGCCAGACCAGGCCCCACCCTCCCGAAGAGCGCGAAGTCTGACATCAGCCAATGAGGACACAGAGGTGTCTGAGGTTACACCGCCCCCGGCGCGAACATCCAACGAAGAAAAGAAAATGCGCGCGGCGACAGTTATATGAGTAAAATACAAAAAGGCTCACCATATATATAAAAGTCCAAAGACAGACAAAGTGCCATATACGTACAATCATACACAGACACTACAGGCACACACCCCCACTCCTTTCTTTCCCCCCGACTATGGGGGGAACGAGGGAGGATGGCGGCCCTTCGTACAGGGCCCACCGCTACACGGGGCAAGGGGCAATAGTGTGGGAGGGGCATCCCATAGAGACTCACCATCAGCCTACACCACCTACCCTTTGGTGGGGGACTGCGGGGGAGCAGCGCTCCATAAGCACTCATGGTGCTGCCTACCTTCACCCGACCAGCGCAGCCCAGGCTGGGAGGCACATCAAAAAGAGGACGGATGGGAATAGTCCAACAGGGCCGCAGGATTTAATAGCCCCGCTCACCTGCGAGAGAGTGATACTTCATGTCTTCGCAGTAAGCACTGCAAAGAAATCTGGGGATTTGTGGGAGGTCCCCGGGTATTTGAGGGGCCGGGAGGAGCCTGTTTTGCATGTCTCTGCAGTGCAGCGCCATCTGGCAGAGGATAACCCAAGTGTAAGTACTATATCTGGAGCAGGATGTACTGTATACTAAGAATATAAGAATGATGTGGAGGGTTAGTACGGTTACATTTAATTTAATATTTTTTGAGAGGTCTAATTATTTTACCTGCTTGTAAACATGTAAATACATGTAAGGGCTTTAAGCCCCCCCTAAACCAGTTCAAAAAGTAGGGGGGCACCCCCTACCAGTTTACACGCACCTCCTCATGGGCAGGGGGGCAGTGTTCATCAGTATGAGCCTGGAGTTTTTCCAGGAGTGCCATATAAAATATTTAAATAAATAAGTAAAATAAAAATAAGTGTAAAACCTGTTTCTAAAATGGTTGGCGCTGCTTGAGAAACAGGCAGTCTTTGCATGTTTTAATTCATTGTACACCGACAGCTGACTGTGAAAAATGAAAAGCTTAAATGGAGCTCTAAAATGTGTGCACACACAGACACAGTGAATGAACTTTGAATTGAACTTTTAATCTGTGGCTGTGCAACCATTTGTGCACAGTTTTTGCACAATCAAGGCCATAGTGAGGTGATCCGTGTAAACTGGCACTCCCTGCCCCACTAATGGATTGGACACCTTTGACAACTACTTCCTAAAAATATTTTACACGTCCTTGACAAACTTTGACCTTTGATCCTTGAAGCTTTGTTTATTCCTGCTAACCACTTTTTTACATACTTTGGCATTTTGTAGCAAATGTATTTTTGCTATACTCACCTATTCATGCCATTATAATTGTTGAAACTTAGATAAACATTTTTACAAGCTTTTGCTCCTGTAAAATCTCTGACTCAGGAGTATTTCTAATTTACAGAACTTTTGGCAGTTTAAAAACCCAAAACATTTATACTCACCTTTTCTCTCATGTTGCCTGTTCATCTTAGTTCATCTGCTCACCAGCATGGACTGTGTCGTATGCCCCCCCCCCCCCTTTTCAGTTATAATTAGGATCATGCTAATTATTTGGTAAAGCCAGAGTAACTTCCGGTGTGCATTGGGGTGTAGATTGCAACCTGTATACCGGTGAGCTTTTTATCGTTAACACACTAAAAAGTACAACATATATGTTCATTCTACTCCTTCACAAAAAATGTTTCTACCAGCGATTGGACATTTTTGAGGTGTAGCCATCATATATTCAATAAGGTAAGGATATTTTCTTAGTTCAGTTTGGAAATAGTTTGGAAATAACAGCACCCTATGGGCTATGCTAAAGGGTTTGCTAAATGTTGCGCTGTCATTTCCAAACTTAAAAAATATATCCTTACCTTAAAAAAAAAACGAATTACCCAACCTGTAAAAATGCCCCATTAAAGGTGCAGTTAATTTTTGTGGAAAAAAGGTAAAACAAACATTTTTTGGCTCTTATTTATGTCTAAATACTAAAAAGCTCACCAAGATGAAGGTTGTGATCCACAAAGCTATGCACTCTGGCTACAATAACAACATTATTTATCATCTTGCTCACCCAACAAGTCCAGTAAATATGCCAAGAAGGTTTCCCACAGTGTCTTCATCCAGTATATTCATTACTGAAGTCAGCATTTCCAGTGGTCCGTCACCATCACCAAGGCTATTTAGTATTCCCAGTGCTCCATCTTTACCACCAAGAATATTCGACAGAATAGTAATTGGCCCACCTTCACCATTTAAAAGGTCTGTCACCTTTGTCAATGGCCCATGTCCACTAAGAAGGCCTGTCACCATTTCCATTGGTCCATCTGCTAACATATCCAAAGGTAAGACACTGTTTATAACATTGGTTAGAACTGGTGCAATTGAATCCATTAATTGTTCCCCTGGTAAGCCCTCAAGAACATCAGTCAGTGGTAACTCACTAAGAGCATTACTTAGTACTGGCATTACCTCATTAGTTGCTATTTCTCTCAGAGGAGAAAATTTTGATAAGTCCCCAAGAGCATTATCCAACTGTGACCCACTAAGAACATCACCTATTTCTGTCACTGTTAAGACCTCTTCAATAACATCACTCACTACACTCACCATTGGTAATGCCCCATCACTTACTGGTCCTGTTAATGGTAAGCCCTCACCAAACATATCTGTAGATGGTAAGAGCCCTCCTATATCAATAATATTACCCACACCTTCTGGATATGGTAAGCCCTGAGTCATTGGTAGAACGTTATCAGAAATATCATATGCACCAAGAATGTTATCTGTTGAGGGTACAACCCTATTAAAGACTCCATCTACTTGTGAAAATTTCTCACTTTCACCGCTCAATAACTGATTAACATCAACAGGCCCTTCTATCATTTCCAAGTTAATAGCCATACCATCACCACTGAGATTTTCCTGTGTTCCACTTTCAGTAACAAACCATTCAAGATTCTTTACATCAAGCCCATCTGCAAGTTCTTCAACTACAATACTAGATTCCAAAACTTTTTCTATTGCTCCTCCGCCCAATCCGTCACCTATTGCCTCCATAGCAACTTCTCCTACAAAACTTTCTGAAACAAGTCCTCTTTCTTTTAGGAAAGATCCCTCCACTACTCCACCCATTGCACCTTCACCTAAGCTACTAAATTCAAGTCCCCCCACTGCGCTTCCACTGAGCATGCCAGCAAGGCCACCTCCCAGGCCAAGACCTTCTCCTGAGAAAGAACCATCTCCCGGCATTCTTCCCATATGTCCCTTCTTGCCATGTGCATCATGGCCTGACTCTTTGTGAGTTTTATGATGATCCGATTCTTTGTGAGTTTTATTATGTCCTGACTCTTTATGATCTTTGTGTTTCTTGTGTCCAGACCCTAATCCATGATGCTTTTCATGCTTTTGCTCTTCATTGTCTCCATAGAAAGACCAGTCTTCACTGTGTTGCTCTGCTTTGTGCTTATCTCCTCCCCAGCTGCCAATCGATGCACCTTCATTGCCACCTTGTTCCTCCAAACCATAGGTGTATGTTGTCCAGGAAGCATCAGATGCTCCTTCGCTGCTTGAAGATTTGGTCCATTCAGATTTAGATGTAAAATCCTGTTTTGGGGAGCTACCTAAAATATTGAAAACAAAATCATATACGGAGGGAAAAAACAAACAGAATAAAAGTGTACAGTGCACTGCAGTGCCAGAACATTTAGTAAAGTATAAGTATAATAGCTAGTCAGATTGGCATTATTTTAAAAAGATAATTCTGTGAGTACTCACCTGTAGAATTGGTTTAACATCTCCACGGATGGATGTGGACTGCGAGAACAAAGGTGTGGCTCCTGCTCCTGGGCCTATATCCTTCCAGCTGACTTCCTCCAGTCTAGTTTAATTGAAAAGCAGTAGAACCAGCCACCCGGGAGGCATTCCTATATCTTTTCTTGGATACAAAAGGCTTTGAGACAAAATACAAGAATCCTCTCTACGTTTAATTTTTTTTTTTTTTCAGTGATGTTCAAACTATTTACATATTCACATATTTACCACTCCACTAAGACTAGGCACCCGAGGCATGGATATAGCAACCTAGCAGACAGGGAAGGTCTGATGTCCTGGAGTAATAATGAAAGAGAATTCAATTCTACAGGTGAGTAACCACAGAATTATCTTTCCTCTTACATTTTACATCAGGCCATCAGAGTAATTCATTCATGATTGAGACCTCCAAAGGCAGTACCCTTAATTGGGATGGGATCCCCCCAAAAAATATTCCTTACTATCAGAAATAAGTCATAACAAAAGCATTTAGTTTACTACTGTGTGTAATACCTTCCTACCAAGGAACATTTGGACACAAATACATTTGTAAAACTCCTTTTCTGAAAGGGAAGGGGAAGAAAAAAGGAATGTCAGTGTTGTTTTTGGTTTTGGGGTATCTGGAAAGGTTTAGCACTTCTGAACTGAGTCAGAGAAGGTGAACTATTTTGGGGGGGTTATATTGGTCCTGCTCTGTAGTTTGGGTCAGTACACAAGGATACCTGCCCGGTTCTGGGGAGTTCCAATGTGCCTATTCCCTCTCTCTGATTAATAGGTCTGTGCCGCCAGACACAGTGACAGAGTGCTACAGAGGACCCTGTACAGCACATACCCCCACTTTCCTGGGGGGGAATCTGATCAGCTGAGGCACACAGCCTTAAATATGACTCAGCATCACACTTAAGAGACTAAAACTAAAGAACCACCCTTTGCATTCTGAGATAGAGGCAGCAGGCAATCCAAAAACAATGAACTGATACCCAGTACACTGAGGAAGCCCAGAGGGCGAAACGTGTCCATGCTACAAACACTTGCTACAAATAAGGGTACCACACTTGCTACAAACTGCAGATGATTGCTACAAACAGGGTAACAAAACCCACCAACCAGAACAAAAAAGGACTTTATGGTTAAGTAAATGCCAAAAAGTGGGGCTTGTGACCGTATGAATATCTGTATATATATGTGATGTACAAGCATATGGTAGCAATAAAACTTTATTAACAACATGCAGACACTCAGACCTATCAGAGAGAGGGAATAGGCACATTGGCACTCCCCAAAGTACGGGACAGGACCAACCCCCCCCCCCCCCTGCCCAAAGAAGCACAAATAAATTTAGTAAATGTATGAACTAAGACCAAGTAGCGACCTAATAGCAGTAATCCTAAAAGGAGGATCCTTCCACTTGAAGACATAGGCTCTTACTACTGCCTGTCTAATGCATCGGCTGATGGTAGACTTAGCTGGTGAAAGACCTTTCCGTGGACCCTCAGGTATGACAAATAAGGAGTCCAACCAGCGGAAAGATTGTGTAGCAGTGAGATAGTTTCTTAGTGTTCTCACTACATCCAGCGAGTGAAAAACCCGTTTCTTTATCGGACACTGCAGCAGGACATAAGGAATGCAAAAACCACCTCGTCAATAAGATGAAAAGGGGAAACCACTTCCTGTTTGAAACGGATGACAGACTTGTACTTATGTAACACTAAATAAGGAGACTTAAACAATAATTCTGCTAATTCAGAAACCCTCCTTACTGAGGTTATTGCCACTAAAAAGATGGCCGCACATGAGTGTCTCCCTGTACAAAAGTTTTGATAAATTTTTTCTCAGCAATGGGTTTCATCAAGACCTTTCTGAAAAAGAATCAAATATTTTTGGAACAGAAAAAGTTCTACCAGTGAACCCTCTGGATTCGCACCAAACGATAAATGCTCGCTAGACTCTATAGTAGATGATTGATAAAGACGTCTTCCTGGCCTGAATCATAGTCTGAATGACTCTGGCAGGAAACCCCCTTTCTGCCAAGATGAAGGATTCAACAGCCACGCCGTCAAAGCCAGAACTTGTGAATTGGGGTGCCTTAGAGGAACCTGTATGAGGAGATCTGGATCATCGAGTAACCTCCACGGAATGCCCTCTGTCATCTTTACTATGTCTGAGAACCAGCTTCTCCTTGGCCACCGATGAGCCACTAGAATGGTTGGGACTCCCTCGTGAGATATCCTTAATTAGTACTCAACTCAGGAGCGGAGTCTGACTGAAAGCATAAAGAAGCTTGAATGCTGACCACTGAAGAGTCAGGGCATCTGCTGCTAGAGTATCACTGGACAGGGACACAAATTTCGAACCTTTCGATTGTGCCATGAAGAAGAAAAGATATATGTCTGGGACCCCTAGCACATCCATAGGGATTAAAAGACCCTCTGACTGCGAGACCATTCCCCCTGATGCAGGACTGCTCTGCTGAGATGATAAACCTGCAAGTTGTCCATGAGATGCATGGAACCTGTTTCTCTGCCCAAAATAAAAACTGGCTCACTTTCTTGAGAGCTTTCCTGCTTCTGGTGCCCTGGTGGTTGTTGTATAGCACCACTGTCTGATTGTCTGTTGGAATCTGGACGGGATGCCCAATGACACAATAGAATCACTCTCAGTTCCAGGATACTTATGGGGAGTCTGCTCTCCACCGGACTCCACTGTCCCTGGATCGTTTGTGACTCCATCACATCCCCCCAACCAGTTAAACTGGCATCCGTGGTGATCTTCCACTTTACTGGAAGGAAGGATTTGCTGATCTGAAGAGGCTGAGGACTCAGCCACCAGCAAAGGGTCTGTGCATTTCGATCCAAGATCATGAGCAATTCCATCTGCAGGAGTCTTGTGTGAAACTGTGCAAAAGGTACTGCCTCGAAGCAAGACACCATCAGACTGAACAGATGTATTCCTTGATGAATAGTTGGGTGAGGGCAAGACAAGCGACCCTGTACCCTGGCCTGCAGTAAAAGTCTTCTGTTCTGGAAGAAAAACTTTTGCCTGAGATGTGTCTAATGACATTTCCAGAAAAGAACTCTTGAAGGTATGATAATCGACTTTAGAGGAATTGGACTGAATAGTGAGTTATCCAATGTCGATAATACAGTCTGTGTATCCTTCTGGGCCCCCTGATATGATGGGGCTTGGTGCTGACGATAGACTCAAGGGTAGTGCCACAAACTGAAGATGTAGGCCACCTACTGCAATGTAGCCTTTAAGGCTCGGAGTGAGACTATGGCAGCCACAATATCTTCTTCAAACTCAGAAGAATTTCTTTATTTAGAACCTTTCTTAGTAGCCGATAATTCTTCAATGACTCACTAAAGGTTTAGGGCCACTTGGGGGCTGCCAAGGCTCAGAGGGCACCCGCGACAGGTGCCAGAACCCTTGAAGGGAGGAGAAATCTGTCTTTCATACTTAGCCCCTACTACCGTACCATAATTCCTGCACACCGTGCTATCCTCGTCAAGTGCCACCTGCATGAATACTGGACATGGGGTAAATCTATCTTCTTAAGCTCAGATCAGATTACCCCAGATGCCTCCACCATGGTGAAAATATTACTAGTCTATATCCCTGGGGATCTGAGACCAAGTATATAACAGTTCTCGACAGTCACAAGTGACTAGACCTAGGTGGTGAACCACCATATATAAATATATATTGCCTGCCCTTCCCCACAATCTATAACAATATAGATTAAAACAATATTAATTATTATATATTATTAAACTACATTAATAAATATATTAATAATTAATAATCATTAATTTTAATACAATAATCATATACAAATAAAATAAAATCAACCTACCTAATGGTTTAGGTCTGCATAAGGGTGGACATGTGACAGCTCGGAAGCAGCCCCCTGCCGGCCAGCAACCCCAGCATCTGGCCGGGGAACCGCAGAGCGTCTGCCCTAACTGTTGCAGGGGAGGCAAAAGCGCTGTGACATGGAGGAGAATAACCGCCCGCTTTGGCAGCCGAGAAAAGAGCGCTGTATCCCGGAGAATGGGCCGATTCAGTGGTGCTAGCTACTTCGCCTAGCCAAAATTGTTCCAGAGCCAGCAGCTGAGAAGAAGCGCTGTGACCCGGGCGAGGCAGCGATCCTTCCTCACTGCCGTCTTAGCTCCGCCCCCTTGAAGGGGCGCGCATTTAGCAAAATACACAATTAACATGTGGGAAAGAGCAATAAAAAAATCAATGAAAAAGGGGAAATAATTAGGCCAGGGAGGAGGAGCCACGCCTTTGTTCTTGCAGTCCACACCCTTCAGCCGAGATGTTAACCCAATCGTGACTGAATTACTCTGATGGCCTGAAGTAAAATGAAAGAGAAATCAATGGCAGCTCCGGTTATTTTATGAATTGTGTTTTTACTTTAAACCACACATCTATCAAAGCCAAGAGTACAAATGAAAATATAAACTTACAATTGTAAAAAGCTTTTTCCTTCCCCTTGTTTGTATGTATGTCCAGATAGTTAAAAAGATTTAACCTTGTCAGAGCATAACTAGCAAAGGTTTTTTTATATAATTTTGTAACCACAATGCCTGATAAATTAGTTTTATGTACAGGATGACTGCAAGTGAAGGGGTTTTTTTTGTGTCGGTCCTGCTTTATTCTTTTATTGTTAGAAATGTTGTAGTTATGTCTAATACTAGTAATGTAGTATTTTACTCTAGAAGTAATGAGTACATTAATAAGAAGGGTAGGTATCTAGCTCACCGTTTGATATAATAAAATGTGTTTCTCAGTATTGGGTGCAGACTCAATCCAAGGGCACCTCTCCTTCAGTACCCCTTAAACTCATATACAAGGGAAATGGATTAATGCACACCACTCAATGATTTCGTTTGCAAATAAAGGTTATATTCAAAAAAGCCTTTATTTGCAAACAAAATCATTGAGTGGTTTGCATTAATCCATTTCCCTTGCTCTAGAAGTAATGACCCCTTACACATATATACATTTGTTCCCTCGAGATGGAAAATTATATATTAACATATAAGAAACAATATTTAAAGTGGAAAAGTGGAGTGCTCTTAGCGTCATGTGTTGGAGATCTCTCTTTCTGTATTGATGGACCCACATGCTATTTGCTTACTATTCCCTCAGTGGCAAACAGCATGACACATGATTTTGTTTGTATTTGTGTGTTGAGGTGAACAGTTTTCCTAAACTTTAATAAAGAGCTGTCTTCTAAGGTAGAAATCTTGCCACCTTAAATGCTCAATATCTCCTGTACCTTGTCCCTCAACACCATAGGTATATGTTGTCCACATAACATCAGATGTTCCTTCACTGCTTGAACTGCTTCCAGGTTTAGCTGACTTAGATGGAGATTCCTGGTGCGGGAATGCACCTAAAACATAGAAAACAAAGCTATATCTAAGAAGGAATCATAAAATAACAGAAAAATAATGGTATGTCAAACTGTCTCAGTCACAGCTACAAAAGTCAAGAGAACAATATAAATTGCCCAATTTTGTTTACCCATGTTTATAGATATCAGTTCATCAGATCGGTGTTTAATCAGATAGTTCTACTAATTACATACAGTCAAAATTCTAAGGACTCAGGGACTAACCTCTGTTCAATAATTCTAAGTGACCAGGTGAGTGGCAGCCTTATTTACAGGAGCACTATCTAAAAAAAATGTCCCAATCATAAAAATTCATATAAATATGCTGGAGGTTGAGGGGAAGGGGTCACTCATACACCCGGGATCAATAAATTTCCAGCCAGGCTTGTTTTTCTTTCTTTTAATGGAATGAAGAGGAAATCGGGTGTGACAGGATCTGTCACCCCGATAAATTCGAATCTGTCACCCTGGAATTTATTCCTACCAAGAGAAGAAAACCACAAGCTTGGGAGGAGATTTATTCAGTTCTGGTGTATACGTGGCCCCTCCTCATTAGCTGACGTATTTATATAGATTCTTATTATTACACTATTTCGCAATGGTGCTCCTTTAAGAATCATCAGCGCCACACAGCACCATATTTTTGGCCTCAGAGTTCGATTTAACAACTGCTAACGCTGATGCGGTCACCGGCTACCGTCTTATTTAACAGGAACACTGAAAAGGATGCAGTGCCGAGTGCTCTGATTGTTGTAGCGCCAGATGAAACCTGAAAACATATCCCATAGAGCACAATGGGGCGAACTGGATATAAGCCTTTAATGCTTATAATTAATGTTAAACACATATGAACAGAACTTGCCTTTGGACCTGTCATTAATTGAAATACATTTTTTAATACTAAAATATATTTTAATGTAGACCATGGCACGGTGCCTAATAAAAAAAAATGGAACTGGCTCTATAGCCACAAAACCGATGCAGACAGATGCACATCATAAATTAGGCCCTAAATTGTTTATTTTAAATGTATTTTCATCTTGTTCATAATTGTAGTGTCTAAATCCAGTAAAAATATAGTAGCATTCCAATATAGGCATTGGACAGATACTGTAGGTACGTATAGCAATATACTCTGTTTTTTTTTTACTTTTAGACCATTTTCCCAATAGCAACACTGTTAAAAACTATTTCACTGTGAAATCTATGATGGTCAGCTTCCCAACCTTTTTTCCGCAAAGCAGCTCCAGATCATATTTTCACCACTATGCTTTAAAGAAAATCTGTCACTAGGAAAGCTCAGAATGGCAGTTGGAGCCTTTATTACATGACCCATCAGGTGTTGGTATCAATAGGCTTGTCTGACGTTTTAAATTACATGCCTCACCAATACAAATGTCCTATCACAGATACAGGTGATTTTAGGGGGCAAAAGTAGAACAAACATTTTCTTTTGCAATTTTTTGTGTGTTAAAAATAAAAAGCTCACTGGGACGCAAGTTACAATCCACAGGATAAGCACACTGGCTTCACCAAATAATTAGCATGACCCCCACATTTGATCATCTGTAATTTGTTACCACAACCCACAAAAATAGTAGATTAAAGTACATTTTTTGTCTAATTCGAACTTATCCTAAGGCTAGGAGGCAACATTAATGTTTATATACATTACTTTTCTCTAAGGTTCTGAGGGGTAGGTAAGCACTAAATACATGGCATGCAGAATGAAAGAGTAATTTCAAATAAAGCTTACTTCCATGGGACCAGGTCATGATTTCACCGGGAAAGTGTTTAGCTGTTGGTCTTGAAAATACAACATGATTGGACAGAATTGCAAGGCTGCAAAATAGCAGCATTTTCCAGTAATGCTGCATCCTTTCGCTCTAAATAAGAAATTATTGGTTAAGCAGCAATAAATACATTGTTACATCAGCAGCAGTAAAGTAATCTTCACCACAAGTTATAATATAATAAACAATCCAAATTATTTATGCAATGCATGTTAGATGTTATACTGTAAAACAGCGAAAAAAAGCTTTAGGTAGAGGTGAATGTTGTTTAAAGTTATACTGGTTTAGAAAGCCGTGTTGTTCACGAAACAAACTGATCAGCTAGGTACGGGACATGTCCCCTCACATTCCACCTCCACCACACACTCCCTGCAGGAAACCCTATTTTTCCACTACAACAACAGAACTAGAGATGAGTTCTCTCCAAATTTCAGGGAAACATCAATTCAGGTTCAATCAGAATTTTTTGTGATTCGTGCAAACCAAATTTTACCTGAAATCCTCAATATAAAAATATAACAATATAACAACTCATCTGTACAGACAGTCCAATGCTACTCTTCGCAGAAGTCCACAGCCCCCGGAACTGGGCTCCGGCATCTTACACCACCACAGGGAGGGGCTATTTATACCGTCATCAGCTCACACTGCCGGTACGAAAGAACCCTCCCTGCAGCAGAAAGCAAGATGTCTGAAGCTTGAGTGATCAACAGAGCTGTGCCATGTCCAGCTTCTACCTATTAGTTCAGCTGGCCAAAGCAGGGGCCAACGGTGCAGGACACCAGAGATCGTGAGGTAAGTAGGGCAGAATACTAAAAACATTCTTTCTTGCCCTGTGTGGTTATTTGTTTACATTTAACCCTTTGTGAACTGGTAAGGGGTCTTTGAGACCGGGTGCTCCTGTACCCTTCTACGCTTTGGGGTAATGAGGCAGGAGTTATGGCAGGTCACTCACTTGCTGGCAGGTGACTTGTCAGCCCCTTCTGCTCTATGAACTGGTATGGGGGTCTCAAGGACCACTTAGAAATTCACAAGGGTTAAATGAAAAAAACTATTTCCTTTAATTTTTTTCCCCCTACTTACCTTGCAGATCGCTGGTGTCCTGCACCATGTTTTTGCCAGTTGAAGTGAATGATGGAACGATAGAGGTTAAGGGACAACCTGGCCCTTCCTCAGGGGGAAAGTGGATTCCAGGTCGACCCATAAAGTAGGAGACCTCCGTATTGTCAGCATGTAAGATATTTTGCTCTCTTTGACCTATTGTACATATTTGGTGTTATTAAGTGTATCCATATGGGTCTGCATTTTGTATGAACTATACTGCTGACCTTGCATCTGTCCTATTTGATATCTCTTGTGTCTGGACTAACTAGCATGGTAAACCTTCTATGATCTAAAAACATATTAACTAACTGACAATTGCTACAATACTGTATAAAGGGTATATAGTTAAGGCTGACATTTGCTACAACCACTAATATTTACCTGTTACTTACTGTATGTACTGGTAAATACCTGTATGTACCACTACTGTATATATAGAAACAGGGAGACCTCTGGTGGTCACAGTCCATCTTTTCAGATCCCTGTGCTAAACAGTTGTTCATTCTATTTAAATCATGTGAAGTCACACTTCTGTATCGTATCGTAATATTCCTGTCATTTTTAATACAATTTTCATTGGCGTTTAACTAGCAACTCAAGTGTATTGACTGCTTTCTTAAACATTCTGAATGTGGCTGCCCTTGCCACAGAATGGTGGTATCTGAGGAACCACCTGATGCATGGCTGCGTCATTGGCTTGGTGAATCTGAGGTCTCTGTCAATCAGTCCAAGACTGCTGGCTGGTTGCTCAACCTATGACCACTGTGTGGTGTGTGATTAAGGTCCACTTGTAGGTTATACTTATAGTGGACTGCACAGTTTGTTTAAGCCTTCAGATTAAAAGTAACAGTACCAGTCGTACTCCCATAGACCGATAAATAAAGTTGTCAATTTAAAAAGATAAAATAAAGTTGTCAATTCGACTCACTTAACCAAGTCAAACAGTCTTGCTCTATAAGCACAACTGTAAGTTCATAGATATGTCAGAAAAAATGTTTTCAATTAGTTTGTTATATATTCTTATAAATGATAAAAACATGTTTGTATTATTGTGGTCATTCTGGTCATGTGTTTACTGTATACCTTACTGCTACTTTTACTACGGACTACTGATTCTTTACCCTTCCTTTGCTTTAACATAAAGCAGAACAAAACCCATTAGTTTTCACATTTAGAGCAAATCCTACTCTAAAGATAACTGAGCATAACAATGGCACACACACAGTCTTCATTACCTGGCATTTCACACCATCTCTACATTAAAAAAAATACATTTTAAATCTGATCTGCACCTTGCTGACAGTGAGGTCAAGTGGGAATTCTCATTTCTTTTTTAGGATAGAAAAGTGCCATTCCCTTTCATTGTTTACTTTGAGGGTCATTCAACACCAGGTGAAAATGTACATCTTGTTGTTGAATCATCCCCAAGGTAGACAATGAAAGTTAATGGAAGTTTTCTCTCCTAAAACAGTGAGAATTGTTACCTGGCTCGAAATCAACCCCATAGTCTTATTTATGCTTTCAGATATCAGTGTCCCATCACTTAAATGCATTGGTCTCAATAGAGGCATTTTACTCACCCAAGTAGAGCCGTCTAAGTGAACTCTGGGGTCAGTGGAAACTTGCCCGTTCCACCTGCCTTTCTGTTGAGAAAGTAGTCAGCAGAAGCCTCTTATATACCACAAAAAAGTCAAGAGATTCAAGTAGGTGTTACCAACTGATGACAGAATGGATTACCTAATGCTAAACTGGCATTTGTATTTTGCCCAAAGCAAATAGTTATTGGTAAAATAAGTAAAGTGTCAAAAACGTAAGACACATCTAATCCAAATATTTATTTTGCTTTCAAATATTATCTTTTGAAAACATCTAAATTCTAGTTAAGTATTTTAAAATTCAGCCATTTTTATTGTATTGTTTATATTAAATTATTTGTTTTCTATGGGGGTTATTCATCAAAGGCTAAAGCCAGGTAGTGCTTCGTAGCGGCAGGCAGCGCCTGTTGAACGCTAGATGCTGTACACAATACCACATTTATGAAAGCGAATCTGGTGAGCGACTCCTATTCATCATTACAGGTGGCTCAGCATATAGCGCCGGCGCTTTTGCTTCCAGAGCGCCAGGTATAACCTGTCGCTACCTGTCGATCTCCAATACATTTCAATGGACGTTCCTTCTGTTTTTTTTGCTTTTTATTCATTTTTCTCTCTCTCAAATAATTGTGTCACCTCTCCTGACTTTTTTTAAACTTTTTTTTGTTTTTATTTATGCAGAATTGTTATTACAAGTCTGGAATTAAAATGTTAATGTTACAATTTTACAACAATGTAATTCCACCCGTGTTTTCACTTTGTTACTGGTCGTCGGCCAGGTTACTAGAGCGACTGAGACGCTCTGTTACAGCGCCGATACATGTTTACAGCGTCGCTGTAAGCGCCGCTATACAGACACTCATCTGCCGATACCTGGTGTTTGTAATGAATAAACCTCCATGTATATATGTCTAGATATAGGAGCCAATTCAGCATCATGCAAATATATAATCACACACGGCTTAAGTTTGAAAGCATGTGCTATTCAGCATTCCAGTTGAATCCATTCAGTTTACATGGATGTGAAAGTATGCTTACATGTGAACAATTATTAGCACTTGCATGGAGAACAGCAAGAAATGTCCCTGAAACAGGCAAACTGTGTGAATATCTACATGCATGGAGGCTTATCTGTTTACCGGGGAAAGCATGTATCAATTTGCACAGACACGTGCATAGATGCTTATAGATTTCCTTATGTGAGAAAGCATGTATCTATTCGCCCAGATACATGCATAGATGCTTATGGATGTACAATTCTGGATTGCACAATGCTTGTAAGTATCCATAAGCATCTATACATGTATTTGTGCACATGTATTTGTGCACAAATAGAAGGGGTTTGTTACTGCTTTTAGATTTTATTTGATTTATTATGTTGTCTGTATTTAATTTTATTGTAATATATGTGTTATTTGTGTCAATTTAAATGTGTATTTCCTTTCATCCCTGTTTTTCACTATTTAATCATTTTTGTTAACCGTTTATATGTAATGTTTAATGTATCTGTATCACCACACTTACAATATTTGCATGTTAAATGTATCAATACTCACCCCTCTGTGTTCCTCCTGTAGTCACCCAGGAGTCCCCCTCAACTTATCCAACATTCCCGCTGGAATGTCCCTAGATAACCTACCCCCCCCCACACACACACACACACACACACACACACACACACACACACACACTTCCCTGGCAATAGGGTTGATTCTGCACCAGGTGAAAATATGCACTGCATTTTAGGAGAGAAAACTGTCATTCATTTTAAAGTAAATGGCATTTTTTTTTTCTCCTTAAAAGTAGCACACTTTTTATCCAGGTGTTGAATGGAACCCCTTAGGTACAAAATAAATATATAGTAATACATAAAACTATATACACAAAGAAAAAGGTGGTTGCATGTAAGCACATGTTTTGGTAAGTGTCCTCACTTGCAATGTGTGCCTAGCCTAAGTACTAATATTGGGTTTTCATTTTGAACACTGTTTGCTTCATAACTAGTTACCTATTAGGTAATTTGAGAGTGGCAGCACAACATACGCGTGGAAGACTCTATTTTCACATGAGATAATGGTAAATTGTAGAGAGAAAATTCCACATACCTTAGCGCTGTCAGGATACACTTACCTGCTCGGTCCTGTGGTGTCCCCAGTCAGCTGCTTCGGTGGCATGTTGGGGCCTCTGATGCCCGGCAACCATGTCAGCAGTCAGTGCTGGTTTGGGCAGTGCCGGCTCAAGTGGCCCTATACGTTCCTTTTGCTTTCAGCCACATCCAAGGCTGTATTTTCCACTAGGCAAACATAGGCACGTGCCTAGGGGTGCCTGGGTCTGCAGGGCATATTTAAATATAGACAAACAGCACATTGTACTTCGCTGGCACACAGGGTGCTGGTGAACACCATGTTAAAGTGGACCAACACCCAGGATTTTGACTATCCTGGGTTTTGGTCCACTTCGGTGGGGCACCCCGATCGGGGGTGCCCCGCTGTCTGAAACCCCCCCGAAAGCCCAGAAACACTCACCTCACCACTCTCCCACGTGACCGCTCCAGCCAATCACAGCGCTCAGAGCCGCTGTGCTATGTGCGTCCAAGGCCGTTTGGACACGCATAGCAGCTCAGCGGCTCTGAGCGCTGGAGGCCGCGTCTCGCGCTTCCCTCTAACAGGGAGCACGCCTGCGCCGGCCATTCACAAACGGCCGGCGCGGGTGCGCGCCCTGCTAGTGGGAAGCGCGAGACGCGGCCGCGACTCATGCATGCGCCGATGGAACGGGGCTGAGGTAAGGTTTGTGGGCCTCCTGGGGGGTTCCTCCCCGTGGGACATCCCGATTTCGGATGCCCCGCGGGGAGAGATCTGATCGGTCCGGTAATCTTATAGATTCCCAGGCCGATCCCCCCTGGGTGTTGGTCCACTTTAAGGCATCTTGTATGCTGATCAGCAGTATTTATTCATCCTGCCACTAGGGGCAGAGCAGGGCAGTACAGGGAGGACGGAACCACAGCTGTTCTTTTCAGAATTAAGTTGTCTACTTTGCTTCCTTTGCAGGATAATGAGTGGCCCAGATCTGCACATCAGGATGATTACGGTGCTTATTAGAATGTTGATAGCAGCGTTTTCCAGTCTCTGTGTAAGCACAGCATTTTGGAGGCGAGGGGGACAGCATGGTGGCTCTATACTACAGTATACAGCCTTATAATGTGTCAGTGTAGACACGGCAGGGGGGCTTTAGTCTGTGGGTGCTCTAATGATGTCTAGACAGTAGTAGTATAGCCACCATTTAAGGTGCATCTGCATGGGGTCCCCATCCCCTTTACACTGCCCCATGTGTGACAGGTCTAGGGGGTGGCACTTGCACAGTGATGGCTGTCCATACAGTAGTATAATGGAGTGGTTCTGAGCTTAATAACCAGCAACTTGAAAGTTGGTGAAAACACATTTAAAGAGGACCTATATCCATTTGTAAGAAGGTCCACTTTAGTTGAGGAAGCTTCTTACACAGAGCCAGGCTAAGGTAAGTTTGGCCCTGTATCGTAGGCTTTTCTTTTTGTAATCAAAGCAAGCTGCTGGTATCCATAATGTTCATGGTGTCCCTGCAGTTCCAGACAGGATGGCAGCCTGATAGAGACCTTCTGGGACCTAGCTAAGAGCTTTGGGTTAAGTGCATCCAGAGGACTTTGTGCAGGGGCAACTTGTTGGCAAAAGTTGCTGTTGATGCTCTGGTCTTGATGCAGGTTTCATGACCTCCTGGGCGGGTGAGAGCAAAGTACATTACACTGGAAGCATAGGGATGCCCCAGTGCACAATGCACTCTGGCAAGGCACTAACAGGCTGATTCATTACTAGTGCCAGGTAACAGCAGATGAGCGTCTGTACAGCAGCGCTAAGAGCGACCACTAGTGGTCACGCTGATCGACCGTGAGTCGCTATTACAGAGCGCCTCAGTCGCTGTAGTAACATGGCCAGCATTGATAAGACGCTATAACATCAGTATAGCACTATATGGGAGCGAACAGTAGCGACTGGTCAGTGTGAGCGACTCAAACCATATTCATCATAAAAACAGCCTCACACAGCGCTGGCGCTCAAAATTGGGTGGCTTTAGCCCAGAGCGCCAGAAGCTGTGTGATTAAAGTCTGTTTTTGAACACATATGCGAAAACATATGGAAACTCATTGTTATTACATTGTGACATTAACACTTTAATACCAGACCTGTAATGACAATTCTGCATAAAAATATAAAAAATCAAAAAAAGTTTTCAAAAAAATGACATTTAATAGGCCAGGAGAGGTCACACAATGATTTCATTAAAAACATTCAAAAAAATAAAAAGAAAACCCTGTTCAAATGTCTATTGAAATGTATGGGAGAGTGACAGGTAGCGATAGGTAATACCAGGCGCTCTGGAAGGCGGTATACGCTGAGCCATCTGTGATGATGAATCGGGTGATGAGTCGCTCACCTGAATCACTTTGGTAAATAAGGTATTGTGTATAGTGCCTGGCGTTCACCATTCGCTACCTGTCTCTACGAGGCAATACCTGCCGCAATCTCTTGATGAATAAACCCCTAAGTTTACTGCATGCAGAGTTTAAAGAGCACCACTAAGAAATGTTACTCTGCCGTGTATTGTTCCTCTTAGACCAGGCAATCCAATTTGCGATGCCCTGCTGTGTGTATCCCCACGAATCTTTAAGGAAACTCACCTTTGCAAAAGCGGGCTGCTCAGCCAGTCAGATCTCTTGGTTTCAATCAGCTCACTAGTCCCCTTTAGATAATGAGCTGAATGGAGCCGAGCGCACCAGCGGCCGCATCCCAGCTGACCTTTGGCTGTGTGAATGCCCGGGCTAGTCAGCCTGGGTACACACCACTTTTAGAGGAATGCGGCCGCTGTGCTGAGATGCAGTGAGGGCTCTGTGAAGAGGTGTGTAGATTGGGTGATCTGGGCTTTCCACACAGCAGGTTATGACAATTCAGGATTCCCTAGGGAGTGGAACTCGTACAGCCATGAAGTATTAAAGACTCCTCTTTATAGTGGAGCAAAGCACAAAATTTTTACCTGCCCTCTAATAGGATCATGTGGCCAAAAAGTGCTTAAGGCAGCATGAACCATAAATACGTCCCTGGCTGCACAGCATGCTTGACTGACCGTGGCTCTCTTATGCCCTCTAGCAGTACTGCAGGCAGCGCGCTTGCCCTTTAGTGTAAAGGGCCAATGTTACCTAATATTACTGTGGGCAAAATACCCTAAGGGTTATCTGGGCAATCAGCACATATGTTATTACTTTTGACCAATGAGCCCAGTTCCTCCCTGTCCAATCCCAACCATTCCAGCCCTATAAAGGTTTTCTTTCCTCACTCCCTCACTGCCTGTGATAGTGTTCTGCTGGGTGCTATTTTTCCTGTGACTTATGATTGTTTACCATAGCCGACCTAGCTTGCCCCGACCATTCCGTGACTGATGCCCGAACCAATGCCTACCTGGACTCCGACTATGCACCCATCTCATAATTTGTACTGTGTACCCTCTGACCTTTCTTGTGCTTCCCCCTTGTACTGCTTATCATGAGGATTGATTATCTGTGTATGACCCCAGCTTGCCCGATTTTCATGTGGAATAATTTTCACACGCAAACATTTCTGCTGACATGCATAGCATGTACACATTTGATTAAAGAAAAATAGTGCTGAACCAAGAAAGGTGCTGAAACAGCCAAATAATGCTTGTATTTTTTCATGAAGTACTGCACATCTAAATAGCTTTCCAGGAGGTGCCATGTTTAATTTATTATGTGTAACTCAGTTCAGGTAATATTTGAATCCCTACAGCGGTCAGTGATATGGTCAGGGACAGCGGAGTAACTTAATATGACAGGGCCCTGGTGAAAAATTTAAATGGGTCTCTTTCAAGGCTCATACAGTTAAATATTTTTTGTCTTTTAAACTGAATTGGATGCAACTAGACAACTAAAGACTGAAATGGAAGAGAGAAATGGTGCTTCATTTCTCCAAATGATGCCAAGTGAGCACAAATATGATAAATAAGGTAGAAAAGCAACAATGATGGGGCCCCCTGACTTTTTGGGCCCCGGTGAGGTCACACCCACCTGCATCCCCTCAAGTTATGCCCCTGGTTAGGGATCAGAAAATATCATGTTTATAAGTGGACTGTACCTGTGAGTAAGGACAGAACATTCTTATCACATTCATTCCAGCAGTTCCAGAGCCAGTGGCTAGTTGTGAACACTATGCAAAAATTATATTTAGTCTGTGAAACAAGGCACATAATATGCTTTTTTTCATCAAAATATCTCATAATTAGAGATGAGCGAACTTTTGAAAAAATCGATTAGACTGATTCGCCGAATTTTCCGACAAAAATCATTTCTGAGCTTCCTAGAGCCTCAATAGGGTTGTAAACCATTCTGCCTGAGAATGAGGTGGCATTACTATGAGGGGCCCCTATATTGCGTGAAAAACACACCCTGGAGCTGGCAGCAGCCGGAGCCCAAATATTGGCTGAAAGAAATCCTGGAGTTGGCAGCAGGAGCAGCCCAAAAATTGGATGAATGACACCCTGGAGTTGCAAGCAGCAGCAGGAGCCCAAACATAGCTTGAAAGAGACACTGGAGTTGGAAGCAGGAGCCCAAAAATTGGATGAATCACACCCTGAAGTTGCAAGCAGCAGCAGCCCAAACATAGCTTGAAAGAGACACTGGAGTTGGCAGCAGGAGCCCAAAAATTGGCTGAATCACACCCTGGAGTTGCAAGCAGCAGCAGGAGCCCAAACATTACTTTAAAGAGACACTGGAGTTGGCTTCAGGAGCCCAAAAATTGGATGAATCACACCCTGGAGTGGCAAGCAGCAGCAGCAGCCCAAACATAGCTTGAAAGAGACACTGGAGTTGGCAGCAGGAGCCCAAAAATTGGATGAATCACACCCTGGAGTAGCAAGCAGCAGCAGGAGCCCAAACATTGGATGAATCACACCCTGGAGTTGCAAGCAGCAGCAGGAGCCCAAACATAGCTTGAAAGATACACTGGAGTTGGTAGCAGGAGCCCAAAAATTGGATGAATCACACCATGAAGTTGCAAGCAGCAGCAGCCCAAACATAGCTTGAAAGAGACACTGGAGTTGGCAGCAGGAGCCCAAAAATTGGCTGAATCACACCCTGGAGTTGCAAGCAGCAGCAGGAGCCCAAACATTACTTTAAAGAGACACTGGAGTTGGCTTCAGGAGCCCAAAAATTGGATGAATCACACCCTGGAGTGGCAAGCAGCAGCAGCAGCCCAAACATAGCTTGAAAGAGACACTGGAGTTGGCAGCAGGAGCCCAAAAATTGGATGAATCACACCCTGGAGTAGCAAGCAGCAGCAGGAGCCCAAACATTGGATGAATCACACCCTGGAGTAGCAAGCAGCAGCAGGAGCCCAAACATTGGATGAATCACACTCTGGAGTTGCAAGCAGCAGCAGGAGCCCAAACATAGCTTGAAAGAGACACTGGAGTTGGCAGCAGGAGCCCAAAAATTGGCTGAATCACACCCTGGAGTTGCAAGCAGCAGCAGGAGCCCAAACATAGCTTGAAAGATACACTGGAGTTGGTAGCAGGAGCCCAAAAATTGGATGAATCACACCCTGGAGTTGCAAGCAGCAGCAGCAGCAGGAGCCCAAACATTGGCTGAAAGAGACACTGGAGTTGGCAGCAGGAGCCCAAAAATTGGATGAATCACACCCTGGAGTTGCAAGCAGCAGCAGGAGCCCAAACATAGCTTAAAAGATACACTGGAGTTGGCAGCAGGAGCCCAAAAATTGGATGAATAACACCCTGGAGTTGCAAGCAGCAGCAGCAGGAGCCCAGACATAGCTTGAAAGAGACACTGGAGTTGGCAGCAGCAGACCAAAAATTTAATGAATCACACCCAGGAGTTGCAGGCAGCAGCAAGAGCCCAAACATTACTTTAAGGAGACACACATTACTTTAAAGAGACACTGGAGTTGGCTTCAGGAGCCCAGAAATTGAATGAATCACACCCTGGAGTCGCAAGCAGTAGTAGCAGCAGCCCAAACATAGCTTGAAAGAGACACTGGAGTTGGCAGCAGGAGCCAAAAAATTGGATGAATCACACCCTGGAGTTGCAAGCAGCAGAAGGGGCCCAAACACTACTTTAAAGAGACACTGGAGTTGGCAGCAGGAGCCCAAAAAGTGGATGAATCACACCCTGGAGTTGCAAGCAGAAGCAGGAGCCCAAACATTGCTTGAAAGATACACTGGAGTTGGCAGCAGGAGCCCAAAAATTGGATGAATCACACCCTGGAGTTGCAAGCAGCAGCAGCAGGAGCCCAAACATTGGCTGAAAGAGACACTGAAGTTGTCTTCAGGAGCCCAAAATTGGATGAATCACACCCTGGAGTTGCAAGCAGCAGCAGCAGGAGACCAAACATAGCTTGAAAGAGACACTGGAGTTGGCAGCAGGAGCCCAAAAATTCCATGAATCACACCCTGGAGTTGCAAGCAGCAGCAGCAGCAGCCCAAATATACCTTGAAAGAGACACTGGTATTGCAGCAGGAGCCCAACAATTGGATAATTCACATCCCGGAGTTGCAAGCGGCAGCAGCCCACACATAGCTTGAAAGAGACATTGGAGTTGGCAGCAGGACCCCAAAAATTGGATGAATCACACCCTGGAGTTGCAAGCAGCAGCAGGAGCCCAACCATTATTTTAAAGAGACACTGGAGTTGGCTTCAGGAGCCCAAAAATTGGATGAATCACACCCTGGAGTTGCAAGCAGCAGCAGCAGCCCACACATAGCTTGAAAGAGACACTGGAGTTGGCAGCAGGAGCCCAAAAATTGGATGAATCACACCCTGGAGTTGCAAGCAGCAGCAGCAGCAGGAGCCCAAACATTGGCTGAAAGAGATACTGGAGTTGGCAGCAGGAGCCCAAAAATTGGATGAATTACACCCTGGAGTTGCAAGCAGCAGCAGCAGCAGCCCAAACATAGCTTGAAAGAGACACTGGAGTTGGCAGCAGGAGCCCCAGAAATTGGATGAATCACACCCTGGAGTTGCAAGCAGCAGCAACAGCAGCCCAAACATAGCTTGAAAGAGACACTGGAGTTGGCAGCAGGAGCCCAAAAATTCGTTGAATCACACCCTGGAGTTGCAAGCAGCAGCAGCAGCAGGAGCCCAAACATTGGCTGAAAGAGACACTGGAGTTGGCAGCAGGAGCCCAAAAATTGGATGAATCACACCCTGGAGTTGCAAGCAGCAGCAGGAGCCCAAACATTACTTTAAAGAGACACTGGAGTTGGCAGCAGGAGCCCAAAAAGTGGATGAATCATACCCTGGAGTTGCAAGCAGCAGCAGGAGTCCAAACATAGCTTGAAAGATACACTGGAGTTGGCAGCAGGAGCCCAAAAATTGGATGAATCACACCCTGGAGTTGCAAGCAGCAGTACCAGGAGCCCAAACATTGGCTGAAAGAGACACTGGAGTGGGTTTAAGGAGCCCAACAATTGGATGAATCACACCCTGGAGTTGCAAGCAGCAGCAGCAGGAGGCCAAACATGGCTTGAAAGAGACACTGGAGTTGTCAGCAGAAGCCCAAAAATTGGCTGAATCACATCCTGGAGTTGCAAGCAGCAGCAGCATCAGCAGCTCAAATATATCTTGAAAGAGACACTGGAGTTGGCAGCAGGAGCCCAAAAATTGGCTGAATCACACCCTGGAGTTGCAAGCAGCAGCAGGAGCCCAAACATTACTTTAAAGAGACACTGGTATTGGCATCAGGAGCCTAAAAACTGGATGATTCAAATCCTGGAGCTGCAAGCAGCAGCAGCCCAAACATAGCTTGAAAGAGACACTGGAGTTGGCAGCAGGAGCCCAAAAAATGGATGATTCACACCCTGGAGTTGGCAGCAGCAGGAGCCCAAACATTTCTTTAAAGAGACACTGGAGTTGGCAGCAGGAGCCCAAAAATTGGATGAATCCCACCCTGGAGTTGCAAGCAGCAGCAGGAGCCCAAACATTACTTTAAAGAGACACTGGAGTTTGCTTCAGGAGCCCAAAAATTGGATGAATCACACCCTGGAGTTGCAAGCAGCAGCAACCCTAACATAGCTTGAAAGAGACACTGGAGTTGGCAGCAGGAGCCCAAAAATTGGATGAATCACACCCTGGAGTTGCAAGCAGCAGAAGGGGCCCTAACATTACTTTAAAGAGACACTGAGTTGGCAGCAGGATCCCAAAAATTGGATAAATCACACCCTGGAAGTGCAAGCAGCAGCAGCAGGAGCCCCAACATTGGCTGAAAGAGACACTTGAGTTGGCAGCAGGAGCCCAAAAATTGGATGAATCACACCCTGGAGTTGCAAGCAGCAGCAGCAGGAGCCCAAACATAGCTTGAAAGAGACACTGGAGTTGGCAGCAGGAGCCCAAAAATTGGATGAATCACACCCTGGAGTTGCAAGCAGCAGCAGCAGCAGGAGCCCAAACATTGGCTGAAAGAGACACTGGAGTTGGCTTCAGGAGCCCAAAAATTGGATGAATCACACACTGGAGTTGCAAGCAGCAGCAGCAGCAGCCCAAACATAGCTTAAAAGAGACACTGGAGTTGATAGCAGGAGCCCAAAAATTGGATGAATCACACCCTGGAATTGCAAGCAGCAGCAGCAGCCCAAACATAGCTTGAAAGAGACACTGGAGTTGGCAGCAGGAGCCCAAAAATTGGATGAATCACACCCTGGAGTTGCAAGCAGCAGCAGCAGGAGCCCAAACATAGCTTGAAAGAGACACTGGAGTTGGCAGCAGGAGCCCAAAAATTGGATGAATCACACACTGGAGTTGCAAGCAGCAACAGCAGCAGGAGCCCAAACATTGGCTGAAAGAGACACTGGAGTTGGCTTCAGGAGCCCAAAAATTGGATGAATCACACACTGGAGTTGCAAGCAGCAGCAGCAGCAGCCCAAACATGGCTTGAAAGAGACACTGGAGTTGATAGCAGGAGCCCAAAAATTGGATGAATCACACCCTGGAATTGCAAGCAGCAGCAGCAACCCAAACATAGCTTGAAAGAGACACTGGAGTTGGCAGCAGGAGCCCAAAAATTGGATGAATCACACCCTGGAGTTGCAAGCAGCAGCAGCAGGAGCCCAGACATTGGCTAAAAGAGACACTGGTGTTGGCAGCGGGAGCCCAAAAATTGGATGAATCACACCCTGGAGTTGCAAGCAGCAGCAGAAGCACAAACATAGCTTGAAAGATACACTGGAGTTGGCAGCAGGATCCCAAAAATTGGCTGAATCACACACTGGAGTTGCAAGCAGCAGCAGCAGGAGCGCAAACATTGGCTGAAAGAGACACTGGAGTTGGCAGCAGAATCCCAAAAATTGGCTGAATTACACCCTGGAGTTGCAAGCAGCAGCAGGAGCCCAAACATTATTTTAAAGAGACACTGGAGTTGGCTTCAGGAGCCCAAAAATTGGATGAATCACACCCTGAAGTTGCAAGCAGGAGCACAAACATAGCTTGAAAGATACACTGGAGTTGGCAGCAGGAGCCCAAAAATTGGATGAATCACACCCTGGAGTTGCAAGCAGCAGCAGGAGCCCAAACATAGCTTGAAAGATACACTGGGTAGCAGCAGCAGCAGCAGCAGCCCAAACATTACTTTAAAGAGACACTGGAGTTGGCTTCAGGAGCCCAAAAATTGGATGAATCACACCTTGGAGTTGCAAGCAGCAGCAGCCCAAACTTAGCTTGAAATAGACACTGGGGTTGGCAGAAGGAGCCCAAAATTGGAGGAATCACACCCTGCAGTTGCAAGCAGCAGCAGGAGCCCAATTATTACTTTAAATAGACACTGGAGTTGGCTTCAGGAGCCCAAAAATTGGATGAATCACACCCTAGGGTTGCAAGCAGCAGCAGCAGCAGCCCAAACATGCCTTGAAAGAGACACTGGAGTTGGCAGCAGGAGCCCAAAAATTGGATGAATCACACCCTGGAGTTTGCAAGCAGCAGCAGGAGCCCAAACATAGCTTGAAAGATACACTGGAGTTGGCAGCAGAAGCCAAAATATTGGATGAATCACAAACTGGAGTTGCAAGCAGCAGCAGGAGCCCAAACATAGCTTGAAAGAGACACTGGAGTTGCCAGCAGGAGCCCAATAATTGGATGAATCACACCCTGGAGTTGCAAGCAGCAGCAGCAGCAACCCAAACATAGCTTGAAAGAGACACTGGAGTTGGCAGCAGGAGCCCAAGAATTGTATGAATCACACCTTGGAGTTGCAAGCAGCAGCAGCAGGAGCCCAAACATAGCTTCAAAGGGACACTGGAGTTGGCAGCAGGAGCCCAAACATTTGCTGAATCACACCCTGAAGTTGCAAGCAGCAGCAGGACCCCAAACATTACTTTAAAGAAACACTGGAGTTGGCTTCGGGAGCCCAAAAATAGGATGAATCACACCCTGGAGTTGCAAGCAGCAGCAACCCAAACATAGCTTGAAAGATACACTGGAGTTTGCAGCTGGAGCCCAAGAATTGGATGAATCACACCCTGGAGTTGCAAGCAGCAGCAGCAGGAACCCAAACATAGCTTGAAAGAGACACTGGAGTTGGCAGCAGGAGCCCAAAAATTGGATGAATCACACCCTGGAGTTGAAAGCAGCAGCAGCAGGAGCCCAACATTGGCTGAAAGAGACACTGGAGTTGCAAGCAGGAGCCCAAAAATTGGATGAATCACACCCTGGAGTTGCAAGCAGCAGCAGCAGCCCAAACATTACTTTAAAGAGGCACTGGAGTTGGCAGCAGGAGCCCAAAAATTGGATGAATCACACCCTGGAGTTGCAAGCAGCTGGAGCCCAACATAGCTTGAAAGACACACTGGAGTTGGCTGCAGGAGGCCAAAAATTGGATGAATCACACCCTGGAGTTGCAAGCAGCAGCAGCAGCCCAAACATAGCTTGAAAGACACACTGGAGTTGGCTTCAGGAGCCCAATAATTGGATGAATCACACCCTGGAGTTGCAAGCAGCAGCAGCAGGAGCCCAACATTGGCTGAAAGAGACACTGGAGTTGGCAGCAGGAGCCCAAAGATTGGATGAATCACACCCTGGAGTTGCAAGCAGCAGCAGCAGGAGCCCAAACATAGCTTGAAAGACACACTGGAGTTGGCAGCAGGAGCCCAAAAATTGGATGAATCACAACCTGGAGTTGCAAGCAGCAGAAGGGCCCGAACATTGCTTGAAAGAGACACTGCAGTTGGCAGCAGCAGCAGAAGGAGGCCAAACAGTGCTTGAAGGACACACTGGAGTTGGCAGCAGGAGAAGCAGGAGCCCAAACATTGCTTGAAAGACACACTGGAGTTGGCAGCAGGAGCCCACAAATTGGCATAAAGACACACTGGAGTTGCAAGCAGCAGCAGCAGGAGCCCAAAATTGCCAGAAAGACACACGCTGGAGTTGGCAGCAGCATTAAGAGAACATATACAGATTTTCGGCACAGATATCTTATCCGAAGAATATTAATAAAAAGTAAGAGTAACGTAAGGCAATTTCTCAATAATTACTTGTGGTCTGATGCAGAGGAATGTCTGTAACTGGAGAGCAGCACCTTAAATCTGTTTTGCACGATCCATAATTCTTTAGTGTTGGTCTGGCCCCATGATCAATCTACTCTAATGCATCAGGCATTGGTGGGTGGAAATCTTGGCTGATCCATTTCCACGCAGGCCAGTCTCTGAAAAAAAAAAAACATTTTTGAAGCATACTGGAGCACATTGAATTGCTCTCATCAGAGCATCACTTACGCACATCTAAGAGTTTCATCATTTTGTTCATGTTAAAGTCTTCAGGGCCTAGTTACTAAAGACCATAGATAGTTACACACCTGCTGCTCTTTTCGACAAATCCTGTTTTAAGTGTTGTGTAGCGTTTTGTCCTCCCCTCATATACGCACTAAGTATGTCAGGCAGAGAAGTGGCAGGATGGGCACAGAGAAGCTGCAGAGGCCTAAATTCATCAAGCAGAAGTTGCAGCAGACTAGGGGTGAGTGGCAGCAGGAGTCTCAGTGAGAAGACTGATCTCCTGGGATCAGCTAGCGGTCGTGTCTTGACCAGCAACCCATCTGCCATCATCCATTGGTTAACACGATCATTCACTGCATCACAAGTGACATCTGACACCCCCAGTCAACTGTCGGTTATGTCTTATGCTTAGGGTTCAGCTCCACTATTCAGTGAGGACGATCTGATAATCAGAAAAATCAGCAGCTACTGCCCAGCCAAGAAGTGCAGGAGACACTCGCCACTTCTTCCACTAGGCGGGCAAGTAGTGATGAGGAGAGTGGCGTGGGAGGTGGTGTTGCAAGCGTTTTGGCTTCTTAAGCAGACACTGTTGAGGAACCTGATGAGGACATCAGTGAGTTTTGAGGGCACTTTTAAAGGCTTGGGGTGATAGAGAGTGACAGATTTAGCGGCCAGCATGGTGGCAGAAGGGGAAAGTATGGAGGCAAATGTGCTCGGGGTAGACCACTTGCGCAGCAGGCTATCTTCCCAGGAGGCAGCAGCAGCAGTGAATTAGTGCGGACTGTTGGTAGGAAAAATCAGCAGGTCATGTGGCAGTTTTTCATCAAGCATCCTCAGGAGGTTAACATGGCTATATGAAAGATGTGTAGGCAGAAGGTGAAGTGTGGCCAGGGTCCCAATGTTGGACCCACAGCCCTGCATCAACATTTGCAGCGTCACCATAAAGTGGCCTGGGAGAGTTGACTCCAAAGTGGTGGTCCAGCCTGCTGCATTACCCAGTGGCACGCCGCTCTCTGTTCCAGCCAGCCAAGGCTCCACCACCTCCTGTGTGTCATACCCATCCTCTGTCGCTCCAGATGCTCCTCCTCCTCTTAATCCGAGTCAGTCATTCCACCAGCAATCCATTGGCCAAGCCATGTCCAAGAGACAACAGTATGTGCCCACTCATCCAACCTACAGAAGCTAAATGTGCTCCTGTATAAGTTGCTGGTGCTGCAGTCCCTCCCTTTTGAGTTGGTGGACCTTTCAGAGAACTGATGGCTTGTGCCGAGCCGAGGTGGAGAGTTCCATGCTGTAATTTCTTTGCGAAGAAGGCAGTACCAGCCCTGTACAATTTTGTTGAACAGAAGGTGGGCCAGTCCTTTAGCCTGTGCACAGCAGTGCCTACGTCTGGAGCTGTAACTACGGTCAAAACAATACATATCCTTTAAGGACCACTGGATGATTGTGGTTCCTGCACAACCACAACAGCAACTTGAACAGGTCCCTCTGCTGTGGCCTCCACGCTCCTAGGCCTTTGTGCCTGTGACAGTGCACTTGCACTTAGCAATGGTGTCACAGAAAAAAGTGGCTAATTGTCAATTACATATTAAAAGTTAACATTTATCTTATTTGAACTTATTTTTAATAATAACATATAATAACATATAACATAGTAACAATAACATCTAACATGATAACAGTAACATATAAAATTTAGCAAAACATTTTTGGGGATATTTTTTTTTTATATGTTGTATTTAAAAAAAAAAATAAAAAAATAAAACAATATATATATATATATATATTTTTTTTTTTAATATTTTCCATTGTCTTTTTTCTTATATTTTGCGAATTTTTGTACAAATTTTTTTTTTTTTTTTTTTGTATTTTGTTTTTTCTAAATTTTTTTTTTTTTTTTTCCCAGTGCCCTTCCAGCCTACCATGTGTGCAGGACACGGCGGTTTCACGCTGTTCTTCACATGGTTTTCCTTGAGCCACAGAGCAACACATGGGAGGAACTGCTAAAAATGAGAACTAAATAAATTAAATCATGGCTTACTCCACGAAAACTGCAAATGGGACCCATGGTGACTGACACTGGGAAGAACATCTTGTCTGTGCTGCGACAAGGAAGCCTGAGCCATGTGTCCTGTCATGGCACAGGTGTTCAATCTGGTTGTCAAGCGTTTTCTCAAGTCTTCCCCCATCTGCAAGACATCCTAACAACGGGAAGGAAACTTTGCATGCACTTCAGCCACTCCTACTCCGCCAAGCACACCCTTCTTGAGCTTCAGCGTCAGAACGGTATCCCCCAACATAGTCTGATTTGCAATGTTTCCACCCGTTGGAATTCCACCCTCCATATGCAGGATCGACTATAGGAACAGAGAAAAGCCATCACGGATTTCTTGATGATCCAAACGGATAGGGGGAATCCCCTGTGTAACTTCAATGTAAACCAGTGGCAGCTCATACGTGACACCTGCCGTTTGCTCAGGCCCTTTGAGGAAGCTACTTTATTAGTCAGTCGCCAGGACTATGAGATGAACGATGAGATTCCACTGCTTCATGTACTACAACACATGTTGGAAACCATGGCTGGTCAGGGCATTAGAGACATGGAGCATACATTTCACAGCCACATGAAGCCTGTGGGGGCTGAAGTGGAGGAGGAGGATGGGGTGGGGCACAGCGAAGCACAGTTTAGGTTTGACAAAATGACCATTTTATCTAGTCATCTGATAGGAGAGGAGGAGCAGGAGCAGCCAGAGGAGCTAGAGGGTTGTGAGGAAGGTGAGACAGAGGACCCAGACACACCGTGGCAGTTTGCAGTGGAGATGGAGACAGGTAGTCCCTCCGAGTCACTTGCACAAATGGCACGATGCATGCTCACGTGCTTGCGTAGTGAGCGCAGAAATGTCTCCATTTGTCAGCGGGATGAATTCTGGCTCTCCACCTTATTGGACTCTCGCTTCCTGCACAAAATGGGGGCATTTTTTACACCCACTGAGAGGGAGAACAAACTGACCTACTACAGAGACATCCTAAGTAGTCAGTTGGGCGATGTCTATCTGCGCCATGGTCCATACTCTCGCAGGTCTGACTCGGGGGGACCTCTGCGCTCACCTTCCACTGCCATGGCTGCTGGGGGGGTGGCAGCAGCAGCAGCAGCTCCATCAGCAGCAGCCTCAGTCTTCAGTCGCTAATGAGTAGCTTTCTACACCCGCATAGTGAGTCTACTCATGAGCAGCAGGAAGACCTGGAGCAGGACCTGAACCAGCAGGTCATGTCATACCTTGACATGACCATGCCAACACACCTTGAGGATCCGCTGGACTTCTGGGAAGCTAAACTTGACTTGTGGCCGCAACTAGCAGAGTTTGCCCTGGAAAAGCTGTCCTGCCCGGCCAGTAGTTGATTTAGATGGCGACTGGGCTGCTCTATATTATGCTGCAAAATGGCAAATTTACCTCACAATATAAGCTATTGCCCCTCAGATTTACACAGGGGCTGCTCTATATAATGCTGCAAAATGGCAAATTTACCTCACTATATAAGCTAATGCCCCTCAGATTTACACAGGGGCTGCTCTATATTATGCTGCAAAATGGCAAATTTACCTCACTATATAAGCTATTGCCCCTCAGATTTACACAGGGCCTGCTCTATAGAATGCTACAAAACAAACAGCGGATTTAACTGACACAATATAACCTATTTCTCAGGTTTAAATAGGGACTGCTCTATGTAATGGTGCAAAACCATGAATTTACCTCATAATATAAACTATTGCCCCCCAGGTTAACTCAGGGACTGCTCCATATAATGGTGCAAAACAGGGCAAATGTATTGTCCAATATAAACTATTGCTGCTCTGATTTACACAGGAGGGCCACTCTAAAGACTGGTGCAACATGGCGAATTTAGCTCACAATATAACATAGATTGCAAAATGAGATTTCCAGACAGGGCCTGCTCTATAAAATGGCAACTTTACCTCACAATATAAACTATTGCTCCTCAGATTTACACAGGGATTTAGGTTGATATATATAATAGTGCAAAACAGCGAATTAACCTCACAATACTGTATAAACTATTGCTCCTCAGATTTACACAGTGAGCTTCTCTATATAATGGTGCAAAATGGCGAATTTACCTCACTATATAATCTATTACAGCTCTATATAAATAAAAATAAATAAATAAAAAAAGGGCCTGTAGAAGTTAATTTAGTATAACAGATAGGGTGACATGTGCTGGTTTGGGATGCCCATATGGGCTAGTGTTTTGACTGCAGGACAAAAACCAATTCAAAATGCAATGCTCAGATTCAGCTGAGGAAGGATCAACAAGCGTATTTAGTATAACAGATAGGCTGCCTAATGCAGGTTTGGGATGCCCTGCGGCCTGGTGTTTTTTTTGTTAAAGGCAGACCAAAAACCAATTCAAAATGCAATACTTTGATTAAGCTGAGGAAGGATCAACAAGCGTATTTAGTATAACAGATAGGCTGCTAAGTGCAGGTTTGGGATACCCTGGGGCCTAGTGTTTTGGCAGCAGGACATAAACCAATGCAAAATGCAATAGCTTAATAAAGCTGATGCTGAACAACGCTTATTTAGTATAACAGATGGGGTGCAACATGCAGGTTTGGGATACCCTGCTGCCTGGTGTATTTAAAGCAGACCAAAACCAATTCAAAATGCAATAACTTAATAAAGCTGAGGCTGTAGATGCTTATTTAGTATAAGCAGATAGGGTGCAACGTGCAGCTTTGGGGTGCCCTGCGGCCTGGTTTATTGAAAGCAGTCAAAAACAAGTGCAAACCGAAGTAGCTTAATGAAGCTGATGCTGATCAACGCTTATGTTGTATAACAGATAGGGTGCAAGGTGCAGCTTTGGGGTGCCCTGCGGCCTGATTTATTGAAAGCAGTCAAAAACAAGTGCAAACTGAAGTAGCTTAATAAAGCAGCTGATGCTGATCAACGCTTATGTTGTATAACAGATAGGGTGCAAGGTGCAGCTTTGGGGTGCCCTGCGGCCTGGTTTATTAAAAGCAATCAAAAACAAGTGCAAACTGAAGTAGCTTAATAAAGCAGCTGATGCTGATCAACACTTATGTTGTATAACAGATAGGGTGCAAGGTGCAGCTTTGGGGTGCCCTGCGGCCTGGTTTATTAAAAGCAGTCAAAAACAAGTGCAAACTGAAGTAGCTTAATAAAGCAGCTGATGCTGATCAACGCTTATGTTGTATAACAGATAGGGTGCAAGGTGCAGCTTTGGGGTGCCCTGCGGCCTGGTTTATTAAAAGCAGTCAAAAACAAGTGCAAACTGAAGTAGCTTAATGAAGCTGATGCTGATCAACGCTTATGTTGTATAACAGATAGGGTTAAAATAGCATGTGCCTTGGGATGCCCATGTGGCCTGGTATATTTCAAGCTGAACAAAAAGGAACAATAATCCAAGTATGAGAAATGCTTGTGCTTAACAGATAGGGTTAAATAGCATGTGCCTTGGGATGCCGGTGTGGCCTGGTATATTTTAAGCTGAACAAAAAGTAACAATAATCCAAGTATGAGAAATGCTTGTGCCTAACAAATAGGGTTAAATAGCATGTGCCTTGGGATGCCCGTGTGGCCTGGTATATTTTAAGCTGAACAGAAACTTTTGACACTAATCCAAGTATGAGAAATGCTTTTGCATAACAGTTTTGATTTAAAATAGCATGTGCCTTGGGATGCCAGTGTGGCATAATGTATTTTAAGCTGAACAAAAAGTATTAACAATAATCCAAGTATGAGAAATGCTTTTTGTTTAACAGGTGAAATAGCATGTTTACAAATTACATTACAAATTGGATACCCCAGGCAGCAGTGTCATTGAAAGAGACAGATTGTAATGCAGACCATACGCAAGCAGAGAAACTCAGGCTGCAACAGGCCTCTTTAGTTTACATGGTTGGGGTAGGTTATCTTACAAATTGCGATACCCCACTGTATATGAAACCGAATATAATGCACACCCAAAAGTGGACAATCAGCCTCCAAGAGGCCTGCTTAGTTTAAATAAGAGAGCTGCTTAGCTTAAATAAGAGAGCTGCTTAGTTTAAATAAGAGAGCTGCTTAGTGTAAATAAGAGAGGTAGGTTATGTTATGTTACAGAATGGGATACCCCCAAGCAGGCTTTAGAACAGTATATATGCACAGCAACAGTGGATAAGCAGGCTCCAACAGGCCAAATTACTTTAAATAAGTGTGCAGCGTAGTGAAGATCAAGAGGGGTATGGTATGTTATAGAGTGGGATACCTCCAAGCAGGCTTTAGAACAGTATATATGCACAGCAACAGTGGATAAGCAGGCTCCAACAGGCCAAATTACTTTAAATAAGTGTGCAGCTTAGTGAAGATCAAGAGGGGTATGGTATGTTATAGAGTGGGATACCCCCAAGCAGGCTTTAGAACAGTATATATGCACAGCAACAGTGGATAAGCAGGCTCCAACAGGCCAAATTTCTTTAAATAAGTGTGCAGCTTAGAGGAAATACAGAGGCTAATGGGATGTTACAAAATGGGATGCCCCCACAGCAGACATGAGATCAGTATATATGCACAGAAAAAGTGTCTAAGCAGACTGCAACAGGCCAAATTACTTTAAATAAGTGTGCAGCTTAGAGGAAATACAGAGGCTAATGGGATGTTACAGAATGGGATGCCCCCACAGCAGACCTGAGATCAGTATATATACACAGAAAAAGTGTCTAAGCAGGCCGCAACAGGCCAAATTACTTTAAATAAGTGTGCAGCTTAGTGAAGATCAAGAGGGGTATGGTATGTTATAGAGTGGGATACCCCCAAGCAGGCTTTAGAACAGTATATATGCACAGCAACAGTGGATCAGCAGCCTGCAACAGGCCAAATTTCTTTAAATAAGTGTGCAGCTTAGTGAAGATCAAGAGGGGTATGGTATAATATAGAGTGGGATACCCCCAAGCAGGCTTTAGAAGAGTATATATGCACATCAACAGTGGATACGCAGCCTGCAACAGGCCAAATTTCTTTAAATAAGTGTGCAGCTTAGAGGAAATACAGAGGCTAATGGGATGTTACAAAATGGGATGCCCCCACAGCAGACTTGAGATCAGTATATATGCACAGAAAAAGTGTCTAAGCAGGCTGCAACAGGCCAAATTACTTTAAATAAGTGTGCAGCTTAGAGGAAATACAGAGGCTAATGGGATGTTACAGAATGGGATGCCCCCACAGCAGACCTGAGATCAGTATATATACACAGAAAAGGTGTCTAAGCAGGCTGCAACAGGCCAAATTACTTTAAATAAGTGTGCAGCTTAGTGAAGATCAAGAGGGGTATGGTATGTTATAGAGTGGGATACCCCCAAGCAGGCTTTAGAACAGTATATATGCGCAGCAACAGTGGATAAGCAGCCTCCAACAGGCCAAATTACTTCAAATAAGTGTGCAGCTTAGTGAAGATCAAGAGGGGTATGGTATGTTATAGAGTGGGATACCCCCAAGCAGGCTTTAGAACAGTATATATGCACAGCAACAGTGGATCAGCAGCCTTCAACAGGCCAAATTTCTTTAAATAAGTGTGCATCTTAGTGAAGATCAAGAGGGGTATGGTATGTTATAGAGTGGGATACCCCCAAGCAGGCTTTAGAACAGTATATATGCACAGCAACAGTGGATAAGCAGCCTGCAACAGGTCAAATTTCTTTAAATAAGTGTGCAGCTTAGAGGAAATACAGAGGCTAATGGGATGTTACAAAATGGGATGCCCCCCCAAGCAGACTTGAGATCAGTATATATGCACAGTAAAAGTGTCTAAGCAGGCTGCAACAGGCCAAATTAATTTAAATAAGTGTGCAGCTTAGAGGAAATACAGAGGCTGATGGGATGTTACAGAATGGGATGCCCCCACAGCAGGCTTGAGATCAGTATATATGCACAGTAAAAGTGTCTAAGCAGGCTGCAACAGGCCAAATTACTTAAAAAAGTGTGCAGCTTAGAGGAAATACAGAGGCTAATGGGATGTTACAGAATGGGATGCCCCCACAGCAGACTTGAGATCAGTATATACGCACAGTAAAAGTGTCTAAGCAGGCTGCAACAGGCCAAATTACTTTAAATAAGTGTGCAGCTTAGTGAAGATCAAGAGGGGTAAGGTATGTTATAGAGTGGGATACCCCCAAGCAGGCTTTAGAACAGTATATATGCACAGCAACAGTGGATAAGCAGGCTCCAACAGGCCAAATTACTTTAAATAAGGGTGCAGATTAGTGAAGATCAAGAGGGGTATGGTATGTTATAGAGTGGGATACCCCCAAGCAGGCTTTAGAACAGTATATATGCACAGCAACAGTGGATAAGCAGCCTGCAACAGGCCAAATTACTTTAAATAAGTGTGCAGCTTAGTGAAGATCAAGAGGGGTATGGTATGATATAGAGTGGGATACCCCCAAGCAGGCTTTAGAACAGTATATATGCACAGCAACAGTGGATCAGCAGCCTGCAACAGGCCAAATTTCTTCAAATAAGTGTGCAGCTTAGTGAAGATCAAGAGGGGTATGGTATGTTATAGAGCGGGATACCCCCAAGCAGGCTTTAGAACAGTATATATGCACAGCAACAGTGGATAAGCAGCCTGCAACAGGCCAAATTACTTTAAATAAGTGTGCAGCTTAGTGAAGATCAAGAGGGGTATGGTATGATATAGAGTGGGATACCCCCAAGCAGGCTTTAGAACAGTATATATTCACAGCAACAGTGGATAAGCAGCCTGCAACAGGCCAAATTTCTTTAAATAAGTGTGCAGTTTAGAGGAAATACAGAGGCTAATGGGATGTTACAAAATGGGATGCCCCCACAGCAGACTTGAGATCAGTATATATGCACAGTAAAAGTGTCTAAGCAGGCTGCAACAGGCCAAATTTAGTTAAATAAGTGTGCAGCTTAGAGGAAATACAGAGGCTAATGGGATGTTACAGAATGGGATGCCCCCACAGCAGACTTGAGTCAGTATATACGCACAGTAAAAGTGTCTAAGCAGGCTGCAACAGGCCAAATTACTTTAAATAGGTTTGCAGCTTAGAGGAAATACAGAGTCTAATGGGATGTTACAAAATGGGATGCCCACACAGCAGACCTGAGATCAGTATATATGCACAGAAAAAGTGTCTAAGCAGGCTGCAACAGGCCAAATTACTTTAAATAAGTGTGCAGCTTAGTGAAGATCAAGAGGGGTATGGTATGTTATAGAGTGGGATACCCCCAAGCAGGCTTTAGAACAGTATATATGCACAGTAAAAGTGTCTAAGCAGGCTGCAACAGGCCAAATTTATTTAAATAAGTGTGCAGCTTAGAGGAAATACAGAGGCTAATGGGATGTTACAAAATGGGATGCCCCCCTGTGGGATGTCATCCCTGGCGGGTACTCCAGGGGACGTGGACAAGGGCAGAGGCGGAAGAAGATGCCGACCGTATACCACCAAGAACGGGGACTTCTTCGTAGACTCAGAATCCTGGTCAGAATATATATGCCCGAGAATCTGGTTAACTCTTTCCACCTGGCCGTTCGACTGGGGGTGATAAGCGGAGGAAAAGTCTAGTTTAATTTTCATTTGTTTACAAAGGGCTCTCCAGAACTTGGAAACAAACCTCTGTCAGACACAATTGGGTCGATGCAGAGCCTCCCCGTTCAGTTCCCCCGTGCATTTTTCCGTTGGTTTTGGGCTTTGATCGGGTCAGGAAAGGGTGCTACGTTGATTTTAGTGTGCGTTTATGCGCTCAGGTGTGCGCGCAGCCGCCTTTCCGATTGACGGCTCACAAGAAGCTAATTTCCGGAAAAACGGACGGCCCGGTCATTGGTCCGTTTTTTGAAGTGATGCAGAGCCTTGATTTCCGAGTGAAAACACCCTAATAAAACGTGGGCTCCGTGCCTTCACTTACGGCCACTCTGAGCATCCGTATTTGCAGTCGGGAGAGCAAAAAATGCATTCATCTATGGGAGCACATCAAAGGCGCCAGCTCTGCGGTCTTGTCATGCTTAGCATGGCAGAAACCAGGCTGCATCGCACGTCTTTGGACATCGATTGCATGAGTGACGTTGACCTATTCGAGCTGACCCGCCTTAACCGTGTTTCTCTCCATGCCTTGTATAGCGAGCTGCGGCCATGGTTAGCCCCCACCACAAGAAAGGGGCATGCAATTGCAGGTATGACCAAATTGGTTGGCTGCCTTCAATTTTTGGCGAATGGCTCGTTCCAGAGACTGGGTGCCTTCTCCGTGGGGATGTCCCAGTCTATGCTGAGCCGCAGCCTAACCAAGTTTTTGGATGGCATGGCTACCCTGGCACCAAATCATATTTTTTTCCCACCAACAGGGGATGCCTGGAATGCGGTTAAGCTGGGCTTTTATAACATAGCCGACATGCCCAACGTCATTGGTGCAATTGACTGCACCCATGTCTCGTTGGTGCCCCCTGCAGACCAGGAATATCTTTTCAGGTATGTTGTTTGGGTCTGCTTTTTTTGGATTCATGAAATGGTTTTTTTTTTTAATTTTTTTGTTTGGCTGTGCAGGAATAGGAAGATGGGGCATTCCATTAATGTCCATGCAGTTGCTGGTCCAGATTTATTATTTTTGAGTCTTTTTGCTGGATTCCCCGGCTCGACGCATGATGCCCACATATTGAGGAATTCATGCCTATATGACCGTTTTCAATCTGGCGATCTGTCTGGTGGCTGGCTACTGGGTATGTGTATTAAACTTGTATTTGTTGGCCTCCCTGTCTGACTTAGGTTTTGCCCTTACCACATTTTTTGTTCCAATTTGATTGTAATGGGTTAAGTGATTGTACCCTATTGCGTCCTGTTCTTGGCCTCTTATGTAAGTTGCATTCCCAAGATTTTTTTAATGAGTGTACAGGTAGGATGTGCATGTAGGCTCATTAGAAAAGTCATTTGCTCCAACCCTACCCCGCTCACCTATTTGTCCCTCTTTTCTATTGTTGCAATGCACACCTTTTTTGGTTGTTTTTTTCACCTTTTTTTTTTATTTCAGGTATCCTTTGCTCCCCTGGCTGCTCACCCCCATCCTGCACCCATCTTCACAGGCAGAGGAGCGCTACAATACTGCCCACAGAAGGACGCGCTCTGTGGTGGAGCGAGCCTTTGGACTATTAAAGATGAGGTTCCGGAGTCTTGATCAGACTGGGGGGGCACTAAAATATACGCCAGCCAAGGTCATCAACATAATCCTTGCTTGTGGGATACTCCACAACTTGGCCATTAGGAGCCGTATTGGCCGATATCTCGACCTGCCGGCTGACCATGTTTTTGGTGCAGACGACCCCACCCCTGCTTTTTCTGGCACCCAAAGTGGCCCTGCGCAAGCCATCCGGGCCCAACTTGTTTTGAATGTATTTTCATAGAAACTATCTTGTTTTTTGTTCAAACTGTTTTATTTTTGTGTATAAACAAATTTAATTTCAACATTAGTTTTTTTTTTCAGCCAAAAAAAAATACACGTGGGCTAATAAAGTGTTGCCCCCAAAAATTAATGGTATGTGGGGTAGGATGGTGCCGATGAATGATGATGTAGCTGGAAATTGGCTGCAATGTGGGCCAGGCTTTGATTAATGTCACCCATATGGCTGCTTATGGCAGACAAATTTCTGCTTAATACCTCTAATTGTGCATTGAGCCTTGTTAGTTGGGTGCACACAGTGTCATTGAATTGCTGTGTGGTAGCCGAAAAGGCTATATTTTCCTGCCTCCACTCTTCCTCCAGAATTTGCAGTTGGCGTCTTTGGGTAATATGGCGCCTGGAATGGGTTCTAGCAGTGGGACGGGTGGTTGGTTGTGTTTCGGAAGGTGGTTGTGGCTGTGTTGCTTGTGCCGGGTTTGACTGCGTTGCTGCCACTGGCTCAGTAGTGGATAGTGACATCTGTGATGTGTCCTCCTCCAAATCTCGGATCTGTTCTATTATGGGTGGGCTTACTGTGTTCTGTAAATAAGTATAATTACATTTTAGTCTATTTATGTCACCAAAATCTATCCAAGAACAATGTTAAAAGTACACACAAAGGACCATTGACTTACCTCATCCAAATCCACAATTTGGGTTAGTTGTGTTGAATCCTGGTGTGCCCTTGGCCTCGGTGATAACGCAGGGGTTTCGGGGCCTTGTGTGTCCTGTTGACTTTGTCCTTTGAATGAAGTTTTTTAGATTAGCTTAAACCTCAAGTACAGTGTGTTGTCTAGCATAACACTGCCTTTTTTAACTGTTTTTAAAAGCTCATGGCAAAATTATACTCACCTTGGGACCTTACATTCCGGTCTGTGTCTTGTGCCCCTTGCAGGCCATGGATGCTGGCCGGGTGTATGTATGTATATACATGTTCCTCTGCGGGTGTTAGGATTATTTTAGTGGGTAAGCCACCCCCTGTCTGTTGGCTGGGGAAGATTAAAGCACACCTAATAAGTGTTACATCCTGTTACCAATGCAACTCTAAAGGCATTTAAAATGGGCTTTACCTCTGCTGCCGGCGCTGGTCCATTTTTTTTTTTACTGTAATATTTAAGGTCCCCAAATTTCCTTTTGATTTGTTGAATATCACGCCGGACAGATCCAACACTATTGACTTGGCGGCAAATATTTGTCCAGATCTCATGCTTAGCCTGCTTAGTGGTTGATTTAGAGGTCCGGCCAAATAGGGCATCATAATGCTCACAAACTGCATTTGCAACAGCCATGCTTTGAGTATCGCAAAAACGTGCAGTTAGGGAGCCACGGCGTAGTTGTCTGCCACATGGGTGTGTTGTGTCCCCTGCATCTGTGGAAATTGATTGGTCACTATCTGGGGAGTCGTGTGTGTGTCTTGGGCTTATTGGGGATGGTGATGTTGTGTGTGAGTTGCTGTGGGTTAATGTATGTGTTCCTGTTGAGCTATCACCTGTTGAGCTGGATGATGTTTGTGAGCTACTTGAATTTGGTGAACCTGAGGGTTGAGGGTGAGGGGTGGTTGACCTTGGTGGGGTGGAGGGTTTAGCACTACGCTTACCCTTGCTGATGTGTTTGGCTTTGGCTTTTGTGTGTATGCTTGCTGTGTTGCGGTTGAGGATGCTGCAGGGTCTTAATCGATTTGTCATCCTTTTGTGTTCTTGATTTTTTTGCAGGTGTTGCAGAATGTGTTCTGGTATCTTTGCTCCTACGTTTTTTTGAATGTTCCTGTGTCTGTGGAGTACCCACCATTTTAGTTGGGGCATGTGTCTTGTGCCTGCTCTTTTGAGTTTTTTTAGATGAGCCATGTGTGCGGCTGCTATGTGCCTCGGGGCTTTGTTGGCTTTTTTTGCTCCCTTTAGGTCTGGCCATATTGATATGGTATCCAACACTGAGCTGAGTGCCTTGCGCTTTAAATATGTTTCCCGTGTGGGCGTGTTCCTATGTGCCTGCGTGCGCGCGCACGCACACACGCCACCGCGGGGGAACGTCAGAGCTAGAACTTGAAAAACAAGGCAAGATGTCCCCCGCCATATTTACCCAGGAGCAGGACGAGATAATCATTGATGTGAGTATGCGAGCGTGCGTTCATGTGCGCGCACACATTACTAGTAATAAAAAAAAAAAAAACCTAGACTAGTCTGTAACAACTTAGATTGTAACATTAAATACAAGCCCACCTTAGTTTAACACATGTACGGAGCTAGAAACTAGGCTAGATGCAGATAGGAAAACTAGGCCAATGTGAGTCAGCAAGAGGTAAAGAATAGAGATGAGCGAGTAGTATTCGACCGAGTCGGTATTCGATCGAATACTACGCTATTCGTCATACTCGTTTTCGATCGAGTACAGCGGCGATGGCGCACTTACAATTCGTTTCCCCTCCCACCTTCCCTGGCGCGTTTTTTACACCAATCACCATGCAGGGGGGGTGGGACAGGTCCTGGGAGGACGCTGGCATCGCAAGAACGGCCTCTAGACGCATTGGCTGGAAAAACCATGTGACCTCGAATCTACAAAACTCAGCACTTCCTCTTCGTCAGCATTAGCAGCTTGAACTTAGTGAGGGATAGACGCTAAGAGCAGGGAAAGACAGGCTGTAGCTGTATGTAGGCAGGCAGGGCCCCAGAAGCTCAGAATATCGCATTTACCACACCATATATACCAGCTACCAGAAGACAGGAGAGTCATTGAGAGCCCTTATTAGGGCTACTATGCTGAACGGTATATAGCTCATTCTAGCTATATACACACTGCACACAACGGCTGCTTTAGTGAGGGGTAGCTGCTGCTGCTGGAATAGAGACAGAGAGGCTTCAGTGGTGTATTAGCACCTATATACAAAACTATATACACTCTGCACAAAACGGCTGCTTTAGTGAGGGGTAGCTGCTGCTGCTGGAATAGGGACAGAAAGACTTCAGTGGTGTATTAGCACCTATATACAAAACTATATTTGGCACTACTGTTTTGTGTCCTCTGTGCCAACAAAACCCTGTTATATACTGTACCCAGTGCGTATAGGCACCATTTCACCTTCTGGCAGTATACGGCTGTATAGCCTGGTGTTCTCCTAAAAAATATATATATATTTGGCACTACTGTTTTGTGTCCTCTGTGCCAACAAAACCCTGTTATATACCCAGTGCGTATAGGCACCATTTCACCTTCTGGCAGTATACGGCTGTATAGCCAGGTGTTCTCCTAAAAAATATATATATATATTTGGCATAACGCGTGGCCAAAAAAGTAAAACGTCTGAAATGCGGAGGGCTAGCGCAAAGGGACGTGGACGAGGACGGGGGCGCGGAAATGCTGGTGGGGGCACAAACCGCGTTGAAGCCAGTGGGGATACAATGCGTGCTGGTGAGGGGCAGCCAGCATTATGCTCATCCAGCTTCCCTGCCTTTATGGGACAGTTAAGCGGGGGGCGGGGTACACCTCTGTTGAGGCCTGAGCAGCGTGAACAGGTGGTGCAATGGATGGCCGATAACGCTTCCAGTCACTTGTCCACCACTCAGTCATCCACACAGTCTCACTCTGACCCTCCTTCCTCCCAACCTGGCCAACAGAGTCAGCCCACCCTTGACCCCTCCCAGGACCTCTTTTCGGGTCCTTTTCCAGATGTGCTGCAAGAATCCCAGGAGCTAGCAGAGGAATTTGTTTGTAGTGATGCCCAAACACTTGAGTATCCGCCATCTCCTAGTGATGTGGACCTGGAACCAGCATCTGCTATCATGAGCGATGATGATGAGACGCAGTTGCCATCAAGGGAGGCTGTTGGAATGTCCAGTGCGCAGGAGGAGGAGCAGAGAGAGGAAGTGGAAGAGGAGGTGGTGGACGACGAAATGACCGACCCCACTTGGACAGGGGTGATGTCCAGCGGGGAAAGCAGTGGAGATGCGGTCTGCGCATCACCGAATAAGGCAGCAAGAGGCAGAGGACAGTCCAGAGGCAGAGGACAGTCCAGACAGAGAAGGCAGGCCACAGCCAGCAGGGCCGAAGCTCTTCCCGGCAGCAGGCAGTCGCGCGAAGCTCCCCCATCGAGGCCTCGTACTTCTGTGGTGTGGAGATTTTTTAATGTTTGCGCGGACGACAAACTGAGCGCGGTTTGCGCAATCTGCCACTCAAAACTGAGTAGGGGCTCTGAGAAGAGCAATCTGACCACCTCAGGCATGCGCCGTCACTTGGAAGTCAAGCACTGGGCTGAGTGGGAGAGAGCAAACGCAATACAACCTGCGCCCGGTCTTGCTGCCACTGCCTCTTCCCCTTTGTTGTGTGCTGCCACTGCGGTCCAGACCTCCAGCCAGGACACCTCCACATCTGCCTCTGCCTCGGCTACTTTGGGGCCTTCTCCTTTAGCCCCCCCTTCCCCCGCATCTTCGTCTGCACCTTCCATCTCCTTGTCCCATCAACTGTCCATCTCGCAGGCGTTCAACCGCAGGCGGAAGTACACCTCCAGTCACCGCCAAGCCCAAGCCTTAACCTGCCTCATCTCCAAACTGCTGGCCCTGGAGATGTTGCCGTTTAGGCTTGTGGAGACGCAGGCCTTCCGCGACCTGATGGCGGCTGCCGCACCTCGCTATTCCGTCCCTAGCCGCCATTATTTTTCCCGGTGTGGCGTCCCCGCCCTGCACCAGCACGTGTCGCGTAACATCAGGCGGGCCCTGAGGTACGCAGTCAGCGCAAAGGTCCACTTGACCACCGACTCGTGGACAAGCGCTTGCGGCCAAGGACGCTACATCTCTTTGACGGCACACTGGGTGAATGTTGTGGAAGCGGGGACGGGGTCGCAAACAGGGACGGCCTACATACCACCCCCGCCCAAGATTGCCAGCACGGGTTCTGATAGACCCCCCTCCTCTTCCTCCTCCTCCTCCTCCTCTGCCTTAACATCGCCCTCAGCCCCTAGCTGGAAGCGTTGCAGCACTGGCGCGGGGAGACGTCAGCAGGCGGTGCTTAAGCTCATCAGCTTGGGCGACAGGAAGCACAGCGCCGCAGAGGTGAGGCACGCCATATTGCAGCAGACAGAGATGTGGCTGTCGCCGCTGCAGCTAGGACCAGGCATGGTCGTGTGTGATAACGGCTGTAACCTGGTGGCGGCTCTGGAGCTTGCAGAACTCAATCACGTACCATGCCTGGCCCACGTTTTTAATTTGGTAGTACAAAAGTTTCTAAAGACTTACCCCAAACTGGCAGAGCTACTGGTGAAAGTGCGGCGCTTGTGCGCTCACTTTCGGAAGTCAACTGTAGCTGCTGCTAGCTTAAAAAAACTCCAGCAACGCCTCCATTTGCCTCAACATCGGCTGTTGTGCGACCTGCCCACTCGCTGGAATTCCACCTATTGCATGTTGGCCAGGGTGTGTGAGCAGCAGAGAGCATTGATGGAGTACCAGATGATGCATCCACGCGTGCCTCCAACTCAGCTCCCTCAGTTTGCCAACCACGAGTGGCCATGGATGGCAGACATATGCGATGTATTGCCTATCTTTGAGGAGTCCACTAAGAAGGTCAGCAGCGAGGACGCTATAGTGAGCGTAACCACCCCGCTCCTATGCGTCCTTAAAGAATCGCTCATCGCAATAAGTGAGAACGCATTGCACACAGAGGAGACGGGGGTAGGAGGAGACGCAACGCAGGTAGACAGTCAGACCACACTTTTGTCTGCTGCTCGGTGGCAGTTGCAGGAGGAGGAGGATGAGGAGGAGGAGGACAACGTGGAGGTGGCTGTGGAAGAGGATGCTGGCGGCGAGGGTAGCAGTCAGGCTGTGTGCGTCCCATTGGTTCAGCGCGGATGGGGCGGAGAGGAGGAGGAAGAGGAGGAAATGGAAAATGATCCTTCTGGTGGAGGCAGTGACGTCATGCCTATTCAGAGTCTGGCACACATGGCTGACTTCATGCTGGGCTGCTTTTCCCGGGACATACGTGTTGTCCGGATATTGGAGAACAAACTATACTGGGTCTTCGCACTCCTGGACCCCCGGTATAAAGATAACTTCTCCTCTTTTATTCCGGTAGAGGAGAGGACGAATCGATTACTGGAATACCAGAGGGAACTCGTGCAGAACATGATGCAGATTTTCCCACCCACCATCGCTGATCCTTCTGATCCTTCTGGTGGAGGCAGTGACGTCATGCCTATTCAGAGTCTGGCACACATGGCTGACTTCATGCTGGGCTGCTTTTCCCGGGACATACGTGTTGTCCGGATATTGGAGAACAAACTATACTGGGTCTTCGCACTCCTGGACCCCCGGTATAAAGATAACTTCTCCTCTTTTATTCCGGTAGAGGAGAGGACGAATCGATTACTGGAATACCAGAGGGAACTCGTGCAGAACATGATGCAGATTTTCCCACCCACCATCGCTGGCGGCAGAGAGGAGAGTGTTTCCCACAGTCTGACAACATCGATCAGGCCCACAGCCACCAGGGGAACACTCTCCAAGGTGTGGGACACGTTCATGGCACCCCCTCGTGCAACTTCCATCACTGCGGGGCCCGCTATCAGCAGGAGGGACAAGTATCGGCGGATGTTGCGGGACTACCTGGCAGACCACACCCCTGTCCTCCCCGATCCCTCGGCGACCTACACTTACTGGGTCTCCAAGTTGGACACGTGGCTGGAACTGTCCCTGTATGCCTTGGAGGTGCTTGCCTGCCCTGCCGCCAGCGTGCTATCAGAAAGGGTGTTCAGCGCAGCCGGGGGCATTATAACCGATAAGCGCAGCCGCCTGTCAACCGACAGTGCCGACAGGCTGACACTAATCAAAATGAACAGCAAGTGGATTGACCCGGACTTTGCTTGTACAACAGTGGAAAGCAGCCAAGAGTGAAGTGCCATCTGTATGAAGTGCCATTTCCTCCTCCTCCTCCTCCTCCTCCTCCTCCTTAACCGCCGTAGAATTGCTGTATTAATCAAAAAAATTATGGCTCACCTCTTGGGCTTAATACAATCAATTCTTAAGAGGTCTCAGCTCTTGGGCCTTAATAAAATTTTTAAGAGGTCTCAGCTCTTGGGACTCCACACAATTTTTAAGAGGTCTCAGCTCTTGGGCCTTAATACAATTTTTAAGAGGTCTCAGCTCTTGGGACTCCACACAATGTTTGAGAGGTCTCAGCTCTTGGGCCTTAATACAATTTTTAAGAGGTCTCAGCTCTTGGGACTCCACACAATGTTTGAGAGGTCTCAGCTCTTGGGCCTTAATACAATTTTTAAGAGGTCTCAGCTCTTGGGCCTCCACACAATTTTTAAGAGGTCTCAGCTCTTGGGCCTTAATACAATTTTTAAGAGGTCTCAGCTCTTGGGACTCCACACAATGTTTGAGAGGTCTCAGCTCTTGGGCCTTAATACAATGTTTGAGAGGTCTCAGCTCTTGGGCCTTAATACAATTTTTAAGAGGTCTCAGCTCTTGGGCCTTAACACAATTTTTAAGAGGTCTCAGCTCTTGGGCCTTAATACAATTTTTAAGAGGTCTCAGCTCTTGGGCCTTAATACAATTTTTAAGAGGTCTCAGCTCTTGGGCCTCCACACAATTTCTAAGAGGTCTCAGCTCTTGGGCCTCCACACAATTTTTAAGAGGTCTCAGCTCTTGGGCCTTAACACAATTTTTAAGAGGTCTCAGCTCTTGGCACTCCACACAATGTTTGAGAGGTCTCAGCTCTTGGGCCTCCACACAATTTTTAAGAGGTCTCAGCTCTTGGGACTCCACACAATTTTTAAGAGGTCTCAGCTCTTGGGCCTTCACACAATTTTTAAGAGGTCTCAGCTCTTGGGCCTCCACACAATTTCTAAGAGGTCTCAGCTCTTGGGCCTCCACACAATTTTTAAGAGGTCTCAGCTCTTGGGCCTTAACACAATTTTTAAGAGGTTTCAGCTCTTGGGACTCCACACAATGTTTGAGAGGTCTCAGCTCTTGGGCCTTCACACAATTTTTAAGAGGTCTCAGCTCTTGGGCCTCCACACAATTTTTAAGAGGTCTCAGCTCTTGGGCCTCCACACAATTTCTAAGAGGTCTCAGAGGTCTCAGCTCCACACAATTTTTAAGAGGTCTCAGCTCTTGGGCCTTAATACAATTTTTAAGAGGTCTCAGCTCTAAGCTTCCCTTACTGCTGGGGTGACACACTGTAACAAACCTCCTTCTGTAAGCTTCCCTTACTGCTGGGGTGACACACTGTAACAAACCTCCTCCTGTAAGCTTCCCTTACTGCTGGGGTGACACAATTTAACAAACCTCCTCCTGTAAGCTTCCCTGACTGCTGGGGTAACACACTGTAACAAACCTCCTCCTGTAAGCTTCCCTGACTGCTGGGGTGACACACTGTAACAAACATCCTCCTGTAAGCTTCCCTTACTGCTGGGGTGACACACTGTAACAAACCTCCTCCTTTAAGCTTCCCTTACTGCTGGGGTGACACAATGACACAAGAAGACATGTCTGACCACATCTCACACACACACACACACACACACACACACAATGACAATTAGGGGTGGGGTCTATTTGTTTTCCCCCTTGCCTATGCCATCTGTGGTTGTCATAGGCAACGTGATTTTAAGGGGTGCAGAATTTTGTTCTTCTTTTTTGTATAGTTTGGCTTGGGGTCCATGGCAATGTAGAGGAAAGAAGGTTTCCTTGTCTTGTCTCACTTTACATAGAAGTTATATTGTGTTTGGAGTGTATTGTTAAGAGGCTGTGATAGTGGTGTAATAGTGCGAATTGGGCGCGTTATATGCACCCAGACATGCTTCCCCTGCTGTCCCAGTTGCATTCCAGCAGTGTTGGCATCATTTTCTGATGTTTCAGGGTGGACTTGGTGACCTCCAAGTGGTCGAATTGAGATTTCCAAGTGGCGAGCATTTTTTTCCCATAGACTATAATGGGATTCTATAATCGGTCGAGTAGTCGAGTAACGCGGTCTATTCGAATCGAAATTCGAAATTTCGAATATTTCACTACTCGCTCATCTCTAGTAAAGAAATAGAATTTAGTTAGAGAAGGAAACTTGTTAAGGCATTTTGGGGAGTAATGGTGGGTCCTTGTATATTTTTCTTACAGATGATGCTGAGGAATCGCTACGACTTCCTGGCGTCAGATTTTGAGAAGAGGACGTTGGCCCTGGCGGTGGTGGACGCGATAAGGAGGATTTCCCCTACCACCTATACCTTCACCCAGATCGCCCAACACTGGTCTGATTTGAAAAGAAGGCATAAGCCCCGGGTGAGGCGGTACTTCGCCAAACATTTTCCATGTAAGTGTGGAGGCTTGACATGCAAGAATAAGAATAGCGTTGTGCGGACATTTCTTAATGATTGTGTTTGTATTTCAGCACATGAATGGAGTACCCGGTTCCGCCCCACCCGGACCAGAGCACGCAGCCCAGTGTTGGACGATTCGGGTGAAGGAATAGGTGGCCCACCGCCAGTGCCAACGCCCACCCCCTCCTCTGCCAGTGAGTATGATGAGCCACTGGACCTCAGCATGCAGAGGAGGGGGCAATCTGACGCCAGGGAGTCGAGCACAAGTGAGGCACAACCTGACTCCGGTAAGGGAAATCTAGTTAGATCTGTGTACAAACATGCATTACATACATATACTCATGTGCTCTATTGTTAATTGTAGATTCTGACGTCGCGGGGCCATCCCATGAGAGGAGACCACAAGGGGGCCAGGAGGAAGAGTGGGATGAAGAAGGTGAGTCAATTGAGACCTCGAAGCATAAATTCTTCTGAGATTCATGAGACAACAACAGTCTCTAATATCAGTGTGTTTGTCATCCATACAGATTCCCAACTGCCACAGAGGGAGGAGGAAGGGAGACTCCGCCCCCGACGTAATGTGCGGCCTAAATCTTGTAAGTGGTGTTTATTTAAACTAAAGAAAATGAGCAAACAATAACATTACAAAACTAAAAAACATTAACATTTCAATAAAAATTTATCAAAAAAAGGCCTTAAAGCGGACCTTAACTCTGAATAAGAGTCTATCTTAGATATTTCCCACACCCTGTACATACAGATTGTCCACCTTACAAATCATGTTAGAAACCTTTTCAAGAGCACAGCTCTGCTCTGTGTGAGCAAAGCACAGCTATAACCCACCCCCTGTACCTTATCCCACTCTCCTCTCCTCAGTAAGTGTGATGCTTCAGAGTCAACATGGCGGTGCACGTATCCTAAATTCCTGAACGAGTTGCAGCCCAGTGGGGGAAAGAATAATAATTGATTGACTAAAAATGTAATATATATTAGTTTAAGATGCTGTGGAATATTTTTTTAAGAGTTTGTGCTTTTCATTAAATCACTCAGAAGGTCCGGTTTAAAAAGTGCACCAAAAAATAAATAAATAAATAAAAGCAAAAAAAAAATGCTAAAGTAATGTTGTTTTTCATTCACAGATCAAAGAAAACAACAGGCACAACACCCCGAGCCCTAATTTTTTTTTTTCTTTTAAAAAATGTTCCTATTTTTTTTTTTTTCGGTTTTAAAGAAAAAACCTTACCAAAAAAAAAAAAAAACAATGTTTTATTAATAAAAAATTATTAAGGTTTTGAATGTTGTCTTTCCTGCAAAAGTACAATCACACAACATCAGCACACATTTACATGACACACAAAAGGTTTAGATATGGGACAATAAAAGAGAAAAAAATAACAAACAATTAAGGTAACCATTAATGGCAAGGAAGAAGGAACAACAAGAAGATTAAGGTATGCATTAAGGACAAGGAAGAAGGAACAACAAGAAGATTAAGGTATGCATTAAGGACAAGGGAGAAGGAACAACTAGAAGATTAAGGTATGCATTAAGGACAAGGGAGAAGGAACAACTAGAAGATTAGGAGGCCGATTCATCAATAGCGCCAGGTAGCGACAGATGAGCGACTGTAGCGTGATTTTTTCAGCGCCAGCCAGTATTCGCTGTGCTTGGCCGGCGTTAGCTTGATGACAGCGACTCAGTCGGTGTGCGGTAATGTTGAATACGGGCTGGGGTGTCGCTGTTTCACAGGTCCAGCGTTGTATGTGAGCGCCTGACAACGAATGGCCAGAGCGAACGGCTAGCTTCATATTCATCAAAAAATCACGCTCCGAATGTGCTGTCGCTGTCCATTCCTTGTTTAAACCCCAGAGCGCTGGCGGCGATGGGTATTAACTAGTTTTTAACCCCTAAACAACCATATTTTTTGAATGTAACATTATACATGTTTTTAGAATCATTTTGTAATATGAATACATTAATCTCAGACCTGTTAGATCAATTCTGCACATATTTTTTTTTTTTTTTTTTTTGACTTAAAAATAAATCCTAACATTGCAGAAGTGGTCTCCGATTTTTTGACATTAAAAAAAAAATTTAAAAAAATAATACCAATCAATTATGATTAATTAGAGCTTGCTCCATTGAAATGCATTGGACATCGCCAGGGAGCGACAGCTCATACCTGGCGCTGTGAGGGAATTTGCAGCGGCGCTGTTCGGTCCAGGCGGCTTCATGATGAATGCCGCGCTAGCCGTCGCTCTCGCCGGCGCTAGCCTCATTTTGCTTGATAAATGCGTCATTGTGACCGCCGCGGGCGTACTTGAGTCGGTAGTCGCCGTTAGCTGCCGCTACCTGGCGCTCGTCAGACACTACCCGGCGCTATCGCTTGATGAATAAGGGCATAAGGTATGCATTAAGGACAAGGGAGAAGGAACAACTAGAAGATTAAGGTATGCATTAAGGACAAGGGAGAAGGAACAACTAGAAGATTAAGGTATGCATTAAGGACAAGGAACACCCCCAAAAAAATATGCCAATATATATATGTGTGAAATTGGCAGTTGTTGCCATATGCATATTCCAATGGAGGTTGAGGGATGTGCGCTTGCGTGTAGCCAGATTGGCAACTGAAGAGCCATGGAGATGTAAGTATACTTGCTAAAACCACCAAAATGGAAGGTCAAATACGACGGAAACCAAGCAGGTACGTTCAAAAAGCCAGGAAAAATCAGGGAAAAACGGGCCACCCGTGTGAACGGGAACGGGAGCCCCGATCAAATTGGAGGCACCCGAGAGAGCAAAAAAAGCTTTCTGAGTGAAGTCAAATTGACGGATCATTTAGGGAGCCATTCCGACAGAGGCTCTGCATCACATTTGAGCCACGATTCAGACGGGAGCCCCGGACAATCGGAAGGTTTTAAGGTCAGTTTAGAGGAGGCTCTGCATCAGGCCCCATGTGTGTAGGAAGCCCATGAAGCCGAAAGATATGCATCAGGAAGTATTTCGCCAACTGAGGAGCCGATGGGAGACCAGGCAAGGGTACAAAATGCGTCATCTTAGAAAACCTATCCACTACCACCCAAATAACAGTATTGCCATTAGAAGAAGGGAAGTCAGTGATAAAGTCCATAGCAATGTGTGTCCATGGGATATCTGGAATAGGCAGAGGAAGGAGTAGGCCAGCAGGTCTTTGGCGAGGAGTCTTGTCTTGGGCACAGATGGTACAGGCCTGAATGAATTCTGTCATGTCCTTCTCAAGAGCAGGCCACCAATAATACCTGGAAATTAGAGAACAAGATTTTCTGATACCAGCGTGGCCGGCTACATGTGAAGAATGACCCCATCTTAATACTTTGCGACGTTGGCGAGATGGCACAAAGGTCTTTCCAGGCGGAGCCTGTACTAGTGTAGCGGGAGCAGAGTGGACAAGGCATTCAGGTGGGAGAGATGTCTCCACTTCTTTAAGGCCAACTTGATGGCGAGTAGCTCCCGATCACCAATGGAGTAAATCCTCTCTGCCGGAGAAAATGTCTTCGAAAAGAATCCACAGGTGAGAATTCTGCCAGTAGGAGATTTTGTGTGAGCACAGCTCCCGCTTCAGTGGAGGAGGCATCTACTTCAAGGGCGAAGGGCCTGGCTGGATCAGGCCTAGACAACATGGGAGCGGAGGAGAAGGCCTTTTTTAGGGAAATAAAGGCCTCTTCCGCCTGAGGGGGCCAAGACTTAGAATTGGTGTTCTTCTTCGTGAGAGCCACAATGGGCGCGACCACAGTAGAAAAGTGAGGAATAAACTGCCGATAGTAATTGGCGAATCCCAAGAAACGCTGAATAGCCCGAAGGCCGGAAGGACGTGGCCAATCCAAAACTGCTTTCAATTTGCTGGGGTCCATCTGGAGACCTCGAGCAGAAACTATGTATTCTAGAAAAGGTAAGGTGGTACGGTCAAAAGGGCACTTATCCAGCTTTGCGTACAGGTAGTGTTGGCGAAGGTAAGACAGGACTTGCCAGACGTGAAGGTGATGTTCCTCCAAATTGGACGAAAAGATGAGTATATCATCCAAATATACGACTACACAGGAGTAGAGCAAGTCCTGGAAAATGTCATTCACGTATTCTTGGAAAACAGCGGGTGCATTGCAAAGTCCAAAGGGCATCACTAGGTATTCGAAGTGGTCGCGGGTATTGAAGGCGGTCTTCCCTTCATCGCCCTCGTGTATACGTATCAAGCCTGTCACTAGAGATGAGCGAACTTTTGAAAAATTCGATTCGACTGATTCGCCGAATTTTCCGACAAAAATCGTTTCGACCCGAATAAATTCGCGACGAATCGCTATTAAAAACGGCTATTTCTGAGCCTCCTACAGCCTCAATAGGGTTGTAAACCATTCAGCCTTGCTGTAACACGCACAGGATGCGTGCTGGGTTAGTTAAATAATACTTTGAAGAAATATCACATGCAGATCAGAGGCATCGCTAATAGAATCGCAGAGCGGCACAATTGCAGAGAGTTGAAGTGGCATCACTATGAGGGGCAGAAGGAGCCCAAATATACACTGGAGTTGGCCTCAGGAGCCCAAAAATTGGATGAATCACACCCTGGAGTTGGCAGAAGTCGGCAGCAGAAGTTGGCAGCAGCAGCAGCAGCAGGAGCCCAAATATACACTGGAGTTGGCTTCAGGAGCCCAAAAATTGGATGAATCACACCCTGGAGTTGGCAGGAGTTGACAGTAGCAGCAGCAGGAGCCCAAATATACACTGGAGTTGGCTTCAGGAGCCCAAAAATTGGATGAATCACACCCTGGAGTTGGCAGGAGTTGACAGTAGCAGCAGCAGGAGCCCAAATATACACTGGAGTTGGCCTCAGGAGCCCAAAAATTGGATGAATCACACCCTGGAGTTGGCAGGAGTTGACAGTAGCAGCAGCAGGAGCCCAAATATACACTGGAGTTGGCTTCAGGAGCCCAAAAATTGGATGAATCACACCCTGGAGTTGGCAGGAGTTGACAGTAGCAGCAGCAGGAGCCCAAATATACACTGGAGTTGGCCTCAGGAGCCCAAAAATTGGATGAATCACACCCTGGAGTTGGCAGGAGTTGACAGTAGCAGCAGCAGGAGCCCAAATATACACTGGAGTTGGCTTCAGGAGCCCAAAAATTGGATGAATCACACCCTGGAGTTGGCAGAAGTTGACAGTAGCAGCAGCAGGAGCCCAAATATACACTGGAGTTGGCCTCAGGAGCCCAAAAATTGGATGAATCACACCCTGGAGTTGGCAGGAGTTGGCAGCAGCAGCAGCAGGAGCCCAAATATACACTGGAGTTGGCTTCAGGAGCCCAAAAATTGGATGAATCACACCCTGGAGTTGGCAGAAGTTGGCAGCAGCAGCAGCAGGAGCCCAAATATACACTGGAGTTGGCTTCAGGAGCCCAAAAATTGGATGAATCACACCCTGGAGTTGGAAGGAGTTGGCAGCAGCAGCAGCAGGAGCCCAAATATACACTGGAGTTGGCTTCAGGAGCCCAAAAATTGGATGAATCACACCCTGGAGTTGGCAGGAGTTGACAGCAGCAGCAGCAGGAGCCCAAATATACACTGGAGTTGGCTTCAGGAGCCCAAAAATTGGATGAATCACACCCTGGAGTTGGCAGGAGTTGACAGTAGCAGCAGCAGGAGCCCAAATATACACTGGAGTTGGCTTCAGGAGCCCAAAAATTGGATGAATCACACCCTGGAGTTGGCAGAAGTTGGCAGCAGCAGCAGCAGGAGCCCAAATATACACTGGAGTTGGCTTCAGGAGCCCAAAAATTGGATGAATCACACCCTGGAGTTGGCAGGAGTTGACAGTAGCAGCAGCAGGAGCCCAAATATACACTGGAGTTGGCCTCAGGAGCCCAAAAATTGGATGAATCACACCCTGGAGTTGGCAGGAGTTGACAGTAGCAGCAGCAGGAGCCCAAATATACACTGGAGTTGGCCTCAGGAGCCCAAAAATTGGATGAATCACACCCTGGAGTTGGCAGAAGTCGGCAGCAGAAGTTGGCAGCAGCAGCAGCAGCAGGAGCCCAAATATACACTGGAGTTGGCTTCAGGAGCCCAAAAATTGGATGAATCACACCCTGGAGTTGGCAGGAGTTGACAGTAGCAGCAGCAGGAGCCCAAATATACACTGGAGTTGGCTTCAGGAGCCCAAAAATTGGATGAATCACACCCTGGAGTTGGCAGGAGTTGACAGTAGCAGCAGCAGGAGCCCAAATATACACTGGAGTTGGCCTCAGGAGCCCAAAAATTGGATGAATCACACCCTGGAGTTGGCAGGAGTTGACAGTAGCAGCAGCAGGAGCCCAAATATACACTGGAGTTGGCTTCAGGAGCCCAAAAATTGGATGAATCACACCCTGGAGTTGGCAGGAGTTGACAGTAGCAGCAGCAGGAGCCCAAATATACACTGGAGTTGGCCTCAGGAGCCCAAAAATTGGATGAATCACACCCTGGAGTTGGCAGGAGTTGACAGTAGCAGCAGCAGGAGCCCAAATATACACTGGAGTTGGCTTCAGGAGCCCAAAAATTGGATGAATCACACCCTGGAGTTGGCAGAAGTTGACAGTAGCAGCAGCAGGAGCCCAAATATACACTGGAGTTGGCCTCAGGAGCCCAAAAATTGGATGAATCACACCCTGGAGTTGGCAGGAGTTGGCAGCAGCAGCAGCAGGAGCCCAAATATACACTGGAGTTGGCTTCAGGAGCCCAAAAATTGGATGAATCACACCCTGGAGTTGGCAGAAGTCGGCAGCAGAAGTTGGCAGGAGCCCAAATATACACTGGAGTTGGCTTCAGGAGCCCAAAAATTGGATGAATCACACCCTGGAGTTGGCAGGAGTTGGCAGCAGCAGCAGCAGGAGCCCAAATATACACTGGAGTTGGCTTCAGGAGCCCAAAAATTGGATGAATCACACCCTGGAGTTGGCAGGAGTTGACAGCAGCAGCAGCAGGAGCCCAAATATACACTGGAGTTGGCTTCAGGAGCCCAAAAATTGGATGAATCACACCCTGGAGTTGGCAGGAGTTGACAGTAGCAGCAGCAGGAGCCCAAATATACACTGGAGTTGGCTTCAGGAGCCCAAAAATTGGATGAATCACACCCTGGAGTTGGCAGAAGTTGGCAGCAGCAGCAGCAGGAGCCCAAATATACACTGGAGTTGGCTTCAGGAGCCCAAAAATTGGATGAATCACACCCTGGAGTTGGCAGGAGTTGACAGTAGCAGCAGCAGGAGCCCAAATATACACTGGAGTTGGCCTCAGGAGCCCAAAAATTGGATGAATCACACCCTGGAGTTGGCAGGAGTTGACAGTAGCAGCAGCAGGAGCCCAAATATACACTGGAGTTGGCCTCAGGAGCCCAAAAATTGGATGAATCACACCCTGGAGTTGGCAGAAGTCGGCAGCAGAAGTTGGCAGCAGCAGCAGCAGCAGGAGCCCAAATATACACTGGAGTTGGCTTCAGGAGCCCAAAAATTGGATGAATCACACCCTGGAGTTGGCAGGAGTTGACAGTAGCAGCAGCAGGAGCCCAAATATACACTGGAGTTGGCTTCAGGAGCCCAAAAATTGGATGAATCACACCCTGGAGTTGGCAGGAGTTGACAGTAGCAGCAGCAGGAGCCCAAATATACACTGGAGTTGGCCTCAGGAGCCCAAAAATTGGATGAATCACACCCTGAAGTTGGCAGGAGTTGACAGTAGCAGCAGCAGGAGCCCAAATATACACTGGAGTTGGCTTCAGGAGCCCAAAAATTGGATGAATCACACCCTGGAGTTGGCAGGAGTTGACAGTAGCAGCAGCAGGAGCCCAAATATACACTGGAGTTGGCCTCAGGAGCCCAAAAATTGGATGAATCACACCCTGGAGTTGGCAGGAGTTGACAGTAGCAGCAGCAGGAGCCCAAATATACACTGGAGTTGGCTTCAGGAGCCCAAAAATTGGATGAATCACACCCTGGAGTTGGCAGAAGTTGACAGTAGCAGCAGCAGGAGCCCAAATATACACTGGAGTTGGCCTCAGGAGCCCAAAAATTGGATGAATCACACCCTGGAGTTGGCAGGAGTTGGCAGCAGCAGCAGCAGGAGCCCAAATATACACTGGAGTTGGCTTCAGGAGCCCAAAAATTGGATGAATCACACCCTGGAGTTGGCAGAAGTTGGCAGCAGCAGCAGCAGGAGCCCAAATATACACTGGAGTTGGCTTCAGGAGCCCAAAAATTGGATGAATCACACCCTGGAGTTGGCAGGAGTTGGCAGCAGCAGCAGCAGGAGCCCAAATATACACTGGAGTTGGCTTCAGGAGCCCAAAAATTGGATGAATCACACCCTGGAGTTGGCAGGAGTTGACAGCAGCAGCAGCAGGAGCCCAAATATACACTGGAGTTGGCTTCAGGAGCCCAAAAATTGGATGAATCACACCCTGGAGTTGGCAGGAGTTGACAGCAGCAGCAGCAGGAGCCCAAATATACACTGGAGTTGGCTTCAGGAGCCCAAAAATTGGATGAATCACACCCTGGAGTTGGCAGAAGTTGGCAGCAGCAGCAGCAGGAGCCCAAATATACACTGGAGTTGGCTTCAGGAGCCCAAAAATTGGATGAATCACACCCTGGAGTTGGCAGGAGTTGACAGTAGCAGCAGCAGGAGCCCAAATATACACTGGAGTTGGCCTCAGGAGCCCAAAAATTGGATGAATCACACCCTGGAGTTGGCAGGAGTTGACAGTAGCAGCAGCAGGAGCCCAAATATACACTGGAGTTGGCCTCAGGAGCCCAAAAATTGGATGAATCACACCCTGGAGTTGGCAGAAGTCGGCAGCAGAAGTTGGCAGCAGCAGCAGCAGCAGGAGCCCAAATATACACTGGAGTTGGCTTCAGGAGCCCAAAAATTGGATGAATCACACCCTGGAGTTGGCAGGAGTTGACAGTAGCAGCAGCAGGAGCCCAAATATACACTGGAGTTGGCTTCAGGAGCCCAAAAATTGGATGAATCACACCCTGGAGTTGGCAGGAGTTGACAGTAGCAGCAGCAGGAGCCCAAATATACACTGGAGTTGGCCTCAGGAGCCCAAAAATTGGATGAATCACACCCTGGAGTTGGCAGGAGTTGACAGTAGCAGCAGCAGGAGCCCAAATATACACTGGAGTTGGCTTCAGGAGCCCAAAAATTGGATGAATCACACCCTGGAGTTGGCAGGAGTTGACAGTAGCAGCAGCAGGAGCCCAAATATACACTGGAGTTGGCCTCAGGAGCCCAAAAATTGGATGAATCACACCCTGGAGTTGGCAGGAGTTGACAGTAGCAGCAGCAGGAGCCCAAATATACACTGGAGTTGGCTTCAGGAGCCCAAAAATTGGATGAATCACACCCTGGAGTTGGCAGAAGTTGACAGTAGCAGCAGCAGGAGCCCAAATATACACTGGAGTTGGCCTCAGGAGCCCAAAAATTGGATGAATCACACCCTGGAGTTGGCAGAAGTTGGCAGCAGCAGCAGCAGGAGCCCAAATATACACTGGAGTTGGCCTCAGGAGCCCAAAAATTGGATGAATCACACCCTGGAGTTGGCAGAAGTTGGCAGCAGCAGCAGCAGGAGCCCAAATATACACTGGAGTTGGCTTCAGGAGCCCAAAAATTGGATGAATCACACCCTGGAGTTGGCAGAAGTTGGCAGCAGCAGCAGCAGGAGCCCAAATATACACTGGAGTTGGCTTCAGGAGCCCAAAAATTGGATGAATCACACCCTGGAGTTGGCAGGAGTTGACAGTAGCAGCAGCAGGAGCCCAAATATACACTGGAGTTGGCCTCAGGAGCCCAAAAATTGGATGAATCACACCCTGAAGTTGGCAGGAGTTGACAGTAGCAGCAGCAGGAGCCCAAATATACACTGGAGTTGGCTTCAGGAGCCCAAAAATTGGATGAATCACACCCTGGAGTTGGCAGGAGTTGACAGTAGCAGCAGCAGGAGCCCAAATATACACTGGAGTTGGCCTCAGGAGCCCAAAAATTGGATGAATCACACCCTGGAGTTGGCAGGAGTTGACAGTAGCAGCAGCAGGAGCCCAAATATACACTGGAGTTGGCTTCAGGAGCCCAAAAATTGGATGAATCACACCCTGGAGTTGGCAGAAGTTGACAGTAGCAGCAGCAGGAGCCCAAATATACACTGGAGTTGGCCTCAGGAGCCCAAAAATTGGATGAATCACACCCTGGAGTTGGCAGGAGTTGGCAGCAGCAGCAGCAGGAGCCCAAATATACACTGGAGTTGGCTTCAGGAGCCCAAAAATTGGATGAATCACACCCTGGAGTTGGCAGAAGTTGGCAGCAGCAGCAGCAGGAGCCCAAATATACACTGGAGTTGGCTTCAGGAGCCCAAAAATTGGATGAATCACACCCTGGAGTTGGCAGGAGTTGGCAGCAGCAGCAGCAGGAGCCCAAATATACACTGGAGTTGGCTTCAGGAGCCCAAAAATTGGATGAATCACACCCTGGAGTTGGCAGGAGTTGACAGCAGCAGCAGCAGGAGCCCAAATATACACTGGAGTTGGCTTCAGGAGCCCAAAAATTGGATGAATCACACCCTGGAGTTGGCAGGAGTTGACAGCAGCAGCAGCAGGAGCCCAAATATACACTGGAGTTGGCTTCAGGAGCCCAAAAATTGGATGAATCACACCCTGGAGTTGGCAGAAGTTGGCAGCAGCAGCAGCAGGAGCCCAAATATACACTGGAGTTGGCTTCAGGAGCCCAAAAATTGGATGAATCACACCCTGGAGTTGGCAGGAGTTGACAGTAGCAGCAGCAGGAGCCCAAATATACACTGGAGTTGGCCTCAGGAGCCCAAAAATTGGATGAATCACACCCTGGAGTTGGCAGGAGTTGACAGTAGCAGCAGCAGGAGCCCAAATATACACTGGAGTTGGCCTCAGGAGCCCAAAAATTGGATGAATCACACCCTGGAGTTGGCAGAAGTCGGCAGCAGAAGTTGGCAGCAGCAGCAGCAGCAGGAGCCCAAATATACACTGGAGTTGGCTTCAGGAGCCCAAAAATTGGATGAATCACACCCTGGAGTTGGCAGGAGTTGACAGTAGCAGCAGCAGGAGCCCAAATATACACTGGAGTTGGCTTCAGGAGCCCAAAAATTGGATGAATCACACCCTGGAGTTGGCAGGAGTTGACAGTAGCAGCAGCAGGAGCCCAAATATACACTGGAGTTGGCCTCAGGAGCCCAAAAATTGGATGAATCACACCCTGGAGTTGGCAGGAGTTGACAGTAGCAGCAGCAGGAGCCCAAATATACACTGGAGTTGGCTTCAGGAGCCCAAAAATTGGATGAATCACACCCTGGAGTTGGCAGGAGTTGACAGTAGCAGCAGCAGGAGCCCAAATATACACTGGAGTTGGCCTCAGGAGCCCAAAAATTGGATGAATCACACCCTGGAGTTGGCAGGAGTTGACAGTAGCAGCAGCAGGAGCCCAAATATACACTGGAGTTGGCTTCAGGAGCCCAAAAATTGGATGAATCACACCCTGGAGTTGGCAGAAGTTGACAGTAGCAGCAGCAGGAGCCCAAATATACACTGGAGTTGGCCTCAGGAGCCCAAAAATTGGATGAATCACACCCTGGAGTTGGCAGAAGTTGGCAGCAGCAGCAGCAGGAGCCCAAATATACACTGGAGTTGGCCTCAGGAGCCCAAAAATTGGATGAATCACACCCTGGAGTTGGCAGAAGTTGGCAGCAGCAGCAGCAGGAGCCCAAATATACACTGGAGTTGGCTTCAGGAGCCCAAAAATTGGATGAATCACACCCTGGAGTTGGCAGAAGTTGGCAGCAGCAGCAGCAGGAGCCCAAATATACACTGGAGTTGGCTTCAGGAGCCCAAAAATTGGATGAATCACACCCTGGAGTTGGCAGGAGTTGACAGTAGCAGCAGCAGGAGCCCAAATATACACTGGAGTTGGCCTCAGGAGCCCAAAAATTGGATGAATCACACCCTGGAGTTGGCAGGAGTTGACAGTAGCAGCAGCAGGAGCCCAAATATACACTGGAGTTGGCTTCAGGAGCCCAAAAATTGGATGAATCACACCCTGGAGTTGGCAGGAGTTGACAGTAGCAGCAGCAGGAGCCCAAATATACACTGGAGTTGGCTTCAGGAGCCCAAAAATTGGATGAATCACACCCTGGAGTTGGCAGAAGTTGGCAGCAGCAGCAGCAGGAGCCCAAATATACACTGGAGTTGGCTTCAGGAGCCCAAAAATTGGATGAATCACACCCTGGAGTTGGCAGGAGTTGACAGTAGCAGCAGCAGGAGCCCAAATATACACTGGAGTTGGCCTCAGGAGCCCAAAAATTGGATGAATCACACCCTGGAGTTGGCAGGAGTTGACAGTAGCAGCAGCAGGAGCCCAAATATACACTGGAGTTGGCCTCAGGAGCCCAAAAATTGGATGAATCACACCCTGGAGTTGGCAGGAGTTGGCAGCAGCAGCAGCAGGAGCCCAAATATACACTGGAGTTGGCTTCAGGAGCCCAAAAATTGGATGAATCACACCCTGGAGTTGGCAGAAGTTGGCAGCAGCAGCAGCAGGAGCCCAAATATACACTGGAGTTGGCTTCAGGAGCCCAAAAATTGGATGAATCACACCCTGGAGTTGGCAGAAGTTGGCAGCAGCAGCAGCAGGAGCCCAAATATACACTGGAGTTGGCTTCAGGAGCCCAAAAATTGGATGAATCACACCCTGGAGTTGGCAGGAGTTGACAGCAGCAGCAGCAGGAGCCCAAATATACACTGGAGTTGGCTTCAGGAGCCCAAAAATTGGATGAATCACACCCTGGAGTTGGCAGGAGTTGACAGTAGCAGCAGCAGGAGCCCAAATATACACTGGAGTTGGCTTCAGGAGCCCAAAAATTGGATGAATCACACCCTGGAGTTGGCAGAAGTTGGCAGCAGCAGCAGCAGGAGCCCAAATATACACTGGAGTTGGCTTCAGGAGCCCAAAAATTGGATGAATCACACCCTGGAGTTGGCAGGAGTTGACAGTAGCAGCAGCAGGAGCCCAAATATACACTGGAGTTGGCCTCAGGAGCCCAAAAATTGGATGAATCACACCCTGGAGTTGGCAGGAGTTGACAGTAGCAGCAGCAGGAGCCCAAATATACACTGGAGTTGGCTTCAGGAGCCCAAAAATTGGATGAATCACACCCTGGAGTTGGCAGAAGTTGACAGTAGCAGCAGCAGGAGCCCAAATATACACTGGAGTTGGCCTCAGGAGCCCAAAAATTGGATGAATCACACCCTGGAGTTGGCAGAAGTTGGCAGCAGCAGCAGCAGGAGCCCAAATATACACTGGAGTTGGCCTCAGGAGCCCAAAAATTGGATGAATCACACCCTGGAGTTGGCAGAAGTTGGCAGCAGCAGCAGCAGGAGCCCAAATATACACTGGAGTTGGCTTCAGGAGCCCAAAAATTGGATGAATCACACCCTGGAGTTGGCAGAAGTTGGCAGCAGCAGCAGCAGGAGCCCAAATATACACTGGAGTTGGCTTCAGGAGCCCAAAAATTGGATGAATCACACCCTGGAGTTGGCAGGAGTTGACAGTAGCAGCAGCAGGAGCCCAAATATACACTGGAGTTGGCCTCAGGAGCCCAAAAATTGGATGAATCACACCCTGGAGTTGGCAGGAGTTGACAGTAGCAGCAGCAGGAGCCCAAATATACACTGGAGTTGGCCTCAGGAGCCCAAAAATTGGATGAATCACACCCTGGAGTTGGCAGGAGTTGACAGTAGCAGCAGCAGGAGCCCAAATATACACTGGAGTTGGCTTCAGGAGCCCAAAAATTGGATGAATCACACCCTGGAGTTGGCAGAAGTTGACAGTAGCAGCAGCAGGAGCCCAAATATACACTGGAGTTGGCCTCAGGAGCCCAAAAATTGGATGAATCACACCCTGGAGTTGGCAGAAGTTGGCAGCAGCAGCAGCAGGAGCCCAAATATACACTGGAGTTGGCCTCAGGAGCCCAAAAATTGGATGAATCACACCCTGGAGTTGGCAGGAGTTGGCAGCAGCAGCAGCAGGAGCCCAAATATACACTGGAGTTGGCTTCAGGAGCCCAAAAATTGGATGAATCACACCCTGGAGTTGGCAGAAGTTGGCAGCAGCAGCAGCAGGAGCCCAAATATACACTGGAGTTGGCTTCAGGAGCCCAAAAATTGGATGAATCACACCCTGGAGTTGGCAGGAGTTGACAGTAGCAGCAGCAGGAGCCCAAATATACACTGGAGTTGGCCTCAGGAGCCCAAAAATTGGATGAATCACACCCTGGAGTTGGCAGAAGTTGGCAGCAGCAGCAGCAGGAGCCCAAATATACACTGGAGTTTGCCTCAGGAGCCCAAAAATTGGATGAATCACACCCTGGAGTTGGCAGGAGTTGACAGTAGCAGCAGCAGGAGCCCAAAAAATGGCCTAAAGACATAAATATGTTTTGCACCATTTGGAAAGTGTAAAACGTGGCACCATGCTGAATCTAGTCGCATGCATCAGGCATTGGTGGGTGGAAATCCTGGCTGATCCATCCCTGATTCATTTTGACAAAGGTGAGTCTCTCCACATTTTTAGTTGACAGACGAGTTCTCCTCACCGTAACTATGGCCCCCGCCGCACTAAACACCCGCTCAGATGGCACGCTACTTGCCGGGCAGGACAGCTTTTCCAGGGCAAACTCTGCTAGTTGCGGCCACAAATCAAGTTTGGCTGCCCAGAAGTCCAGCGGATCCTCAAGGTGTGTTGGCATGGTCATGTCAAAGTATGACATGACCTGCTGGTTCAGGTCCTGCTCCAGGTCTTCCTGCTGCTCATGAGTAGCCTCACTATGCGGGTGTAGAAAGCTACTCATTAGCGACTGAAGACTGAGGCTGCTGCTGCTGATGGAGCTTCTGCTGCTGCTGCTGCCAACCCCCCCAGCGGCCATGGCAGTGGAAGGTGAGCGCAGAGGTCCCCTCGAGTCAGACCTGCGAGAGTATGGACCATGGCGCAGATAGGCATCGGCCAACTGCCTACGTAGAATGTCTTTGTAGTAGTTGAGTTTGTCCTCCCTCTCAGTGGGTTTAAAAAATGCCCCCATTTTGTGCCGGAAGCGAGGGTCCAATAAGGTGGACAGCCAGAAGTCATCCCGCCGACAGATGGAAACAATTCTGGGGTCACTACGCAAGCATGTGAGCATGCTTCGTGCCATTTGCGCAAGTGACTCGGATGGACTACCTGTCTCCATCTCCACTGCATACTGCCACGGTGTGCCCGGGTCCTCTGTCTCTCCTTCCTCAAAAACCTCTAGCTCCTCTGGCTGCTCCTGCTCCTCCTCTCCTGTCCGCTGACTAGATAAACCAGCCATTTCGCCAAGCCTAAACTGTGTTTCGCTGGGCAACTCCTCCTCCTCCTCTTCCTCCTCCTCCTCCTCCAGTTCAGCTCCAAGGGGGTTCATGTGGCCGTAAGATGTAAACGCCATGTCTCCAGTGCCCTGACCAGCCATGGTTTCCAACATGTGCTGTAGTACATGAAGCAGTGGAATCACGTCGTTCATCCCGTAATCCTGCCGACTGACAAATAAAGTGGCTTCCTCAAAGGGCCTGAGCAAACGGCAGGTGTCACGTATGAGCTGCCACTGGTTGACATTGAAGTTACACAGGGGAGTCCCCCTATCTGCTTGGATCATCAGGAAATCCGTGATGGCTTTTCTCTGTTCATATAATCGGTCCAACATGTGAAGGGTGGAATTCCAACGGGTGGAAACATCGCAAATCAGACTATGTTGGGGGATACCATTCTGACGCTGTAGCTCAAGAAGGGTGTGTTTGGCGGTGTAGGAGTGGCTGAAGTGCATGCAAAGTTTCCGTGAAGTTGTTAGGATGTCCTGCAGATGGGGGGAACACTTCAGAAACCGCTTGACAACCAGATTGAAGACGTGAGCCATGCAGGGGGCATGGGTCAGGCTTCCTTGGCGCAGCGCAGACAAAATGTTCTTCCCATTGTCGGTAACCATGATTCCCATTTTAAGTTTTCTCGGAGTAAGCCATGTTTGGATTTCCTGATGAATACATTTAAGCAGTTCCTCCCCTGTGTGACTCCGTTCGCCAAGACAAACCATGTGAAGCACTGCGTGACACCTCCGTGCCCTGCACACATGGTAGACTGGAGGGGCACTGAGACTTGAGCCTACAGTGGAGGGTGAGGAGATGGCGGAGGATGAGGAGGCCGAGTCGCACGGTGTCACAGGCCCAATGGGCAGAGAGCGCGGAGGCCGAAGCGGCGTGACCTGTCCAAGTTGCTGCTGCTGCTGCAAAGGGACCACATTCACCCAGTGGGCCGTAAACGACATGTACTGCCCCTGACCGTAGTTACAGCTCCAGATGTCGGCGCTGCCATGTATTTTGCTACACACCGACAGGCTCAAGGACTGGCCCACCTTCTGTTCAACAAAAGTGTGCAGCGCTGGTACTGCCTTCTTGGCAAAGAAATGACGGCTTGGGACTCTCCACCTCGGCTCGGCACAAGCCATCAGTTCTCTGAAAGGTGCAGATTCCACCACCTGAAAAGGGAGCGACTGCAGCACCAGCAACTTGGACAGGAGCACATTCAGCTTCTGCGCCGTAGGATGAGTGGGCGCATACTGCTGTCTCTTGGACATGGCTTCGCTGATGGATTGCTGGCGGGATGCATGACTTGGAGGAGGAGGAGGAGGAGCAGGAGCGACAGAGGATGGGTGTGACGCACAGCTGCCTTCGGCTGAGGTGCTGGAGCCTTGGCTGGCAGAAATTGGGAGCTCACTTGGTGAGGAAGCAGACTGGACCACCCCTTGGGAGCCTCGGTTCTCCCAGGTCGTTTTATGGTGACGCATCATATGTTGACGCAGGGCCATGGTGCCAACATTTGGACCCTGGCCACGCTTCACCTTTTGCCTACATATCTTGCATGTGGCCATGTTACCCTCCTGCGGATGCCTCAGGAAAAACTGCCACACTGCCGAGTAGCTACTTTTCCCACCCCCTGGCCTCACTGATTCACTGCTGCTGTTGCCAACTCCAGGAACCCCTGCTCCACTACCTCCCGATAAGGTAGACTGCCGCACAGCAGGTGCTCTACCCCGGCCCCGGCCCCGGCCGGCTCCAGCCTTTGGAATTGTGCCCCCATGCTGACTGCTACCACCTTGCTGCCTCAGCTGCTGACTCCGGGGCAACCTGCGCCCCTCTTCTCCTGATGATGACGATGAAGCCCCTTCATCACCCGGCTCCCAAGTGCGATCGGCTTCATCGTCATCATCATCATCATCACCGGGTTGTGGCTGTACGTCACTGATGTTCGTGGATTCGTCAACAGTGTCTGGCGCAGGAGCTGGAACGCTCGCAGCACCCACGACACTGTCCACATCACTATTTGTCTGCCTAGCTAAAGAAGCCACCTCCATTTCTTGGCTGGGCAGTAGCTGCTGACTGTCCTCCTGTATCTGATCGTCCTCCTCACTAAAGAGTGGAGCTGAACCCAAAGCATAGGATACGTCGCTGGGGGAGGGAACGGCGTAGGACAGAGGCAATGGGAGGACAGGGACTGCTCTCGGGGCATGCCAACTCAGGGTTGTGTCAGAGGAACCTACCGACCCTAGACTGGGGGTCTCAGATGTAAGTTGTGATGATGTTGTTGATGAGCGCGTCAGCCAATCTACCACGGCAGATGCGTTACTGGTGGAGACCCGACCGCTAGCAGATACTGGCAGATTAGGTCTCTCAGCGTGACTCCTGCTGCTACTGGCCCCCAGTCTGATGCGAGCTCTGCCTGCGGAATCTTGGCCTCTGCCACTCCTCTTTTCACTTCCAGGCACTTGTCTGCCCGACATAGTCTAACTGGCGTGGTAGTAGGTGATATTTTAAGAACCCCCAGGCAGCAGTGGGTCTATATAAAACAGAATATAATGCACACCAAAAGTGAGCAGTAACACTCAGCCTCCAACAGGCCTGCTTAGTGTAAATAAGAGAGCTGCTTAGTGTAAATAAAGAGGGGTATGCTATGTTACAGAATGGGATGCCTCAACAGAAGTGCACCTGGCAGGCAGCAGTAAGCCTATGCCCAGCAAAAGTGTCTTATAATATAAATATAATAAGAGCAAATGCTTATATGGTCTTAAACAGAGGCTGCTTTAGTCACAGAATGGGATGCCCTGGGCAGGAATCGACCTGGCAGGGTCCAGTAGTGCTTTGGCCAGCAAAAGTGTCTTTATCAGGCCTAATTTCAAATATAATAAGAGCAAATGCTTATATGGTCTTAAACAGAGGCTGCTTTAGTCACAGAATGGGATGCCCTGGGCAGGAATGGACCTGGCAGGGTCCAGTAGTGCTTTGGCCAGCAAAAGTGTCTTTATCAGGCTAATTTCAAATATAATAAGAGCAAATGCTTATATGGTCTTAAACAGAGGCTGCTATAGTCACAGAATGGGATGCCCTTGCAGGGTCCAGTAGTGCTATGCCCAGCAAAAGTGTCTTTATCAGGCTAATTTCAAATATGATAAGAGCAAATGCTTATATGGTCTTAAACAGAGGCTGCTGTAGTCACAGAATGGGATGCCCTGGGCAGGAATGGACCTGGCAGGGTCCAGTAGTGCTTTGGCCAGCAAAAGTGTCTTTATCAGGCTAATTTCAAATATGATAAGAGCAAATGCTTATATGGTCTTAAACAGAGGCTGCTTTAGTCACAGAATGGGATGCCCCGGGCAGGAATCGAGCTGGCAGGGTCCAGTAGTGCTTTGGCCAGCAAAAGTGTCTTTATCAGGCTAATTTCAAATATGATAAGAGCAAATGCTTATATGGTCTTAAACAGAGGCTGCTGTAGTCACAGAATGGGATGCCCCGGGCAGGAATCGAGCTGGCAGGGTCCAGTAGTGCTTTGGCCAGCAAAAGTGTCTTTATCAGGCCTAATTTCAAATATGATAAGAGCAAATGCTTATATGGTCTTAAACAGAGGCTGCTTTAGTCACAGAATGGGATGCCCTGGGCAGGAATGGACCTGGCAGGGTCCAGTAGGGCTTTGGCCAGCAAAAGTGTCTTTATCAGGCTAATTTCAAATATAATAAGAGCAAATGCTTATATGGTCTTAAACAGAGGCTGCTATAGTCACAGAATGGGATGCCCTTGCAGGGTCCAGTAGTGCTATGCCCAGCAAAAGTGTCTTTATCAGGCTAATTTCAAATATGATAAGAGCAAATGCTTATATGGTCTTAAACAGAGGCTGCTGTAGTCACAGAATGGGATGCCCTGGGCAGGAATGGACCTGGCAGGGTCCAGTAGGGCTTTGGCCAGCAAAAGTGTCTTTATCAGGCTAATTTCAAATATGATAAGAGCAAATGCTTATATGGTCTTAAACAGAGGCTGCTTTAGTCACAGAATGGGATGCCCTGGGCAGGAATGGACCTGGCAGGGTCCAGTAGGGCTTTGGCCAGCAAAAGTGTCTTTATCAGGCTAATTTCAAATATGATAAGAGCAAATGCTTATATGGTCTTAAACAGAGGCTGCTGTAGTCACAGAATGGGATGCCCCGGGCAGGAATCGAGCTGGCAGGGTCCAGTAGTGCTTTGGCCAGCAAAAGTGTCTTTATCAGGCTAATTTCAAATATGATAAGAGCAAATGCTTATATGGTCTTAAACAGAGGCTGCTGTAGTCACAGAATGGGATGCCCTGGGCAGGAATGGACCTGGCAGGGTCCAGTAGGGCTTTGGCCAGCAAAAGTGTCTTTATCAGGCTAATTTCAAATATGATAAGAGCAAATGCTTATATGGTCTTAAACAGAGGCTGCTGTAGTCACAGAATGGGATGCCCCGGGCAGGAATCGAGCTGGCAGGGTCCAGTAGTGCTTTGGCCAGCAAAAGTGTCTTTATCAGGCTAATTTCAAATATGATAAGAGCAAATGCTTATATGGTCTTAAACAGAGGCTGCTTTAGTCACAGAATGGGATGCCCTGGGCAGGAATGGACCTGGCAGGGTCCAGTAGGGCTTTGGCCAGCAAAAGTGTCTTTATCAGGCTAATTTCAAATATGATAAGAGCAAATGCTTATATGGTCTTAAACAGAGGCTGCTTTAGTCACAGAATGGGATGCCCTGGGCAGGAATGGACCTGGCAGGGTCCAGTAGGGCTTTGGCCAGCAAAAGTGTCTTTATCAGGCTAATTTCAAATATGATAAGAGCAAATGCTTATATGGTCTTAAACAGAGGCTGCTGTAGTCACAGAATGGGATGCCCCGGGCAGGAATCGAGCTGGCAGGGTCCAGTAGTGCTTTGGCCAGCAAAAGTGTCTTTATCAGGCCTAATTTCAAATATGATAAGAGCAAATGCTTATATGGTCTTAAACAGAGGCTGCTTTAGTCACAGAATGGGATGCCCTGGGCAGGAATGGACCTGGCAGGGTCCAGTAGGGCTTTGGCCAGCAAAAGTGTCTTTATCAGGCTAATTTCAAATATGATAAGAGCAAATGCTTATATGGTCTTAAACAGAGGCTGCTGTAGTCACAGAATGGGATGCCCCGGGCAGGAATCGAGCTGGCAGGGTCCAGTAGTGCTTTGGCCAGCAAAAGTGTCTTTATCAGGCTAATTTCAAATATGATAAGAGCAAATGCTTATATGGTCTTAAACAGAGGCTGCTGTAGTCACAGAATGGGATGCCCCGGGCAGGAATCGAGCTGGCAGGGTCCAGTAGTGCTTTGGCCAGCAAAAGTGTCTTTATCAGGCTAATTTCAAATATGATAAGAGCAAATGCTTATATGGTCTTAAACAGAGGCTGCTGTAGTCACAGAATGGGATGCCCTGGGCAGGAATGGACCTGGCAGGGTCCAGTAGGGCTTTGGCCAGCAAAAGTGTCTTTATCAGGCTAATTTCAAATATGATAAGAGCAAATGCTTATATGGTCTTAAACAGAGGCTGCTGTAGTCACAGAATGGGATGCCCCGGGCAGGAATCGAGCTGGCAGGGTCCAGTAGTGCTTTGGCCAGCAAAAGTGTCTTTATCAGGCTAATTTCAAATATGATAAGAGCAAATGCTTATATGGTCTTAAACAGAGGCTGCTGTAGTCACAGAATGGGATGCCCCGGGCAGGAATCGAGCTGGCAGGGTCCAGTAGTGCTTTGGCCAGCAAAAGTGTCTTTATCAGGCTAATTTCAAATATGATAAGAGCAAATGCTTATATGGTCTTAAACAGAGGCTGCTGTAGTCACAGAATGGGATGCCCTGGGCAGGAATGGACCTGGCAGGGTCCAGTAGGGCTTTGGCCAGCAAAAGTGTCTTTATCAGGCTAATTTCAAATATGATAAGAGCAAATGCTTATATGGTCTTAAACAGAGGCTGCTGTAGTCACAGAATGGGATGCCCCGGGCAGGAATCGAGCTGGCAGGGTCCAGTAGTGCTTTGGCCAGCAAAAGTGTCTTTATCAGGCTAATTTCAAATATGATAAGAGCAAATGCTTATATGGTCTTAAACAGAGGCTGCTGTAGTCACAGAATGGGATGCCCTGGGCAGGAATGGACCTGGCAGGGTCCAGTAGGGCTTTGGCCAGCAAAAGTGTCTTTATCAGGCTAATTTCAAATATGATAAGAGCAAATGCTTATATGGTCTTAAACAGAGGCTGCTTTAGTCACAGAATGGGATGCCCCGGGCAGGAATCGAGCTGGCAGGGTCCAGTAGTGCTTTGGCCAGCAAAAGTGTCTTTATCAGGCCTAATTTCAAATATGATAAGAGCAAATGCTTATATGGTCTTAAACAGAGGCTGCTTTAGTCACAGAATGGGATGCCCTGGGCAGGAATGGACCTGGCAGGGTCCAGTAGGGCTTTGGCCAGCAAAAGTGTCTTTATCAGGCCTAATTTCAAATATGATAAGAGCAAATGCTTATATGGTCTTAAACAGAGGCTGCTTTAGTCACAGAATGGGATGCCCTGGGCAGGAATCGACCTGGCAGGGTCCAGTAGTGCTTTGGCCAGCAAAAGTGTCTTTATCAGGCCTAATTTCAAATATGATAAGAGCAAATGCTTATATGGTCTTAAACAGAGGCTGCTTTAGTCACAGAATGGGATGCCCTGGGCAGGAATCGACCTGGCAGGGTCCAGTAGGGCTTTGGCCAGCAAAAGTGTCTTTATCAGGCCTAATTTCAAATATGATAAGAGCAAATGCTTATATGGTCTTAAACAGAGGCTGCTTTAGTCACAGAATGGGATGCCCTGGGCAGGAATGGACCTGGCAGGGTCCAGTAGGGCTTTGGCCAGCAAAAGTGTCTTTATCAGGCTAATTTCAAATATGATAAGAGCAAATGCTTATATGGTCTTAAACAGAGGCTGCTGTAGTCACAGAATGGGATGCCCCGGGCAGGAATCGAGCAGGCAGGGTCCAGTAGTGCTTTGGCCAGCAAAAGTGTCTTTATCAGGCCTAATTTCAAATATGATAAGAGCAAATGCTTATATGGTCTTAAACAGAGGCTGCTTTAGTCACAGAATGGGATGCCCTGGGCAGGAATGGACCTGGCAGGGTCCAGTAGGGCTTTGGCCAGCAAAAGTGTCTTTATCAGGCTAATTTCAAATATGATAAGAGCAAATGCTTATATGGTCTTAAACAGAGGCTGCTGTAGTCACAGAATGGGATGCCCCGGGCAGGAATCGAGCTGGCAGGGTCCAGTAGGGCTTTGGCCAGCAAAAGTGTCTTTATCAGGCCTAATTTCAAATATGATAAGAGCAAATGCTTATATGGTCTTAAACAGAGGCTGCTTTAGTCACAGAATGGGATGCCCTGGGCAGGAATGGACCTGGCAGGGTCCAGTAGGGCTTTGGCCAGCAAAAGTGTCTTTATCAGGCTAATTTCAAATATGATAAGAGCAAATGCTTATATGGTCTTAAACAGAGGCTGCTTTAGTCACAGAATGGGATGCCCCGGGCAGGAATCGAGCTGGCAGGGTCCAGTAGTGCTTTGGCCAGCAAAAGTGTCTTTATCAGGCCTAATTTCAAATATGATAAGAGCAAATGCTTATATGGTCTTAAACAGAGGCTGCTTTAGTCACAGAATGGGATGCCCTGGGCAGGAATGGACCTGGCAGGGTCCAGTAGGGCTTTGGCCAGCAAAAGTGTCTTTATCAGGCTAATTTCAAATATGATAAGAGCAAATGCTTATATGGTCTTAAACAGAGGCTGCTTTAGTCACAGAATGGGATGCCCCGGGCAGGAATCGAGCTGGCAGGGTCCAGTAGTGCTTTGGCCAGCAAAAGTGTCTTTATCAGGCCTAATTTCAAATATGATAAGAGCAAATGCTTATATGGTCTTAAACAGAGGCTGCTTTAGTCACAGAATGGGATGCCCTGGGCAGGAATGGACCTGGCAGGGTCCAGTAGGGCTTTGGCCAGCAAAAGTGTCTTTATCAGGCTAATTTCAAATATGATAAGAGCAAATGCTTATATGGTCTTAAACAGAGGCTGCTGTAGTCACAGAATGGGATGCCCCGGGCAGGAATCGAGCTGGCAGGGTCCAGTAGTGCTTTGGCCAGCAAAAGTGTCTTTATCAGGCCTAATTTCAAATATGATAAGAGCAAATGCTTATATGGTCTTAAACAGAGGCTGCTTTAGTCACAGAATGGGATGCCCTGGGCAGGAATGGACCTGGCAGGGTCCAGTAGGGCTTTGGCCAGCAAAAGTGTCTTTATCAGGCTAATTTCAAATATGATAAGAGCAAATGCTTATATGGTCTTAAACAGAGGCTGCTTTAGTCACAGAATGGGATGCCCTGGGCAGGAATGGACCTGGCAGGGTCCAGTAGGGCTTTGGCCAGCAAAAGTGTCTTTATCAGGCTAATTTCAAATATGATAAGAGCAAATGCTTATATGGTCTTAAACAGAGGCTGCTGTAGTCACAGAATGGGATGCCCCGGGCAGGAATCGAGCTGGCAGGGTCCAGTAGTGCTTTGGCCAGCAAAAGTGTCTTTATCAGGCTAATTTCAAATATGATAAGAGCAAATGCTTATATGGTCTTAAACAGAGGCTGCTGTAGTCACAGAATGGGATGCCCCGGGCAGGAATCGAGCTGGCAGGGTCCAGTAGGGCTTTGGCCAGCAAAAGTGTCTTTATCAGGCCTAATTTCAAATATGATAAGAGCAAATGCTTATATGGTCTTAAACAGAGGCTGCTTTAGTCACAGAATGGGATGCCCTGGGCAGGAATGGACCTGGCAGGGTCCAGTAGGGCTTTGGCCAGCAAAAGTGTCTTTATCAGGCTAATTTCAAATATGATAAGAGCAAATGCTTATATGGTCTTAAACAGAGGCTGCTTTAGTCACAGAATGGGATGCCCCGGGCAGGAATCGAGCTGGCAGGGTCCAGTAGTGCTTTGGCCAGCAAAAGTGTCTTTATCAGGCCTAATTTCAAATATGATAAGAGCAAATGCTTATATGGTCTTAAACAGAGGCTGCTTTAGTCACAGAATGGGATGCCCTGGGCAGGAATGGACCTGGCAGGGTCCAGTAGGGCTTTGGCCAGCAAAAGTGTCTTTATCAGGCTAATTTCAAATATGATAAGAGCAAATGCTTATATGGTCTTAAACAGAGGCTGCTGTAGTCACAGAATGGGATGCCCCGGGCAGGAATCGAGCTGGCAGGGTCCAGTAGTGCTTTGGCCAGCAAAAGTGTCTTTATCAGGCCTAATTTCAAATATGATAAGAGCAAATGCTTATATGGTCTTAAACAGAGGCTGCTTTAGTCACAGAATGGGATGCCCTGGGCAGGAATGGACCTGGCAGGGTCCAGTAGGGCTTTGGCCAGCAAAAGTGTCTTTATCAGGCTAATTTCAAATATGATAAGAGCAAATGCTTATATGGTCTTAAACAGAGGCTGCTTTAGTCACAGAATGGGATGCCCCGGGCAGGAATCGAGCTGGCAGGGTCCAGTAGTGCTTTGGCCAGCAAAAGTGTCTTTATCAGGCTAATTTCAAATATGATAAGAGCAAATGCTTATATGGTCTTAAACAGAGGCTGCTGTAGTCACAGAATGGGATGCCCCGGGCAGGAATCGAGCTGGCAGGGTCCAGTAGGGCTTTGGCCAGCAAAAGTGTCTTTATCAGGCTAATTTCAAATATGATAAGAGCAAATGCTTATATGGTCTTAAACAGAGGCTGCTTTAGTCACAGAATGGGATGCCCCGGGCAGGAATCGAGCTGGCAGGGTCCAGTAGTGCTTTGGCCAGCAAAAGTGTCTTTATCAGGCTAATTTCAAATATGATAAGAGCAAATGCTTATATGGTCTTAAACAGAGGCTGCTGTAGTCACAGAATGGGATGCCCCGGGCAGGAATCGAGCTGGCAGGGTCCAGTAGTGCTTTGGCCAGCAAAAGTGTCTTTATCAGGCCTAATTTCAAATATGATAAGAGCAAATGCTTATATGGTCTTAAACAGAGGCTGCTTTAGTCACAGAATGGGATGCCTCACAGCAGACTTAAGATCAGTTCAGTATATATGCACAGTTAGTTACTATAAGCAGCCTGAAAACGCTAACAAAGGCTGGATGAAAAAAAAAAAATCTCCCTGTCAGCCAGCTCCGTTTTTCCTACCTTTCCCTGGCTTTCTGTCTGTCTCCTGTCTGTCTCCTGCCTGTCTCCTGCCTGTCTCCAGCCTGTCCCTGTCTGTCCCTGTCTCCAGCCTGTCTAACTGCCTCAGCTACACAGCGTTCTGTCTGTCTGTCACGAATGCAATAGAGAAATGAGGAAAAGCAAGATGGCCGCCGTTAAATACCGCTGTGTGACGTCACCGGGCTTGCTGGCTGCTGATAGGCTGCATGTGACTGCCCCAGCTTGCACTGGCGCGGGATACATGTCCAGACATGTCCCGTCCGCCATCTTAGAATGCCTGTAATGTAAATGAATGGATGTTAAAGGAAAACTTCGAGTGATCGAATCGCGGGGAAATTCGGATTCGATCCGAATCAAATTTTTCCTGAAATTCGGATCGAATCCGGGTTCGTCCGGATCGATTCGCTCATCCCTACCTGTCACCATTGACCGAGGCAATAAATAAGGGCTTGGCGAGGCGGTTCACAGAGATATTATATCTATTAATCAAGGAGGCCTCTATAAAGTTTCCTGCGGAGCCCGAATCCAAGAAGGCAGTCAAATTCAAAGAAGTGATAGGTGCGACGGTAAGTTGCACAGGAACCGTGAGACGTGGAGAGGAAGCACATACGCCCAGGGACGCCTCTCCCACATCCACTAGGTGCGCCCGTTTCCCTGACGTGGGGGACGAATAGGACAGTCTTTCAAAAAATGCTCAGAGCTGGCACAATACAAGCAAAGGTTCTCGTTCCTTCTACGAGTTCTCTCTAGCTGGGTCAAGCGAGATCGGTCGACCTGCATGGCCTCTTCACTGGAAGGCACATGCGCGGACAAAGGGTGTTGAAACACGGGAGCCAGACGGAATGCCCTCCTAGGGCGCTGAGAGTCTCTATCCTGGCGGAGTTCCTCACGCCTTTCAGTAAAACGCACATCAATGCGTGTAGCCAAATGGATGAGGTCAGTAAGAGATGAAGGCAAATCGTGTGCAGCTAGAGCATCTTTAATTTTGCTGGAAAGTCCCTTCTTAAAGCAGGCACACAAGGCCTCATTATTCCAAGACAGCTCGGATGCTAGAGTACTGAACCGAATGGCATATTCCCCAACAGACAACTCGCCCTGGACCAAAATCAAAAGTGCTGATTCAGCAGATGAAGCCCGGGCTGGTTCTTCAAAGACCTGGCTAAACTCTGAGACAAAAGTGTGGATGTTGGAAGAGACTGGGTCATTGCGATCCCACAAGGGAGTGGCCCAGGCCAAGGCCTTTCCAGAAAGCAAACTAATGACAAAGGCCACCTTAGTTTGTTCAGTGGGGAATTGATCAGCCAACATCTTCTAATGCAAGGAACACTGAGCGAGGAAGCCTCAGCATAACTTGGCATCTCTGATAAATTTAGCAGGCAAGGAGAGACAGATTCTAGCTGTAGATGCTAAAGGAGTCTGTGGAGGCAAAGCTGGGGCCGGTGGTGATACTTGCTGTTGCTGAATCGATAGTAACTGCTGCATCATAGCCGAGAGCTGATAAATTTGGCAGGTCTGCATAGCCACAATAGCAGGCAATTCAGTGGCATCAGGCAACGGCACCTCAGCGGAATCCATAGCCGGATCTTACTGTCACAGACCGGGTGGAGCAGACTTGGATGTGGATCCGCTCTGACTGTTGAACTGATGGCGAGTGCCGTGTCAGGGGAGCGGAGTCTAAGAGGCCACCGGTATTCACCAGAGCCTACCGCAAGGCAGGTTGGTCTTGTAGCGGTGAGTGACCCCCAGGTCGCTACTCCCCAACAGCGGCCCAGTTTCACAGTTAGCCGAGGTTCAGCGTGGTGCACAGGGGCAGGCAAAAGACGTAGTGAGTACAGGCAGAGGTCAGGGCTGGCAGCACAGGTTCGTGGTAAAGGTGAGTAGCCAAGGTAGAGGTCGGTACACGGGTGAGCAATCCAAACGCAACTGATTTACAACTGGCATGGAAAGACCAAGATCCGGCACTGATGGAAAGAAAATACCCCTTTAAATAGGGGAAGTGGATGCAGGATTGGATGACCAGACACCAATCAGTGGTGTACAGGCCCTTTAAATCTCAGGAATCCGGTGCATGCTCCCTCTAGTGGACGGAGACGTGCGCGCACCTAACCATGCAAGGAGGAAGCATGGGGGGAAGGGAGACGGCTGGGAGCAGCCATAGAGGTGAGGGAAGTGCTGTGAGATGGATGACAGCTGGATGCAGCCATGGAGGTAAGTGAAGTGCTGCGAGATGGGTGCGCAGCACTTGCCCTAACAATAATGAATATAACCAGCAAGGTGTTGGATTATGTATCCAGCACAGCAAAAACTGCTGCGACAGAACTTGTTACCAAAACAAAAAATCTCTATCCCCGTACTGCACTGGTGGTCTCTCCACCTCTGCGCCCCCAGGAGTGTCCAGCCACCACCCCAGACGTGGTCTTAATGCTCCTCTGAATGGATTGCTCATCCTTTTTTTCCAGACCTAACCGGAAGGACATCAACGCCACGTCCACTGGGTGTTAAAAATCTCTTTTCATGTCTCCTATAAAGGTGCCATTTTGTTGGAGACTCGCTATCTGGCGCCATCTTTGCCGTCTGTAAATGATAAACATCAATACTGTTGCAGAGAACATTGCTAGTATAGACACTTTAGTCACAATTACAATCATTCTGATTAGGATTCAATGTCTTTTATTGCTTACTCTTTACTATTTACTTTTGATAATTATCTGCTATGCTGCTCGCTTAATCTCATTTAGTTATCCCAAGTGCAAAAAGACACCCATGTGTATGTAGAAAAAAATATATATAATGCTCATAACTATATAAAGGGATCCATGATATAATACCTAAAATAAATATTATTGAGACCCACAGTGGCTGTCTGTCCTTAACCAATACTGTTTTTCAATTTTCTATTATATTATCATACATTTACTTCCATATAATGGGAATCTTAATTATATGGCCTATCATTCAGCCTAAAAATAAATATTAGTCTAAACACCCGGAGCGGTCTAATCCCAAAATCTTAGAGGGGTAATTTTATTATTAATCAGGTCACAACAGCTCATAACTGGTATAATGTCGGTTACTTGTTCGAGGACTCCAATGGTCACCTGCATCTACTCTCATATTGGGTTTACAAGCTTCTTCCAACTAAATCTTAGTGAAAGCCATCATAATAGAGAGGAAAAAGAGGAAATTAACAAAGTAAGTATTCAATAACACAATTGGGTTGATTCAAAGAAACATGTAACAGCTTGGATTTGGCTCACGATCATCCTATTTTTCACGTCCGCTCGTGCGTTCGTATGAACTTGCGAGTGATTCTATAAGCAAATACGTTTCTATCCTAAAAGATACGTCCGTTCGTATGATATCTCCCGAACTTGCCTCAGTCAGTTGGCAATCGTAAAAATCACGTTCATGTGCTCACCTGTTGCGGCGGCAGCCTGTTTTTTCGGCTGCTTCCATCGTCAAGCTCTTCCAATTACTTGCGTTTGCCTCTGGTTTTCATTGGTTTTTGGCCTCTTAGATTCGTGCGTTCGTATGTTTATAAGATCTTGCGCATGCGCACCCTCAAACAGAAACTTACCTAAACCCCTTAGCGGCTGCATCCCACTTCATTTCTCGGTCCCTCAAACTTACCTAAACCCCTTAGCGCTTGCATCCAACTTCATTTCTCGGTCCATAAAACTTACCTAAACCCCTTAGCGGCTGCATCCAACTTCATTTCTCGGTCCCTCAAACTTACCTAAACCCTTTAGCGGCTGCATCCAACTTCATTTCTCGGTCCCTCAAACTTACCTAAACCCCTTAGCGGCTGCATCCAACTTCATTTCTCGGTCCCTCAAACTTACCTAAACCCCTTAGCGGCTGCATCCAACTTCATTTCTCGGTCCCTCAAACTTACCTAAACCCTTTAGCGGCTGCATCCAACTTCATTTGTCGGTCCCTCAAACTTACCTAAACCCCTTAGCGGCTGCATCCAACTTCAATTCTCGGTCCCTCAAACTTACCTAAACCCTTTAGCGGCTGCATCCAACTTCATTTCTCGGTCCCTCAAACTTACCTAAACCCCTTAGCGGCTGCATCCAACTTCATTTCTCGGTCCCTCAAACTTACCTAAACCCCTTAGCGGCTGCATCCAACTTCATTTGTCGGTCCCTCAAACTTACCTAAACCCCTTAGCGGCTGCATCCAACTTCAATTCTCGGTCCCTCAAACTTACCTAAACCCTTTAGCGGCTGCATCCAACTTCATTTCTCGGTCCCTCAAACTTACCTAAACCCCTTAGCGGCTGCATCCAACTTCAATTCTCGGTCCCTCAAACTTACCTAAACCCTTTAGCGGCTGCATCCAACTTCATTTCTCGGTCCCTCAAACTTACCTAAACCCCTTAGCGGCTGCATCCAACTTCATTTCTCGGTCCCTCAAACTTACCTAAACCCTTTAGCGGCTGCATCCAACTTCATTTGTCGGTCCCTCAAACTTACCTAAACCCCTTAGCGGCTGCATCCAACTTCAATTCTCGGTCCCTCAAACTTACCTAAACCCTTTAGCGGCTGCATCCAACTTCATTTCTCGGTCCCTCAAACTTACCTAAACCCCTTAGCGGCTGCATCCAACTTCATTTGTCGGTCCCTCAAACTTACCTAAACCCCTTAGCGGCTGCATCCCACTTCATTTCTCGGTCCCTCAAACTTACCTAAACCCCTTAGCGGCTGCATCCAACTTCATTTCTCGGTCCCTCAAACTTACCTAAACCCTTTAGCGGCTGCATCCAACTTCATTTCTCGGTCCCTCAAACTTACCTAAACCCTTTAGCGGCTGCATCCAACTTCATTTCTCGGTCCCTCAAACTTACCTAAACCCCTTAGCGGCTGCATCCAACTTCATTTCTCGGTCCCTCAAACTTACCTAAACCCCTTAGCGGCTGCATCCAACTTCATTTCTCGGTCCCTCAAACTTACCTAAACCCCTTAGCGGCTGCATCCAACTTCATTTCTCGGTCCCTCAAACTTACCTAAACCCCTTAGCGCTTGCATCCCACTTCATTTCTCGGTCCATAAAACGTAAGAAAATCACATAATTTACATATGTCTATATGTTTCTAAGCGTGTTGTTTCTGGTTTGTGTAATTTTGTGGGTGTGTGCATATTAGAAAAGACACATTTAGGAAGGCTTAAAATCTAATTTATTTAAATTATTTTCTTTGTTTTGTTTTTAAGAATTTTAAAAACTTTTTTTTTTTTTTTTCTCCGTAAAACACATATAATTTTTAATTGTGTTTTTAACAGTAAAACCCTTTTTTCTTTTTTTTTATGGGTTTTTTTAAAAAACATTAAAACAATTTTTAAAATTGTAACAAATTTTAAAACACGTTAAAGAAAGGAGCCAGGACCAAGGGCACTATTCATCATCCTCTTCTTCATCTGTTGGCCCCAACGTCGCCTGTATGGCCAGCAGCTCGGCCACCAACTCCTTCATTCTTTTTTTTTTCCCCGCCAAGGTTTGGGGGATCATCCCTGTAACCAATAGAGAAACAAACATAAATAGGAGTCCCAGACCGGTTTGTATGCTGGAAATAGATTTAGGGTTAATCAAATACATGTAAATGCATGACATATGTCCTTCTTCAAAGGGATACAGTTAATGCATTTCCCACAGGTAAGTGTTTAAACTCCTTAAACCGGACCTTCAACATTATTTAATGAAAACCAATAACTATTCACAAATGATTCTGCACCACCTCAAAGTTATTTAGGGTTTTTTGGGGATTACAGCGCCGCCATCTGGACTCTGAAGCATAACACTTAATGAGGAGTGGAGAGTTGGATAAAGTACAGGGGAGTAGGTTACAGTGGTGCGTTGGGAATCCCGAGCATAGCTGGGTTGAGGGAAAGGTCATCACTCCCACAATGCATGGCAGCACCTTCCTTTTTTCAATCTGTATCCCATGCTGCCTGTAAATATTGCGCATTCCATATTCCCCAATATTGGTTTTGTTCAGTCTAATAACATGCATTAGATGGGTGAAGGGTGTTTTTCCATGGTTCTAATCTGTAGGTACAGTGTGATGGCTAAGTCTTTGGTTCTTAATACTAGTTAGGGTCCTCTTTAAGCTAACGAAGTGCCCACATGAAAGTGTGAACTACACATTGGCTACGCCTTTAGTTATGTGTGTGTTATTAGCTAAGCAAACATTAATATGAATAATGGCATGGAGACTTACGGAGTTGGTGGCCGACAGATGGCTGGTTGGGGCCAACAGGCTGCCCTTGGTCCTGGCTCTGCTGTGAAGAAGTCCCTGGAGAAACATGTGACATTTGGTTAGTACTTGTATAGAGTCACTATTCCCAACATATCTGGCTCCCAGTCTGGCTGACATCACTCACCTTCGCCAGGATCGACTTCAAGCATCTCTGCTGCCTCCTCCTCCACTATCTCACCCGCTCCAGAAGCTTCTCCAAATACATAATAAAGGATAACTTAGTTTTTGGCCTGCCATGTATATCTTTGTGCCTATACATGAAGAGTGACATACCAGAGCCTTCCCCATGCGTGGCCAGGTATGACTCCACGCCCACGCGCCTTGGCCCCTCCTCTGTGGTAAGGTCCAGGGGCTGGTCTGAGGAGGCCACAGAGGAGGGGTAGGTCCGTCGCCCGGGAGATCCACCACCTTCACTCACAGATGCAGAGTCATGCAGCACTGGTCGGCCTGTACGTCTCCGGGTGCGGCGAATTCTGAAATCCATTTCCAACAAGAAAAGTCATTTTAAATAAAGGCATAACTTATACATTTGGAACATATACCATGCTATTGCTTTGTACTTACTTGGGAAATGGATCCCAAAATACCTCCGCACCCGGGGCATGTGCAGACGCTTCAGGTCCGACCAATGCTGCATTATCTGGGTGTGAGTGAAGGTGGTGCTGGTGACACGGTGTATCTCCGCGATGATCTCCCGGGCGATGTCCCTTTTCTCGCACACATTGGGCGCGAAGTCATACCGGCGCTGAAGCATGATCTGGAAAACATAATGGACACAGAGCTTTTACTTTTACACACAGACCCATATGTGTTGCATCACAAGTTGAGAATTTAATGTCATTAACACACACATTTCGAGTGGCAGCCATTTTTGGGGAGTGCCTTAAAGAGGACGTTGACTGTGATTGCCAGTCTGGTCTTATGTTATATGTATCACACACCATGTACATACAGATAATAGCCAACATCAAGAATCAGGCCACCTGCATCTATGGCATGTTAGGATGGTTTAAACATCCAAGATGTAGCCTAATGCTTAGGCTTTTGGACCACGTGTGTGGCTTCCCGTTGTGTTTTTATGGCTTAGGAAAACAGTGTTCCTCAAACATCCGCATCAAGGTCCGAGACAGGCCAGGTTTGCCAGCTCGCCCCGCTACTCCACAGGTTAATTAACTGTTGCTAAGCCGGAGCAATTGGCCGAATTAGGACATCAGCATAGACAGTTGAAAACGTGGCCAGGCTCGGCCCTTGAGGATGAAGTGTGAGGAGCCAGTGATTAAACATTAAGAGACCCCAAACTAGTTCCAAACGCATCATTTACATTTAGGCCATCATTGACTATTCGATTAAAATGCACAGGCAGCCACTTACCAGCATGAGGATCTCTTCCTGTTGACGGGTGAAGATAGTGGGCGCCATCTTTATGCTTCTTCCAGGCAGCAGATAAGTGAAACCCCAGCGGTTTCCTGGTTCCGCTCGAACGTACGTTCGTACGAGCGCGTAGTCGTGCGCATAGGCGTCACACGCTGGGCTCATTATTTAAAGGTCCCTGCACCCAAAGCTCATTCTCTTTGAGCATTTGTGTACGATGGCACCGAAAAAGGCGATGAGCAAGCGACCCCAGCCAAGCAAGACCGCGGAGGGCCCCACAACAAGGTCCCAGCAAGGTCGGCGAAAACTGAGAGGCAAGACTCCCGCCTCGGCCCCACCAAGGGACCCTGGACCCTCAGGTACCAAAAAAAGGGGCCCCAAGCCCCGTGCCCCTGCAGGCAAAAAGCTGGCAACTGCAGCACCCACCACCTCTGCCCCCAGAACAGGCAGCACAAGTGAGCCCACACCGGCCATGCCTTCAAGTAGGGCAGTTCGGAAACCCATGCCCCGCAGCAGGGCCCGAACCCCATCCAGGGCCCGAAGCCCAGCCAGAGGCCGAAGAACCCAATCCAGGGCACGAAGCCCATCCAGGGCCCGAACCCCATCCAGGGCCCGAACCCCATCCAGGGCACGAAGCCCAGCCAGGGCCCGAAGCCCAGCCAGAGGCCGAAGAACCCAATCCAGGGCACGAAGCCCATCCAGGGCCCGAACCCCATCCAGGGCCCGAACCCCATCCAGGGCCCGAACCCCATCCAGGGCACGAAGCCCAGCCAGGGCCCGAAGCCCAGCCAGAGGCCGCAGATCCCAATCCAGGGCCAGAAGCCCCTACAGGGCCCGCCGAACCCAATCCAGGGCCAGAAGCCCCTACAGGGCCAGAAGAACACCATCCAGGGCCAGAAGCCCCTACAGGGCCCGCCGAACCCAATCCAGGGCCCGAAGCCCAGCCAGAGGCCGAAGAACCCAATCCAGGGCACGAAGCCCAGCCAGGGCCCGAACCCCATCCAGGGCCCGAACCCCATCCAGGGCACGAAGCCCAGCCAGAGGCCGCAGATCCCAATCCAGGGCCAGAAGCCCCTACAGGGCCCGCCGAACCCAATCCAGGGCCAGAAGCCCCTACAGGGCCAGAAGAACACCATCCAGGGCCAGAAGCCCCTACAGGGCCCGCCGAACCCAATCCAGGGCCAGAAGCCCCTACAGGGCCCGCCGAACCCAATCCAGGGCACGAAGCCCAGCCAGAGGCCGCAGATCGCAATCCAGGGCCAGAAGAACCCCATCCAGGGCCAGAAGCCCCTACAGGGCCCGCAGAACCCAATCCAGGGCCAGAAGCCCCCGACCTGGCACCAGCCGGGAACAGAGCCCCCGACCTGGCACCAGCCGGGAACCTAGCCCCCCAAGAGGGCCCCGAATTACAACCATGACCACATCTACACCTGGAAGTTCGGTGGCGAGCCACGCAAGAACACCCAGTCCCTTGGCCAGTCCAGTCCAGTCATTGGGAAGCCACCAATCCGGCCATTCCCCTACCCAGCCCCAGGCCATAATGTCACCACATGTGTCTGCACACATGGAGGAGCAGCCAAGCCAACCATCTGGCCGCACATTGCGCCGCGGCCAGTTGAGTGGGAGATTCTCCCATGACCAAAATATGGCATTGGCTAGTGGCCTTACATTATACTATGACGAGCTATATGGGAGCAAATCCAAACACACCACCAAGCAGCGCAAGATGGAATTGTTTGAAACCATCCTCCGACAAGTAAATGCAGCGGGGGAAGAGAGGAAAGATGTGTCCCAAATTCAGAAGAAAATCTCTGATCTGAAGTATGCTGTACGGCAAAAAGAAATTAAAAGGCATAATTACAGGTAAATAAATGTTTTCGCTAAATATAATGTTTTGGATGTACTGTATGCACCTTTTCTGAGTACCAAACGATTTTCTCTTTTCAGCATGAAAACTGGAGGTGGCTTTCCATCTAAATTGGAGTTTACCCCTGCTGAGGAGATTGTGCTTGGACTTCTCCATCCGGTCGCGGTCGGTGGACATGCTGGTCTAAGGGACACAGACTCACCGACCCGTACCCACGGTGAGTACTCTTAAATCTGCATGTTTGCCTGTTTGCTAAATAATCTACAGTTCACTAGTAACAAGATAACGGGATGCCCCTATGGTTTGCCTTGCTTGGCCTCGCACTACTGTGGCTGTTTGTGTCCTCTTTTTGTCCCTGGGAATCACACATTTAGGCCCACAGCCATTATGGCAAAGTTCAAATGTCCAATTGGATTGTTAAAGTCATGAAGTTTCGCAAGATAAGTGATATATTTGGAATCAATCACAAAACACACATCATTATGTATGGGTTGCCTTTTGGTTGTGTGACTTGTGTTTGAGTTAACAATTTAATTAGCCACCCACAAACATATCTGACCTAGAGCAGCGAGACTCAACTGGCGGCCCGGGGTCCCAATGCGGACCTTGGCACCACATTCAAGGACCCCTGCCCAGACAGTCCTGCACTCAGTTACTTCTGTGTTGACGTGCTCAGAGCTGCCCCCTTGATCGGCGATGTAGTGGTTGGTCTCCTGCCCAATGTCATGGCTCCCTGAAACATAGCATTGCAATATGAAGTACTGCACAGGAAGTGGCATTGCAAGGTACACAGTAACTTTGTAAAAATCTATCTGGCCACAATCGTGTCCCGCTGCCCCTGCTCTGGCCCATCTGCCACAGTCCCCCCATGCCCCCCCCCACATAAGCCCCATACATTTGTAACAGATTGGCTCCATCCATCCCATCACCATCAATACGTTAACTCCCCCCTTTAGCCATCCAATCCCTGTCCCCTCAGCTCTGGCCCATCCAGCCCAGCAAGGGCAAGCAGCCTTTATTAGTTGGCACTTTGAAATCTCCAGCCCCTCCACCAGTGTATTTATTTTTAACTAGACACCCCCTGCGTCAGCACCATGGCCAGACATTCACCTCTCACCACATACCTTGAAATGGGCCTTTACAATTGTTTGAGTACCACGGACCGAGCGAATGGTAGGCTAAATCACAAAATGTGCGTTGAAAGTTGTATGCTGACTGGGTACACTTCCTGACTTAGAACTGAGGTCAGTTAGCAGTTTTGGAGAGCCATTGCACCTATGTAAACTTGCGTGTGTTTGAACAAAGGTCACCATTGCTCTAGAGTTGAATAATATTACAAATAGAGCTATATTTGATTACCTATCCAAAAAAAGGTTATGTGTGTGTGTTTACGTGGTTTGTTTTTCTCTTCTTCAGCCCAGCATGATCCCTCAGCAAGGGTAAACTCACCCCCCAGTTTGGTTATGCCTACCAGGTCCGTACAGCATAGGAGCCCAGATCAGAGATTTTCGGTAAGTTAATTTAGTAGCATAAATACTAACAAGTGCTTAAGAATGTGTTAAACTGTTGAAATCCAAAATTTGGACGCAAACTTAGCCTTTTTTTTTTTATATGTCCCTACAGACCCGCACACTCATGGAAGAGATCCAGGACATGGAGGAAGATGATGATGTCTCCGTACAGGGCACGTCGGATGAACTCCCCCTGGGTCCCAATTTGGAACTGCTCCATAATGTTTCTCTGGCCAATCCTCAGCAGCAGAGTGAATCTCCATCCATTGTGCTTGCACATGGGGAGACTGACACTACAGTCCCCAGTGTTCACTCTGCTGCTGAGGATTTGCAAAGCAGGCCGGTTGCTGTTGAGGGTACGACACCACGCGGCAGGGCACGCCCAAGAGCCAGGGTAATTGTGCGGCGGACGCCATTACGCCGCCCCACAATTTCCCAGGGGAGGCAGAGTGCCCTGCTTCAATTATGGACCCAACAAAGGGACTCTTATGACGCCCAGCTCGTTACAGAGCGTGAGCAAAGGCATGCCGACATGGTGAACATCCATACCAGTCTACAGGGCATCCTCGCGGAGTTGCGTACCCTCAACAGCAACGTGGCCAATGCAAGTAATGGCATCCAGTCAGCCATGGCTGAGATGACCAATATGCAGAGAAACATTGTGGAGCAGTTTCAAATTCACAATGCTGCCATGGCCCAGGCTAGGTCCCATTCACATGGACCTCCACCTGGACCTCCACCTGGGTATTATGGGCAGCCACCCTATTAAGCCATGGGTGTGTGGGACATCTTTTCTCTTAACCCCCACTGTATTTACTTGTCCTTTGAGGTTTCAAACAATCCATTTTGTGTTGCTCTGGAAGGTTGTGTTTTGTATTTGCTCCCATATAGCTCCTTAGAGTAATGCTTAAGGCCACTAGCCAATGCCATAGGTCTATGTGGAGTGTATATGGCCACTTATGGCTTTACCTATGTATTTGGTTGGTGCTCCTCCTGTTTGCAGACATGTTTGTGTGACATTATGGCCATGCCCAAATATCCCTGGGCACAGGCAAGATTAATGACTGGACTAGGCTGGCCTTTGGACTGGGTGTCCTTGTTTGGTTGTGCCACTCACTTCCAGGTGTAGATGTGCTCGATGTTTTTTTGTAATGTTATCCATTTGTAACCACAGATGTATGTGGACTGATTTCTGTTAAGCACTATAATTTTCCCTTTTCAAAGTAAAAAAACAACTTCACTTACAATACTTGTGGCGTTTTTAGTGGGAAGACATTTTAAACAGCTTGGGCTAAACCAGATAATTTGGGTTGGAAGAGGTGTAACAATGCCAAGCTAAAGCTAAGGAAACGACATGAAATACATTAGGCAACAATTAAGGTCTAAATGTTTTACTTAGAGGTAATGCCACATTACGGCAAAACAACATATGTAACAAAAAGGATAACACAGACACACAGAATGGTGAGACAGGGAAAAAAGTTAAGTAAAATGCTGGCTGATCAGGTTGGCTCGAACAGATTGGCCAGACTCACTGGGGGGCCCCTCAAAATTCTCGACTTCATCCTCGACGGCTGAAGAGGGCAGGCTGTCCACATAACGTGGGACACGTTCCATGATGGCAAAATTGTGCAAAACAGCACATGCCATTATAATGTCAATCACTTTCTTGGGATCATATTGCAGGGCACCCCCAGTATGGTCAAGGCAACGAAAACGTGTCTTCAGCAGACCAAAGGCCCTCTCCACAACAGCCCGGGTCTTGCGATGCGCACGGTTATACGCTTCCTGAGAGGCATCCTGGGGCCGCAGCACAGGCGTCATGAGCCAGGGTAGAAGTGGGTACCCGGAATCACCTTAAACACAGAATAAAATGTAATCAAAATTAAAAAGGCAACACAACCAACACCAAAAATTTAACAGATATCATAATGATGTAAGGTAAAGTGTTTCCCAAAAAAAAAAGGGCACATTAGGGCCCCCAAAAATTCCACTAAGGTATAACCTAAATAAAAATGGCACTTCTATATACCAATTAATTAACAAACATCTGCACGGCCAAGGCTATTTGGATTTTACATATATTTGTAGTTTTCAGACATGTTACAATTAGGATGCTGCTGAGGGCCTATCCACATTTCTCTGGAAACTACAATGTATGCAGTTTAAGTCCACTTTGACATTTAACGACCAATAGTACAAAAGGAGCCAAAGGTCAAAGATCCCTATCCACATTTCACTGGAAACTACAATGTATGCAGTTTAAGTCCACTTTGACATTTAACGACCAATAGTACCAAAGGAGCCAAAGGTCAAAGATCCTTGGGTATAAACTCCAAACCAATATATTTAGGCACAAGGAACTTACAGACATCCTAACTAAAGGGAAAACATTCTGAAGGCCAAAGCGAGGCAAGCATTTTTTTAGAAAGTTCCTAATATATCAGCCAAGAAAAAGGCAGTTGGACGCTTATGTAAAGAATTCCAAAACAAACATATCAACAAATACAAGATTAATGCCACATTTAAGAACACACAAATAGGACACACTTACCAAGCAGCCATGCCCCCGAAAATTCACCTGCCTCAAATCTCCGAAACAACCCAGATCGCCGGAGGATATAGGAGTCGTGGGACGATCCGGGGTAGCCGGCAAGGACACTCATAAACCGCATATCCGGACCAACCACGGCCTGGACATTAAGGGAGTGTCCCATTTTACGATTCCTTAAGGAAAAAACAGACAAAAAGGGTAATTGATATTTGAACCAAAATAATAAATTAACCACAAAACATGTCTGCACTCTATTGTGAAAGACTAATGAAAAGCCTAGATAAAGCAGCTACACAAATGAGGGATAAACAAATATGCTGCCGCAAAGGAAAACAGGTTACATGACACGTTGGGCAACATAATAACCAATCTCAATACCTATATATATACTCGTCGGCTGCCCTAGGTACGAGTGCCACATGTGTGCAGTCAATTGCACCAATAACGTTGGGCATGTCGGCCACATTATAAAACCCAAGCTTAATGGCGTTTCTGGCTGCCATATCATCAGGGAAAAAAATATATTTTTGAGTTATGGCAGCCATGCCTTCCAAAAATTTAGAGAGTGCGCGGCTCAGCGTAGGCTGTGACATCCCCACGGAGAGGGCACCCAGCCTCTGGAACGAGCCGTTCGCCAAAAATTGCAGGCAGCCAAGCATCTTGGTCATACCTGAAATTGCATGCCCCTTCCTTGTGGTGCGGGCTAACCATGGCCGCAGCTCACTATATAATTTATGGAGGGAAGCGCGATTAAGCCTGGTCAGCTCGAACAGCTCAACATCATTCATGCTATCGATGTTCATGCGACGACGCAGGGGCAATCTGCTCTCAGACATCTCGATCAACTCAATGCCAAAAAGCATAAGCCCTTGATGTGCCACAAACTCGCTCCGCTCCATCCTACTCCCGAGGCCAAATAGCTGCCGGCAAACATTTCGTAAAGCAGCTCTTTAATGGGCTTCAAAACAATTAGCAATCACCTCTCTGAATTGGGCGCAAGCCCATGTGAAGGACGTAAAAAATAGGATCGGACGCAAATAATACGATTTGGACGGGAAAAACACACGAACTAACGCAAATTATACGATTCTCGTACGAAATGCGTATGTTCATATACGTCTATGCGCGAACGATCGTGCGAATACGAAATGGCCAAAAAAACAAGAAAAAATGACAAACACCCACCCAAACTTACGATTCTCGATACGAAATCAATTAACTTTTGCTCTTTGAATCGAGGGGAATATGTATTATAAATAGAGATGAGCAAATCGATTCGGATGAACCCAAATTCGTTCCGAAATTCAGAAAAAATTTGATTCTGAACGAATCCGAATTTCCCCACGATTCGATCGATCGAAGTTTTCCTTTAAACTCCATTTATTTCAATTACAGCCATTGTAAAATGATGGATGGACATGTCCGGACATGTCCCCTGGGGCGAGTTATCATGGGAAGGTCACATGCAGCCTATCAGCAGCCAGGAAGCCCGGTGACGTCACAGTGCTATATAAACGGCGGCCATCTTGCTTGTGCGCATTTCAGCCTTGCATTGCAGACAGAGGTTGCTGCAGACAGGGAGAGACCAACAGATCAGTTTTAAATTGCTTTTTTTTTGTGTCCTGTAAATATTCCTGGCCACTGTGCATCCCATCTTGGCAGAGGCATATCTGTTACACGCAAGCATTTCTTATAACTCGATTAGTTTAATTTTTTTTTGTATGCTTTAAAAACCCCAGCCCACATGGGCATACTATTTCAGCACATTTGACCCTATCTGTTATGCTAAATCAGCTTCTAAAGGCTCTGTTTTATTAATATATTGCATTTTGAATTGGTTTTGTGCGTCCTGTAAAAACATCAGGCCGCATGGGCATCCAAAACCAGCACATTTCCCCCTGTTATACTAAATCAGCTTCTACAGGCTCTATTTTATTAATATATTGCATTTTGAATTGGTTTTGTGCGTCCTGTAAAAACACCAGGCAGCAGGGTATCCCAAACCGGCACATTTCACCCTGTCAGGGGCGGACTGGGACTAAAAACGGCCCGGGACTTTTTGGGGCACACCGGCCCTGCTTTACTGTTCCTGGCCCAGTACAGTATATTAATGTCACATAATTATATATATAGTCAAATCACATTATTTATATATAGATATATATATATATCTATATATATCTTATTTTGTTCCATGGTTTACCAGGGTTTAGGAGGACAAAAATAAGAAAGAAAGAGAGGGGCATCCCACTTTACAGGCTTAATTTAACAACTGTCCCTATTTCCCACACCAAAAAGTTAGAAGGTATGCATTTGGGCACAGATGAGTCAGTAGTGGATAAAGCTGGGGCACAGAACAGTTAGCAGCACTATTTAGTTTAGTATATAGATCAGTTGGGGCAGAGTAGATTCGGGCACAGATCAGGAGCAGATCAGATTTGGACACAGATCAGGAGCAGATCAGATTTGGAGACACAGATCAGGAGCAGATCAGATTTGGACACAGATCAGGAGCAGATCAGATTTGGAGACACAGATCAGGAGCAGATCAGATTTGTAGACACAGATCAGGAGCAGATCAGATTTGGAGACACAGATCAGGAGCAGATCAGATTTGGACACAGATCAGGAGCAGATCAGATTTGGAGACACAGATCAGGAGCAGATCAGATTTGGACACAGATCACGAGCAGATCATATTTGGACACAGATCAGGAGCAGATCAGATTTGGAGACACAGATCAGGGGCAGATCAGATTTGGAGACGCAGATCAGGAGCAGATCAGATTTGGACACAGATCAGGAGCAGATCAGATTTGGAGACACAGATCAGGAGCAGATCAGATTTGGAGACACAGATCAGGAGCAGATCAGATTTGGAGACACAGATCAGGAGCAGATCAGATTTGGACGCAGATCAGGAGCAGATCAGATTTGGAGACACAGATCAGGAGCGGATCAGATTTTGACACAGATCACGAGCAGATCATATTTGGACACAGATCAGGAGCAGATCAGATTTGGAGACACAGATCAGGGGCAGATCAGATTTGGAGACACAGATCAGGAGCAGATCAGATTTGGACACAGATCAGGAGCAGATCAGATTTGGACACAGATCAGGAGCAGATCAGATTTGGAGACACAGATCAGGGGCAGATCAGATTTGGACACAGATCAGGGACAGATCAGATTTGGAGACACAGATCAGGAGCAGATCAGATTTGGAGACACAGATCAGGGGCAGATCAGATTTGGAGACACAGATCAGGGGCAGATCAGATTTGGAGACGCAGATCAGGAGCAGATCAGATTTGGACACAGATCAGGAGCAGATCAGATTTGGAGACACAGATCAGGAGCAGATCAGATTTGGAGACACAGATCAGGAGCAGATCAGATTTGGAGACACAGATCAGGAGCAGATCAGATTTGGACGCAGATCAGGAGCAGATCAGATTTGTAGACACAGATCAGGAGCGGATCAGATTTTGACACAGATCACGAGCAGATCATATTTGGACACAGATCAGGAGCAGATCAGATTTGGAGACACAGATCAGGGGCAGATCAGATTTGGAGACACAGATCAGGAGCAGATCAGATTTGGACACAGATCAGGAGCAGATCATATTTGGACACAGATCAGGAGCAGATCAGATTTGGAGACACAGATCAGGGGCAGATCAGATTTGGACACAGATCAGGGACAGATCAGATTTGGAGACACAGATCAGGAGCAGATCAGATTTGGAGACACAGATCAGGGGCAGATCAGATTTGGAGAGACAGATCAGGAGCAGATCAGATTTGGACACAATTCAGGAGCAGATCAGATTTGGAGACACAGATCAGGGGCAGATCAGATTTGGACACAGATCAGGAGCGGATCAGATTTGGAGACAAAGATCAGGAGCAGATCAGATTTGGAGACACATATCAGGGGCAGATCAGATTTGGACACAGATCAGGGGCAGATCAGATTTGGACACAGATCAGGAGCAGATCAGATTTGGAGACACAGATCAGGAGCAGATCAGATTTGGAGACACAGATCAGGAGCAGATCAGATTTGGACACAGATCAGGAGCAGATCGGATCTGGAGACAGATCAGGAGCAGATCAGATTTGGAGACACAGATCAGGAGCAGATCAGATCTGGAGACACAGATCAGGAGCAGATCAGATTTGGACACAGATGTGAGGTGGCGTTGTAGAAGTTTTCTAATTGGTCACACTGGCCACCCAGGCTCTCTCCTGTTACAGGGCTGTGAGAGGCTCCATTTAGCAGACATATAGTATATGAAGGATCTGAGAACACAGGGACAGGGAACATGGAGCTCTGCACAGCCGAGTCTATGGACAGCACATGGGACACTGTATTGTAAAAGGGGGTTGAACATCTAAATTTTCCTTAATACGCCTTTACCTTGTGGCAGAAGCAGCAGCACTTCCCTGCAGCCGAGTTACAAATTGCAGAACCTAGTGTGAAGCATCCACTGACCTCCAGCTCCTGGGACAGGCTGTCACTAGGGGGCAGCAGCGTGCACAGATATTCTGCTCTGTCACATGACACAGAGCTATGACGGCTCCTCTGCTTCCCTATCCATGTAAGTGTAATTGCTGATGCCGAGCCTGCGCGGAGCCAATGTTCTACCAGCGGCCGATGCACAGAGCAGTGTAATGGGTGGAGGCCGCTCTGCACACACACACTAATGTTTACACGCAGATAATTTGGGTGTGTGTGTGTGACAGCAGGGCCGGTGGCGGCGGGCAGTGCGGCCTCCACCCGTTACACTGCTCTGCTCATCGGCCACCACCTGCGGCCTTCCCATGTGCCGGCCTACCGGGATTCTGCCCGGTATGCCCTATGGCCAGCCCGCCCCTGCTATCTGTTATACTAAAGCAGCTTCCACAGGCTCTGTTTTATTAATATATTGCATTTTGATTTTTTTTTTTGCGTCCTGTAAAAACACCAGGCCGCAGGGTATCCCAAACCGGCACATTTCACCCTATCTGTTATACTAAAGCAGCTTCTACAGGCTCTGTTTTATTAATATATTGCATTTTGAATTTTTTTTTTGCGTCCTGTAAAAACACCAGGCCGCAGGGTATCCCAAACCGGCACATTTCACCCTATCCATTATTCTAAAGCAGCTTCTACAGGCTCTGTTTTATTAATATATTGCATTTTGAATTGGTTTTGTGCATCTTGTAAAAACACCAGGCCGCAGGGTATCCCAAACCGACACATTTCACCCTATCTGTTATACTAAAGCAGCTTCTACAGGCTCTGTTTTATTAATGTATTGCCTTTTGAATTAGTTTTGTGCATCCTGTAAAAACACCAGGCAGCAGGGTATCCCAAACCGGCACAATTCACCCTATCTGTTATACTAAATCAGCTTCTACAGGCTCTGTTTTATTAATATATTGCATTTTGAATTGGTTTTGTGCATCTTGTAAAAACACCAGGCCGCAGGGTATCCCAAACCGACACATTTCACCCTATCTGTTATACTAAAGCAGCTTCTACAGGCTCTGTTTTATTAATGTATTGCCTTTTGAATTAGTTTTGTGCGTCCTGTAAAAACACCAGGCAGCAGGGTATCCCAAACCGGCACAATTCACCCTATCTGTTATACTAAATCAGTTTCTACAGGCTCTGTTTTATTAATATATTGCATTTTGAATTTTTTTTTGCATCTTGTAAAAACACCAGGCCGCAGGGTATCCCAAACCGGCACTTTTCACCCTATCTGTTATAATAAAGCAGCTTCTACAGGCTCTGTTTTATTAATATATTGCATTTTGAATTTTTTTTTTGTGTCCTGTAAAAACACCAGGATGCAGGGTATCCCAAACCGGCACATTTCACCCTATCCGTTATACTAAAGCAGCTTCTACAGGCTCTGTTTTATTAATATATTGCATTTTGAATTGGTTTTGTGCGTCCTGTAAAAACACCAGGCCGCAGGGTATCCCAAACCGGCACATTTCACCCTATCTGTTATACTAAAGCAGCTTCTACAGGCTCTGTTTTATTAATATATTGCATTTTGAATTTTTTTTAGCGTCCTGTAGAAACACCAGGCCGCAGGGTATCCTAAACTGTCACATTGCACCCTATCTGTTATACTAAATTAGCTTCTACAGGCTCTGTTTTATTAATATATTGCATTTTGAATTGGTTCTGTGCGTCCTGTAAAAACATCAGGCGCCATTTTGTTGGAGACTCGCTGTTAGGGATGAGCGAATCGATCCGGACGAACCCGGATTCGATCCGAATTTCAGGAAAAATTCGATTCGGATCGAATCCGAATTTCCCCGCGATTCGATCGCTCGAAGTTTTCCTTTAACATCCATTCATTTACATTTACAGGCATTCTAAGATGGCGGACGGGACATGTCTGGACATGTATCCCGCGCCAGTGCAAGCTGGGGCAGTCACATGCAGCCTATCAGCAGCCAGCAAGCCCGGTGACGTCACAGCGCTATTTAAGTCGGCCATCTTGCTTTTCCTTCCTCATTTCTCTATTGCATTCGTGAGAGACAGAACGCTGTGTAGCTGAGGGAGAGAGGCAGTTAGACAGGCAGGGAAAGACAGGGACAGGCTGGAGACAGGCAGGAGACAGACAGGAGACAGACAGAAAGTCAGCGAAAAACAGGGAAAGGTAGGAAAAAACGGAGGCTGTCACAGGGAGATTTTTTTTTTTTTTCATCCAGCCTGAGTGTTACTAGCTGGCTGACAGGCTTTGTTAGCGTTTTCAGGCTGCTTATAGTAACTAACTGGGCATATATACTGAACTGATCTTAAGTCTGCTGTGAGGCATCCCATTCTGTGACTACACCAGCCTCTGTTTAAGACCATATAACCATTTGCACTTATTATAATTGAAATTAGGCCTGATAAAGACACTTTTGCTGGGCATAGCACTACTGGACCCTGCCAGGTCCACTTCTTTTTTGGGGCATCCCATTCTGTGACTACAGCAGCCTCTGTTTAAGACCATATAACCATTTTCACTTATTATAATTGAAATTAGGCCTGATAAAGACACTTTTGCTGGGCATAGCACTACTGGACCCTGCCAGGTGCACTTCTTTTTTAGGGCATCCCATTCTGTGACTACAGCTGCCCCTGCTATCTGTTATACTAAAGCAGCTTCTACAGGCTCTGTTTTATTAATATATTGCATTTTGAATTTTTTTTTGCGTCCTGTAAAAACACCAGGCCGCAGGGTATTCCAAACCGGCACATTTCACCCTATCCATTATACTAAAGCAGCTTCTACAGGCTCTGTTTTATTAATATATTGCATTTTGAATTGGTTTTGTGCATCTTGTAAAAACACCAGGCCGCAGGGTATCCCAAACCGACACATTTCACCCTATCTGTTATACTAAAGCAGCTTCTACAGGCTCTGTTTTATTAATATATTGCCTTTTGAATTAGTTTTGTGCATCCTGTAAAAACACCAGGCAGCAGGGTATCCCAAACCGGCACAATTCACCCTATCTGTTATACTAAATCAGCTTCTACAGGCTCTGCTTTATTAATATATTGCATTTTGAATTTTTTTTTGCATCTTGTAAAAACACCAGGCCGCAGGGTATCCCAAACCGGCACTTTTCACCCTATCTGTTATACTAAAGCAGCTTCTACAGGCTCTGTTTTATTAATATATTGCATTTTGAATTTTTTTTTGTGTCCTGTAAAAACACCAGGCTGCAGGGTATCCCAAACCGGCACATTTCACCCTATCCGTTATACTAAAGCAGTTTCTACAGGCTCTGTTTTATTAATATATTGCATTTTGAATTGGTTTTGTGCGTCCTGTAAAAACACCAGGCCGCAGGGTATCCCAAACCGGCAGATTTCACCCTATCTGCTATACTAAAGCAGCTTCTACAGGCTCTGTTTTATTAATATATTGCATTTTGAATTTTTTTTAGCGTCCTGTAAAAACACCAGGCCGCAGGGTATCCTAAACTGTCACATTGCACCCTATCTGTTATACTAAATTAGCTTCTACAGGCTCTGTTTTATTAATATATTGCATTTTGAATTGGTTCTGTGCGTCCTGTAAAAACATCAGGCGCCATTTTGTTGGAGACTCGCTATTAGGGATGAGCGAATCGATCCGGACGAACCCGGATTCGATCCGAATTTCAGGAAAAATTCGATTCGGATCGAATCCGAATTTCCCCGCGATTCGATCGCTCGAAGTTTTCCTTTAACATCCATTCATTTACATTTACAGGCATTCTAAGATGGCGGACGGGACATGTCTGGACATGTATCCCGCGCCAGTGCAAGCTGGGGCAGTCACATGCAGCCTATCAGCAGCCAGCAAGCCCGGTGACGTCACAGCGCTATTTAAGTCGGCCATCTTGCTTTTCCTTTCTCATTTCTCTATTGCATTCGTGAGAGACAGAACGCTGTGTAGCTGAGGGAGAGAGGCAGTTAGACAGGCAGGGAAAGACAGGGACAGGCTGGAGACAGGCAGGAGACAGACAGGAGACAGACAGAAAGTCAGCGAAAAACAGGGAAAGGTAGGAAAAAACGGAGGCTGTCACAGGGAGATTTTTTTTTTTTTCATCCAGCCTGAGTGTTACTAGCTGGCTGACAGGCTTTGTTAGCGTTTTCAGGCTGCTTATAGTAACTAACTGTGCATATATACTGAACTGATCTTAAGTCTGCTGTGAGGCATCCCATTCTGTGACTACACCAGCCTCTGTTTAAGACCATATAACCATTTGCACTTATTATAATTGAAATTAGGCCTGATAAAGACACTTTTGCTGGGCATAGCACTACTGGACCCTGCCAGGTCCACTTCTTTTTTGGGGCATCCCATTCTGTGACGACAGCAGCCTCTGTTTAAGACCATATAACCATTTTCACTTATTATAATTGAAATTAGGCCTGATAAAGACACTTTTGCTGGGCATAGCACTACTGGACCCTGCCAGGTGCACTTCTTTTTTAGGGCATCCCATTCTGTGACTACAGCTGCCTCTGTTTAAGACCATATAACCATTTGCACTTATTATAATTGAAATTAGGCCTGATAAAGACACTTTTGCTGGGCATAGCACTACTGGACCCTGCCAGGTGCACTTCTTTTTTAGGGCATCCCATTCTGTGACTACAGCTGCCTCTGTTTAAGACCATATAACCATTTTCACTTATTATAATTGAAATTAGGCCTGATAAAGACACTTTTGCTGGGCATAGCACTACTGGACCCTGCCAGGTGCACTTCTTTTTTAGGGCATCCCATTCTGTGACTACAGCTGCCTCTGTTTAAGACCATATAACCATTTTCACTTATTATAATTGAAATTAGGCCTGATAAAGACACTTTTGCTGGGCATAGCACTACTGGACCCTGCCAGGTGTACTTACTGCTGGTTTTTATGGCATCCCATTCTGTGACTACAGCTGCCTCTGTTTAAGACCATATAACCATTTTCACTTATTATAATTGAAATTAGGCCTGATAAAGACACTTTTGCTGGGCATAGCACTACTGGACCCTGCCAGGTGTACTTCTTTTTTAGGGCATCCCATTCTGTGACTACAGCTGCCTATGTTTAAGACCATATAACCATTTTCACTTATTATAATTGAAATTAGGCCTGATAAAGACACTTTTGCTGGGCATAGCACTACTGGACCCTGCCAGGTGCACTTTTTTGGGGGGCATCCCATTCTGTGACTACAGCTGCCTCTGTTTAAGACCATATAACCATTTTCACTTATTATAATTGAAATTAGGCCTGATAAAGACACTTTTGCTGGGCATAGCACTACTGGACCCTGCCAGGTGCACTTCTGTTGGGGCATCCCATTCTGTGACTACAGCAGCCTCTGTTTAAGACCATATAACCATTTTCACTTGTGATAATTGAAGTTAGGCCTGATAAAGACACTTTTGCTGGGCATAGCACTACTGGACCCTGCCAGGTGCACTTCTTTTTTAGGGCATCCCATTCTGTGACTACAGCTGCCTCTGTTTAAGACCATATAACCATTTTCACTTATTATAATTGAAATTAGGCCTGATAAAGACACTTTTGCTGGGCATAGCACTACTGGACCCTGCCAGGTGCACTTCTTTTTTAGGGCATCCCATTCTGTGACTACAGCTGCCTCTGTTTAAGACCATATAACCATTTTCACTTATTATAATTGAAATTAGGCCTGATAAAGACACTTTTGCTGGGCATAGCACTACTGGACCCTGCCAGGTGCACTTCTTTTTTAGGGCATCCCATTCTGTGACTACAGCTGCCTCTGTTTAAGACCATATAACCATTTTCACTTATTATAATTGAAATTAGGCCTGATAAAGACACTTTTGCTGGGCATAGCACTACTGGACCCTGCCAGGTGTACTTACTGCTGGTTTTTATGGCATCCCATTCTGTGACTACAGCTGCCTCTGTTTAAGACCATATAACCATTTTCACTTATTATAATTGAAATTAGGCCTGATAAAGACACTTTTGCTGGGCATAGCACTACTGGACCCTGCCAGGTGTACTTCTTTTTTAGGGCATCCCATTCTGTGACTACAGCTGCCTCTGTTTAAGACCATATAACCATTTTCACTTATTATAATTGAAATTAGGCCTGATAAAGACACTTTTGCTGGGCATAGCACTACTGGACCCTGCCAGGTGCACTTTTTTGGGGGGCATCCCATTCTGTGACTACAGCTGCCTCTGTTTAAGACCATATAACCATTTTCACTTATTATAATTGAAATTAGGCCTGATAAAGACACTTTTGCTGGGCATAGCACTACTGGACCCTGCCAGGTGCACTTCTGTTGGGGCATCCCATTCTGTGACTACAGCAGCCTCTGTTTAAGACCATATAACCATTTTCACTTGTTATAATTGAAGTTAGGCCTGATAAAGACACTTTTGCTGGGCATAGCACTACTGGACCCTGCCAGGTGTACTTACTGCTGGTTTTTATGGCATCCCATTCTGTGACTACAGCAGCCTCTGTTTAAGACCATATAACCATTTGCACTTATTATAATTGAAATTAGGCCTGATAAAGACACTTTTGCTGGGCATAGCACTACTGGACCCTGCCAGGTGCACTTCTTTTTTAGGGCATCCCATTCTGTGACTACAGCTGCCTCTGTTTAAGACCATATAACCATTTTCACTTATTATAATTGAAATTAGGCCTGATAAAGACACTTTTGCTGGGCATAGCACTACTGGACCCTGCCAGGTGCACTTTTTTGGGGGGGCATCCCATTCTGTGACTACAGCTGCCTCTGTTTAAGACCATATAACCATTTTCACTTATTATAATTGAAATTAGGCCTGATAAAGACACTTTTGCTGGGCATAGCACTACTGGACCCTGCCAGGTGCACTTCTGTTGGGGCATCCCATTCTGTGATAACAGCAGCCTCTGTTTAAGACCATATAACCATTTTCACTTATTATAATTGAAATTAGGCCTGATAAAGACACTTTTGCTGGGCATAGCACTACTGGACCCTGCCAGGTGCACTTCTGTTGGGGCATCCCATTCTGTGACTACAGCAGCCTCTGTTTAAGACCATATAACCATTTGCACTTATTATAATTGAAATTAGGCCTGATAAAGACACTTTTGCTGGGCATAGCACTACTGGACCCTGCCAGGTGCACTTCTTTTTTAGGGCATCCCATTCTGTGACTACAGCTGCCTCTGTTTAAGACCATATAACCATTTTCACTTATTATAATTGAAATTAGGCCTGATAAAGACACTTTTGCTGGGCATAGCACTACTGGACCCTGCCAGGTGCACTTCTGTTGGGGCATCCCATTCTGTGACTACAGCAGCCTCTGTTTAAGACCATATAACCATTTTCACTTATTATAATTGAAATTAGGCCTGATAAAGACACTTTTGCTGGGCATAGCACTACTGGACCCTGCCAGGTGTACTTACTGCTGGTTTTTATGGCATCCCATTCTGTGACTACAGCAGCCTCTGTTTAAGACCATATAACCATTTGCACTTATTATAATTGAAATTAGGCCTGATAAAGACACTTTTGCTGGGCATAGCACTACTGGACCCTGCCAGGTGCACTTCTTTTTTAGGGCATCCCATTCTGTGACTACAGCTGCCTCTGTTTAAGACCATATAACCATTTTCACTTATTATAATTGAAATTAGGCCTGATAAAGACACTTTTGCTGGGCATAGCACTACTGGACCCTGCCAGGTGCACTTTTTTGGGGGGGCATCCCATTCTGTGACTACAGCAGCCTCTGTTTAAGACCATATAACCATTTTCACTTATTATAATTGAAATTAGGCCTGATAAAGACACTTTTGCTGGGCATAGCACTACTGGACCCTGCCAGGTGCACTTTTTTGGGGGGGCATCCCATTCTGTGACTACAGCAGCCTCTGTTTAAGACCATATAACCATTTGCACTTATTATAATTGAAATTAGGCCTGATAAAGACACTTTTGCTGGGCATAGCACTACTGGACCCTGCCAGGTGCACTTCTTTTTTAGGGCATCCCATTCTGTGACTACAGCTGCCTCTGTTTAAGACCATATAACCATTTTCACTTATTATAATTGAAATTAGGCCTGATAAAGACACTTTTGCTGGGCATAGCACTACTGGACCCTGCCAGGTGCACTTCTGTTGGGGCATCCCATTCTGTGATAACAGCAACCTCTGTTTAAGACCATATAACCATTTTCACTTATTATAATTGAAATTAGGCCTGATAAAGACACTTTTGCTGGGCATAGCACTACTGGACCCTGCCAGGTGCACTTTTTTGGGGGGGCATCCCATTCTGTGACTACAGCAGCCTCTGTTTAAGACCATATAACCATTTGCACTTATTATAATTGAAATTAGGCCTGATAAAGACACTTTTGCTGGGCATAGCACTACTGGACCCTGCCAGGTGCACTTCTTTTTTAGGGCATCCCATTCTGTGACTACAGCTGCCTCTGTTTAAGACCATATAACCATTTTCACTTATTATAATTGAAATTAGGCCTGATAAAGACACTTTTGCTGGGCATAGCACTACTGGACCCTGCCAGGTGCACTTCTGTTGGGGCATCCCATTCTGTGACTACAGCAGCCTCTGTTTAAGACCATATAACCATTTTCACTTATTATAATTGAAATTAGGCCTGATAAAGACACTTTTGCTGGGCATAGCACTACTGGACCCTGCCAGGTGTACTTACTGCTGGTTTTTATGGCATCCCATTCTGTGACTACAGCAGCCTCTGTTTAAGACCATATAACCATTTTCACTTATTATAATTGAAATTAGGCCTGATAAAGACACTTTTGCTGGGCATAGCACTACTGGACCCTGCCAGGTGCACTTCTTTTTTAGGGCATCCCATTCTGTGACTACAGCTGCCTCTGTTTAAGACCATATAACCATTTTCACTTATTATAATTGAAATTAGGCCTGATAAAGACACTTTTGCTGGGCATAGCACTACTGGACCCTGCCAGGTGCACTTTTTTTGGGGGGCATCCCATTCTGTGACTACAGCAGCCTCTGTTTAAGACCATATAACCATTTTCACTTATTATAATTGAAATTAGGCCTGATAAAGACACTTTTGCTGGGCATAGCACTACTGGACCCTGCCAGGTGCACTTCTGTTGGGGCATCCCATTCTGTGACTACAGCAGCCTCTGTTTAAGACCATATAACCATTTTCACTTATTATAATTGAAATTAGGCCTGATAAAGACACTTTTGCTGGGCATAGCACTACTGGACCCTGCCAGGTGCACTTCTGTTGGGGCATCCCATTCTGTGACTACAGCAGCCTCTGTTTAAGACCATATAACCATTTGCACTTATTATAATTGAAATTAGGCCTGATAAAGACACTTTTGCTGGGCATAGCACTACTGGACTCGGCCAGGTGCACTTCTTTTTTAGGGCATCCCATTCTGTGACTACAGCTTCCTCTGTTTAAGACCATATAACCATTTTCACTTATTATAATTGAAATTAGGCCTGATAAAGACACTTTTGCTGGGCATAGCACTACTGGACCCTGCCAGGTGCACTTCTTTTTAAGGGCATCCCATTCTGTGACTACAGCTGCCTCTGTTTAAGACCATATAACCATTTTCACTTATTATAATTGAAATTAGGCCTGATAAAGACACTTTTGCTGGGCATAGCACTACTGGACCCTGCCAGGTGCACTTTTTTGGGGGGGCATCCCATTCTGTGACTACAGCAGCCTCTGTTTAAGACCATATAACCATTTTCACTTATTATAATTGAAATTAGGCCTGATAAAGACACTTTTGCTGGGCATAGCACTACTGGACCCTGCCAGGTGCACTTTTTTGGGGGGGCATCCCATTCTGTGACTACAGCAGCCTCTGTTTAAGACCATATAACCATTTTCACTTATTATAATTGAAATTAGGCCTGATAAAGACACTTTTGCTGGGCATAGCACTACTGGACCCTGCCAGGTGCACTTCTGTTGGGGCATCCCATTCTGTGACTACAGCAGCCTCTGTTTAAGACCATATAACCATTTTCAATTATTATTATTGAAATTAGGCCTGATAAAGACACTTTTGCTGGGCAGAGCACTACTGGACCCTGCCAAGTGCACTTCTGTTGGGGCATCCCATTCTGTGACTACAGCAGCCTCTGTTTAAGACCATATAACCATTTGCACTTATTATAATTGAAATTAGGCCTGATAAAGACACTTTTGCTGGGCATAGCACTACTGGACCCTGCCAGGTGCACTTCTTTTTTAGGGCATCCCATTCTGTGACTACAGCTGCCTCTGTTTAAGACCATATAACCATTTTCACTTATTATAATTGAAATTAGGCCTGATAAAGACACTTTTGCTGGGCATAGCACTACTGGACCCTGCCAGGTGCACTTCTTTTTTAGGGCATCCCATTCTGTGACTACAGCTGCCTCTGTTTAAGACCATATAACCATTTTCACTTATTATAATTGAAATTAGGCCTGATAAAGACACTTTTGCTGGGCATAGCACTACTGGACCCTGCCAGGTACACTTTTTTGGGGGGGCATCCCATTCTGTGACTACAGCAGCCTCTGTTTAAGACCATATAACCATTTTCACTTATTATAATTGAAATTAGGCCTGATAAAGACACTTTTGCTGGGCATAGCACTACTGGACCCTGCCAGGTGCACTTCTGTTGGGGCATCCCATTCTGTGACTACAGCAGCCTCTGTTTAAGACCATATAACCATTTGCACTTATTATAATTGAAATTAGGCCTGATAAAGACACTTTTGCTGGGCATAGCACTACTGGGCCCTGCCAGGTGTACTTACTGCTGGTTTTTATGGCATCCCATTCTGTGACTACAGCAGCCTCTGTTTAAGACCATATAACCATTTGCACTTATTATAATTGAAATTAGGCCTGATAAAGACAATTTTGCTGGGCATAGCACTACTGGACCCTGCCAGGTGTACTTACTGCTGGTTTTTATGGCATCCCATTCTGTGACTACAGCAGCCTCTGTTTAAGACCATATAACCATTTGCACTTATTATAATTGAAATTAGGCCTGATAAAGACACTTTTGCTGGGCATAGCACTACTGGACCCTGCCAGGTGCACTTCTGTTGGGGCATCCCATTCTGTGACTATAGCAGCCTCTGTTTAAGACCATATAACCATTTGCACTTATTATAATTGAAATTAGGCCTGATAAAGACACTTTTGCTGGGCATAGCACTACTGGACCCTGCCAGGTGTACTTACTGCTGGTTTTTATGGCATCCCATTCTGTGACTACAGCAGCCTCTGTTTAAGACCATATAACCATTTGCACTTATTATAATTGAAATTAGGCCTGATAAAGACACTTTTGCTGGGCATAGCACTACTGGACCCTGCCAGGTGCACTTCTGTTGGGGCATCCCATTCTGTGACTACAGCTGCCTCTGTTTAAGTCCATATAACCATTTTCACTTATTATAATTGAAATTAGGCCTGATAAAGACACTTTTGCTGGGCATAGCACTACTGGACCCTGCCAGGTGTACTTACTGCTGGTTTTTATGGCGTCCCATTCTGTGACTACAGCAGCCTCTGTTTAAGACCATATAACCATTTTCACTTATTATAATTGAAATTAGGCCTGATAAAGACACTTTTGCTGGGCATAGCACTACTGGACCCTGCCAGGTGCACTTCTTTTTTAGGGCATCCCATTCTGTGACTACAGCTGCCTCTGTTTAAGACCATATAACCATTTTCACTTATTATAATTGAAATTAGGCCTGATAAAGACACTTTTGCTGGGCATAGCACTACTGGACCCTGCCAGGTGCACTTTTTTTGGGGGGGCATCCCATTCTGTGACTACAGCTGCCTCTGTTTAAGACCATATAACCATTTTCACTTATTATAATTGAAATTAGGCCTGATAAAGACACTTTTGCTGGGCATAGCACTACTGGACCCTGCCAGGTGCACTTCTTTTTTGGGGCATCCCATTCTGTGACTACAGCAGCCTCTGTTTAAGACCGTATAACCATTTGCACTTATTATAATTGAAATTAGGCCTGATAAAGACACTTTTGCTAGGCATAGCACTACTGGACCCTGCCAGGTGCACTTCTGTTGGGGCATACCATTCTGTAACATAGCATACCCCTCTTTATTTACACTAAGCAGCTCTCTTATTTACACTAGGCAGGCCTGTTGGAGGCTGAGTGTCACTGCTCACTTTTGGTGTGCATTATATTCTGTTTCATATAGACCCACCGCTGCCTGGGGGTTCTTAAAATATCACCTACTACCACGCCAGTTAGACTATGTCGGGCAGACAAGTGCCTGGAAGTGAAAAAAGGAGTGGCAGAGGCCAAGATTCCGCAGGCAGAGCTCGCATCAGACTGGGGGCCAGTAGCAGCAGGAGTCACGCTGAGAGACCTAATCTGCCAGTATCTGCTAGCGGTCGGGTCTCCACCAGTAACGCATCTGCCATGGTAGATTGGTTGACGCGCTCATCAACAACATCATCACAACTTACGTCTGAGACCCCCAGTCTAGGGTCGGTAGGTTCCTCTGACACAACCCTGAGTTGGCATGCCCCGAGAGCAGTCCCTGTCCTCCCATTGCCTCTGTCCTACACCGTTCCCTCCCCCAGCGACGTATCCTATGCTTTGGGTTCAGCTCCACTCTTTAGTGAGGAGGACCATCAGATAGAGGACAGTCAGCAGCTACTGCCCAGCCAAGAAATGGAGGTGGCTTCTCTAGCTAGGCAGACAAATAGTGATGTGGACAGTGTCGTGGGTGCTGCGAGCGTTCCAGCTCCTGCGCCAGACACTGTTGACGAATCCACGAACATCAGTGACGTATAGCCACAACTCGGTGATGATGATGATGACGATGAAGCCGATCGCACTTGGGAGCCGGGTGATGAAGGGGCTTCATCGTCATCATCAGGAGAAGAGGGGCGCAGGTTGCCCCGGAGTCAGCAGCTGAGGCAGCAAGGTGGTAGCAGTCAGCATGGGGGCACAATTCCAAAGGCTGGAGCCGGCCGGGGCCGGGGGCCGGGGTAGAGCACCTGCTGTGCGGCAGTCTACCTTATCGGGAGGTAGTGGAGCAGGGGTTCCTGGAGTTGGCAACAGCAGCATTGAATCAGTGAGGCCAGGGGGTGGGAAAAGTAGCTACTCGGCAGTGTGGCAGTTTCTCCTGAAGCATCCGCAGGAGGGTAACATGGCCACATGCAAGATATGTAGGCAGAAGGTGAAGCGTGGCCAGGGTCCAAATGTTGGCACCACGGCCCTGCGTCAACATATGATGCGTCACCATAAAGCGACCTGGGAGAACCGAGGCTCCCAAGGGGTGGTCCAGTCTGCTTCCTCACCAAGTGAGCTCCCAATTTCTGCCAGCCAAGGCTCCAGCACCTCAACCGAAGGCAGCTGTGCGTCATACCCATCCTCTGTCGCTCCTGCTCCTCCTCCTCCAAGTCATGCATCCCGCCAGCAATCCATCAGTGAAGCCATGTCCAAGAGACAGCAGTATGCGCCCACTCATCCTACGGCGCAGAAGCTGAATGTGCTCCTGTCCAAGTTGCTGGTGCTGCAGTCGCTCCCTTTTCAGGTGGTGGAATCTGCACCTTTCAGAGAACTGATGGCTTGTGCCGAGCCGAGGTGGAGAGTCCCAAGCCGTCATTTCTTTGCCAAGAAGGCAGTACCAGCGCTGCACACTTTTGTTGAACAGAAGGTGGGCCAGTCCTTGACCCTGTCGGTGTGTAGCAAAGTGCATGGCAGCGCCGACATCTGGAGCTGTAACTACGGTCAGGGACAGTACATGTCGTTTACGGCCCACTGGGTGAATGTGGTCCCTTTGCAGCAGCAGCAGCAACTTGGACAGGTCACGCCGCTTCGGCCTCCGCGCTCCCTGCCCGTTGGGCCTGTGACACCGTGCGACTCGGCCTCCTCATCCTCCGCCATCTCCTCACCCTCCACTGTAGGCTCAAGTCTCAGTGCCCCTCCAGTCTACCATGTGTGCAGGGCACAGAGGTGTCACGCAGTGCTTCACATGGTTTGTCTTGGCGAACGGAGTCACACAGGGGAGGAACTGCTTAAATGTATTCATCAGGAAATCCAAACATGGCTTACTCCGAGAAAACTTAAAATGGGAATCATAGTTACCGACAAGAACATTTTGTCTGCGCTGCGCCAAGGAAGCCTGACCCATGCCCCCTGCATGGCTCACGTCTTCAATCTGGTTGTCAAGCGGTTTCTGAAGTGTTCCCCCCATCTGCAAGACATCCTAACAACTTCAAGGAAGCTTTGCATGCACTTCAGCCACTCATACACCGCCAAACACACCCTTCTTGAGCTACAGCGTCAGAATGGTATCCCCCAACATAGTCTGATTTGCGATGTTTCCCCCGTTGGAATTCCACCCTTCACATGTTGGACCGATTATATGAACAGAGAAAAGCCATGACGGATTTCATGATGATCCAAGCAGATAGGGGGACTCCCCTGTGTAACTTCAATGTCAACCAGTGGCAGCTCATACGTGACACCTGCCATTTGCTCAGGCCCTTTGAGGAAGCCACTTTATTTGTCAGTCGGCAGGATTACGGGATGAACGACGTGATTCCACTGCTTCATGTACTACAGCACATGTTGGAAACCATGGCTGGTCAGGGCACTGGAGACATGGCGTTTACATCTTACGGCCACATGAACCCCGTTGGAGCTGAAATGGAGGAGGAGGAGGAAGAGGAGGAGGAGGAGTTGCCCTGCGAAACACAGTTTAGGCTTGGCGAAACGGCTGGTTTATCTAGTCAGCGGACAGGAGAGGAGGAGCAGGAGCAGCCAGAGGAGCTAGAGGTTTTTGAGGAAGGCGAGACAGAGGACCCGGGCACACCGTGGCAGTATGCAGTGGAGATGGAGACAGGTAGTCCATCCGAGTCACTTGCGCAAATGGCACGAAGCATGCTCACGTGCTTGCGTAGTGACCCCAGAATTGTTTCCATCTGTCGGCGGGATGACTTCTGGCTGTCCACCTTATTGGACCCTCGCTTCCAGCACAAAATGGGGGCATTTTTTAAACCCACCGAGAGGGAGGACAAACTCAACTACTACAAAGACATTCTACGTAGGCAGTTGGCCGATGCCTATCTGCGCCATGGTCCATACTCTCGCAGGTCTGACTCGAGGAGACCTCTGCGCTCACCTTCCACTGCCATGGCCGCTGGGGGGGTTGGCAGGAGCAGCAGCAGCAGCTCTATCAGCAGCAGCAGCCTCAGTCTTCAGTCGCTAATGAGTAGCTTTCTACACCCGCATAGTGAGGCTACTCATGAGCAGCAGGAAGACCTGGAGCAGGACCTGAACCAGCAGGTCATGTCATACTTTGACATGACCATGCCAACACACCTTGAGGATCCGCTGGACTTCTGGGCAGCCAAACTTGATTTGTGGCCGCAACTAGCAGAGTTTGCCCTGGAAAAGCTGTCCTGCCCGGCAAGTAGCGTGCCATCTGAGCGGGTGTTTAGTGCGGCGGGGGCCATAGTTACGGCGAGGAGAACTCGTCTGTCAACTAAAAATGTGGAGAGACTCACCTTTGTCAAAATGAATCAGGGATGGATCAGCCAGGATTTCCACCCACCAATGCCTGATGCATGCGACTAGATTCAGCATGGTGCCACGTTTTACACTTTCCAAATGGTGCAAAACATATTTAAACATCTTTAGGCCATTTTTGGGCTCCTGCTGCTGCTGCCGCCAACTTCTGCCAACTCCAGGGTGTGATTCATCCAATTTTTGGGCTCCTGAAGCCAACTCCAGTGTATATTTGGGCTCCTGTTGCTGCTGCTGCCAACTCCAGGGTGTGAATCATCCAATTTTTGGCCTCCTGAAGCCAACCCCAGTGTCTCTTTAAAGTAATGTTTGGGCTCCTACTGCTGCTGCTGCTGCCAACTCCAGGGTGTGATTCATCCAATTTTTGGGCTCCTGAAGCCAACTCCAGTGTCTCTTTAAAGTAATATTTGGGCTCCTGCTGCTGCTTGCAACTTCAGGGTGTGATTCATCCAATTTTTGGGCTCCTGAAGCCAACTCCAGTGTATATTTGGGCTCCTGCTGCTGCTGCTGCTGCCAACTCCAGGGTGTGAATCATCCAATTTTTGGCCTCCTGAAGCCAACCCCAGTGTCTCTTTAAAGTAATATTTGGGCTCCTGCTGCTGCTGCCAACTCCAGGGTGTGATTCATCCAATTTTTGGGCTCCTGAAGCCAACCCCAGGGTCTCTTTAAAGTAATATTTGGGCTCCTGCTGCTGCTGCTGTCAACTCCTGCCAACTCCAGGGCGTGATTCATCCAATTTTTGGCCTCCTGAAGCCAACACCAGTGTCTCTTTAAAGTAATATTTGGGCTCCTGCTGCTGCTGCTGCCAACTCCAGGGTGTGATTCATCCAATTTTTGGGCTCCTGAAGCCAACTCCAGTGTATATTTGGGCTCCTGCTGCTGCTGCTGCTGCCAACTCCAGGGTGTGAATCATCCAATTTTTGGGCTCCTGAAGCCAACCCCAGTGTCTCTTTAAAGTAATATTTGGGCTCCTGCTGCTGCTGCTGCCAACTCCAGGGTGTGATTCATCCAATTTTTGGCCTCCTGAAGCCAACCCCAGTGTCTCTTTAAAGTAATATTTGGGCTCCTGCTGCTGCTGCTGCCAACTCCAGGGTGTGAATCATCCAATTTTTGGCCTCCTGAAGCCAACTCCAGTGTATATTTGGGCTCCTGCTGCTGCTGCTGCCAACTCCAGGGTGTGAATCATCCAATTTTTGGCCTCCTGAAGCCAACCCCAGTGTCTCTTTAAAGTAATATTTGGGCTCCTGCTGCTGCTGCTGTCAACTCCTGCCTACTCCAGGGCGTGATTCATCCAATTTTTGGCCTCCTGAAGCCAACCCCAGTGTCTCTTTAAAGTAATATTTGGGCTCCTGCTGCTGCTGCTGTCAACTCCTGCCAACTCCAGGGCGTGATTCATCCAATTTTTGGCCTCCTGAAGCCAACCCCAGTGTCTCTTTAAAGTAATATTTGGGCTCCTGCTGCTGCTGCTGCCAGCTCCAGGGTGTGAATCATCCAATTTTTGGGCTCCTGAAGCCAACTCCAGTGTATACTTGGGCTCCTGCTGCTGCTGCTGCCAACTCCAGGGTGTGAATCATCCAATTTTTGGCCTCCTGAAGCCAACCCCAGTGTCTCTTTAAAGTAATATTTGGGCTCCTGCTGCTGCTGCTGCCAACTCCAGGGTGTGATTCATCCAATCTTTGGCCTCCTGAAGCCAACCCCAGTGTCTCTTTAAAGTAATATTTGGGCTCCTGCTGCTGCTGCTGCCAACTCCAGGGTGTGATTCATCCAATTTTTGGCCTCCTGAAGCCAACCCCAGTGTCTCTTTAAAGTAATATTTGGGCTCCTGCTGCTGCCAACTCCAGGGTGTGATTCATCCAATTTTTGGGCTCCTGAAGCCAACTCCAGTGTATATTTGGGCTCCTGCTGCTGCTGCTGCCAACTCCAGGGTGTGAATCATCCAATTTTTGGGCTCCTGAAGCCAACCCCAGGGTCTCTTTGAAGTAATGTTTGGGCTCCTGCTGCTGCTGCTGCCAACTTCTGCCAACTCCAGGGTGTGATTCATCCAATTTTTGGCCTCCTGAAGCCAACCCCAGTGTCTCTTTAAAGTAATATTTGGGCTCCTGCTGCTGCTGCTGCCAACTCCAGGGTGTGATTCATCCAATTTTGGGGCTCCTGAAGCCAACTCCAGTGTATATTTGGGCTCCTGCTGCTGCTGCTGCCAACTCCAGGGTGTGAATCATCCAATTTTTGGCCTCCTGAAGCCAACCCCAGTGTCTCTTTAAAGTAATATTTGGGCTCCTGCTGCTGCTGCTGCCAACTCCAGGGTGTGATTCATCCAATTTTTGGGCTCCTGAAGCCAACCCCAGTGTATATTTGGGCTCCTGCTGCTGCTGCTGCCAACTCCAGGATGTGAATCATCCAATTTTTGGGCTCCTGAAGCCAACCCCAGGGTCTCTTTAAAGTAATATTTGGGCTCCTGCTGCTGCTGCTGTCAACTCCTGCCAACTCCAGGGCGTGATTCATCCAATTTTTGGCCTCCTGAAGCCAACCCCAGTGTCTCTTTAAAGTAATATTTGGGCTCCTGCTGCTGCTGCTGTCAACTCCTGCCAACTCCAGGGCGTGATTCATCCAATTTTTGGCCTCCTGAAGCCAACCCCAGTGTCTCTTTAAAGTAATATTTGGGCTCCTGCTGCTGCTGCTGCCAACTCCAGGGTGTGAATCATCCAATTTTTGGGCTCCTGAAGCCATCTCCAGTGTATATTTGGGCTCCTGCTGCTGCTGCTGCCAACTCCAGGGTGTGAATCATCAAATTTTTGGGCTCCTGAAGCCAACCCCAGTGTCTCTTTAAAGTAATATTTGGGCTCCTGCTGCTGCTGCTGCCAACTCCAGGGTGTGATTCATCCAATTTTTGGCCTCCTGAAGCCAACCCCAGTGTCTCTTTAAAGTAATATTTGGGCTCCTGCTGCTGCTGCTGCCAACTCCAGGGTGTGATTCATCCAATTTTTGGCCTCCTGAAGCCAACCCCAGTGTCTCTTTAAAGTAATATTTGGGCTCCTGCTGCTGCTGCTGCCAACTCCAGGGTGTGATTCATCCAATTTTGGGGCTCCTGAAGCCAACTCCAGTGTATATTTGGGCTCCTGCTGCTGCTGCTGCCAACTCCAGGGTGTGAATCATCCAATTTTTGGCCTCCTGAAGCCAACACCAGTGTCTCTTTAAAGTAATATTTGGGCACCTGCTGCTGCTGCTGCCAACTCCAGGGTGTGATTCATCCAATTTTTGGGCTCCTGAAGCCAACTCCAGTGTATATTTGGGCTCCTGCTGCTGCTGCTGCCAACTCCAGGGTGTGAATCATCCAATTTTTGGGCTCCTGAAGCCAACCCCAGGGTCTCTTTAAAGTAATATTTGGGCTCCTGCTGCTGCTGCTGTCAACTCCTGCCAGCTCCAGGGTGTGATTCATCCAATTTTTGGCCTCCTGAAGCCAACCCCAGTGTCTCTTTAAAGTAATATTTGGGCTCCTGCTGCTGCTGCTGCCAACTTCTGCCAACTCCAGGGTGTGATTCATCCAATTTTTGGGCTCCTGAAGCCAACTCCAGTGTATATTTGGGCTCCTGCTGCTGCTGCTGCCAACTCCAGGGTGTGAATCATCCAATTTTTGGGCTCCTGAAGCCAACCCCAGTGTCTCTTTAAAGTAATATTTGGGCTCCTGCTGCTGCTGCTGCCAACTCCAGGGTGTGAATCATCCAATTTTTGGGCTCCTGAAGCCAACTCCAGTGTATATTTGGGATCCTGCTGCTGCTGCTGCCAACTCCAGGGTGTGAATCATCCAATTTTTGGCCTCCTGAAGCCAACCCCAGTGTCTCTTTAAAGTAATATTTGGGCTCCTGCTGCTGTCAACTCCTGCCAACTCCAGGGCGTGATTCATCCAATTTTTGGCCTCCTGAAGCCAACCCCAGTGTCTCTTTAAAATAATATTTGGGCTCCTGCTGCTGCTGCTGCCAACTCCAGGGTGTGATTCATCCAATTTTTGGGTTCCTGAGGCCAACTCCAGTGTTTATTTGGGCTCCTGCTGCTGCTGCTGCCAACTCCAGGGTGTGAATCATCCAATTTTTGGGCTCCTGAAGCCAACCCCAGGGTCTCTTTAAAGTAATATTTGGGCTCCTGCTGCTGCTGTCAACTCCTGCCAACTCCAGGGCGTGATTCATCCAATTTTTGGCCTCCTGAAGCCAACCCCAGTGTCTCTTTAAAGTAATATTTGGGCTCCTGCTGCTGCTGCTGCCAACTTCTGCCAACTCCAGGGTGTGATTCATCCAATTTTTGGGCTCCTGAAGCCAACTCCAGTGTATATTTGGGCTCCTGCTGCTGCTGCTGCTGCCAACTCCAGGGTGTGAATCATCCAATTTTTGGGCTCCTGAAGCCAACCCCAGTGTCTCTTTAAAGTAATATTTGGGCTCCTGCTGCTGCTGCTGCCAGCTCCAGGGTGTGATTCATCCAATTTTTGGCCTCCTGAAGCCAACCCCAGTGTCTCTTTAAAGTAATATTTGGGCTCCTGCTGCTGCTGCTGCTGCCAACTCCAGGGTGTGAATCATCAAATTTTTGGGCTCCTGAAGCCAACCCCAGGGTCTCTTTAAAGTAATATTTGGGTTCCTGCTGCTGCTGCTGTCAACTCCTGCCAACTCCAGGGCGTGATTCATCCAATTTTTGGCCTCCTGAAGCCAACCCCAGTGTCTCTTTAAAGTAATATTTGGGCTCCTGCTGCTGCTGCTGCCAACTCCAGGGTGTGATTCATCCAATTTTTGGCCTCCTGAAGCCAACTCCAGTGTATATTTGGGCTCCTGCTGCTGCTGCTGCCAACTCCAGGGTGTGAATCATCCAATTTTTGGGCTCCTGAAGCCAACCCCAGTGTCTCTTTAAAGTAATGTTTGGGCTCCTGCTGCTGCTGCCAACTCCAGGGTGTGATTCATCCAATTTTTGGGCTCCTGAAGCCAACTCCAGTGTCTCTTTAAAGTAATATTTGGGCTCCTGCTGCTGCTTGCAACTCCAGGGTGTGATTCATCCAATTTTTGGGCTCCTGAAGCCAACCCCAGTGTCTCTTTCAGCCAATGTTTGGGCTCCTGCTGCTGCTGCTGCCAACTCCAGGGTGTGATTCATCCAATTTTTGGGCTCCTGCTGCTGCCAACTCCAGTGTCTCTTTAAAGCAATGTTTGGGCTCCTGCCCCTCATAGTGATGCCACTTCAACTCTCTGCAATTGTGCCGCTCTGCGATTCTATTAGCGATGCCTCTGATCTGCATGTGATATTTATTCAAAGTATTATTTAACTAACCCAGCACGCATCCTGTGCGTGTTACAGCAAGGCAGAATGGTTTACAACCCTATTGAGGCTCTAGGAGGCTCAGAAATAGCCGTTTTTAATAGCGATTCGTCGCAAATTTATTCGGGTCGAAACGATTTTTGTCGGAAAATTCGGCGAATCAGTCGAATCGAATTTTTCAAAAGTTCGCTCATCTCTACTCGCTATCTGGCGCCATCTTTCCAGTGTCTGTAAATGATAAACATCAATACTGTTGAAGAGAACATTGCCTTTGTTATAGTATAGGCACTTTAGTCACAATTACAATCATTCCGATTAGGATTCAATGTCTTTTATTGCTTACTCTTTACTATTTACTTTTGATAATTATCTGCTATGCTGCTCGCTTAATCTCATTTAGTAATCCCAAGTGCAAAAAGACACCCATGTGTATGTAGAAAAAAATATATATAATGCTCATAACGATATAAAGGGATCCATGATATAATACCTAAAATAAATATTATTGAGACCCACAGTGGCAATTTTCTATTATATTATCATACATTTACTTCCATATAATGGGAATCTTAATTATATGGCCTATCATTCAGCCTAAAAATAAATATTAGTCTAAACACCCAGAGCGGACCAATCCCAAAATCTTAGAGGGGGTAATTGTATTATTAATCAGGTCACAACAGCTCATAGCTGGTATAATGTCGGTAACTTGTTAGAGGAATTCAATGGTCACCTGTAGGGATGAGCGAATCGATCCGGACGAACCCGGATTTGTTCCGAATTTCATTAAAATTTTGATTCTGAACAAATCCGAATTTGCCCGTGATTAGATCGATCGAAGTTTTCATTTAAACTCCATTCATTTTAATGACAGGCATTCTAATATGGTGGACAGCACATGTTCAGACATGTCCCCTGGGGCAAGGTATGATGGGACACTCACATGCAGCCTATCAGCAGCCAGGAAGCCCGGTGACGTCACAGCACTATATAAAGCGGCGGCCATCTTGCTTTTGCGCATTTGAAACTTGCATTCGTGAGAGAAAGGTGGCTGCTGCAGCTAGAGAGAGAGAGTTAGACAGGCAGGAACAGGCAGAAAGACTCAGCAAGTCAGGGAGAGGCAGGGAGAGCCAGGAAAAGGTAGGAAAAAATCGGAGGCAGTGACAGGGAACGTTTTTTTTTTTCTTTTCATCCAGCCTGAGTTTCACAAATCGCTTTAGGTGTGCATTGAATGCTGTCTGTTCAAATTACACTGGGGACTGGGGTATCCCAAAATCTCAACTACCCACCCAACAAGTTATACTTAGCAGGCCTGTTTCAGCCTGAGTTTTACTAATTGCTTTAGGTGTGCATTGCATTCTGTCTGTTCAAATTACACTGGGGACTGGGGTATCCCAAAATCTCAAATACCCACCCCGCCAGTTAAACTAAGCAGGCCTGTGTCAGCCTGAGTTTTACAAATTGCTTTAGGTGTGCATTGAATTCTGTCTGCTGAAATTAAACCCACCGCTGCCTGGGGTATCCCAAAATCTCAACTACCCACCCCGCAAGTTATACTAAGCAGCCCTGTTTCAGCCTGTTTTTTGCTAATTGCTTTAGGTGTGCATTGCATTCTGTCTGTTCAAATTACACTGGGGACTGGGGTATCCAAAAATCTCAACTACCCACCCCGAAAGTTATATTAAGCAGGCCTGTGTCAGCCTGAGTTTTACTAATTGCTTTAGGTGTGCATTGCATTCTGTCTGTTCAAATCACACTGGGGACTAGGGTATTCCAAAATCTCAGCTACCCACCCCGCCAGTTATACTAAGCAGGCCTGTGTCAGCCTGAGTTTTACTAATTGCTTTAGGTGTGCATTGAATTCTGTCTGTTCAAATTACACCCACCGCTGCCTGGTATCCCAAAATCTCAACTACCGAACCCGCAAGTTATACTAAGCAGGCCTGTTTCAGCCTGTTTTTTGCTAATTGCTTTAGGTGTACATTGCATTCTGTCTGTTCAAATGACACTGGGGACTGGGGTATCCCAAAATATCAACTACCCACCCCCCAAGTTATACTAAACAGGCCTGTTTGAGCCTGAGTTTTACTAATTGCTTTAGGTGTGCATTGCATTCTGTCTGTTCAAATTACACTGGGGACTGGGGTATCCCAAAATCTCAACTACCCAACCTGCAAGTTATACTAAGCAGGCCTGTTTCAGCCTGTTTTTTGCTAATTGCTTTAGGTGTGCATTGCATTCTGTCTGTTCAAATTACACTGGGGACTGGGGTATCCCAAAATCTCGACTACCCACCCCGCCAGTTAAACTAAGCAGGCCTGTGTCAGCCTGAGTTTTACAAATTGCTTTAGGTGTGCATTGAATTCAGTCTGCTTAAATTAAACCCACCGCTGCCTAGGGTATCCCAAAATCTCAGCTACCCACCCCGCCAGTTATACTAAACTGGCCTGTGTCAGCCTGAGTTTTACTAATTGCTTTAGGTGTGCATTGAATTCTGTCTGCTGAAATTAAACCCATCGCTGCCTGGGGTATTGCAAAGTCTCAGCTACCCACCACGTCAGTTATACTAAGCAGCACTGTGTCAGCCTGAGTTTTACTAATTGCTTTAGGTGTGCATTGCATTCTGTCTGTTCAAATTACACTGGGGACTGGGGTATCCCAAAATCTCAGCTATCCACCCCGCCAGTTATACTAAACAGGCCTGTGTCAGCCTGAGTTTTACTTATTGCTTTAGGTGTGCATTGAATTCTGTCTGTTCAAATTACACCCACCGCTGCCTGGGGTATCCCAAAATCTCAACTACCCACCCCACAAGCTATACTAAGCAGGCCTGTTTCAGCCTGTTTTTTGCTAATTGCTTTAGGTGTGCATTGCATTCTGTCTGTTGAAATTACACTGGGGACTGGGGTATCCCAAAATCACAACTACCCACCCCGCAAGTTATACTAAGCAGGCCTGTTTCAGCCTGTTTTTTGCTAATTGATTTAGGTGTGTATTGTATTCTGTCTGTTCAAATTACACTGGGGACTGGGGTATCCCAAAATCTCAACTACCCACCACACAAGTTATACTAAGCAGGCCTGTTTCAGCCTGTTTTTTTGCTAGTTGCTTTAGGTGTGCATTGTATTTGTCTGTTCAAATTACACTGGGGACTGGGGTATCCCAAAATCTCAACTACCCACCCTGCAAGTTATACTAAGCAGGCCTGTTTCAGCCTGTTTTTTGCTAATTGCTTTAGGTGTGCATTGTATTCTCTCTGTTCAAATTACACTGGGGACTGGGGTATCCCAAAATCTCAACTACCCACCCCGCCAGTTTAACTAAGCAGGCCTGTTTCAGCTTGTTATTTGCTAAGTGCTTTAGGTGTGCATTGCATTATGTCTGTTCAAATTACACTGGGGACTGGGGTATCCCAAAATCTCAACTACCCACCCTGCAAGTTATACTAAGCAGGCCTGTTTCAGCCTGTTTTTTGCCAATTGCTTTAGGTGTGCTTTGCATTCTGTCTGTTCAAATTACACTGGGGACTGGGGTATCCCGAAATCTCAACTACCCACCCCGCCAGTTAAACTAAGCAGGCCTGTGTCAGCCTGAGTTTTACTAATTGCTTTAGGTGTGCATTGAATTCTGTCTGCTGAAATTAAACCCACCGCTGCCTGGGGTATTCCAAAATCTCAGCTACCCACCCCGTCAGTTATACTAAGCAGGCCTGTTTCAGCATGAGTTTTACTAATTGCTTTAGGTGTGCATTGAATTCTGTCTGTTCAAATTACACTGGGGACTGGGGTATCCCAAAATCTCAACTACTCACCCTGCCAGTTAAACTAAGCAGGCATGTGTCAGCCTGAGTTTTACTAATTGCTTTAGGTGTGCATTGAATTCTGTCTGTTCAAATTACACTGGGGACTGGGGTATCCCAAAATCTCAGCTATCCACCCCGCCAGTTATACTAAACAGGCCTGTGTCAGCCTGAGTTTTACTAATTGCTTTAGGTGTGCATTGAATTCTGTCTGTTCAAATTACACCCACCGCTGCCTGGGGTATCCCAAAATCTCAACTACCCACCCCACAAGCTATACTAAGCAGGCCTGTTTCAGCCTGTTTATTGCTAATTGCTTTAGGTGTAGATTGCATTCTGTCTGTTGAAATTACACTGGGGACTGGGGTATCCCAAAATCACAACTACCCACCCCGCAAGTTATACTAAGCAGGCCTGTTTCAGCCTGTTTTTTGCCAATTGATTTAGGTGTGTATTGTATTCTGTCTGTTCAAATTACACTGGGGACTGGAGTATCCCAAAATCTCAGCCACCCACCCGCAAGTTACACTAAGCAGGCCTGATTCAGCCTGAGTTTTACTAATTGCTTTAGGTGTGCATTGAATTCTGTCTGTTCAAATTACACTGGGGACTGGGGTATCCCAAGATCTCAACTACCCACCCCGCAAGTTATACTAAGCAGGCCTGTTTCAGCCTGTTTTTTGCTAATTGCTTTAGGTGTGCATTGCATTCTGTCTGTTCAAATACACTGGGGACTGGGGTATCCCAAAATCTCAACTACCCACCCTGCAAGTTATACTAAGCAGGCCTGTTTCAGCCTGTTTTTTGCTAATTGCTTTAGGTGTGCATTGAATTCTGTCTGCTGAAATTAAACCCACCGTTGCCTGGGGTATTCCAAAATCTCAGCTACCCACCACGTCAGTTATACTAAGCAGGCCTGTTTCAGCCTGAGTTTTACTAATTGCTTTAGGTGTGCATTGAATTCTGTCTGTTCAAATTACACTGGGGACTGGGGTATCCCAAAATCTCAACTACCCACCCTGCCAGTTAAACTAAGCAGGCCTGTGTCAGCCTGAGTTTTACTAATTGCTTTAGGTGTGCATTGCATTCTGTCTGTTCAAATTACTCTGGGGACTGGGGTATCACAAAATCTCAGCTATCCACCCCGCCAGTTATACTAAACATGCCTGTGTCAGCCTGAGTTTTACTAATTGCTTTAGGTGTGCATTGAATTCTGTCTGTTCAATTTACACTGGGGACTGGGGTATCCCAAAATCTCAACTACCCACCCCGCAAGTTATACTAAGCAGGCCTGTTTCAGCCTGTTTTTTGCTAATTGATTTAGGTGTGTATTGTATTCTGTCTGTTCAAATTACACTGGGGACTGGGGTATCCCAAAATCTCAACTACCCACCCCGCAAGTTAAACTAAGCAGGCCTGTGTCAGACTGAGTTTTACTAATTGCTTTAGGTGTGCATTGCATTCTGTCTGTTCAAATTACACTGGGGACTGGAGTATCCCAAAATCTCAGCTACCCACCCCGCAAGTTACACTAAGCAGGCCTGATTCAGCCTGAGTTTTACTAATTGCTTTAGGTGTGCATTGAATTCTGTCTGTTCAAATTACACTGGGGACTGGGGTATCCCAAGATCTCAACTACCCACCCCGCAAGTTATACTAAGCAGGCCTGTTTCAGCCTGTTTTTTGCTAATTGCTTTAGGTGTGCATTGCATTCTGTCTGTTCAAATTACACTGGGGACTGGGGTATCCAAAAATCTCAACTACCCACCCTGCAAGTTATACTAAGCAGGCCTGTTTCAGCCTGTTTTTTGCTAATTGCTTTAGGTGTGCATTGAATTCTGTCTGCTGAAATTAAACCCACCGCTGCCTGGGGTATTCCAAAATCTCAGCTACCCACCCCGTCAGTTATACTAAGCAGGCCTGTTTCAGCCTGAGTTTTACTAATTGCTTTAGGTGTGCATTGAATTCTGTCTGTTCAAATTACACCCACCGCTGCCTGGGGATCCCAAAATCTCAACTACCCACCCCGCAAGTTATACTAAGCAGGCCTGTTTCAGCCTGTTTTTTGCTAATTGCTTTAGGTATGCATTGCATTCTGTCTGTTCAAATTACTCTGGGGACTGGGGTATCCCAAAATCTCAACTACCCACCCCGCAAGTTATACTAAGCAGGCCTGTTTCAGCCTGAGTTTTACTAATTGCTTTAGGTGTGCATTGAATTCTGTCTGCTGAAATTAAACCCACCGCTGCCTGGGGTATCCCAAAATCTCAGCTACCCACCCCGCCAGTTACACTAAACAGGCCTGTGTCAGCCAGAGTTTTACTAATTGCTTTAGGTGTGCATTGAATTCTGTCTGTTCAAATTACACCCACCGCTGCCTGGGGTATCCCAAAATCTCAACTACCCACCCCACAAGTTATACTAAGCAAGCCTGTTTCATCCTGTTTTTTGCTAATTTCTTTAGGTGTGCATTGCATCCTGTCTGTTCAAATTACACTGGGGACTGGGGTATCCCAAAATCACAACTACCCACCCTGCAAGTTATACTAAGCAGGCCTGTTTCAGCCTGTTTTTTGCTAATTGCTTTAGGTATGCATTGCATTCTGTCTGTTCAAATTACACTGGGGACTAGGGTATCCCAAAATCACAACTACCCACCCCGCAAGTTATACTAAGCAGGCCTGTTTCAGCCTGTTTTTTGCTAATTGCTTTAGGTATGCATTGCATTCTGTCTGTTCAAATTACTCTGGGGACTGGGGTATCCCAAAATCTCAACTACCCACCCCGCAAGTTATACTAAGCAGGCCTGTGTCAGCCTGAGTTTTACTAATTGCTTTAGGTGTGCATTGAATTTTGTCTGCTGAAATTAAACCCACCGCTGCCTGGGGTATCCCAAAATCTCAGCTACCCACCCCGCCAGTTACACTAAACAGGCCTGTGTCAGCCAGAGTTTTACTAATTGCTTTAGGTGTGCATTGAATTCTGTCTGTTCAAATAACACCCACCGCTGCCTGGGGTATCCCAAAATCTCAACTACCCACCCCACAAGTTATACTAAGCAAGCCTGTTTCAGCCTGTTTTTTGCTAATTTCTTTAGGTGTGCATTGCATCCTGTCTGTTCAAATTACACTGGGGACTGGGGTATCCCAAAATCACAACTACCCACCCTGCAAGTTATACTAAGCAGGCCTGTTTCAGCCTGTTTTTTGCTAATTGCTTTAGGTATGCATTGCATTCTGTCTGTTCAAATTACACTGGGGACTAGGGTATCCCAAAATCACAACTACTCACCCCGCAAGTTATACTAAGCAGGCCTGTTTCAGCCTGAGTTTTACTAATTGCTTTAGGTGTGCATTGAATTCTGTCTGTTCAAATTACACCCACCGCTGCCTGGGGTATCCCAAAATCTCAACTACCCACCCCGCAAGTTATACTAAATAAGCAAATACATAAAAATGTCAGGCAGACAAGTGCCTGGAAGTTTAAAGAGAAGTTGCAGAGGCCAAGTTTCTGCAGGCAGAGGTTGCAGCAGACTAGGGCGAATAGCAGCAGGAGTCACGGTGAGAGACCTGATCTGCCAGTATCTGCTAGCGGTCGTGTCTCCACCAGTAAAGCATCTGCCGTGGTAGATTGATTAACGCGCTCATCAACATCATCACAAGTTACGTCTGAGACCCCCAGTCTAGGGTCGGTAGGTTTCTCTGACACAACCCTGAGTTGGCATGCCCCGAGAGCAGTCCCTGTCCTCCCATTGCCTCTATCCTACGTCGTTCCCTCCCCCAGCGACGTATCCTATGCTTTGGGTTCAGCTCCACTGTTTAGTGAGGAGGACGATCAGATAGAGGACAGTCAGCAGCTACTGCCCAGCCATGAAATGGAGGTGGCTTCTTTAGCTCGACAGACAAATAGTGATGTGGACAGTGTCGTGGGTGTTGCGAGCTTTCCAGCTCCTGCGCCAGACACTGTTGATGAAACCGAGAAGATCAGTGAGGTACAGCCACAACTCGGTGATGATGATGATAATGATGAAGCCGATCGCACTTGGGAGCCGGGTGATGAAGGGGCTTCATCGTCATCATCAGGAGAAGAGGGGCGCAGGTTGCCCCAGAGTCAGCAGCTGAGGCAGCAAGGTGATAGCAGCATGGTTGGCAGTCAGCATGGGGGCACAATTGTATAGGCTGGAGCCAAACGGGGCCAGGGCCGGGGTAGAGCACCTGCTGTGCGGCAGCCTACCTTATCGGGAGGTAGTGGAGCAGGGGTTCCTGGAGTTGGCGACAGTAGCAGTGAATCAGTGAGGCCTGTTGGTGGGAAAAGTAGCTACTCGGCAGTGCGGCAGTTTATTCCTGAAGCATCCGCAGGAGGGTAACATGGCCACATGCAAGATATGTAGGCAGAAGGTGAAGCGTGGCCAGGGTCCAAATGTTGGCACCACGTCCCTGCGTCAACATATGATGCGTCACCATAAAGCGGCCTGGGAGAACCGAGGCTCCCAAGGGGTGGTCCAGCCTGCTTCCTCACCAAGTGGCACGACGCACGCAATTTCTGCCAGCCAAGGTTCCAGCACCTCAGCTGAAGGCGTCATACCCATCCTCTGTCGCTCCTGCTCCTCCTCCTCCTCGAAGCCATGCATCCCGCCAGCAATCCCTCAGTGAAGCCATGTCCAAGAGACAGCAGTATGCGCCCACTCATCCTACGGCGCAGAAGCTGAATGTGCTCCTGTCCAAGTTGCTGGTGCTGCAGTCGCTCCCTTTTCAGGTGGTGGACTCTGCACCTTTCAGAGAACTGATGGCTTGTGCCAAGCCGAGGTGGAGAGTCCCAAGCTGCCATTTCTTTGCCAAGAAGGCAGTACCAGCGCTGCACACTTTTGTTGAACAGAAGGTGGGCCAGTCCTTGAGCCTGTCGGTGTGTAGCAAAGTGCATGGCAGCGCCGACATCTGGAGCTGTAACTACGGTCAGGGACAGTACATGTCGTTTACGGCCCACTGGATGACTGTGGTCCCTTTGCAGAAGCAGCATCAGCTTGGACAGGTCACGCCGCTTCGGCCTCCGCGCTCCCTGCCCGTTGGGCCCGTGACAATGTGCGACTCGGCCTCCTCATCCTCCGCCATCTCCTCACCCTCCACTGTAGGCTCTAATCTCGGTTCCCCTCCAGTCTACCATGTGTGCAGGGCACGGAGGAGTCACCCGGTGCTTTACATGGTTTGTCTTGGGAACGGAGTCACACAGGGGAGTAACTGCTTAAATTTATTCAGCAGGAAATCCAAACATGGCTTACTCCAAGAAAACTTAAAATGGGAATCATGGTTACTGACAATGGGAAGAACATTATGTCTGCGCTGCGCCAAGGAAGGCTGACCCATGCCCCCTGCATGGCTCAAGTCTTCAATCTGGTTGTCAAGCAGTTTCTGAAGTGTCCCCCCCATATGCAAGACATCCTAACAACTTCAAGGACACTTAGCATGCACTTCAACCTCATACACCGCCAAACACACCCTTCTTGAGCTACAGCGTCAGAACGGTATCCCCCAACATAATCTGATTTGCGATGTTTCCACCCGTTGGAATTCCACCCTTCACATGTTGGACCGATTATATGAACAGAGAAAAGCCATAACAGATTTCCTGATGTTCCAAGCGGATAGGGGGACTCCCCTGTGCAACTTCAATGTCAACCAGTGGCAGCTCATACGTGACACCTGCCATTTGCTCAGGCCCTTTGAGGAAGCCACTTAATTTGTCAGTCGGCAGGATTACGGGATGAACGATGTGATTCCACTGCTTCATGTACTACAGCACATGTTGGAAACAATGGCTGGTCAGGGCAGTGGAGACATGGCGTCTACATCTTACGGCCACATAAACCCCGTTGGAGCTGAACTGGATGAGTAGGAAGAGGAGGAGGAGTGGCCCAGTGAAGCACAGTTTAGGCTTGGTGAAATGGCTGGTTTATCTAGTCAGCAGACAGGAGAGGAGGAACAGGAGCAGCCAGAGGAGCTAGAGGGTTTTGAGGAAGGCGAGACAGAGGACCCAGACACACTGTGGCAGTATGCAGTGGAGATGGAGACAGGTAGTCCCTCTGAGTCACTTGCGCAAATGGCAGGAAGCATGCTCACGTGCTTGCGTAGTGACCCCAGAATTGTTTCCATTTGTCAGCGGGATGTCTTCTGGCTGTCCACCTTATAGGACCCTCGCTTCCGGCACAAAATGGGGGCATTTTTTAAACCCGCCGAGAGGGAGGACAAACTGAACTACTACAAAGACATTCTACGTAGCCAGTTGGCCGATGCCTATCTGCGCCATGGTCCATACTCTTGCAGGTCTGACTCGGGGGGACCTCTGCGCTCACCTTCCACTGCCATGCCTGCTGGGGGGGGGGTTGGCAGGAGCAGCAGCAGCAGCAGCTCCATCAGCAGCAGCCTCAGTCTTCAGTCGCTAATGAGTAGCTTTCTAAACCCGCATAGTGAGGCTACTCATGAGCAGCAGGAAGACCTGGAGCAGGGCCTCAACCAGTAGGTCATGTCATACCTTGACATGACCATGCCAACACACCTTGAGGATCCGCTGGACTCCTGGGTAGGCAAACTTGGCTTGTGGCCGCAACTAGCAGAGTTTGCCCTGGAAAAGCTGTCCTGCCCGGCAAGTAGCGTGCCATCTGAGCGGGTGTTTAGTGCGGCGGGGGCCATAGTTATGGCGAGGAGAACTCGTCTGTCAACTAAAAATGTGGAGAGACTCACCTTTGTCAAAATGAATCAGGGATGGATCAGCCAGGATTTTCACCCACCAATGCCTGATACATGCGACTAGATTCAGCACGGTGCCACATTTTACACTTTTCAAATGGTGCAAAACATATTTATGTCTTTAGGCCAATTTTTGGGCTCCTGCTGATGCCAAATTCAGGGTGTGCCTTCCAACCAATTTTTGGCCTCCTGCTAATGTCAACTTCAGGGTGTGCCTTTCAGCCAATTTTTGGCTTCCTGCTGCTGCTGCTTGCAACAGTGTCTCTTTCAAGCTATGTTTGGGCTGCTGCTGCTTGAAACTCCAGGGTGTGATTCATCCAATTTCTGGGCTCCTGAAGCCAACTCCAGTGTCTCTTTAAAGCAATGTTTGGGCTCCTGCTGCTGCTTACAACTCCAGGGTGTGATTCATCCAATTTTTTGGCTCCTGCTTCCAACTTCAGTGTCTCTTTCAAGCTATGTTTGGGCTGCTGCTGCTTGCAACTCCAGGGTGTGAATCATCCAATTTTTGGGCTCCTGCTGCCAATACCAGTGTCTCTTTCAAGGTATATTTGGGCTGCTGCTGCTGCTGCTGCTTGCAACTCCAGGGTGTGATTCATCCAATTTTTGGACTCCTGCTGCCAACTCCAGTGTCTCTTTCAAGCTATGTTTGGGCTGCTGCTGCTTGCAACTCCAGGGTGTGATTCATCCAATTTTTGGACTCCTGCTGCCAACTCCAGTGTCTCTTTCAGGCTATGTTTAGGCTCTTTCTGCTGCCTGCAAATTCAGGGTGTGATTCATCCAATTTTTGGGCTCCTGCTGCCAACTCCAGTGTCTCTTTCAAGCTATATTTGGGCTCCTGCTGCTGCTGCTTGCAACTCCAGGGTGTCATTCAGCCAATTTTTGGGCTCCTTCTGCCAACTCCAGTGTCTCTTTGAGAACAAGTTTGGGCTCCTGCTGCTCCAGTGTATCTTTCAAGCTATGTGTGGGCTCCTGCTGCTGCTTGCAACTCCAGGGTGTGATTCATTGAATTTTTGGGCTCCTGCTGCCAACTCCAGGGTCTCTTTGAAGCTATGTTTGGGCTCCTGCTGCTGTTTGCAACTCCAGGGTGTGATTCGTCAAATTTTTGGGCTCCTGCTGCCAACTCCAGTGTCTCTTTAAAGTAATGTGTGTCTCTTTAAAGTAATGTTTTGGCTCCTGCTGCTGCTTGCAACTCCTGGGTGTGATTCATTAAATTTTTGGGCTCCTGCTGCCAACTCCAGTGTCTCTTTCAAGCTATGTTTGGGCTCCTGCTGCTGCTGCTTGCAACTCCAGGGTGTGATTTATACAATTTTTGGGCTCCTGAAGCCAACTCCAGTGTGTGATTCATCCAATTTTTGGGCTCCTGCTACCAAATTCAGTGTATCTTTCAAGATATGTTTGGGCTCCTGCTGCTGCTTGCAATTCCAGGGTGTGATTCATCCAATTCTTGGGCTCCAGCTGCCAACTCCAGTGTATCTTTCAAGCTATGTTTGGGTTGCTGCTGCTTGCAACTCCAGGGTGTGATTCATCCAATTTTTGGGCTCCCGAAGCCAACTCCAGTGTCTCTTTAAAGTAATGTTTGGGGTCCTGCTGCTGCTTGCAACTTCAGGGTGTGATTCAGCAAATGTTTGGGCTCCTGCTGCCAACTCCAGTGTCTCTTTGAAGCTATGTTTGGGCTCCTGCTGCTGCTGCTTGCAACTCCAGGGTGTGATTCATCCAATTCTTGGGCTCCTGCTGCCAACTCCAGTGTCTCTTTCAAGCTATGTTTGGGTTGCTGCTGCTGCTTGCAACTCCAGGGTGTGATTCATCCAATATTTTGGCTTCTGCTGCCAACTCCAGTGTATCTTTCAAGCTATGTTTGGGCTCCTGCTGCTGCTTGCAAACTCCAGGGTGTGATTCATCCAATTTTTGGGCTCCTGCTGCCAACTCCAGTGTCTCTGTTTCAAGGCATGTTTGGGCTGCTGCTGCTTGCAACTCCAGGGTGTGATTCATCCATTTTTTGGGCTCCTGAAGCCAACTCCAGTGTCTATTTAAAGTAATAATTGGGCTCCTGCTACTGCTTGCAACTCCAGGGTGTGATTCCTCCAATTTTGGGCTCCTTCTGCCAACCCCAGTGTCTATTTCAAGCTATGTTTGGGCTGCTGCTGCTGCTGCTTGCAACTCCAAGGTGTGATTCATCCAATTTTTGGGCTCCTGAAGCCAACTCCAGTGTCTCTTTAAAGTAATGTTTGGGCTGCTGCTGCTGCTGCTGCTACCCAGTGTATCTTTCAAGCTATGTTTGGGCTCCTGCTGCTGCTTGCAACTCCAGGGTGTGATTCATCCAATTTTTGGGCTCCTGCTGCCAACTCCAGTGTATCTTTCAAGCTATGTTTGGGCTCCTGCTTGCAACTTCAGGGTGTGATTCATCCAATTTTTGGGCTCCTGAAGCCAACTCCAGTGTCTCTTTAAAATAATGTTTGGGCTCCTGCTGCTGCTTGCAACTCCAGGGTGTAATTCAGCCAATTTTTGGGATTCTGCTGCCAACTCCAGTGTCTCTTTCAGCCAATGTTTGCGCTCCTGCTGCTGCTGCTTGCAACTCCAGTGTGTGATTCAGCCAATTTTTGGGATCCTGCTGCCAACTCCAGTGTATCTTTCAAGCTATGTTTGTGCTTCTGCTGCTGCTTGCAACTCCAGGGTGTGATTCATCCAATTTTTGGGCTCCTGCTATCAACTCCAGTGTCTCTTTCAAGCTATGTTTGGGCTGATGCTGCTGCTGCTGCTTGCAACTCCAGTGTGTGATTCATCCAATTTTTGGGCTCCTGAAGCCAACTCCAGTGTCTCTTTCAGCCAATGTTCGGGCTGTTGCTGCTGCTGCTTGCAACTCCAGGGTGTGATTCATCCAATTTTTGGGCTCCTGCTGCCAACTTCAGTGTCTCTTTCAAGCTATGTTTGGGCTCCTGCTGCTGCTGCTTGCAACTCCAGTGTATGATTCATCCAATTTTGGGCTCCTGCTGCCAACTCCAGTGTCTCTTTCAAGCTATGTTGGGCTGCTGCTGCTTGCAATTCCAGGGTGTGATTCATCCAATTTTTGGGCTCCTGCTGCCAACTCAAGTGTCTCTTTCAGCCAATGTTGGGGCTCCTGCTCCTGCTGCTTGCAACTCCAGGGTGTGATTTATCCAATTTTTGGGATCGTGCTGCCAACTCCAGTGTCTCTTACAAGCTATATGTGGGCGGCAGCTGCCGCTGCTGCTTGCAACTCCAGGGTGTGATTCATCCAATTTTTGGGCTCCTGAAGCCAACTCCAGTGTCTCTTTAAAGTAATGTTAGGGCCCCTTCTGCTGCTTGCAACTCCAGGGTGTGATTCATCCAATTTTTGGGCTCCTGAAGCCAACTCCAGTGTCTCTTTAAAGTAATGTTTGGGCTCCTGCTGCTGCTTGCAACTCCAGGGTGTGATTCAGCCAATTTTTGGGCTCCTGCTGCCAACTCCAGTGTCTTTTTCAAGCTATGTTTGGGCTGCTGCTACTGCTGCTGCTTGCCACTCCAGGGTGTGATTCATCCAATTTCTGGGGCTCCTGCTGCCAACTCCAGTGTCTCTTTCAAGCTATGTTTGGGCTCCTGCTGATGCTGCTGCTGCTTGCAACTCCAGGGTGTGATTCATCCAATTTTTGGGCTCCTGCTGCCAACTCCAGTGTCTCTTTAAAGTAATGTTTGGGCTCCTGCTGCTGCCAACTCCAGGGTGTGAATCATCCAATTTTTGGGCTCCTGCTGCCAACTCCAGTGTCTCTTTCAAGCTATGTTTGGGCTGCTGCTGCTTGCAACTCCAGGATTTGAATCATCCAATTTTTGGGCTCCTGCTGCCAACTCCAGTGTCTCTTTCAAGATATATTTGAGCTGCTGATGCTGCTGCTGCTTGCAACTCCAGGATGTGATTCAGCCAATTTTTGGGCTCCTGCTGCCAACTCCAGTGTCTCTTTCAAGCTATGTTTGGCCTCCTGCTGCTGCTGCTTGCAACTCCAGGGTGTGATTCATCCAATTTTTGGGCTCCTGAAACCCACTCCAGTGTCTCTTTCAGCCAATGTTTGGGCTCCTGGTACTGCTGCTTGCAACTCCAGGGTGTGATTCATCCAATTTTTGGGCTCCTGCTGCCAACTCCAGTGTATCTTTCAAGCTATGTTTGGACTCCTGCTGCTGCTTGCAACTCCAGGGTATGATTCATCCACTTTTTGGGCTCCTGCTGCCAACTCCAGTGTCTCTTTTAAGTAATGTTTGGGCTCCTGCTGCTGCTTGCAACTCCAGGGTGTGATTCATCCAATTTTTGGGCTCCTGCTGCCAACTCCAGTGTCTCTTTCAGCCAATGTTTGGGCTCCTGCTGCTGCTGCTTGCAACTCCAGGGTGTGATTCATCCAATTTTTGGGCTCCTGAAGCCAACTCCAGTGTCTCTTTCAGCCAATGTTGGGCTCCTGCTGCTGCTGCTTGCAACTCCAGGGTGTGATTCATCCAATTTTTGGGCTCCTGCTGCCAACTCCAGTGTCTCTTTCAAGCTATGTTTGGGTTCCTGCTGCTGCTGCTTTCAACTCCAGGGTGTCATTCAGCCAATTTTTGGGCTTTTGCTGCCAACTCTAGGATGTGTTTCAGCCAATATTTGGGCTCCTGCTGCTGCCAGCTCCACGGTGTGTTTTTCAGGCAATATAGGGGCCCCTCATAGTGATGCCACCTCAACTCTCTGTAATTGTGCGGCTCTGCGATTCTAATAGCGATGCCTCTGATCTGCATGTCCTAATTATGTACAGTATTATTTCAGTAACCCAGCACACATCCTATGCATGTTACAGCAAGGCAGAATGGTTTTCAACCCTATTGAGGCTCTAGGAAGCTCAGAAATAGCCATTTTTAATAGCGTTTCGTCACGAATAAATTCGGGTCGAAGCGGTTTTTGTCGGAAAATTCGGTGAATCAGTCGAATCGAATTTTTCAAAAGTTCGCTCATCTCTACTAATGACTGTTATTTAAAAAATCAACTTTTATTCAAGCACAGGGTATGTATAAAAGAAAAGAAGAAGCATGAAATCATTTTTTGAGATGAAATGTAATATTATCAATTGTCAAGAAAGTTCTTAGTGTGCACAACTGGATTAAATATATACCGTATTTTTCGCCCTATAAGACGCACCTGCCTATAAGACGCACCCTGGATTTGGAAGAGAAAAATTAAAAAAAAATATTCTTAAACAAATGATGTGCTAAAATACCCCCTACCAATCACCCCATTATAGACAGTGTGCAGAATTCCCCCCAATAACAACAATACAGACCCCACATTACAGGCAGTAAGAAGTATCCCACATTAAAGGCAGGAAGGGGCATCCCACATTACATGCAGTGAGCAGTATCCCACATTACAGCCAGTGAGGGGCGTCCCAAATTACAGACAGTGAGGGGCATCCAAAATTACAGGCAGTGTGCGGGCATCCCTAATACAGGCAGTGTGCGGGCATCCCCAATACAGAAAGTAGGGCTGATTAAAAGCCTCCCCAAAACCGTGTCGCATTTGGCTCGTTCTGTGTATTTTACACTTTTTTCCGTATGCGTAGGTGCTTACGCATGATTCAGAGCCTCCTTCAGAAGCCTTATGTTTACTGTTCGTAGCTGCGTAAGCCAGCGAGAATGTCATTTTCTGCCTCTCGTTGCGTCCTCGACAGGAGGGGGGTTACGTTTACGTTACTTAGTAAACACTAACATTTACGTTGGAATCTACCTTGGAAAACGGTAGTATATGAACTACTGTTTTTCAGCGTTTTCCAAGGTAGATTCCAACGAAAATTTTCAGTGTCCCGTTAGATTCAGCATGCCTCTTACTCTAAATATATGTCCAAACGGAATTCTCTTGGAATTCTGTTTGAAAGCTGCTATGTTTGCATGCATGTACGCATGTGTGCAGCTATTGCACTCTTTCATGTCCCCTGTCTCAATTATTCTCTCACTCACTTCTGCTCCCATGCTTACCTCAACACACTTGCGGTTCCATTTTAGATGTTCTCCCATCCTTCATGCTTACCTTAACTCACTCGCGGTTCCTGTTTTTAAGATCTCCCGACATTAATGCTTATCTGAACTCCCTTGTCACTGTATTGTTCCTCTGTCCCACTCTTTCATGCCTACCTTTATTTCCTGTAGGCTACATATATTTTTGAATTTCTTGTGGCTTTTATGGGATTTCTGTGCATAAGTGTATTTGGAAACTAATTAATAAATAGTAGACATAATAAACACTGTCAATGCTTTCATTTTTTTTTTTTTTTTTTTTATATTATTGTTTTGTGTTTATTTTTTGGTTTAGTATAATTTTTAATATTAGTAATTTAAAGGTTTTGTTTTTAAAATATGCAATCCAAGGCAACATTACTATAAATGTTCCAAAAAACAAACAAACAAAAAATAAAAAATATTTTAAAAATAAGGAAGGATGTCAAGATAAACAAAATACTTGCATAGATGCTCTTCAGTAACCTGAAATCCGAATCACAGATGCGTAGCTGCAAACGCTCATATTCCTCCATGTGGTCCGCCTCCATAACACTGCAACTCACAACAAGATGGCACACTTTTACCAGCAAAATGACCCCGTAAGTTGAACGGAAACAAACCCGTTTTATTGGGCGGGTTGTCATCGGCAATCAAGGCTCTGAATCATGCGTAAGCCCATATCAATAATGTACATTTCCTGACATAACGGAAATTAAACATGCGATCATCGAAAGCGCATATACACGTTAATGTAAACGCATATACGCATGAAAACAGTAACGGAAAACACAACAAAGCAGCCAAAAACTCACAAAAAATACACAGACACATATGAAAGTGCATGTGAAAGCTCCTCTGAATCAACCCTAGTTTGCGGGCATCCCCAATACAGACAGTGTGCGGGCATCCCCAATACAGTGTGCAGGCATCCCCAATACAGATAGTGTGCGGGCATCCCCAATACAGTGTGCTGGCATCCCCAATACAGGCAGTGTGTGGGCATCCCCAATAAAGTGTGCAGGCATCCCCAATACATGCAGTGTGCGGGCATCCCCAATACAGGCAGTGTGCAGGCATCCCCAATACAGGCAGTGTGCAGGCATCCCCAATAAAGTGTGCAGGCATCCCCAATAAAGTGTGCAGGCATCTCCAATACTGTGTGCAGGCATCCCCAATACAGGCAGTGTGCGGGCATCCCCAATACAGGCAGAGTGCAAGCATCCCCAATAAAGTGTGCGGGCATCTGCAATAAAATGTGCAGGCATCCCCAATAAAGTGTGCGGGCATCCCCAATAAAGTGTACAGGCATCCCCAATAAAGTGCGCAGGCATCCCCAACATAAAAAAAACTTACTGTGTACTCCCCGGCGTTCTTGACGCTCCCCGCCGCAGGTTCAGAGCTGATTCCTGCCAGGGGGGGGGGAGCGTGGCCTGTGACTCCTGACAGCGTCCAATGACACTAGCAGGAGTCACAGGCCACGCCCACTCCCCACCAGAACGGGCCCGCTGTGAACTTGCGGCTAACTGCTGCTTTCCGTCGCCGCTCCCCACCGCCTCTGTAAGAGTGTGGGGTGAGGTGCGGGGAGCAGCAGTCAGTCACAGTGAGCCGATATCAGCCCGGGGTGGGTGTGGCCTGTGTCACGCTGGCAGGAGACACAGGTCAAGCCCACCCTGGGCCGATATCAGCTCACTGTGCTCGCTGTGAACTTGCGGCTGGCTGCCGCTCCCCACCGCCGCTCCCCACCGCCTCTGTAGGAGGATGCATCCATTTCAATTATCACATGTGCAAAGCATAGCATTTAACCCAGTACAGAAATCGAGTAAGCCAAAAGGAAACATACAGTACATGAATTACTGACCAATCACCATCGTGCATAGTCCAGAGCAAAGCAGCGCCCCCCACAGTGCACCAATGCGTTTCGAGACCTCCAGGTCTCTTTCTCAAGGCAAGGTTAGGGGTTGGGGAGCCCAAGGACCCACCTTTATACGCATCCATCCAGCCACTCCCACCAATGTCCGCCATCCAGCAGGCGGGCCGGCGCACTCCGGCCGGAAGTGCGTCGGCCCGTCAGACCGGAAGTGGAGACCCGCGTTCCAGCTTGGATCTCCGATGACTTATTTCCGGTCCTGCGGCAGCGCACCGCCACTCCCAACATAGCAAGCGCGGCGGGCGCCGCCAGGCTGCAGGCAGCTGAACCGGCGCAGGACTAGCCCAACAGAAAGGTGCGTATCCCCCATTGGCAACGAGCATCAAAAGCATTTGCAATAGTTCTTCACAAACAATTCAATCTTAAATCAATTCTAGTTTATAGCTACCTTATATTAAAAGTGTCAAAACAATTTTCGATTAATATTCGGCTAATATTTACAGAAAGGAAAAAACAACCTGGTTATATTCACATCCTGTATAGGCAAATCATTGTTATATATTACATAAAAACATATAGTCCATCACAAATAGGGTTAGGGGCACCCAACCCCAATATAAAAATAGAACAAAGGGAAAAGGAGAAAGGGTAAAACGAATAATGTGAAGCCCTCAAAAACAAAGAGGAATGGTGGGAAAAGGGCATAGCCCCGCATCCAATTTAACGGGCTACACAACACTGGCATGGATGTCCATTCCAATCTGGTTTCAATCCTCTTTCTTCAGTGGCTGTTATTTCCATAAAGAATTATGGGAGACAGGGAGTTGATCTTGTGTGTTATTCTTTCCATGCAGCATTGATGTTAATGAGATAGATAACTCTCTGAAGCCGGGTCCATGAGTATACGTGACATATGCCAATCAATGACTGTGATATAAAACGCAATTTTTACACATAACACAAGCAAACAATACCGTGACCCTGGTACCACACCCTAGTGAACTCTAAAACCATATTTCATATTTATATCCGTGCCATGTGACCACCACAAAACTAATCAACCGTGTGAAGTGCTGTATATATAGAAAACCCTCTTACAACCCAAGTAAACCCTATTAACTCGAAAAATTTACCCCAGTGACCTATAATAAGAATGGAGTGAATGCCATGTCCTTGTTTAACCCCTCCGGATATTGTGTATCCAGATCAAAAATCCAGCGCAGTTCCTTCTCGTTTTTTAAGATCTCCACCCCTGGGTCCCATAGTTACTTTCTCCAGAGCTGTTACCTGAAGTCCCTCTATTCTACCATCATGTGCATCCCACATATGAGCAGCCACTGGGGGTATGATTTTTCCCATGTCTCTATTCCTCTTGGCCAGGCGTATGGAGGACAGATTGGCTTGTATGCGCGCTTTAAGCGCATTTTTGGTTTCTCCTACGTAAGACAGCAGACACCCACAGGTAATGAGATAGATGACACCCACCGTCCTGCAGTTAATAAATTGCTTGATGTGGTACCTCCTCCCGGTTCTCATGTTTTTGACCTCCCTAGTGGGTTGCATGAGTGGGAAGACAGAGCAGCTGCCACACGGGTGACTACCCACTACTCTAGTCTCCCCACCCAGCCAGGTCTGGGATCTAGTAAAATGGCTATTACATATTTTGTCCCTGAAACTGGGTGCCCGCTGTGCGACCATCAAAAGGTCCTCGTCTAGTCCACCTGGCCAAGTGGGGATCAGTACTCAAAATGCCCCAGTGTCTGTTCAGAAGTGCCCTTAATTGTATCCAGTTGGAATTAAATCTGGAAATGAATCTCACCTCTTCCACATTCTTCCTGTTTGGGGGTCAATAAAGTGTCCCTTGATGTGTTATTGGCCCTCGCCAGGGCTTTCTTTAGTGTCTTCTGAGGGTAACCTCTCTTTTTAAATCGATCTGTTAACCCCCTTGCTTGCTGTAAGAATTTCTCCGGTGACAAGCAATTATGCTTAACACGCAAATACTGACCCACCGGTATAGCCGCCTTCGTCTTTCTCTCGTGGAAGCTATTATAGTGGAGAAGGTTGTTGACCGCCGTAGTTTTTCTGTACAAGGTCGTCTGTAGGGCACCATTCTCAGCCAATCTGATGGTCAGATCCAGGAAATCTACCTGTTTATTCGAAACATGAGATGTGAGGTATATATTGAATGCATTTGTGTTCAGGATGTTTAAAAATTCAACAAACTCTTCCTCTGATCAGAATGTCTGCCAGATCTATGAATCTCTACCAGCCCAGTATGTGGGGCTGGTACAGATTCATTTCCATCCCAAACACCACCTCCCTCTCCCACCAGCCCAGGAAGAGGTTGGCGACAGAGGGGGCACACCGTGCCCCCATTGCCACCCCACATGCCTGTGGATAGAAAATACCATTGAAGGTAAAGAAATGATGTGATAGAACAAAGTTCAACAATCGGATCACAAAGTTCTGTTTCTCCTGGTCTGCTTCCGTACCCATTCACAAAAAATACTGGCAGGTTTTAAGCGCCATCCTGTGTGAGATATTAGTATAGAGCGCCTCTACGTCTAGTGTCACCACCAGAACCCCCTCTGGTAAAATTAATGAGTTCAACTGGTTCAATAAATGCATTGAGTCTCTAATATATGAGGTGAGCTCCAGTACATGAGGTTGTAGGTTTTTATCCACAAAAATGCATGCTTTCTCTGTCAGGCCACCTATCCCTGCTACGATAGGCCTACCGGGGGAGCATTTTTATGTACCTTCGGCAGTACATAAAACGTGGGGATCACCGGATGTTGTACACAAAGGTAATCAAATAGCTGTTGTCCAATGATAGTATTCTCCCACTCCTCCCTCAAAAGTTGATCATATTCAGTTTTGTACTCCCTCAGGGTGTTGCAGGAGAGTCTTTCGTAGTTCATAGCATTCTGTAATTGGCGCATAATCTCGCTCCTATAGTATTCGGAGGACATCATCACCACATTTTCACCTTTATCAGCCTCCTTGACTATGATGTCGGTGCGCTGCTGCAAACTATGAAGTGCCTCCCGCTCACCCCCCGTAAGGTTGTCTGTCCCCTGTGTCAGCGGCATTTTTCGCATACCTTGACTTACCACTTCAAAAAAGGTTTGTACGGCTGGGCTCACGTTCCACGGAAGTGTATATTTCGATGGTTTACGTAGGGCCCAGTCCGTACTCCCAATATCCTCCTGTTCTTGTAGTAACAATGTCAAATCATCTAAGGCTACCCTTTCTCGCCAAGATAGGCCAGTCTCTACCTCTAGGGGCCCCTCAAATTGCTTTTTAAGCAGAAGTTTTCTGCAGAATAAGAAGAGGTCCTAAATTGCCACAAATTTATCAATGCTGTTCCAAGGGGCAAATGTAAGGCCTCTTTCTAAAACCATCTTCTCATCAGGTGACATAGGTTTATCTGAAATTTTAATTACCGTTAGTTCCATATTATCTGTGTGGGTCAGCATCACTGTAGGGGGGGGGGCGTCCGCATAACTACTTGGCACTAGGGGCTCTGTTCCTGCCTGACCCTCTTGTAAGAGCTGTGGTGTGGCTTGCGATGACTTTGCCAACTGTAATCCCTTACGTGTCCTGTATCTCCTCCTGCCCCCTCTCCTCCTCCTGGGCCCTTTGCACCGGTCTGCCCCCAAAAAAGGCGCAAGTTGCTCAGTTCAGATGTTCTACTTGAGATGGATGCACTTCTGCTAGTTCCTCTACTTGCATTGGATTGTCTACCCCTTTCATTACCCAGATTTGTCTGCTTATCTAGTCTGTCCCTTTGTAATTTCTCCTGCTTCTTCCCCATAACCATTTTCTCATACTTTTCCAACTCATCACTGATCTGATTCTGAAATCTATCAATTTCCATCTGTGGGATATCCCTAGGTATTATACTATAAAGCTCTTTCAACTTTTCTTTGACTTTCTTCAAATTAAGCCTATCCATTTCAATTAATTCCTCTATGAGCCTCATTAAACACCTGTTCAGGTGTGCTTCCCATTTAGGGCAATGGGACTCAGGTATCTCCCATGCCGGGAATATTTGCACCCTTAGCCCTCTAGGGATGAGGCCCTGTTCCCTATATATGTCTAAACTATGGACATTCCACCACAATTTAGTGTAACGGATTTGCTCACATTTTATTTGTCTAAATATATCTCTTACACCTGGTAGAGATTCCATCTGTGTATTGCCATTATCATCCTTTAAACGTTGTAGTTTATCTAACCAAGTTTTTTCCCTATTCTCAAAATCTCTAGCCATTTTAAACCTATTAGTGCGTTGTGCCAGCCCAATGATGCCCCCTATACCCAATAGGGGGACAAAGAGGTTAGGGAGTTGTATATACAATTTTGGGTGAGGAAAAGGGGAAGGGGAAAATGGGCGGCACCAACGGTAACAATCCTATATGTGGTGCACTGCCCTGTGGCACTACCCAAACCAAAGTATATACAAAATGGGGGTTACCTCTTACCCCCCACAGAAAATGCCCACAGGGTCTAACAATTGCACTCACTCAGTATTTCATATCAAAACAATTTTTTTTATTATCACCTGATTAAAACCTACTAAAAGCACAAACATGCCGTAGGCGTTTATATCCTCCAGGTGGAGCTGTTGCTCACATAAATGCATATGCTCATCTATAATACAATTAATTAATCCTAGCCTAATATACAAAATGCAAAAAATATTCAGAAAAGTGCAAGTGCCAAATAAAGTGCATCCATTTCAATTATCACACGTGCAAAGCATAGCATTCAACCCAGTACAAAAATCGAGTAAGCCAAAAGGAAACATACAGTACATGAATCACTGACCAATCACCATCGTGCATAGTACAGAGCAAAGCAGCGACCCCCACAGTGCACCAACGCGTTTCGAGACCTACAGGTCTCTTTCTCAAGGGAAGGTAAGGGGTTGGGAGCCCAAGGACCCACCTTTATACGCACCTATCCAGCCGCTCCCACGAACGTCTGCCATCCTGCAGGCGGGTCGGCGCACTCCGGCCGGAAGTGCGTCGGCCCGTCAGACCGAAAATGGAGACCCGCGTTCCAAGATGGAACGCGGCATCTCCGATGCACTTATGTGAGCAACAGCTCCCCCTGAAGAATATAAACGCCTATGGCATGTTTGTGCTTTTAGTAGGTTTTAATCAGGTGATAATAAAAAAAGCAAGTTAAAAGTGCAATATTGATATTAAACTGAGCATACAATGAAAAGAATATAAAAAGTAGAGTTAGAAGTCAGCCATCTGACTCTGAACCAACTCATCTATGCCAATTGACCTTATCAATAATAGTCATATATTATAAAATATAGGTAATTGTCACGGACCGAGTGTGGCGGCACAGGTGTGGATCCGCTGTGACTGTGTTACTGGTAGCGAGTGCCGCGTCAGGGGAGTCTAAGAGGCCACCGGTATTCACCAGAGCCCGCCGCAAAGCAGGTTGGTCTTGCAGCAGCGAGTGACCCCCAGGTCGCTACCCCCCAACAGCGGCTCAGCCACACAGTCAGCCGAGGTAATGTGTGGTACAAAGGAGGCAGGCAAAAATGTCAAAGTTCAAGCAGAGGTCAGGGCTGGCAGCCCAGGTTCAGAGTTGGGGACAGGCAAAGGTGGTACACGGGTGAGCAATACTGAAAACAACAGACTTTCTGCATACAAAGGAAGACCAAGATCCGGCACTGATGGAAAAGGAAGTGCCCCTTAAATAGGGGAAGTGGATGCAGGATTAGATGACCAGGCACCAATCAGTGGTGTACAGGCCCTTTAAATTTCAGGAATCTGGCGTGTGCGCCCTCTAGTGGACGGGGGCGTGTGCGCGCACCGAACCATGCGAGGAAGCAGCACGAGGAGGAGGAAGACAGCTGGGAGCAGCCGGCGCACGGTCAGCCACCGCGCCGGAAGCTGCGGACCCGCCGGCAGGAGCGGGTAAGGAGAGGGACTGGGGAGCGCCGCGAAATGGGCGCGCAGCGCTCGCCCTAACAGTACCCACCCCCTTGGGTCTCCCCCTCTTCTTGGGACCAAGAAAATCTGAGATGAGACTATGGTTCAGAATGTTCTCATCAGGTTCCCAAGATCTTTCCTCTGGACCACAGCCTTCCCAATCTACCAAAAAATATCTTTTGCCTCTGGAGACCTTAGAGGCCAGGATCTCTTTCACCGTGAAAATGTTCGCGGTACCAGAAATTGAAGCGGGCTCCAGGATTTTCGGAAAAAAACTATTGCAAATGACTGACTTCAAAAGAGAGACGTGGAAGGAGTTAGGGATATGAAGAGATGCTGGAAAGCTTATAGCAAACCAGATTGATCCGTTGCTTGATCTTATAAGGACCAAGGTAGCGAGGACCCAGTTTGTAGCTGGGAATTGGGAAGCGGATGTATTTTACCGAAAGCCACACCTTATCTTAAAGAGAGATGCATAAGGAAGTGTTTCGCTAGCTGAGGAGCCGAAGGAAGACCAGGCAAAGGTGTAAAATGCGCCATCTTAGAAAACCTATCTACTACCACCCAAATAACGGTGTTGCGATGTGAAAGAGGGAGGTCAGAAATGAAGTCCATAGCAATGTGTGACCATGGAGTGTCTGGAATAGGTAGGGGAAGAAGTAAGCCTGCAGGTCTTTGGCAAGGAGTCTTGTCACGTGCACAGATGGTACAAGCCTGAATGAATTCCGTCATGTCCTTCTCTAGAGAGGGCCACCAATAATATCTGGAAATGAGAGAACAAGATTTTCTGATACCTGCATGGCCAGCTACATGAGAAGAATGTCCCCATTTTAATATTCTGCAACGTTGGCGAGGAGGCACGAAGGTCTTTCCAGGTGGTGCCTGTACCAGGGTTGCGGGAGCAGAGTGGACTAGGCATTCAGGAGGGATAATATGCTGTGGAGTGGATTCCGACCCAGGGACGTCTAAAGAACGAGAAAGGGCGTCCGCCCTGATGTCCTTGACGGCTGGACGGAAGTGGATTTGAAAGTAGAAACGGGTGAAAAATAACGACCATCGGGCTTGTTAAGGGTTTAGCCACTGGGCAGTTTATAAGTAAGACAGATTCTTGTGGTCGGTAAAGATGGTAACAAGGTAGGCGGGAACCTTCCAAGAGATGTCTCCACTCCTCCAATGCCAACTTGATGGCGAGTAATTACCGATCTCCAATGGAGTTATTCCTCTCTGCCGAAGAAAACATTTTTGAAAAGAAACCGCAGGTGAGAGTCCTGCCAGTAGCGGATTTTTGAGTAAGCACGGCTCCAGCTCCAATGGAGGAGGCATCTACTTCAAGGGCAAAGGGTCTAGCTGGATCTGGTCTTGAAAGCACTGGAGCAGAAGAGAAGGCATTTTTAAGAGTATTAAAGGCCTCTTCAGCCTGAGGAGGCCACGACTTAGCATTAGCGCTCTTCTTTGTGAGAGCCACAATAGGCGCAACTATAGTCGAAAAGTGGGGAATAAACTGGCGATAATAATTAGCGAAGCCCAAAAAGCGATGGATAGCCCGTAGGCCAGAAGGACATGGGCAGTCCAACACTGCCTTTAAATTGCTGGGGTCCATCTGGAGACCTCGACCAGAAACTATGTACCCAAGAAATGGTAGAGAGGTCTGACCAAATATGCACTTCTCCAACTTGGCATTTAAACGATGTAGGCGGAGGCAAGACAGGACTTGTCGGACGTGGCGGCGATGTTCTTCGAGATTAGAAGAGAAGATGAGTATATCATCCAGATACACTACCACGCAGGAGTAAAGCAAATCCCTGAATATGTCGTTCACGTATTCCTGGAATACGGCGCGTGCATTGCAAAGTCCAAAGGGCATCACTAAGTATTCAAAGTTGCCATCGCGGGTGTTAAAGGCTGTCTTCCACTCATCGCCCTCACGTATACGTATCAGATTATAGGCCCCTCTCAGGTCGAGTTTAGTGAAGATCCTGGCACCACGAAGTCAATCCAATAATTCAGAAATCAAAGGTAAAGGGTAACGATTTTTGATGGTGATCTTGTTGAGGCCACAGTAGTCAATGCAAGGGCGAAGAGAGCCATCTTTCTTGGCCACAAAGAAGAAGCCTGTGCCTGCAGGAGAGGAAGATTTCCGTATGAAGCCTCTTTGGAGATTCTCCTGTATATACTCTGACATAGCCTGTGTCTCAGGAGCCGAGAGAGGATAGATTCTGCCACGAGGTGGAGTAGTACCTGGCAAGAGGTCGATAGGACAATCATAAGATCGATGAGGCGGAAGTACCTCCGCTTGCTTTTTGCAGAAAACATCAGAGAAGGCCTGATAAATCGCAGGCAGGCCGGGAAGTGGAGCAGAGGCAGGAACAGGTCTGGCCGGAACGGACTATAAAAACCTCTTGTAGCAGCCTGCACCCCAACTCTTGATATCTCTGGTATTCCAGTCAAGAGTGTGGTTGTGACGTTGAAGCCAGGGTAGGCAGAAGAGAATCTGAGAGGTACAATGAGGGAGCACGTAGAACTCAATATTCTCTTGGTGAAAAAGTCCAATCTTTAAAAGGAGGGGCACTGTGCGATAACGCATGGTGCAATCAAGCCTGTCACCATTAACCGAAGCGATGAGTAGAGGCTTTGCGAGGCGTTTCTCAAAGATGTTATATTTATGAATCAAGGAGGCCTCGATAAAGTTTCCTGCAGAGCCAGAATCCACAAAGGCAGTCAGGTTCAAGGAGATGGTAGCTGCAACGGTGAGTTGCACAGGAACAGTAAGCCGTGGAGAGGTAGCACACACACCTAGGGATGCCTCTCCTACATTCACTAGGTGCGCCCTTTTCCCTGTCGTGGCGGGCGAACAGGACAGTCTTTCAGGAAGTGCTCAGAGCCAGCACAATACAAAGATTCTCATTCCTCCTGCGAGTTCTCTCCAGCTGGGTTAAGCGGGATCGGTCCACCTGCATGGCCTCCTCACTGGAGGGCGCATGTGCGGTCAAAGGATGTTGAAACACAGGAGCCAAAAGGGATGCCCTCCTAGGGCGCTGAGAGTCTCTTTCCAGGCGGAGTTCCTCACATCTATCAGAAAAACGCACATCGATGCGTGTGGCCAAATGGATGAAGGCAAATCACGTGCGGCTAGAGCATCTTTAATATTGCTAGACAGTCCTTACTTGAAGGAGGCACATAAGGCCTCATTATTCCAAGACAGTTCAGATGCCAGGGTACGGAACTGAATGGCATATTCACCAACGGGCAGGTTGCCCTGTACCAAGTTCAACAGGGCCATTTCTGCAGACGAGGCCCAGGCTGGTTCCTTGAAGACCTGGCGGAACTCGGAGACAAAAGTGAGTATATTGAAAGTGACTGGATCCTCGCGATCCCATAAAGGGGTAGCCCAGGCCAGAGCCTTTCCTGAGAGCAGACTAATAACAAAGGCCACCTTAGCACGTTCAGTGGGGAATTGGTCTGCCAACATTTCCAAATGCATAGAACACTGGGTAAGGAAACCTCGGCATAACTTGGCATCATCCCCGTCAAACTTTGCCGGCAAGGAGAGACGGATTCTAGAAGTTGATGCTACTGGAGGCTGTGGCGGCAATACTGGGGCAGCTGGTGGCAATTGCTGTTGCTGAATCGATAAGAGCTGCTGAACCATGGCGGAGAGCTGATTAATTTGGCGAGACTGCATAGCCACTATTGCAGGTAATTCAGTGGCATCAGGCAGTGGCACCTAAGTGGGATCCATGGTCAGATCTTACTGTCTTGGACCGGGTGTGGCGGCACAGGTGTGGATCCGCTGTGACCGAAATACTGAGAGTGAGTGCCACATCAGGGCAGCGGAGTCTAAGAGGCCACCGGTGGTCACCAGAGCCCGCCACAAAGCAGGTTGGTCTTGCAGCAGCGAATGACCCCCAGGTCGCTACCCCCCAACAGCAGCTCAGCCAAACAGTCAGCCGAGGTAATGCGTGGTACAAAGGAGGCAGGCAAAAGGCGATGTCAAAGTTCAAGCAGAGGTCAGGGCTGGCAGCACAGGTTCAGAGTTGGGGACAGGCAAAGGTCGGTACACGGGTGAGCAATACTGAAAACAACAGACTTTCTGCATACAAAGGAAGACCAAGATCCGGCACTGATGGAAAAGGAAGTGCCCCTTAAATAGGGGAAGTGGATGCAGGATTGGATGACTAGGCACCAATCAGTGGTGTACAGGCCCTTTAAATTTCAGGAATCTGGCACGCTCACCCTCTAGTGGACGGGGGCGTGCGCGCACCGAACCATGCGAGGAAGCAGCACGAGGAGGAGGAAGACGGCAGGGAGCAGCCGGCACGGCACGGTCAGCCAAAAGCCGCAGACCCGCCGGCAGGAGCGAGTAAGGAGAGGGACTGGAGGGGCGCTGCGAGATGGGCACGCAGCGCTCACCCTAACAGTAATCTTATATTCTAAAAAATGAAAGAGCAGAAGGAGCGATCCTAAAGACTGAAGCTGCCCCCCTTCACTAGAGTAAGAGCCAATAAGTAATATGTTCCCTTTAGGGCTACATAGCCATTCTTGATGAGAAGACCTTGGAAGCCATTAGTGTCTCCTCTCATGCTTCAGAGTATGTGAAAACGAGAGGGACAGCTCTATGGGCAATATATACTTTTAATGAAAATTCTGAATATTATATTGGACGGAGAGTTGAGTAAGCAGATACGAAAAATTCATCTGAAGGTACATATCCCCCAGTGACCGGTGTTGAAATACAACTACTATGATATTTGGTTTCAGAGGGTTATGCAGATAGGGATCTAAATATAAATATATCTTAGGAAGCATATGTGGACTTTTTAAGGTGTGAAGGTTTCCTACAGTATATCACTGTATCATTCAGGGGGAGAAGTTATTGATTAGTATTAAGCAGACTAAAGAAATGTAAAATGCAGACCACCCAATGTCCAAGCAATAGTCTGCTGTACTGCAGGAGGTAAGTGAATGTCTGGAAAAAAGGCATTCCCTGTGCCCTTTATTAGCCCAGTAGTATGTGGGCAACGTGGTTGTGAAAGGTGAAGTTTGGATTTGCCCCAAAGGGGTCTTAAGGGGGCCTCGCCACATCCAGTAGCAAGTCGTGTTGTTCCCTTCCCAGCCCTGGGCCACACCGGTAAAAAAAGACAGCAACAGAGTGTGTCTTCCTAGATCCCACAAAGCCCGGCATCGTATTTTCCCTTTCATTAGAGCCCCTTGTCCTCCTCCACATATCAGATCACCCCAGTCCAGTGAAGCCCAGTGTATTATTATCCAAAGTCTGCTTGTATCTGAATCCTGCAGCACCTCTAAAAACCCTCCTCCAGAGGATATTGAACAGTCTCTGGTGTGGCAGTTTTCTTTAATACAAGACAAAAAAAGGTATTAAAAGTTAACCCACTGGGCCACAATCTTAGAATGGGGTGAGATTTATTTAGGTTGCTGATGACATGGGGACCTGTTTTGCTCTCAGAGCCCCAACCCTCCAAGTGGCCGGTGGTGTAGTGGTGGGTTTGTGATGATTCCAGAAAATGATGGGGATTTGTATGCCAATTGGCTCCTCCCTTAGCACTGTATTATTATATTTATTGTAATTATATCTCAGTTACTGTAGCACTTATTGTACTTTATATAAACTCAGCTGTGTCACGTGTCCTTCTTACCCACCCTTGGCCTGTTTGTTTTTAACAGATGTATATGTATTTGTGTAAAACTTTTTAAATAAAATAATTGTTAATTTTTAAAATAAATTGTTAGTGTTTACTCTAGAGTTGGACTGTTTTCCTGTGGTCATTTAGAGTCACGGTCTCCGGGGTAGCAGTTGTCTTTACAAGACAAAAAGTTTTAAAAAGGGCCACTACCTGAAACTTGGGTGATGTATTCAACTATGTGCACACACACCTATCTACCTCTCACAGTCTCTGGGGTAGCAGTTGTTAAGACAAAGAAGTTTTTAAAGCTGATTCACAAGGCCACAACCTTATACTAGAATAAGCTCATTCTTCCAGCCCTGACAATAGGCTTCCTCATGCAAATGGTTGGGCACCAGGTGGTACTCCTGAATGTAGTGCTTTTGTTTGGAAAACAAATGTACAGTCCAGCTTTAAAATAATATAAGAAAAACTCTACTATAAAAAAACATTAAAAAATTTAAAAATCTTACTATATAAAAATAATCAAAAAATCATATTATGAAAAGCAAAAAATAAAAAAAAACTAAAAACTAAAATAAACAAAAGAATCCTACAAAATAAAGTTGATTATGTCAAATGGTACTGACTTTTTTATGAACTTAGTATGGCCAAATGTTGGTGAGAATAGGGGCCCTCGAGTCATGGAGCCCACTGCAGTTATTCCCTGGTAACCCTATGGCCAAGTCCAAGCACACACACACCACCTTGGAGCTGTCTGATGGCTCTTGGAAAAACTGGCACACTTGGAAGCAACAATAATACGACCGCAGTGACCTCCTGGGCTCTGTTGGCACCCTCTATCAGTGGCATAGCTAAATGTGATGGGGCCCTGGTGGGAAAATTGAATGGGGCCTTGTCAAGGCTGTATTTTAACTTGTTGAATGCAACTAAACAGCTAAAGACTGAAGAAGCAGAGGAAAAGGGTGCTTCCTTTCTTTAAAGGCTATCAAGTGAGCACAAATAAGATAAATAAGGTGGAGGAGCAACAATGATGGGTCCCCATTGACCTTCTGGGCCCCAGTGCAGTCACCTCTATAATTATGCCTCTGACCAGTCCCCTTACCGTTTGGCATTGTTTATCAGCAGGCTCCTTGGGGGTTCCATGATGCTGCGCATGGGCCCCTCTAGCAACTTCAAAGGGTTGATGTGGCATCACACCCCTAAGGAAAGGAGGAAGAATGATGGGTTCCATAGGCCATAGGGATTTGAGCAGGAAGGCCTCCTTTTCTCTTATCCAGTCACTCACCTGTCCTAGCCTCTTAGGAGTGTCCTAGGATGGGTACTGGGGATCCCAGGGAGGGTTCTCTGACAGGCCTGAAAGCAGATTAGGAGTGTTAGGATAGATCTTGTCGAGGTCTCATAGAGAAAGAAAAGTGGACGTGCCTTGGTCCCTGATGGCCACCTCTCAGATGACAGAGGCAAATGCCCTATGTAATAAAACCCTGGGATAAGGTGGATTATATACTCATAAGGGCACTGCTCATTCCGGGGGATGAATTTGAGTAGAGGTGGAAACCCAGGGTCACCCATAGACTTGGGGGGGAAATTCTGGGCCTGCCTTGGGCTGAGAGGTCCCCCGGTTGGCTCCTTTGGCCGAGGTGAGCTCAGCAGCACCAGGATTGGATGGGCTGCTGGTCTTCATTATTGTTCAGTGTAAGAACTTAGAGGACGGACAGGAGGAGGGACAAGAAGGGGCCATAGACTCGGCTTGGCAGCGTGGGAAAAGCAAAGAATGGTTTCTAAACATCCAAGGGCCCATGTCACTCCCCCAGGTTTTGCTTGCTCCAGGCATTGAAAGAAATTTGCCGAATCAGTTAAACCAAATTTTCAAAAGAGTTCACTCATCTTTAGTTTTCATATATTAGGGCTGATTCAAAGCCTATTTCACATGCACTTTCGCATGTGTTTGTGTAAGTTTTGTGAGTTTTTCCATTCCTTTTCAGGATTTTTATATACGTTTACGTTAACACGAATACGCACTTTTGATCGTCGTATATTTTTTGGAAAAATTTTGTTATGTCGGGAAAGTTACATTATTGGTATGAGCTTGCGCATGATTCAGAGCCTTTATTGTTGATTAGAACCCGGGCAATAAGACAAGTTTGTTTACATTCAACTTACGGGGTCGTTTTGTAGGAGAAAGTTAGCTGTTGAGATCGGAGGACGTATATTTTGAGAAAGATGCATGCTAAATATAGCGGGACACTGAAAATTTACGCTGGAAGCTACATTGAAAAACGGTAGTATAAGAGGATTACTAAGCAACGGAAACGGAAACCTCATCCTCTCGAGAACGCGGCGATAGCCGGAAAATCTCGATGGTGTACGCAGCTACGAACACTAAACGGAAGGCTCCTGATGGCGGCACGGCATCATGCGTACGGAAAAAAGTGAAAATTACACATTACGAGACAAAAACAGGACGGTTTTGAGAAGGCTCTGAATCAACCCTATTGTTTTCTTTTGCACTGAGCCCCATCAGAATGTTGCTGTAGGGTTGGTATATAGTGGTTTACCAATTATTATCTGCTTCTTAGGTATCCTTGGATTTGGATGCTGATTTTTCTGATTGTGGGTCTTGGTTTGCACAGTATAAGGAGGAAAGCCTACAGATTCCTCAGCTGCACCCCATATCCTGCCTATCTGGTGAAGTTAGATGATTATTTGTCTTTTGGTTTCTTTTGAAATAGCTAGTGATCTGTGCCTAAGCCACACTTACTGTGTCTATTTGTAGCATAAACACCGCATTTCCCTTCAAAGGACAGATAAGCCTTTAGCAAATATCTACTGCACTGAATCTATCATCTTCCTTTCATGGCTACTGTAGCTAAACACTATAAGCTACTTATTGGAAAGGTTGAAACACGTATGAACATATCAGTAACTGCCTTAATCCTTGAAAATACTCGCCTTAAAGGTTAAAACATGTTATTTAGGGATATTTAAAGACCAACTCCAGCTAAATTAGAATTAACTATTGCTCTTAAATACATAAAAGGATAGTTATTAATTCTGCCTAAAAGGCAAGGCAGTATAATGAATCCAATACAGTTGGTTGTACTTCTCCATAGCTTCAAAATACAGTCTAAATATAGTGGGTCAGTTTCTTCAAAGTGCCCCCCCCCCAAACATATTCTGTTCTGCTGGCCTCTATGACAAGATATCGTATAGTCAGCTGTCAGGAAAGAATTACTGTTCGTTCAGGTACAGAAAAGGGGGACGGGGGGTCCTAGGGGTCCTAGGAAGCATGGGAAGTTTCATTAAAATAACTAAAGGGAAAGTCAGATTTCATTGGCATTTTAGAAAGTTTATATTATTGTGTTCCACTAAAATTTTGCCTGAAATCCTTCACCTGCTCTCTTGCTTTCTTCACCCCAACACAAGCGTTTTTTACACCAGGAGTGAGCTCACTTTGCCGGTATAGAGGTCTCTCCCTGCCACGGAGAGCGAGATGTCAGAAACTGGAGAGATTGTCAGAAGCCGATCTCTACAGGTTTCAGAAACAGAGACTCATGGTGTGGGACATCAGCGAGAGGTGAGTACGGGTAAACAAATGGTTCTTGGTGTGTGCTTTTTTTTTCCATTTGTTAACTGATTAAGATTCTTTAGAAAATCTGTTAGGGAAGGAAGTTACGAGCTGTTACTCCATGGTTCTAAACTTATCCCCTTTAGTACAACCTATGCCTGTTTATGATGTAAAATATAAAACAATCAACAATATAGATGTAATCACAATATTATATTGGTCCAGATGAGTACATACATAAAACAAGAAATTATATGAAGCATTTTTCTTTTTGCTTGACATATCTTGCTTTTTCAAAAGGCTGAGAAAAATTCAGCTGCAGTAATGCTATTGTAATGACCCAATGGAAAAAGAAAACAGGCAACAAACAGACAGACAGCAAGTATGTGCCACAGCAAAACTCAGAGTTTGTATTTGTCATTGTCAGTTACTCACTTGTGCTCTTTTCTCACTTTCCATATTTTTGACAGGCTTTTCCCTTCTGTATAGTTGCTCCCAATACTATTGGAAAAATAGGCATCATGTCTCTCAATGTTCTATTTAGCATTGCTAAAGTCTTCCCAGCATAACTTGCAGAGATCTACTAAGAAATTTTATTTGAGAAAGGTTAAGGCCACATAGTGCCATGTAGTGCCAGATGAGTGTCAGGTGAGTGTTAGGTCCTAGTCAAAAAGGTATATGTATCAAGTCAAAAATCCTGAGTGCCTGTGATAGTGCCAGGTAGTTTCCTATATATCAACATCACTGGCGATCATATGACTGCCGGCGCTGAGTGCCAGATAGGACCAGGCGTTCACCTAGCACTGTGTGGCCTGATCCCATAGATTATAATGGTCTTGGATGTTTACAATTATTTAACATTTTAGTAGATTTTTTTTAAAACATTTTTAGGCTGGTGCATGTGCCATAGGATCACTGGTCCGGTTGGGATTATTTTTATATGCATTTTTAACACTTTTTTTATGTGCTGCAAGCCTGTGATTTGGCCCGTGATAAAGATATATCATGTTAGGTCTAATGTCCCTAATGCAAATCAAAATGTCATTTTTGCACCAGAGATGGAGACAACGTCACGGTTTGAATGCCAGAAGTGCGCCTCACCCACCCACCCGCAGTCACATTCTCTATATAGAATAGGCTAGCTTGTTTTTGTGATGACCAGGAACTAACTACTAGTCCCTCCCATCTTGACTTACAATGTGTATTTTTATGGGGTTTTTTTGGCTTCAGCTAAGCACATACCATGCATGTTGGTTGTTCCCTTTCAGGGACAGTCAATTACAACAAATTCTTGTGTTGCTTATACTTCATAACAGCTGTAAATTGCATTAAAAAGTAATTATTCCCTTAGCTCACTATCTATCATTGTCTGTCTTTATACATTTACTTTTTCACAGTGCTGTACATAACTTTAGGGAAAAACACCTTTTATCTCAACCCAAGTTAGAAAGGCACATAATTTAATTGTTTATTCAGGTCCAAGAGTTTATGAGCTTCCAGTTAAAATATCCAACATGTCTCAGTTGCCAAGGTTACATTTCAATGTTGCCTTTTCTTGTTATACTTATATATCACTCTGAGTGCCTGGAGGGATTATCATTATAATTTCCTCATAACGTTATATTAACATGTCTAGCTAATGGTGACCTCCAATCATTATTTATGATATAGGCTACTATGACCTACTGCGCTTGAAAAAGTTTATGTTTGTGTGTCAGTGTGGAACTAACAGAAAAGTGAACATCCTTTATGACCATGAACTTATCTTTGTGTTGTGTGGGTGCAAAAATGCATAGTGGAAAACCTGTGAAGTCAGGAAAATCTAAAGATGGGGCAAATTTATACACTGAAGTGCATCTGTGTGATAAATAATTGGTGAAAAGTGTTACAACATGGGGTCAGGAATATTGCCTTCCCCTTAAGTTATGGTTTGTGAAAAATAAATATACCTAAATTTGGTCATTATTAAATTGTGCTGTGTGAAAGCTTATGTTTGGACCTGTTGAGCCTACATCACTTATTTTTTTTCCTGTGTTTTTCCCCATGTTCTAAAAAGCCTGAGTGTTGTCAGTGCTCGGGGGGTCTCCTAATATTTTCTCTTTATTAATATTCTATAAAATCCCACCACTCACTCTTTGTATCCTATAAAATCCCACCAGAGGTGAATCTCGTAATAGAGTAATTTTTATTATAGAAATTATTGTTATAATTTGCTTACATTATTATCTACGTGTTGTTTAATGGCATATAATTTGATAAATGATAGTAAATAATATGATTATGTTTATGTAAGTATTAGTGGAGTATCATCTCGCTCAGGCCACTTGTGTGCCACTGCACTTTAATAACAAGTATTAGTGGAGTATCCGCTTGCTCAGGCCACTGCTGTTTAAAAACAGATAGTAACTGAGTGTTCACTCATTTTCACAGAGGTCCACATCAGCCTTCTGGTTGTCTTTAAATGGCCAGTTAGTAACAAACGAAAGCAAAATGCAAACCTTACCATTCAAATGTATGGTTTCAGACACCAAATTATTTTGCCCTTGACAGATGTGGAGAGGCACTACAATATTTTGATGAAGTGGGTTAGCTATAACCCCTGCAGCAGCTGTAGCACCCTAGAAAGTCCTGTCAGCAGCTTTTATAGGCACTAAGTCAAAGCAGGATTTGCGGTAGTGCTGTGCTCCACAGTGTACCACCATACCGTTTAGCAGCCACACACGGGCACAAAGTCATGCTGTGGGTGTCAGCAGCCTTGGAGTGACCAGCTGGCTGGAAGGGGTGCTGCTGCCATCTCACAGTTGACAGAGGGCACATAAAAAGGCCTGGAGGGCTGCATCTGACTCCTGGGCCTTAAGTTTGATACATGTAGTCTAGATCAAGTGCATTTGATGTGCAGATCGGAAACTTTCTTATTCTGGCTTGCTGATAACATGCTTGGCTCAGACAGATATGACAGATTTAACCCCTTCTGCTGTAATTCAACTCTGTTCCATTAGCTAAAGGGTTACTGGAAGCATTCTCACCTGGGGAGATCATTACTGCTACTTTACTTAGCCAAAGCCTGTTATATTGCACAAACACTGGGACCTTTAGTCAGTAGTTTTTACTCAAGACCAGGAAAACCATTTCAACTGTAGCAACATAGAGCTTCAAGTATATAAGAATTTTGGAAACAGTATGTAGAAAAGTAAATAACAGCTATAGGGGCACAATCCTAACACAAATTAATATGTTACATTCGAAAAGAATGTAACATATTGAGAAGAATATGGCAGAACAGTAAAAATCTGCCGAAAAGGAAATTTTCCTTTAAAAAGCCTGGGAAGGGGGCCGAGGCTGTAGATGACCATGTCCATACACATCCTGACGTTCACAAAGTTGTTTATGTAGGCATCCCAGGACTTGGTGGCGGGCTGTGGTGGAAGAGGATGGCAGCTGCAGAGGCAGCGGCGGGAAATGTTAGGGCAGGAAAAGGTGCCTACCCTCATATAAATAATAATAAATGCATAAATAAAAACAAATTAAAATAAAATAATGTGGCGGTGTCAGTGGAAGAAGTGAAGTAGGTGGAAGTGGATGTGGTGTTGTAGGTGGTAGAGGTGGAGGCAAACAACAATTCAACAATTTGCTCAGGTGCTGGCATAAACAAGTCCTGTGGGATCCATGCCTGGTTTATCTTAACAAATGTAAGGATGTCCACGTTGGCTGTGGATAGCCAGATCCTCTTGTCGGTGATGACACTCCCTGCAGTGCTGAACACGCTTTCTGATAGGACACTTGTAGAGATGAGCGAACTTTTGAAAAATTCGATTCGGCCGATTCGACGAATTTTCCGGGAAAAATTGTTTCGGTCCGAATTTATTCGCAACGAATAGCTATTAAAAAATGGCTATTTCTGGGCGTCTGAGAGCCTCCATAGGGTTGCAGAACGTTTTGCTTGGCTGTAACATGCATAGGATGCATGCTGGGTTAGGGAAATACTATTGTAAAGAAGTATGACATGCAGATCAGAGGCGTCGCTATTAGATTTGCTGTCGCAGAGCGGCACAATTACAGACCTTTGAGGTGGCATCAGCATGGTGAGCCCATATATTGCCTGAAAGACACACTCTGGACTTGGCAGCAGCATAGGGAGCCCATATATTGCCTGAAAGACACACCCAGGAGTTGGCAGCAGCATTAGGAGCTCATATATTGCCTGAAAAACACATTGGAGTTGGCAGCAGCATTAAGAGCCCATATATTGCCTCAAAGAGACACTGGAGTTGGAAGCAGCATTAGGAGACCATATATTGCCTGAAAAACACACCCTGGAGTTGGCAGCAGCATAGGGAGCCCATATATTGCCTGAAAGACACACCCAGGAGTTGGCAGCAGCATAGAGAGCCCATATATTGCCTGAAAAACACATTGGAGTTGGCAGCAGCACAGGGAGCCCATATGTTGCCTGAAAGACACCCCCAGGAGTTGGCAGCAGCATAGGGAGCCCATATATTGCCTGAAAAACACATTGGAGTTGGTAGCAGCATAGAGAGCTCATATATTGCCTGAAAGACACACCCAGGAGTTGGCAGCAGCATAGGGAGCCCATATATTGCCTGAAAAACACATTGGAGTTGGCAGCAGCACAGGGAGCTCATATGTTGCCTGAAAGACACCCCCAGGAGTTGGCAGCAGCATAGGGAGCCCATATATTGCCTGAAAAACACATTGGAGTTGGCAGCAGCATTAGGAGCTCATATATTGCCTGAAAGACACACCCAGGAGTTGGCAGCAGCATAGGGAGCCCATATATTGCCTGAAAAGCACATTGGAGTTGGTAGCAGCATAGAGAGCTCATAAATTGCCTGAAAGACACACCCAGGAGTTGGCAGCAGCATAGGGAGCTCATATATTGCCTGAAAGACACACCCAGGTGTTGGCAGCAGCGGAAGGAGCTCATATATTGCCTGAAAGACACAGGAAGAGGTACCTACCCTCATATAAATAATAATAAATACATAAATAAAAACAAATTAAAATTAAATAATGTGGCGGTGTCAGTGGAAGAAGTGAAGTAGGTGGATGTGGTGTTGTAGGTGGTAGAGGTGGAGGCAAACAACAATTCAACCATTTGCTCAGGTGCTGGCACAGAAAAGTCCTGTGGGATCCATGCCTGATTTATCTTAACAAATTTAAGGATGTCCACGTTGGCTGTGGATAGCCAGATCCTCTTGTCGGTGATGACACTCCCTGCAGTGCTGAACACGCTTTCTGATCTTTCGGACACTTGTAGAGATGAGCGAACTTTTGAAAAATTCGATTCGGCCGATTCGCTGAATTTTCCAGGAAAAATCACTTCGGTCCGAATTTATTCGCGAAGAATCGCTTTTAAAAATGGCTATTTCTGGGCGTCTGAGGCCCCTCATAGGGTTGCAGAACGTTTTGCTTGGCTGTAACATGCATAGGATGCATGCTGGGTTAGAGAAATACTATTGTAAAGAAGTATGACGTGCAGATCAGAGGCGTCGTTAATAGATTCGCTGTCGCAGAACGGCACAATTACAGACCCTTGAGGTGGCATCAGCATGATGAGCCCATATATTGCCTGAAAGACACACTCTGGACTTGGCAGCAGCATAGGGAGCCCATATATTGCCTGAAAGACACACCCAGGAGTTGGCAGCAGCATTAGGAGCTCATATATTGCCTGAAAAACACATTGGAGTTGGCAGCAGCATTAAGAGCCCACATATTGCCTGAAAGAGACACTGGAGTTAGAAGCAGCATTAGGAGACCATATATTGCCTGAAAGACACACTTTGGAGTTGGCAGCAGCAGCAGCAGCATTAGAAGTCCATATATAGCCTGAAAGACACCCCCAGGAGTTGGCAGCAGCATAGGGAGCCCATATATTGCCTAAAAAACACATTGGAGTTGGCAGCAGTATTAGGAGCTCATATATTGCCTGAAAGACATACCCAGGAGTTTGCAGCAGCATAGGGAGCCCATATGTTGCCTGAAAAACACATTGGAGTTGGCAGCAGCATAGGGAGCTCATATATTGCCTGAAAGACACACCCAGGAGTTGGCAGCAGCAGAAAGAGCTCATATATTGCCTGAAAGACACACCGAGGAGTTGGCAGCAGCAGAAGGAGCTACCATGCATCAGCTACTCTCATGCATCAGCTATTGGTGGGTGGAAATCCTGGCTGATCCATGCCTGATTCATTTTCACAAAGGTGAGTCTCTCCACATTTTTCGTGGACAGACGAGTTCTCCTTGGCGTTACTATGGCCCCTGCAGCACTGAAGACCCGCTCAGATGGCAGGACAGCTTTCCCAGGGCAAACTCTGCCAGTTGCGACCACAAGTTAAGTTTGGCTGCCCAGAAGTCTAGCGGATCCTCAAGGTGCGTTGACACGACCTGCTGGTTCAGGCCCTGCTCCAGGTCTTCCTACTGCTCATGAGTAGCCTTACTATGCGGGTGCAGAAAGCTACTCATTAGCGACTGAAGACTGTGGCTGCCGCTGATGGAGCTGCTGCTGCTCCTGCCACCCCCCCCCGGCAGCCAGAGTCAGACCTGCGAGAGTATGGATCATGGCGCAGATAGGCATCGACCAACTAACTACGTAGAATGTCTTTGTAGTAGGTCAGTTTGTCCTCCCTCTTAGCGGGTGTAAAAAATACCCCCATTTTGTGCCGGTAGCAAGGGTGGAGAGCCAGAAGTCATCCTGCAGAAAAATGGAGACAATTCTGTGGTCACTACGCAAGCATGTGAGCCTGCATCGTGCCATTTGTGCATCTAGCTCCACTGGCTGCTCCTGCTCCTCCTCTCCTGTCAGATAACTAGATAAACCGCCAATTTCACCAAAACTAACCTGTGCTTCATTGTGCTGCTCCTTCTCCTTCACTCCCACGGGGTTTATGTGGCTGTGAAATTTATGCGCCATGTTTCCAGTGCCCTTACCAGCCATGGTTTCCAACATGTGTTGTATTACATGAAGCAGCGGAATCACGTCGTTCATGCCGTAATCCTGGCGACTGACAAATAAATTGGCTTCCTCAAAGGGCCTGAGCAAACGGCAGGTGTCACGTATCAGCTGCCACTGGTTCACATTAAAGGTACACAGGGGAGTCCCCCTATCTGCTTGGATCATCAAGAAATCAGTGATGGCTTTTCTCTGTTCGTATAGTCGATCTAGCATATGTAAGCAAATACAATTTGGGGGGAGTTCTGGAGATCCCCCCACAGGCCCTCAGATAGTCCGCACTCAACACAACAAATTATGGTATGTTTTGGGAGCATTGTGGAAAGTTCTTCAAGGAAATCTCAGTAAGAGTTTCTGGTAAACTTTTTAGTTTTTAAATATTTTCATTATTAAATTAAATTATTAAATTAATTATGATCAACACTTGGAGGGATTACCTTAGCATTATGGGTGCCCTGCTTTACAAGGTATATGATTATAGTGGACCTTTCCTTATATTTATTTTTACTTTTATATTGATCCAATAAGCTACGGGGAGATTGCCAATTTTGGGTCTCCTTTAATCTAAACTAGTCGGGTAAATTTAATTAAACACTCATCTATCCGATCTAACAGTGTGCTTCTTCATCTATTCAATCAATTACGTCAGCATAGACCTTCATTAGAATGGTCCATATACGTTTGATTTTATTAGTTGTATAAGCCTATTAATATGTTAGAATATGTTTGAATAACTATAGCAACAATACTATAAAAATAAAAATTAAAACTAATATAATATGTAATTAACAAAAAAAATTAAATATACAAAGTATAGGGTTTGTGACCTTTTATATTATCATATTTCATTTCAACATGGTAGGTCCCATTTAGAGAAACCAACAGGAATGAACACATATAGTAGAGGAGAAACGAGTCATGTCTCTGCTGTATTTAAAATATCAATGCATGTTTTTATATTTATTGTATCATAGATAGTTACTGACCATGGAGAGTTTGCTATATTTTGGTTACATTTTGCAAAGATAGTGTATTAGACTAATTTGCTACATTCATGTTACTGTGTCATTTTATTTGGTGGTCTTAGTTGTATGTATGTACAAATGGGAGATAGTGACAGGATCTCTCTATAGGCTCGATTCAGAGAGACACAAAAAAACTTTCAAAACGGTGCCGATGTCGTATTTTTTTCAAATGTTCCCGCTCTCGTATGAGCGTTCGAGCGATTCTATGCATGCATTGAAAACCTTGTGTAAAGTTTCCGTCCGTTCGTACGGCAGATTACGAATTACGCAGATGTCATTTTCCATCCAGACTTTTCCGTTTCATTTCCACATGTTACAACGTAGGCTTTCATTTTTGCCCTTTTCCCATCATATCCTCCAACGAATCCTTTACGTTTCCCGATAGATTCTGTTTCCATTTTACCAAAAATAATCGTCCAGACGGAATCCTTACGATCTTGCGCCTGCGCACTACAAACTTAACTCGTTAAAGTGCTTGCCTACATATTTGACTCCCTCAATTCTACTACAATGTTTAGCTAAATCACTTAGCACTATCCTCCATCTTCCCTTTTGGAACCTTAAAGCTCACCCAAACCACTTCTCGGTCATGTGAATATTCATCTTTAAATATTTCTGGGCCCATTAGTTTTGTGTTAATGTATTTTGTAAATGAAATGACGCTGTAACAATTTTTTTGGGATGCCGTCATAAAATATAAAATGTATCAAAATTTTGAAAACTTTACATTTTTACAACTATAAAAAGCAAAATACATAGCAATGGCAGTCCACTGAACATTATTCTTCATCTGTGGTCCCCAACGAGTTGCGCAGCTCCTGCATCTCGCCCACCAACTGAAGGACCCTGACACTCAGTTGTGCCACTCTGGCACGTGTGGTCCCTGTTATAAAATGTAAATTAAAATTTTGGTATAACCTTGTTGGGGTCATACTGCAGTGCCCCCCCCCCCCCCGTATGGTCCAAACACCTAAATCTGGACTTCAAAAGCCAAAGGGCCCTCACCACCACGGGCCGGGTTTTGCATAGTGCCTGATTAGAGAACCCCTGGCCCGCATTCTGCAGGCAAAGAACGGGCATCAGGAGCAAGGGCGAGTGGCACATCTTGCAGTTCCTGCAACCAAATATAAAATAATTACACAAAGCAAAGGTAACCAACTAAACAATAACTCCTACAACACATTAAGATTCAAGTTCAACAATCCAAATATAATTCACAAATGACATAAGTCTAAAAAAATATAGCAATGATATGGATGTGTGGAAAAATAAATGTTTACATGCTAAGGACTAATTTAGGTCAGCATTAAAATGCATCTATAAGGCATACATGAAATGTATTGATTCAGGTATGCATTGCTATACAATTTATGGCCTCGGCCATGCTGATACATGCAATGCCTTGGTGCTAAAGGCGCGCAGACTCCTCCACATAGCCGCAAAACATGTTCAACAATAGCAATCCGAGTCCTCAGAGGTGTCGGAAGTGGTTTGGCAATGAAACGGAATTATAGGGTGGTGAGTCGTCAGAAATCAGCTCTCTGAATCAGACAGAAACCATCCCAGCAACGGAAGTTTTCTGAAGGAACGGAAAATTTCCGATTTTGTTTGGAAATGTTCCGATTTGCTTCCGTTTATCGAAAGCGCATATACACATTCTCCCGAACGTTCGTGCGAGTGAAAAATGTACGAAAAAAAGCAAAAAAATGACAAACACCCACCAAAACTTTCACAGACAGCTACGGAAGTCCGGACGAATGTTTCTTTGAATCGAGCCTTATGTGTAAATTCCTTGCTCCCTCCCCCTCCTTTTGCAACACACCTGTGGCCGAAGGGCTCCATATTTCCATCGATGGAGCACCTTTGCTCGTGGCGGGCGCGCGCCCCCGCCGGCGCCTATCTGACACCTCCTACTGCAGGGGAGAGTGTGCGGCTTGGCGCCGGCAGGGGGCGCGCGCCCGCCGACTTGCATGTTCCGGCAGAGCAGTGCTGTGTGTTGCGGGCGCTGTCTGCCGCCCCACAGGTATTCACCCTTACGGCTGGCTTTTGATTGGCTGGGTGGGGTGCGCGTGTGGGGGCGGGAGTGGTGGCGGCTGCACATCAGCGCAGCATGGTGTATAAGATGGGGGGAAAGGAACAATGAAAACGGCCATCTCGCCCTGGTGAAGTGGATCTTCCACGCAACACGTCGACAGGCTGATTGTATGGGGGACCACCGGCTTCAGATGACCTGGTAATACGGTAATGTAATACCTTACTTTAGTTTTAGAGCAGGTATTCATACACAGCGGTTTCACTTGTTTCTCAGTATAATTGCTATTTGCACAGTATTTGATTTTTCATTTTTTCTCTTGAAGCACTTAGCACATAAGTAGTTTTTCTCTTTTTTTTTTTTTTTATTTGACAAAATGTCTATTTGTATGTTCACTAGTTGCAGGCAATTGTAACTACCTTTACCTGCGTTCTATCATCACTGGCATTCAGGATTGTGATATATTTAATTTATATTATTTACTTATATCATTAGGAAGGAAATTTTACCCCACAATATATATATTTAAAGTCTTTTGTGTGGAAAACCCCCATTCTCTGTCATTGTGTTTATGTATTTTAACTTGTTGACTGTCTTGTGTTTATTTTTTTATGAGTTTCTTTATTACTAATAAAAATTATATTGATTTTAGTATATAGTCTTTTTTAATAATTTGTTGTGTTGAGTGCGGACTATCTGAGGGCCTGTGGGGGGATCTCCAGAACTCCCCCCAAATTGTATTTGCTTACTGTTCATACAGGCACGGACGGGTCCAGCACCCTCATTATTTATATTGTTAGGCTGTGCGTATCTACTTTTGGTATATTTACGTAGTGATCTAACATATGTAGGCTGGAATTCCAATGGGTGGGAACATCGCAAATCAGAATATGTTGGGAGATAAAGTTCTGATGCTGTAGCTCAAGAAGGGTGTGCTTGGCGGTGTAGGAGTGGCTGAAGTGCATATAAAGTTTCCTTCCCATTGTTAGAAGGTCTTGCAGATGGGGGAAAGACTTCAGAAAACGCTTGACAACTAGGTTGAACACGTGTGCCATACAGGGCGCATGGCTCAGGCTTCCTTGTCGCAGCGCAGACAAGATGTTACTCCCATTGTCAGTCACCATGGTTCTCATTTCCAATTTTCACGGAGTAAGCCATGTTTTGATTTCTTGATGAATGAATTTCAGGAGCTCCTCCCCTGTGTGACTCCGTTCATCAAGGCAAACCATGTGAAGCACAGCGTGACACTGCCGTGCCCTGCACACATGGTAGGCTGAAGGGGCATTGAGAATTGACCGTACAGTGGAAGCTGAGGAGACGGCGGAGGATGAGGAGGTGGAGTCGCACACTGTGACAGGCAAAACGGCCTGGGAGCATAGAGGTAGAAGCGGTGTGACCTGTCCTAGTTGCTGTGCAGGAAACACATTCACCCAGTGGGCCGTAAAGGACATGTATTGTCCCTAACTGTAGTTACAGCTCCAGATGTCGGCGCTGCCCTGCACTTTGGTGCACACCGACAGGCTCAAGGACTGGTCCACCTTCTGCTCAGGTACTGCCTTCTTTGCAAAGAAATGACGGCTTGGGACTCTCCACCTCGGCTCGGCAATAGCCATCAGCTCTCTGAAAGGTGCAGAGTCCACCACCGCAGCACCAGCAACTTTGACAGGAGCACATTTAGCTTCTGCTCCGTAGGATGAGTGGGATGGATTGCTGGTGGGATGCGTGACTTTTAGTAGAAGGAGCAGGAGCATCTGGAGCGGCAGAGGATGGGTATGATGCATAGCTACCTTCGGCTGAGGTGCTGGAGCCTTCGCTGGGTGAAATTGGAAGTGACGTGACACTGGCTGACGCAGCAGGCTGGACCTCAGTTCTCCAAGGCCGCTTTATGGTGACGCTGCAGGTGTTGCCGCAGGGCCGTGGTACCAACATTGGGTCCCTGGCCACGCTTGACCTTCTGTCTACACATGTGGCCAGGTTACCCTCCTGCGGATGCTTGAGGAAAAAGTGCCACACTGCCGAGTAGCTAATTTTCCCTCCAACAGTCCGCACTAATTCACTGCTACTGCTGCCCACTCCAGGAACCCCTGCTCCACTACCTCCCGGGAAGGCAGCCTGCCGTGCAGCAGGTGGTCTGCCCCGCCCCTGGCCACGTGTGGCTCCAGACATCTCAATTGTGCCACCACGCTGACTGCCAATCCTACTGCCACCTTGCTGCCTCAGCTGCTGACTCTGGGGCAACCTGGGACCCTCTTCTCCTGATGATGATGAAGCCCCTTCTGCACCAGGCTCCCAAGTGCGATCGGCTTCATTATCATCATCATCATCATCGAGTTGTGTCTGCACGTCACTGATGTCCTCCTCGGTTTCCACAAGAGCGTGTGCTGCACGAGACGGAATGCTCGCCACACCACCCCACGCCACTCTCCTCCTCAGTATTTGTCTGCCTAGCGGAAGAAGTGGCGGATGTCTCCTCCATTTCTTGGCTGGGCAGTAGCTGCTGACTGTCCTCTAACACATCGTCCTCACTGAATAGTGGAGCTGAACCCAAAGCATAAGATACGTCGGCTGGAGGGGGGTTGTAGGACAGAGGCAATGGAAGAACAGGGGCTGCTCCCGGGCCATGCCAACCCAGGATTGTGTCCGAGGAACCTATGGACTGTTGACTGGGGGTGTCAGATGTCACTTGTGATGAGGTCAATGACCGCGTTAACCAATCGATGATGGCAGATGCATTGCTGGTCGAGACACGACCGCTAGCAGATACCGGGAGATCAGGCCTCTCACCGCGACTCCTGCTGCCACTCGCCCCTAGTCTGCTGCGACCTCTGCCTGATGAATCTAGGCCTTTCCTTGGGGGACACATCCTGGCACATCTCTGCCTGACATTTTTACTGCATTTAGGAGGTAAAAACAATATACTACACTACACCTACAACAGTATTTTTGTAACAGCAGGTATGTAGAAAAGTTAGATCAAAATAGACAGACACTGTAGCTAAAAGCTAATGCAAAAACACACTGTCAGATGGTCTTACACAGGATGCCCCTGGCACCACAGGCAGTTTTAAAACGTGTTTTTTGTTCAAAATATAAAAAAAGTAAAGATGCAGGTACTCTAAAGAGTGCTAGTATTCGGGATGCCCCCCCCCCTTGGTGAAAGGTAATGGGTGCTTTAAACTTGAAAACCAGACTTTTTTTATACAAAAGGCAAAAGGTTAGTAGGCAGGTACTCTTAAAAGATAAGTGGTAGCACTGACAATGGTCCCCGGTGAAAGGCAACGGGTGCTTTAAACTTTAGAACCAGACTTTTTTTATACAAAAGGCAAAAGGTTAGTAGGCAGGTACTCTTAAAATATACGTGGTAGCACTGACAATGGCCCCTGGTGAAATGCAATGGGTGCTTTAAACTTTAAAACCAGACTTTTGTATACAAAAGGCAAAAGGTTAGTAGGCAGGTACTTTTAAAAGATAAGTGGTAGCACTGACAATGGCCCCCGGTGAAAGGCAATGGGTGCTTCAAACTTTAAAACCAGACTTTTTATACATAAGGCAAAAGGTTAGTAGGCAGGTACTTTTAAAAGATAAGTGGCACTGACAATGTCCCCCTGTGAAAGGCAATGGGTGCTTTAAACTTGTAAACCAGACTTTTTTTTATACAAAAGGCAAAAGGTTAGTAGGCAGGTTCTCTTAAAAGACACGTGCTAGTACTGACAATGGCCCCCAGTGAAAGGCAATGGGTGCTTTAAACTTGTAAACCAGACATATTTTATACAAAAGGCAAAAGGTTAGTAGGCAGATCCTCTTAAAAGACACATTCTAGTATTTGGGATGCCCCCCCCCCAGCGAACTGCAAAGTTTGTTTAAAAAGCGATGTTGATCAAAAAATGCAACCAATTAGTAGCCAGGTAGCCTTGAAATATTTATGCTAGTGATTGGAATGCCCCCTCCTCACATACAGAGGTTGGTTCCTTTTGATTGTGGAAAAGTGACGTTGATTACAACATGCAACCAGTTAATAGGCAGGTAGTCTTGAAATATTTATGCTAGTGTTTGGGATGTCCCCTCCTCACATACAGAGGTTGGCTCCTTTTATAGTGGTAAAGTGATGTTGATTACAAAATGCAACCAGTTAATAGACAGGTAGTCTTGAAATATTTATGCTAGTGTTTGGGATGCCTTCTCCTCACATACAGAGGTTGGCTCCTTTTATAGTGGTAAAGTGACGTTGATTACAAAATTCAACCAGTTAGTAGACAGGTACTCTTGAAATATTTATGCTAGTGTTTGGGATGCCCCCTCCTCCCATACAGAGGTTGGCTCCTTTTATAGTGTTAAAGTGATGTTGAATACAAAATGCAACCAGTTAATAGACAGGTAGTCTTGAAATATTAATGCTAGTTTTTGGGATGCCCCCTCCTCACATACAGAGGTTGGCTCCTTTGATTGTGGAAAAGTGACGTTGATTACAACATGCAACCAGTTAATAAACAGGTAGTATTGAAATATTAATGCTAGTGTTTGGGATGCCCCCTCCTCACATACAGAGGTTGGCTCCTTTTATAGTGGTAAAGTGGCGTTGCTTACAAAATGTAACCAGTTAATAGACAGGTAGTCTTGAAATATTAATGCTAGTGTTTGGGATGCCCCCTGCTCACATACAGAGGTTGGCTCCTTTTAGAGTGGTAAAGTGACGTTGATTACAAAATGCAACCAGTTAGTAGACAGGTACTCTTGAAATATTTATGCTAGTGTTTGGGATGCCCCCTCCTCACATACAGAGGTTGGCTCCTTTGATTGTGGAAAAATGACGTTGATTACATAATGCAACCAGTTAATAAACAGGTAGTCTTGAAATATTTATGCTAGTGTTTGGGATGCCTCCTCCTCACATACAGAGGTTGGCTCCTTTTATAGTGGTAAAGTGACGTTGATTACAAAATTCAACCAGTTAATAGACAGGTAGTCTTGAAATATTAATGCTAGTGTTTGGGATGCCCCCTCCTCACATACAGAGGTTGGCTCCTTTTATAGTGGTAAAGTGACGTTGATTACAAAATGCAACCATTTAGTAGACAGGTACTCTTGAAATATTTATGCTAGTGTTTGGGATGCCCCCTCCTCACATACAGAGGTTGGCTCCTTTTAAAATGGTAAAGTGACGTTGATTACAAAATGCAACCAGTTAGTAGACAGGTAGTCTTGAAATATTTATGCTAGTGTTTGGGATGCCCCCTCCTCACATACAGGGGTTGGCTCCTTTTAGAGTGGTAAAGTGACGTTGATTACAAAATGCAACCAGTTAGTAGACAGGTACTCTTGAAATATTAATGCTAGTGTTTGGGATGCCCCCTCCTCACATACAGGGGTTGGCTCCTTTTATAGTGTAAAGTGACGTTGATTACAAAATGCAACCAGTTGATAAACAGGTAGTCTTGAAATATTAATGCTAGTGTTTGGGATGCCCCCTCCTCACATACAGAGGTTAGCTCCTTTTATAGTGGTAAAGTGACATTGATTACAAAATGCAACCAGTTAGTAGACAGGTACTCTTGAAATATTTATGCTAGTGTTTGGGATGCCCCCTCCTCACATACAGAGGTTGGCTCCTTTGATTGTGGAAAAATGACGTTGATTACATAATGCAACCAGTTAATAGACAGGTAGTCTAGAAATATTTATGCTAGTGTTGGGGATGCCCCCTCCTCACATACAGAGGTTGGCTCCTTTGATTGTGGTAAAACGACGTTGATTACAAAATGAAACCAGTTAATAGACAGGTTGAAAATTAATTTGAACCCTGGAGTCCTTGGACTGCCCCCCCATTCAATAAAGCACTAAGAGGGGCTCACCCAATACTGACCACGCCATTATATACAATTATACATATCCAAATATTTTCAAAAATACAAAATATACTTTATTATATATAGATTACTTAGAAAAGAAAATGTTTTTACAACAATTCATACAAGTCAATAATTCCTATGATATTAAAAACAAAACACAATTTCCACAACAATTTCAGTCATTGATAAAAGAAGAATGGTGTATACGTTCTTCTTTTTTTCTGTGTAGACTAGTTTCGCCTCTATATGGCTTCTTCAGTACCCATTAATTAATAAACATTGCTACAAGTAATATAAAAATAAAACAATTTCTTATGTTATTATTATTCTTGGATTTAGTCAAATACAACTAATTAAATATTATGATATTACCTGCGTCCATATGGACAAATGTTCACTATATGACTGTGCTTATTGTAGACAAGGACAAAATTGCCAGCAACGAAAAACTCCTCAGTACCTCGGAGCATGGAGAGTATTAAAAATCTCATATAGGTAATAATACACCCTGGGGAGAAGAAGGACAGATCACCAAATAATGTATTAGTGATCCAATGATCAATTTACTGTAAACAGTAACAATTTAATACAACCAGTCACATGAGCTTCACCCAGTGCTGATAAGTTTGGGATGGTACTTATGCCTTGGGAATACCAAATATAGGTGTTTAAAGTGTAGATAAGGTCTATCTGCCAAGAGTGGAAAAAAGGTTATAGCTAAGAATCCTGTCATTTGCATCAAAATATAAATATTCATATAGTGAGGGAATAACCGTCCTAGGAGAGCCAATCATCTCACATTGGGTCCTATTTTAATACCAGGTTTATGAGATCCTGTGGGGAAGCATGCACACCAGACCATCACCATAAATAGAAGAGCACATATAAAGGTTAAATACCTATTACTCTCTGGATTCCCACAGGCACAAGAATGAGTGCCGCGCTGAGTCAGTCTGATCACGCTGGGCCAGGCCAAGACACTGTAACAGCCGCCTGTGCCCAGACCCGCGTGTGCTGTCCTCCATACCTCGGCTTGTATTGCCGCCAAGGCTGGAATCAAACGCACACTATAGGCTCGATTCAGAGAGACACAAAAAACTTTTGCTTTGGTGCCGTCGTCGTATCATTTTCAAAATTTCCCGCTCTCGTATGAATGTGCGAGCGATTCCAAGCATGCTTCGTAAATCTTCCGTAGAGCTTCCGTGCGCTCGTATGCCAGAGTACGCATACGAGGATGTCATTTTCAATCGAGAATTTTCAGATTCATTTTCTCAGCTAACAACGTAGCCTTTCGTTTTTGCCCTTTTCCCATCGTATCCTCACACGAATCCTTTCAGTTTCCCGATACATCCTGCTTCACTTTTTCCAAAATAATTTGTCCAGACGATATTCTTACGAACTTGCGCCTGCGCACTACAAACTTATCTCATTAAAGTGTTCGCATACATAATTTCACTCCCATCACTTATAATCCAAAAAAGCTCTACCTAACCACTTAGTGCTATCCTGCCTTTTCCGTTTGTGATCCTTAAAACTTACCCAAATCACTTAGCGCTTAGGTTCTTCTTCCATTTTAGCACCCTAAAACTTACCCAAATCACTTAGCGCTTAGGTTCTTCTTCCATTTTAGGACCCTAAAACTTACCCAAATCACTTAGCGCTTAGGTTCTTCTTCCATTTTCACACCCTAAAACTTACCCAAATCACTTAGCGCTTAGGTTCTTCTTCCATTTTAGCACCCTAAAACTTACCCAAATCACTTAGCGCTTAGGTTCTTCTTCCATTTTAGGACCCTAAAACTTACCCAAATCACTTAGCGCTTAGGTTCTTCTTCCATTTTAGGACCCTAAAACTTACCCAAATCACTTAGCGCTTAGGTTCTTCTCCCATTTTAGCACCCTAAAACTTACCCAAATCACTTAGCGCTTAGGTTCTTCTTCCATTTTCACACCCTAAAACTTACCCAAATCACTTAGCGCTTAGGTTCTTCTTCCATTTTAGCACCCTAAAACTTACCCAAATCACTTAGCGCTTAGGTTCTTCTTCCATTTTAGGACCCTAAAACGTACCCAAATCACTTAGCGCTTAGGTTCTTCTTCCATTTTAGCACCCTAAAACTTACCCAAATCACTTAGCGCTTAGGTTCTTCTTCCATTTTCACACCCTAAAACGTACCCAAATCACTTAGCGCTTAGGTTCTTCTTCCATTTTAGCACCCTAAAACTTACCCAAATCACTTAGCGCTTAGGTTCTTCTTCCATTTTAGCACCCTAAAACTTACCCAAATCACTTAGCGCTTAGGTTCTTCTTCCATTTTAGGACCCTAAAACTTACCCAAATCACTTAGCGCTTAGGTTCTTCTTCCATTTTAGCACCCTAAAACTTACCCAAATCACTTCACGGACATCACAATCTTGATTTTGAAATATGTCATTGTCCCCTTGTTTTTTGTAAATGTATTTGTGCAAATAAATGGGACACCATTTTTCTTTTAGTTTTTTTTTATTGCTCAACTGGCATTTTTGTTAGCAATTTTTTGGGCTACTTTGGCCAAAAAATAAAAAAACTATATACAATTTTTTTTTAAGAACATTAAAATATATACAATCAGATCTTTTTAAAAACATTAAAAACTATATACAATATAAAATATTTTAAAAACAATAAAACTATATACAAAAAAATGTTGTGTTTAACAAATAAAACTATGTACAACTAAAACTATTTAAAAAATATACAGGGCCAGGAACCAGGACACTAGTCTTCCTCTTCTGTTTCCCCAACGTGTCCCGCATCGCCTGCAGATCGGCCACCAACTCAAGGACCCTCCGATTCATCTCAGCAAGTCGTTGTCGTGTGGTCCCTGGAAAAAAATCAAAGAAAAATATTATTGGGAGAACAATACATGTTTCTCACCTGAGGATTTAATGTATTTTAGTAAACAAATTAACTATAAGCCACATATGTCATTTCTGAAAGGAATTAAGGTTATGAAGTGGCCACAGGTCATTAAGCTAATTAAGTGGCCACAGGACAGTTGTGCAAGTAATTAACCAAATTACGTGGCCACAGGACAGTTGTGCAAGTAGTTAAGCTAATAAAGTGGCCACAGGATAGTTGGGCAAGTAATTAAGCTAATTAAGTGGCCACAGGACAGTTTGGCAAGTAATTAAGCTAATTAAGTGGCCACAGGACAGTTGTGCAAGTAATTAAGCTAATTAAGTGGCCACAGGACAGTTGGGCAAGTAATTAAGCTAATTAAGTGGCCACATGACAGTTGGGCAAGTAATTAAGCTAATTAAGTGGCCACAGGACAGTTGGGCAATTAATTAAGCTAATTAAGTGGCCACAGGACAGTTGGGCAAGTAATTAAGCTAATTAAGTGGCCACAGGACAGTTGGGCAAGTAATTAAGCTAATTAAGTGGCCACAGGACAGTTTGGCAAGTAATTAAGCTAATTAAGTGGCCACAGGTCACTCTTATATTGGCATTGACTAGGGCATTATGTTTTTTGTGTTCATGTGAAGTTAGACAGAAATGGCAATAATGCCATGACTACTTACTTGGTTGGTGGCCGAGAGATGGCTCGTTGGGGACAGCACCCTGAGGTCCTGGTTCCTGGCTCTGCTGTGAAGAATTGCCTGTAGAAACATGGGCAAAATGGTTATTTTGGATGTCTGATTCAGCAGTCCTCAAATGTTTTTAGCTAAGTCTGGGTCACATCACTCACCTTCTCCAGGGTCTTGTGGGCTCATATCTGCTGCCTCCTCACCCACTACCTCACCCGAAGCATCTACAAATACAGAATCAAGGATTCAGTTTGGTGATATCAGGAGCTAGCATGTATATGTTTTTGCGTAGACATGAAGAGTGACATACCGGAGGCTCCCGCATGCGTGGCAGGGTACGACTCCCTGCCCACACTGTGCCGCCCCTCCTCTGTGGTAAGGTCCAGGGGCTGGTCTGAGGAGGCCACAGAGGAGGGGTCGGCCCGTCGCCCTGGAGATCCACCACCTTCACTCCCAGCTGCAGAATCATGCAGCACTGGTCGGCCTGTGCGCCTCCGGGTGCGACGAATGCGGTAATCCATTTCCAACACTACCAAAGAAAAGGCATTATAAATCAAAGGCCTAAATTCTGTCGTAGTTACATCTTGCATGCAAGCGCTATGTACTTACTTGGGAAATGGATCCCGAAAAACCTCCGCCCCTGGGCATGTTCAGTCGCTTCAGGTCCGACCAATGCTGCATGATCTGTGTGTGGGTGAAGGTGGTGTCGGTCTGATGTTGGATCTCCGAGATGATCTCCAGGGCGACGTTTCGTTTCTCAAACGAGTTGGGCAGGTAGTCGTACCTGCGCTCCAGCATGGTCTACAAAACAGAAATCAAACATAGCAAGAAATCAGAAATGTCTAACAAGAAGTGGCAACAATACATTCTTCGGTTCAATCACATGAACACATACACACACACACTTCTAGCCTAAGTTAACTTTCAAATCTGGCCACACTGTCGTTTGGCACGTGTGTGGCGTGCGCTTGGGTGTGCATGTAGTTTAACCAAATCTTTAGAAAGAATATTACTTATTGCGCATCCTTAACATGTAGAGCAGCATTTACCAATCAAAGCAAAGTCCTTAAAAGACACTTACGAGCATGATGATCTCTTCTTGTTGGCGGGTGAAGATAGTGGGCGCCATCTTTCTTCTTCTTCTCGGCAGCAGATAAGCACGGCCCCAGCGGTTTCCGGGTTTCGCACGGCCGTGCGAACGGCCGGACGTGCGCGTAAGCGAACGCGTAGGCGTCACACGCCGGATACCTTATTTAAAGGTCCCTGCACACACAGCTCATTCTCTTTGAGAGTCCACCCAAAATGGCACCTAAAAAAAAGATCGCCCAGAAGAAGCAGAGCAAGCGGGCTGAGCAGGCCGAGGGTCCGCAAACCAGGTCGCAAGAGCCTAAAGCGAGACTAAGGGCTAGCACCAAGGCTGCTGCAAAAAAGGAGGTGGCAGCACCACAAACAAAGAGCAAGCAAACCAAGGCTGGCAAAACTCATGCCCCACAGATGGGTAAGAGGGGACGAAGCCCCACCCCACCCTGCCCCACATCCCCCCCCATGTGGCACCAAGGCCATAGCCAAAGGCCCCAAACACAGGGCCCGAAGCCGCAGCAGGGGCCCAAGCCGCAGCAGGGGCCAAACAAGGTCAAGGTCCAGAAGCCGCAGCAGGGGGCCAAGGCGCCGCAGGGGCCAAACAAGGTCAAGGTCCAGAAGCCGCAGCAGGGGCCCAAGCCGCAGCAGGGGCCAAACAAGGTCAAGGTCCAGAAGCCGCAGCAGGGGCCCAAGGCGCCGCAGGGGCCAAACAAGGTCAAGGTCCAGAAGCCGCAGCAGGGGCCCAAGGCGCCGCAGGGGCCAAACAAGGTCAAGGTCCAGAAGCCGCAGCAGGAGCCCAAGGCGCAGCAGGGGCCAAACAAGGTCCAGAACCAGGTCCAGAAGCCCGAAAAGCCGCCAAAGGCCAACGGCCCCCTGCCCCCCCCCGCACGTGGCTCAAAAGCAAAGGGAAAAAGTGTGAGCAGATATGCCTCACCCCAGCCAACCACCTCCAAGGCCCCACAGACCCACAGGGCTCCAAACAGCAGCTCCAGCTCGCCAAGAACCTCTCTTGCTCGCCCACATTCTCCTCCGGCACAGGTTGCCATGCATTCCCCCTATGCCACATCTACACCTGCTACTTCAGGGTCCACCCAGCCCCGAACACCCAGTCCCTTTCTAAGTCCAGTAAGATCCACAGCCAGCCTCCAGTCCTTGAGGTCTCCTCCATCCCCCCAGGCCAGAATGTCACCCCATTTGCCACCAAGCACTGAGTAGCCACAACCACCCCCAAGAGGGCGCAACTTGCGCCGAGGACACTTGGGTGGCCGTTTTGGTGAGTCCCAAACTCTGGCATTGGCTACTGGGCTCACCTTACATTTTGATGAGCTATATGGAAGAAAATCAAAACACACCAGTAAACAGCGCAAAACAGAGATTTTTGAAGAACTCACCAGGCAAGTCAATGCAGCGGGTGAGGAACGCAAAGATATGGAACAGATTCACCGTAAGATTTCGGACCTGAAATATGCAGTGCGGAAAAAAGAGAGACTAAGGCGGATGTACAGGTACATAGCTAATGTTTTGGTTTGTATTAGTCTTGTCTCTCCATCAGTGCGCTTAATTATGCTTACTATGTTTTACAGCGAAAAAACTGGCGGAGGTTTCCCAACCAGAATGCGATTTACACCGGCTGAGGAGATGGTTCTGGCCTTAATCCATCCTGTGGCCTTAGAGGGACACTTGGGCCAGCAGGACACCGACAACCCACCAATTCCAGCAGGTTAGTAATGTGTGAATGACCCCACAAATGTCTGGAAACATACACATAGGCAGCAAGGGCTAGCTAAACACATGGCTGTAGGGGGTGGGTTTGTTTGGAGTGCTCACTTTGACTAGGGTGTGTCATGTGTGTGGCCTGGTAATGTGCAAATTGACACCCACATACATGACTTTTAAGTTAATTGATGAAAAATATGTAACTTAGGAGTGGAGAAAAGGAATGGGTGCTATGTATTAATTTGCAAGCACACGCCACACTAACATCTTTGGCTGTTGGTCAATTTGGTAAGAGCTGGGTTAGTTGGCAAACTGATTAAGATGGTTTGCTAGAAATGTTTTATGCCATACAATGTTCCCCACCAGAATCATATTGTAAGTGTTTTTTGCCACCTTAGTGTGTTAACTTCATCGCCTTAAAGGGATGTGGCAACTCACACATCAGCCATTAGTTGCATGTTTGTTTGTAGACACATGACCAATGTTTCTAGTCTGGTTTAACAATCCATGCACTAATGTAATGGCCTTCCTAGTGAATGCCAAGTGGCCACGTTGTGGGAGGGGCCCTTACTGCATGGCCACGTTTCTTTGCTTACCATATGTGTTCTTGAACATCAACTATGCATAGTTGTGTGTTTTCATAGCTCTTTTTCTTCTAAAGCAGGCCAGCATCATCCCTCAGCTAGTGGGGACTCCTCTGCCATGTTACTGCTGCCGTCTTCTTCCGCGCTGCATAGGACCCAGGATCCGACGTCTACGGTAAGTGTTTTTTGATACTGTTGTGTATGCATGTAGCTTGCCATGTTTTGCTTGTCTGATTTTTATAGTTAGTCCCCACACTGTCCCCAACAGAGCCACACACTGATGGAACAAATCCAGGAGCTGGAGGAAGATGGAAGCTTCATTGGAGATTCTGAAGATCTTCCCCTGGGACAGAATCTGCAACTGTCCCAAAATGTTTCTCCACCAAATCCTCAGCAGCAGAGGGAAGCTGGCTGCATGCTGCCTGCACATCGTGGGCAGCATGCAGAGACTGACCCTCCAGTCCCCAGTTTCAGATCTGCTGCTGAGGATTTGGCGAGCAGACCTCTGGCTGCTGGGGGTCCTCGAGCAACATCATCTGCACGCCCCACAACCCGGGGAATTGGGCGGCGTACTCAGCAACGTCGCCCAGTTTCCCAGGGGAGGGGCGTGCAGATGATGGAGTCAGCATGGCACCATGAGAGGCGGCTTTTTGGTCGCCAGAATCAACAAAATCAAGAGCATATTAGGGGCCAATTAGAGTCCCTAAATACTACCTTCAGTGCCGTGCTGACTGAATTGAGGACCCATAACAGCCACATGGCCAACTTGACTTCAGAAATAAGGTCAGGCATGGCCGAAATGCACACTAACCAAAGACACCTTTTGGAACAGTTGCAGATTCTGAATGCCACACAGGCCCCGGTTATGCCCCCCCCACCAAGTGCCCCAACCTGGGTTCTATGGGCATCACCAATATTAAGGTGTGTTTGGCCTGAATCTGTTCCACATCTTTGCGAGACATCCCCACTGGATTGACTTGTCTGGTGAGGCCTAAAAATCTTCAATTTTGTGCTGCTCTTGCTAGGTTGTTTTTGATTATCCCCCATATAGCTCATTCAAGGCCTGAGGTAGCCCACTAGCCAATGCCAGAGGCCAAGACTCACTGAATTGGCCACTTAAGGTGTTGCGCGGCTGCCATGTGCACTATAACATTTGTGGTGGCTCCTCATGTTTGGCGGCATGATTGGGTGACATTCTGGCCTTAAAAACTAAGACCTTGGACCCTGGCTGTGATTATACTGGATTTGGATTGGGACTGGGTGTTCTGTTTTGGGTGGCCCACTGACTTACAGGTGTAGATGTGGCCTAGGTATGTTTGCTTTCAACCTGTCTCTGTGGAAAATGTGGGCAAGCAGGAGAGGGATTATTTGTGTGCAATTTCCTTTTTTGAAAAATGTATTGAACATAATTGCATGTACATGTCTGGTCCCAAAGTAAGTGAGGGGCACTCAGATACTATTCTGTTTGTATCACATAAACCTTTTACGAAGTAGTAAACATTTTTGTTTGACCAAGCTCATGTCTGTGTTGTTTTGATAGAGAAATATGAGTTCAAGTTGTCACCAAAACAAACAATAACCAATGTCTACAAATAAATACTCAAACATAGTTTTTTTTTTGGTTGCACAAATTCATTATTGGTTTCTTCATAATGAAATTAAACATAGCAAAACAAACCAAATAAAAATATAAACAAAAAAACACAGAAACACAAACATAAATTAGGAAAAATGTGTGGCAATTAAATTTGCCCGCACGGCTTGCCCAGACGCACTTGGCTGGCCCACATAGGCGTCGTCTGCCTCATCGGAGGGTGGAGAGGGTGGCCAATCCAGATATCGGGGGACCCTTTGCATAATAGCTAAATTATGGAGCGCTGCACATGCCATTATTATGTCAATGACCTTTTTCGGGTCATACTGCAGGGAGCCCCCAGTGTGGTCCAAGCAACGAAACCGGGTCTTGAGGAGTCCAAAGGCCCTCTCCACCACTGCCCTGGTCTTTCTATGGGCACGATTATAGGCCTCTTGTGCTGGAGTCTGTGGCCGGAGGACCGGAGTCATCAGCCACGGCAGTAGTGGATACCCCAAATCTCCTAAAAAAATATAATGGAAAATAATTTGAACAGTAAATCATACATTGCCGCCTAACATTCCTACAACAATAAAAATAAAAGAGGTATGTGACATTGTCACACAAACATGAGCATACATATTGCAGATGCCAAAACCAGAATTAAACATATGTGATAGATGGTGGTTACAAAGTAGGAAAATAATACTGTGGATGCTGGGCAATCAGGCAGACTGTTAGCAGCTATTGTTGCCTGTCTGTGCTGCAGAACAATGTAGTATGGTATAACTTGACCTGACCCATTTTCTGTCTTGGCTTAGTCCAAAACCGGTGTAAGCCGGCCCCTGCACTTTATCCCGCTCACCTCTACTCAGTAAGTGAAATGCATGTAAGCAAAGATGGCGCAGACTCTCTGGTAAAGTCAATAACAGATTTTGATCTAAAAGTGTTTGGAAGGCTGTTTCAGACTTTGCCTCGCATTACACTTAGGGCCTTATTTATCAAGGGCTAGCGCCAGGTAGCGAATGGTGAGCGCCAGGTAGCGCCAGCTATCGGCGGCTACCGACTCAAGTACGCCCGGCGGCGGTCACAATGACGCATTTATCAAGCTAAATGAGGCTAGCGCCGGCGAGAGCGACAGCAAGCGCGGGATTCATCATGAAGCCGCCTGGAACGAACAGCGCCGCTGCAAATTCCATCACAGCGCCAGGTATGACCTGTCGCTCCCTGGCGTTGTCCAATGCATTTCAATGGAGCAATCTTTAATTAATCATAATTAATTGATATTAATTTTTTTTTTTTTTTTTAATGTCAAAAATTCTTAGACCACTTCTGCAATGTTATGTTTTTTTTTTAAGTTAAAAAATAAAAAAAAAAAAATTTGTGCAGAATTGATATTACAGGTCTGATATTAATGTATTCATATTACAAAATGATTCAAAAAACATGTATAATTTTACAATCAAAAAATATGGTTGTTTAGGGGTTAAAAACTCTTTTACACCCATCGCCGCCAGCGCTCTGGGGTTTAAACAAGGAATGGACAGTGCCAGCAAGTTCAGAGTGTGATTTGTTAATGAATATGCAGCTAGCCGTTCGCTCTGGCCATTCGTTGTCAGGCGCTCACATACAACGCTGAACCTGTGAAACAGCGACCCCTAAGCCCGTATTCAACATTACCGCACACCGACTGAGTCGCTGTCATCAAGCTAACGCCTGCCAAGCACAGCGAATACTGGCTGGCGCTGAGAAAATCACGCTACAGTCGCTCATCTGTCGCTACCTGGCGCTATTACTGAATCGGCCTCTTATTAACTAAAACAATGCAGGCCAAACAATTTGGCAGCCTATGTAGTTTGGATAATGTAATGGGTCCAGTGGGGTTACACATGTTCACAAGGTGATGGGCAAGGCATCGTTTAGGAAAGGTGAATCCAACCAAAATCAAAGCCATACATATACAATCAAAATCTGTAATTTGACTCAACTTATCAAGGAGCCATGCTTAATCCTGATCTGCGCAGGATGTACGCATCATGGGCTGAGCCAGGGTAGCCTGCCAGGACGCTCAGAAAGCGCATGTCCTGGGCCACCACTGCTTGCACATTCAGCGAATGGTTCATTTTGCGATTTCTGTGTAAAAAGGAAACATAAACAACAACAAAAAAAACGGTTAGGAAACTAATCCAACGCACACTTTAAACAGCCTAAGTCAAAATGTAACATCCAGACAAATAACACTAAACAACTACGTTACATTTAAGTGGCCAACAAAATAAGATCAATGTTTGAGCCTTGACAAGGTTGAGTTACTTGTTCTATTTGAAGTGCACTTACAAATGTTTGACTTTTTACAAACTATCTTTTTTAGTAATGTAAAAATAAGGCCCATTGTTGCACATACACTCTTGGCAAGGAGGGAGCATTAGCAAGGAGGGAGTGATTGCAATGAGGGAATATGTAAAAGCAGAGACTATGAACCTAGAGGGACTAATCAAAAGGAGGGACTATTGGCAATGAGAGTTACTACAAATGGCGACATTAGTCACAAGGATGCATTTCATAAAAGGAGGGACTATTGGCAATGAGAGTTACTACAAATGGCGACATTAGTCACAAGGATGCATTTCATAAAAGGAGGGACTATTGGCAATGAGAGTTACTACAAATGGCGACATTAGTCACAAGGATGCATTTCATAAAAGGAGGGACTATTCACAATGAGAGTTACTACAAATGGCGACATTAGTCACAAGGATGCATTTCATAAAAGGAGGGACTATTCACAATGAGAGTTACAACAAATGGCGACATTAGTCACAAGGGTGCATTTCATAAAAGGAGAGACTATTCACAATGAGAGTTACTACAAATGGCGACATTAGTCACAAGGATGCATTTCATAAAAGGAGGGACTATTCACAATGAGAGTTACTACAAATGGCGACATTAGTCACAAGGATGCATTTCATAAAAGGAGGGACTATTCACAATGAGAGTTACTACAAATGGCGACATTAGTCACAAGGATGCATTTCATAAAAGGAGGGACTATTCACAATGAGAGTTACTACAAATGGCGACATTAGTCACAAGGATGCATTTCATAAAAGGAGGGACTATTCACAATGAGAGTTACTACAAATGGCGACATTAGTCACAAGGATGCATTTCATAAAAGGAGGGACTATTCACAATGAGAGTTACAACAAATGGCGACATTAGTCACAAGGATGCATTTCATAAAAGATGGGACTATTCACAATGAGAGTTACTACAAATGGCGACATTAGTCACAAGGATGCATTTCATAAAAGGAGGGACTATTCACAATGAGGGAAACAAATAATGTTATTGGGCAAAGGAGGGACACACAAATATTTAGATACAATGGAAGCCAAAACTTGCCTGTATATATACTCGTCGCTTGACGGAGGGACCAGGGCAACGTGTGTGCAGTCAATTGCACCCATGACATTGGGCATGTCGGCGATATTATAAAATGCCAGCTTAATGGCGTTTCTGGCTACCATATCCTCAGGGAAACAAATATATTTCCGAGTTATGGTAGCCATGCCTTCCAAAAATTTGGATAGCGCGCGGCTCAGCGTAGGCTGTGAGATCCCCACGGAGAGGGCACCCAGCCTCTGGAACGAGCCATTCGCCAAAAATTGCAGGCAGCCAAGCATCTTGGTCATACCTGAAATTGCTTGCCCCTTCCTTGTGGTGCGGGCTAACCATGGCCGCAGCTCACTATACAGTTTATGGAGGGAAGCGCGATTAAGCCTGGTCAGCTCGAACAGCTCAATGTCATGCATGCAATTGATGTCCATGCGTCGCCGCCGGTGCAATCTGGTCTCTGACCTCCGGACGATCTCAGTGCCCATGAGTTGCAGATCCTCATGCTCCTCAAAGGCAGTAGCCTCGTCCATGGCTCGCGCTCCGTAGTCAAAAAGGTGCCAGAAATGTTTTGGCCATGAAACGAATTTATGAGGTGTTGGGCCATCGCCAATCAGCTCTCTGAATTAATCGCAAGCCCATTGCAATAACGAAAACTTTCCGAAACATTTCAGATTTGGTGGAAAAAAGCTCCCGAAGTAACGAAAATCTTCCGATTTTGTCACCATTATCGAAAGAGCATATTCGCATGTTCTCGAACGTTCGTGCGAGTGAAAAATGTACGAAAAAAAGCAAAAAAATGACAAACACCCACCAAAACTTTCACAGACAGCTACGAAAGTCCGGACGAATGTTTCTTTGAATCGAGCCTTATGTGCGAGTCTTGGGGGCGTTACACGTGACGGAATGATAATAATAGACAGGTAGTCTTGAAATATTTATGCTAGTGTTTGGGATTCCCCCTCCTCACATACAGAGGTTGGCTCCTTTTATAGTGGTATAGCGACGTTGATTACAAAATGCAACCAGTTAATAGACATGTAGTCTTGAAATATTAATGCTAGCACGCTTTTTAAAGAATGACACCAGGAAAAGGAAAAGCTAAATAGGCAGGTGTGTTATTAACACTAAATAGGCTTGGAAGCTAAAGCAAACACTTTAAACTGTCCCTGTCTTTCTCTGTCACTGTCACAGGCTCTCTCGCTCTCTATTTGTCCCTCGCTGCTTCTGTTTTATCTATCTATCTATCTATCTATCTATCTATCTATCTATCTATCTATCTATCCCTTGCTCTCTCCCTGCCTGATCTGCTCTGGCCGCAATACAGTTTCAGAATGATCTTCCGCAAATTGGTCGCCGCTTATATGGGGTTGTGACATCATCGGTAAGCCAGTCTGCTGATAGGTAGCTGTATAGCAGTAAATGGAGTTTTAAGGAAGCGATTCGAGCGATCAAATCACAGCGATATTTGGAATCGTAACTAATCGATTCACTCATCTCTAGACACTTGCTGCAGTCAAGTCAGCACCTCCAAGGCATAGAGGCAAGCTTTTGCCATGTGCACAATTTACTAACCCAGAAATTCAACGGTGGAGAACCCATCTCTTAGTACCAGGAGATGCGTCAACAGATATGCTGTACACGATGGTGGTGGAGAATTGAAGATTGTTTTCTACATTGTGGCTGTGCTGATCCTTCCTTCTGAGGTATTGCTGGTGCAACTGCTGCATTGGCAGCAGCCTCGTGCCACCACTGAGGCAACATTGTCAAATTGGAACTCCACCACTAGAGCCTTTTAGGTTGCGTTTGTACTCTAATATATCTAACATGTGGTGGAATTAGTACAATAATACTAACAATGTTTTTCTGTTTGCTTTGCAGGTCCCTAGAGATGGATGTCATGCAGAGATTATTCAGACTTTTCCCTAGCTTCAGTGATGGGTGGCAAAACATGCAAATTACCCTTGTATTTGGCCTTGTGCTGCCAGTGAGCCCTTAATGTTTTTGGGAACTCTGCCATCAAGAATGCAATGTTATCCTTAAAGTGGACCAACACCCAGGATTTTGACTATCCTGGGTATTGGTCCACTTCCGCGGGGCACCCCGATCGTGGGAGAGGCAGTGACGGACAAGCTGAGCGCATCCCTCTTACAGGGGAGCGCGCCCGCGCCGTCCATTCACAAGCAGCCGGCGCGGGTGCGCGCCCTGCTAGAGGGACGCGCGGGAGGCGGCGGTGGCGGCCCTCGCATGCGACGCTGGAACGAGGATCAGGTAGGATTTTCGGGGATCTGGGGGGGTTTCACACAGCGGGACACCCCCAATCGGGGTGCCCCGCAGTCAGGGAGCTGATCGATCCGGGAATCCTATAGATTCCCTGGCCGATCAGGGGAGGGTGTTGGTCCACTTCAAAGTGGGGATCAAGCAGGGTGGCCACCCAGTAATCAGCACTGTTGACCCTGCAGGCACTGCACCATGTAGTGGCTCATGTGAGCCAGGGTGCCCTGAGTCACGGAGAAGCTGTCCTCAGTGGAAGGTGTCCCGTCCTCCACATCCCTCCAAGCCACACTCCAGTGATGCCCCAGAGCTGCACTGGTTGCCACCATGCTGTGAGGAAAAGTCCTCCGAAGCCTCCAAAACTGTCCCTTGGCTGGCTGCGACCACCCTGTAAGCCATGTGTGGACTGCCCTTAAACCTGTGTAATTGTGCCTTCCTCTTCCTCCTCTGCTTCCTCCTGTGGTATTACATCTTTCATCTTGGCCTGAAAGGTGTTTTCTATCATGCAAAGGAAGGGGATGGTAGCACTAATGATGGCATCATCAGTGCTGACCATATTGGTGGTGTACTGAAAGCACAGCCGCACAGCACAAATGTCCCATATGGAGGCCCACTTATTGCTGGTGAAGTGCTGTTGGTCTGTACTGCAACTTACCCTGGAATTTTGGAGATGAAACTACACTATTGAGCACAGACAACAGATGGATGTGCCTCCACCCAGCTCAGCCCATGGCTACTACTAGGTTCTCCCCGTTGTCGCACACCACCTTGCCGAGCTTTAGGTTTAGTGACAGCAACTGCTATCTGTCTGCTTCTGGATCCCAGTCCACAGCTACTGAGCCATGTGCGGTCTTTTGCCCAGACAGATGAGTATCAGTACTGCCTGCTGACACTTCTCCATGGTTGGGCTCAAATCAGTGCTGTAGGTGCTTCACTGACTGGATCAGGAGGCAGAAGAGGAGGAAGTGGAGTAGGAGGCAATTAGTGGAGGCATATAATAACACTAAAAATGTTTTATTCTAAGTATGTCACACACCCCGCTTCAAACATTAATTCTTACACTTGGGTTACTCCACCAGCAGGTGGCGACGTTGCAGAGAAGTCTTGAAAAACGAGCCCCTCCTGGTCTATACATACCTGGGACCTCCCACTTATTCCCCAGTGTTCTTCTCTGCAAGATGGCGACAAGACAGAAGAAAGAAGTCTCCTGCTTGCAGGTAGCCGGGGTAACACCCTGGCACCCCCCCCATGGTCTATTTCTGCCCAGTCCTTTTTTGTTTGTCTAATAGATAACAATGGAAGCCTCCCAGCCTAGGCTGCTGGCTGGGTAATGGTAGATGTCACCTAATGGTGCCTGGGAGCTTATCTCCTAGACCCCACGCGTGGGGCAATGCGGTTATCCAGCTGGTGATCTGGATTTGGGATGCCCCATCCCGGTTTTCCCCTTAGCCTCCCTTACTCCCGCTTGGTCCCTTCTCCCTTCGCTTGGGTGTGTGTGGGGGGGGGGGGTGGCGTATGTGGGGTGGCATGTGTGGGGTGCTTTTACCATGTGCTGTGATTGTGTGCTGGCAGCTGGGGGGTCAGCGCTGCGGCTACTGCGGGCGCGTGTCTCGGGCTGCTGGGGTTTAGTTAGTATACGCTGCATTTATTCTGGCATGTGACTTTATTGCTGTCTGTGAGGTTGAGTTCGGGTGAGGTGCCTGTGTGGCACCCGTGTGTCTCCTTCGCGGCCCGCTCTGTACTGTCCCGGGTGGGGGGCGGGGCCAGAGCGGTTCGCGCGCTGTGAGCGGCCCGCCCTCCTTCTTCCTCGCTCCGGAGCTGTGGCTTCCTGCGATTCTGGCTCGCCGCCATTACAGGTTTTTGGTGTTGTCATTTTCTGTGTAATTATGGTCATCCTCTAGCCTTGTGCGGCTGTTGGTGTGTGTGCCTTGCTGGCCATTACCTTGGGCACTTGTCTTTGGCAGTTGCATGGTGCCCTCTTGGGGTTGTTCATGTGCATATGTGAATATATTTATATATATATATATTCATATTGTATAATATATCATTGTTGTATATATATATATCTTGCCTTTATATTCTGAATGGTTGTGTTGGTGTGTGTGTGTGCGCATGCTGGCAAACTCTTTTTGTAGTTTCTTGGGTGCCTTGTTTTCACTGGGACTGATTGTGGTCTCTTCCCCTTACAGATCCTGAGATCCCCTCGCTGCAGTGGGTCTCCCGGTCTGATATACCTGGCTAGTATTATTTTCCTTTGGTATTCTCCTAGGCTTAAAATCCTCCCACTCCTGGGACTTTAATTATAAGGGGGTATCCTGGGTTGCATACTGCGTAATTCCCTGGGTTGTTGCGAATACCACAATTTCACCATATGGAGGCTTCCACCAATGCCGGAAATGGCTCTTCGGGGCAATCCAGGCTATGCGGGGGTTGTGGGGCTCCGCTCCCAGGGGATGATGTCATATTATGCATTCCGTGCGCTCAGCAGAACTTTGCGCGTCAGTCCGGCACTCCGGCTTCTGGCTCGTCGCAACCTCAGTCATCTCCTACCCCCCCACACCTGTTCCGGACCCCGTGTGACGTTGTCATGGGTGGGGATTCGCAATCCGAGGTATGCGCCCGGTTGGCTAGCCTTGAGAAAATATTTCCGCTCTGGTTGCTCAGAAGGCTCCGGCTATGCGGAAACACTTGTCCCCGTCTCCGCCGGGCTCAGACGTGGATGTTATTGAGGCATTGGTTTGGTCAGATTGCCCCCCGATTGAGAGGGGGAGATTCTAGTGGATTACAGATATATACGGCACAGAGCAAACGGGTTTAAAATTATTGTTCCTTAAAAAATAATGGAAAAGAGTCCAAAAATTCAGATGTCCCACGGTGCATGCACATAGACTAATTGGTCTCAACACCTGTGCCCGCTGGTGAGATTCTAGAGGAACTGGACGACCCTGAGGTCCTGCAGTTGTTTGGTGCTGAGGGTGTCAGTCTCCTCGCCTTTCCTGCCCTTTAAGGCATCGTGAGCGCACCATACCACGGACTGCATGCAGCAGCAGACATGCTCGGTTGCATGGTTTTAACAGAGCAGGCTCTTCTTTTGTCGCATGCTCCACAGTGACACCTGCTGTTCAGCCCATTGAAAGTGCACAAGGCCTAGAGTGTAAGCTCTTGGACTTGATTTCACCTCCTGGTGTCCTGAGTTTGAATGGACAGGAAGTGACTTCACCAGACTCTGACACATCCCTCCCTGTGCTGATTGATAGCCCTATTTAAGAGGACAGCTGGCCTACAGCCAATGCTGTGTTATCAGCTCACTTCCTGGACCTTGTTTTTCCTGATTCCTGAATACCTGATTGAATACCTGGATTTATATACGGACGGATAACCTGATTTCTGACGCGGATTGCTTATGGACTTTGCCTGTTTTCTACCTGCCTCTGACCCCGGATTCACCATTGGACTCTGCTCAGACTTTTTATTTGCTCTTTGAAGTTTTTTCTGCTTCACTTCGCCCCGTACCTGGAGCTCAGCTCTCCTCATGATTGTAGCCAGGAGGCTTGACAGTATAACACAGCCATAACATGAGCTTCGGTGGGGAACCCTGTCAATTTGATAATTTGATGCAGCAAGTCTTTTCCCTCTGTGCAGCCATCCAGGGCTTACAGGAAGGCTTTACTCAGTTTGTGGATCGGCTAAATCAACTCACGCCCCCGACAGTATCTTCTGCTACAGCTGTTCCTACCACACAGGGGGCAGATTCCGGGGTCACCCCTGAATCCCAAGTTCCTTTCCCGGAATTTTTCTCAGGAAATCGCCAGAGGTTTCGTGCTTTTAGGAACAGTTGTCAGTTATTTTTTTCTCTGCAACCACGAACCTATGCTGCTGAGGAAGTCCGGGTCAGAATTGTTATTTCCCTTCTGCAAGGGCCTCCCCAAACATGGGCCCATTGTCTTCTGGAGCAAAATCATCCTTGTCTGGCCTCTGTTGATCTTTTCTTTTCTGCTATGGCAGCAATCTATGATGATCCCGGATATGTTGCATCAGCAGAGGCAGCTCTCCGTAATTTGCGACAGGGTCGCCGTCCAGTTGAGGAGTATGTTGCCGATTTTCATTGCTGGAATTTTGACACCCTGTGGAATGAGCCAGCTTTAAAACATCAGTTTGTTTAGGTCTTTCTGAACTGATTAAGGATGAACTGGCCCACTTCGACACTCCTGAAACTTTAAATGAACTTATTCTTGCAGCCATTCAGGTGGATCGCCGGCTGCGGGAACGCAGTGAAGAGCGTTCAGCCCTAGCCCAATGGTTTGCTCCACGGTCCTCGTCTGCATCACCTGACTCTCCGCAGACCGATTCGGGGGTTATCAAGCCCATGCAACTGGGAACCATCCGGGCTGCTTTGTCCCAAGAGGAAAGACTGCGCCAGAGGCAGCTAAACCTTTGCATGTACTGCGGGAACCCCGGACACTTTCGGGTTAATTGTCCCACCAGACCCGCAGCTATGAAGAGATCAACACCTCTTATTAGGAGCACACCACTTCCTGTGCCTGGTTCTCACCTCTCTGTGCTTCTTACTTTACAACTTCCTGGAGGAAGGGTTGAGACCAGGGCCATGATTGACTCTGGGGCCTGCAGCTGTTTCATGGACTTAGAATTCGCACAGACTCACAATATTCCATGTGAAGTTCGGCCTACCCCTCTGCTTCTCACTTTGGCCGACGGATCTACCGTCAAGTCCGGACCGGTGTCCCATAGAACTAAATCGCTTGGCTGCTCTACTCCTGATGGACACTCAGAATTAATACACTTTGATTTAATGCACTCTCCTTTGTACCCTATTATTTTGGGTTTCCCGTGGCTCTCTATACATAACCCCGTCATCGACTGGTCTTCCGGTTCAGTTTCTTTGTTCTCTCCCTATTGCAACCAATTTTGCAGACAGCAGGAGAGTAACCTCTCTGTAGTAACCCTTAATCCACCGGATTCCCTTCCGCCTGCGTATCTAGAGTTCCAGGATGTGTTTGACAAAAAAGGTGCAGACCAGCTACCTCCTCACCGCTCTTATGACTGTCCAATAGACCGTCTACCTGGGTCGGCCATCCCTTTTGGACGTATTTATCTGTTGTCTGAAGCCGAGTTACAGACTCTCCGTGAATATATTGATGAAAACCTGGCTAAGGGTTTTATTAGACAATCCACTTCGCCTGCAGGAGCAGGGATATTCTTCGTGGAGAAGAAGGATGGGTCTCTGAGACCCTGTATAGATTACCGGGCCCTCAATCAAATTACAGTCAAGAACCGATACCCTTTGCCCTTGATTTCTGAACTCTTTCAGCGTTTGGGGTCCGCTCGGTTCTTTACCAAGTTGGACTTGAGGGGAGCCTACAACTTAATTCGGATCCGTCAGGGTGACGAATGGAAGACGGCCTTCCGCACACGATATGGTCACTTTGAATACCTGGTCATGCCGTTCGGACTCTGTAATGCCCCTGCAACATTCCAGCACTTTGTAAATGACGTGTTCCGGGATTATCTTGATATTTTCGTCATCATCTACCTGGACGATATACTAATCTTCTCTTCCTCCCTCTCGGAACATCGGGAACATGTCCGTCGTGTCCTTCTGCGTCTTCGAGAGCATCAATTATACGCCAAACTGGAGAAATGTCAGTTTGAACAACCTTCCATTCAGTTCCTGGGGTTACTTATCACCAGTACCGGCATTGTGATGGATCCTGAGAAGGTGGCTGCCGTCTTGGACTGGCCACAACCTATGAATCGCAAGGAAGTACAGCGTTTCATTGGCTTCGCCAACTTTTACAGACGTTTTATTAAAGATTTCTCACAGATAGTCCGCCCTATCACCTATCTCACCCGTAAGAATACTCCATTTGTCTGGTCTGAAGCTGCTGAGGAGGCCTTCTCTCATCTCAAGGAGCGTTTCACTTCTGCCCCTATCTTGAGACATGCTGACCCCGAGCTCCCTTTTGTACTTGAAGTAGATGCCTCCGTCAATGCTGTAGGAGCAGTACTCTCTCAACGAGAATCTGAGCAAGGAGAACTCCATCCCGTAGCCTTCTTTTCGAGAAAACTGTCTTCAGCAGAGCAAAACTATGATGTTTGTGACCGAGAACTTCTTGCTATCAAACTTGCCCTGGAGGAATGGCGTTATCTATTGGAAGCTGCCAGACATCCAATTTTGATCCTCACGGACCACAAGAACCTGGAGTACCTTCGGTCTGCAAAAAGACTCCGGCCACGTCAGGCAAGGTGGTCACTATTCTTTTCCAGATTCTCTTTTCATATTTCTTACCGTCCAGGAAACAAAAATACCAAACCTGATGCACTCTCCCGTCTTCATCCTTCTGACCAAGGTCCTGAACCTGTGGAACCCACTATTTTGCAACCGAACCATTTTTTGTTACTTGAATCTGAACTCATTGCTGAGATTCGACGAGCATCCGATTCTATCCCAGAGAACCTACAATCTGAACTATCACGAGTAGATGGAATTCTGGTCCATCAAGAAAATATTTTTGTTCCTGAATCTTTACGTTCCAGGGTTCTGGCCGAATTCCATGATCCTCCCTTGGCAGGCCATTTCGGGCTCAAGAAGACGCTACATCTGATTCAACGTCATTTCTGGTGGCCCACCTTAAGAGCAGACTGTATATCATATGTTTCTTCTTGTGGGACGTGTGCCCGGAATAAACACATAACCACCAAACCTGCAGGTCTTCTCATGCCTCTCCCAGTGCCAGAACGTCCCTGGGAACATATTTCTATGGACTTTATTGTAGAACTTCCACCTTCGGACAACAACAACACTATCTTGGTGGTTGTGGACTATTTAACCAAGTTTGCTCATTTTATAGCTCTCCCTAGCCTTCCTTCGGCCTCAAAGTTAGCACAAGTTTTTGTGAAAGAGATTGTCCGCTTACACGGCCTGCCGTCTAAGATTGTGTCTGACCGCGGTTCCCAATTTACTGCCCGGTTCTGGACAGCGCTCTGTAGGAGTTTACGGATCACTTTGGCCCACTCATCGGCCTATCATCCCCAGACCAACGGACAAACTGAACGGGTGAATCAATCACTGGAGCAGTACATACGATACTACTCCTCGGCCCTGCAGGACAATTGGACACAGTTACTACCATTAGCTGAACTGGCTTATAATAACTCTGTCCATTCTTCGACCCGCCTCACTCCGTTTGCTGCAAATTATGGATTTGATGCCAAGACCTTGCCTGATACCTGCATTCCAGTGAATGTACCGGCAGCTGCAGATTTAGGAGCTCATCTAACTGCCACTCATCAGATGCTCCGAACAACCCTTCGAGCTGCCCAAGAACGTTACAAAAGGACAGCAGACACTCATCGTTCTTCAGCTTCCAATTTTGCAGTAGGAGATCAAGTCCTGCTCTCTACCACTCATCTAAGGCTTCATCTTCCCTCTAAGAAGTTGGGTCCTAAGTTTATCGGGCCTTTTAAGATTAAGAGAGCTATTAATGAAGTTGCCTTTGAATTGGAATTACCTAATCGCCTGAAGATACACCCAGTTTTTCACGTGTCCCTTTTATAGAAAGGAACTTTTAGAGATTCCCAAGACAAACCTCCTGATCCAATTATTGTGGATGGTGAAGAGGAATATGAGGTTGAACAGATCCTGGATTCATGGAAGAAAGGTGCCTCCATTCAGTATCTTGTTCGTTGGAAAGGTTACGGCCCAGAGGAAGATTCCTGGGAGCCATCTAGTAATCTCAATGCTCCACAATTAATCAGAGCTTTTCAGCGAAGACTCTCTAGATCGGCTGCCCGGAGGCGTCCTTTAAGGGGGGGCAATGTCAGTCTCCTCGCCTTTCCTGCCCTTTAAGGCATCGTGAGCGCGCCATACCACGGACTGCATGCAGCAGCAGACATGCTCGGCTGCATGGTTTTAACAGAGCAGGCTCTTCTTTTGTCGCATGCTCCACAGTGACACCTGCTGTTCAGCCCATTGAAAGTGCACAAGGCCTAGAGTGTAAGCTCTTGGACTTGATTTCACCTCCTGGTGTCCTGAGTTTGAATGGACAGGAAGTGACTTCACCAGACTCTGGCACATCCCTCCCTGTGCTGATTGATAGCCCTATTTAAGAGGACAGCTGGCCTACAGCCAATGCTGTGTTATCAGCTCACTTCCTGGACCTTGTTTTTCCTGATTCCTGAATACCTGATTGAATACCTGGATTTATATACGGACAGATAACCTGATTTCTGACGCGGATTGCTTATGGACTTTGCCTGTTTTCTACCTGCCTCTGACCCCGGATTCACCATTGGACTCTGCTCAGACTTTTTATTTGCTCTTTGAAGTTTTTTCTGCTTCACTTCGCCCCATACCTGGAGCTCAGCTCAGCTCTCCTCATGATTGTAGCCAGGAGGCTTGACAGAGGGTGACCAGGCGGCGGGGACGGTATTTGACATCCTTTCTATATTGACCCTAATGTTGAAGTTTTTGGATTTAGACTGTCCAGAGGCGGTTCCTCCGCCTAAGGGTGAGTTGTTTGTTGTGGCCAAGCCACGTTTGGAGTTTCCCAGTCAACGAAATTTTGAGAATGTCGTCCTTAAGGAATGGGAGCAGCCTACGCGTCTCGTTGGTGTTCCACCTAGTTGGGATAAGATGTATCCTTTTCCGGCGGACTTGGTGAAGCGTTGGTCTTTTCCTCTCCAGGTTGATGCCCCGTTTTGGGGCTATCTAACATGCTGTTGCCTTCTCATGACACGACTACACTTTGATGGCGAAGTTCGCCGGATTGCCCAGCTGGCTTGCCATGGTTTTGCCTGTGCGGGTTCGGCTTTGAGGCCTGTTTGTGCTTCGCCACTTTTGTTGTTGGCGGTTAGGTCCATTGTCAGGAATTATGTGCGGACCTTGATCCTTCTTGTGATGAGTTCCTTGCTCTCAAGCATTGTGAGTCCTTCATTTTGTTTTTCCTTGCCGTTCAGGATGACGACATGGTGATGTGTGGTAGGACCACGGCCTTGTTGGTCGGTGTGGTTGCGGCAATGGGCTGCTGACTTTAATTCTAAGAAGTCGCTTTCGGCTCTTTCCTTTTTGGGTTTGCGCTTGTTTGGTGAGAAATTGGATTCAGTTGCCAAGGGAGGTAAGTTACCTCAGCGCAAGAAATTTCGTCCCTTTCGGGGGGCGGCCTCTTTTAATGCCTCCTTTCAGGGAGCCAGAGCTGGCAGAGGCGCGGGCTTTACGGCCCTAGGGGTGCAAGCTGGAACAGGGATTGAGGCTGTGGCCGTCCCGTTCACTCCTGGGGTGCCTAATCCAAACCAGCTGCCAAGCCCGCTCAACAATGAGGGGGCGCCCTCACCCTTGCGGGTGGGGGGTCGGTTGCGACTCCTTTCCCGGGTGTGGGACCAGGCGGTCTCGAACAGTTGGATCCGGGAGGTGGTGTCGGCCGGTTACTAGCTGGAGTTCGAGTCCCGACCTCTAAGATTTTTCAGGTCTCGTGTGCCCTCAGATCCTTTGGCCGCGCAGGGGCTCCTGGCGGTGGTGAGGAATCTTCTGGATATGACAGTCATCTGCCCGGTCCCTCCTTCGGGGGTGGGCCACGGGTATTGTTCCAATCTCTTCACAGTGCCCAAGTTGGACGGGTCGGTTCGTCCCATCCTGGATCTGAAGTTCTTCAATGTGTTTATTCGTCCCCGGAGGTTTCGCATGGAACCTCTGCGTTCTGCCATCAATTCTCTGCGGTAGAGGGTTTTCATGACGTTTATAGACATCAAGGATGCCTATCTTCATATTCGTATATTCCGGCTCACCAAGGGTTTCTTCGCTTCGTGGTGGAAGATCGGGATTTTCAATTGTGGCTCTTCCGTTCGGCCTTACCTCGGCTCCAAGAGTGTTCACCAAGGTGCTGGCGGGCGTGATGGCCCTTCTCGGAGCTCAGGGGATTCGCATTGTGCCTTATCTGGACGATCTTCTCTTCATGGCTCCTTCCTTTAGTCAAGCGGAGGTGGACACCAGGACGGTGGTATCCACTCTGGAGAGTTTCGGCTGGGTGGTCAACTATCCCGAGTCCTCTCTCGTTCCGGCCAGGGTGGTGTCCTTCCTGGGGATGTCCTTGGATTCTTGCCAACACAGAGTGTTTCTGTCTCAGGCCAAAGTTCTCTTGATTCAGGAATTGGCGCAGCTTCTTCTTCCAATCCTTGCCCGTCCATCCGGCTAGGGATGAGACAAGTGGGGTTGATGGTAGCCTCCTTTGAGGCAGTTCCCTTTGTCAGTTTCACACGAGGACGCTTCAGTTTCTTCTGTTGGCGTCTTGGGACCGGCGACTGCGTTCGTTGGATCGGTCTTTCCGGATGTCCTCCCGGGTTCGGCAGTTTCTACAGTGGTGGATGGTCTCGGACATTCTCTTGAGGGGCAGGTCTTTTCTGATGCCTCTTCTGGAAACCGTCACCACGGATGCCAGGTTGTCAGGATGGGGAGTTTTCTGGAAGGACCTTCGGTTCCGGGGGAGGTGGGGTCTTCTGGAGGCCCACTTGCCCATCAACGTTCTGGAGTTGAGAGCCATCAGGTTGGTTCTGTCTCAATTGACACAGCATTTACAGAGCTTGCCGGTTCAGGTTCAGTCAGTCGATCGGTCGGCGGTTGCTTACATCAATCGCCTGGGAGGGACTCGCAGTCTGTGTGCCCTTTAGAGAGGTGTCTCTGATTCTAGCCTGGGCGAAGACTCATGTCCCTTGCATCTCGGCAGTGTACATTCCAGGATTGGAAAACACTGAGGCGGACTTCCTGAGCAGGTGCTCTTTCCACCGGGGGGAATGGTCTCTCCACCTTCAGGTTTTTCGGTGGCTTTGTCTCCGGTGGGGGACGCTGGAGGTGGATCTGTTTGCCTCTCGTCACAATTACGAGCTTCCAATATTCGTGTCGCTCTCTCAGGATCCTCTGGATCTGGCGGTCGATGCCATGTCCCTGAGCTGGGGGGACCTGGGGTTCCTTTATCTGTTTCCTCCGATCCCCATGCTAGACAAGGTGTTGCGAAACCTGGCCCTGGACGGGGTTCCCGCCATTCTTATTGCTCCAAGGTGGCCAAGGAGGGTGTGGTTTACAGACATTGTTTGTCTGGCAGTGGATCAGTGCGATCTGCTTCCTCGGCTGGATCTTATCACACAGGGTCAACTGCGTTGCCCAAATTTACCAACGCTGGCTGTGACGGCCTGGCTGCTAAAACCTCCATCTTAGGGGAGGAAGGTCTTTCGGATCTGTTATTCAGACTTTTATTAGTGCCAGGAAGAGGTCCTCTTCTACCATCTATTATAGCACTTGGAGATCTTATATGGATTGGAGTGAGGCTAGATCTTTGCCCTGCCGGGTCTTTTCTGTTTTCAGCATTTTGGAATTTCTTCAATCGGGGCTGGACACTGGTCTTCAGCTGAGTAAAGGGGCAGGTTGCTGCCTTATCTGTCTTTTTTCAAAAGTCCTTTGCGTTTCCTTTTTTGGTCAAGACTTCTACCAGGGGGTCTCGCATTGTGGCCTCCTAGGAAGCCTTTGCTCCCTGTTTGGGTTTTGAATTTGGTTATCTCTGCTCTTCAGGCTCCTCCTTTGAGCCTTTGCAGGTTATTGCTCTTCTACTCTGACTCAGAAGGTTGCCTTTTTGGTGGCCATCACTTCGGTTCGACGCGTTTCGGAGTTGGCAGCCTTGTCGGTTCCGGCTCTTCACCTTGAGTGACATCAGGACAAAGTGGTTTTCCGCTTCAACCGGGCTTTTTTCCTAAGGTGGTCTCTGCCTTTCATCTTAACCAGGACATTGTTCCTCCTTCTTTGTGTCCTAAGCCTAGGAATGACAAGGAGAGGGTCTGCACTGTTTGGATGTGGTACGCTGTGTGAAGTACTGTTTTGCTTACTACATCTCCTTTTTCGTAAGCCTGATGTCTTTTTCGTGGAGCCCTGTTGGGCCTAGGAAGGGTTTGGCTCCCGCTGGAAGGGTTTGGCTCCCGCTAAGTCTTCCATTAGCAAATGGTTTCGTCAGGCTGATGTTGGGGCCTATTCTGCCAAGGGGAAGGTTCCTCCTTTTCGTATCACTGCTCATTCTACTTATGCTGTTGGGGCGTCTTGGGCCTTTCAGCACCAGGTTTCTGTTGAGCAAGTTTGTAAGGCTGCTACTTGGTCTTCTGTTCACACCTTTTCCAAGTTTTTACAAGGTTGATGTGCGGGCTTCAGCGGATGCTGTGTTTGGCTGCAAGGTTCTGCAAGCTGCAGTGGTTTGAGTTTTGCATTATGGCCTTGTTGGATACCCGCCCTTTCTGGACACTGCTTTTGGATGTCCCAAGTGTAAGAATTAATGTTTGAAGCGGGGTGTGTGACATACTTAGAATAATACCATTTTGTGAATACTCACCTGTAAAATGGATATTATAGGTATGTCACACATCCCGCTTCACCCGCCCTTTTTGGTATCCTGGATTCTTTATAGGGTGAAGCTTCGTTTACAGTTTGAGGGTTGCCAATGGTTTTTTTCCTGGTACCTTGTCTTTACTGCTGTTTGAATACTGGGGAATAAGTGGGAGGTCCCAGGTATGTATAGACCAGGAGGGGCTCGTTTTTCAAGACTTCTCTGCAACATCGCCACCTGCTGGTGGAGTAACCCAAGTGTAAGAATTAATGTTTGAAGCGGGGTGTGTGACATACTTATAATATCCATTTTACAGGTGAGTATTCACAAAATGGTATTTTTGTTTGCTTTGCAGGTTCCTGGCCACGGTTGTTTTGAAGACTGAGTGTCCCACCCTCCTGTAATTTTTTGTTTGCACAGCGCCACAGAATACAATAGCACTCTATAAATAAATAATAATAACAATGTCTTTTCATTTAGTTTGCAGGTCCCTGGTGATGGACTTCGTGCAGAGCATTCTCACAATTTTCCCTCTTCAGTGACTTGTGGCACAATATACAAATGACCCAAGACTTGTCATCTGTGCATTGTTTGAAAAAATGCCATGCTGGTGAGATCCTTTGAGACAGCTTTTTCAGTGCTCAGTCCCTGGGCATGGTGGGCAGCAGTAGCAACGTGCTGACCGCTGATGGTTTGCACCCTTCCCCCTCTTTCACCAAAATCTGATTGCATTCAGTCCACATTGGGTCTAGGACTTCATTATCTCCCTTCGGAGTTGGCAGCCTTGTCGGTTCCGGCTCTTCACCTTGAGTGACATCAGGACAAAGTGGTTTTCCGCTTCAACCGGGCTTTTTTCCTAAGGTGGTCTCTGCCTTTCATCTTAACCAGGACATTGTTCCTCCTTCTTTGTGTCCTAAGCCTAGGAATGACAAGGAGAGGGTCTGCACTGTTTGGATGTGGTACGCTGTGTGAAGTACTGTTTTGCTTACTACATCTCCTTTTTCGTAAGCCTGATGTCTTTTTCGTGGAGCCCTGTTGGGCCTAGGAAGGGTTTGGCTCCCGCTGGAAGGGTTTGGCTCCCGCTAAGTCTTCCATTAGCAAATGGTTTCGTCAGGCTGATGTTGGGGCCTATTCTGCCAAGGGGAAGGTTCCTCCTTTTCGTATCACTGCTCATTCTACTTATGCTGTTGGGGCGTCTTGGGCCTTTCAGCACCAGGTTTCTGTTGAGCAAGTTTGTAAGGCTGCTACTTGGTCTTCTGTTCACACCTTTTCCAAGTTTTTACAAGGTTGATGTGCGGGCTTCAGCGGATGCTGTGTTTGGCTGCAAGGTTCTGCAAGCTGCAGTGGTTTGAGTTTTGCATTATGGCCTTGTTGGATACCCGCCCTTTCTGGACACTGCTTTTGGATGTCCCAAGTGTAAGAATTAATGTTTGAAGCGGGGTGTGTGACATACTTAGAATAATACCATTTTGTGAATACTCACCTGTAAAATGGATATTATAGGTATGTCACACATCCCGCTTCACCCGCCCTTTTTGGTATCCTGGATTCTTTATAGGGTGAAGCTTCGTTTACAGTTTGAGGGTTGCCAATGGTTTTTTTCCTGGTACCTTGTCTTTACTGCTGTTTGAATACTGGGGAATAAGTGGGAGGTCCCAGGTATGTATAGACCAGGAGGGGCTCGTTTTTCAAGACTTCTCTGCAACATCGCCACCTGCTGGTGGAGTAACCCAAGTGTAAGAATTAATGTTTGAAGCGGGGTGTGTGACATACTTATAATATCCATTTTACAGGTGAGTATTCACAAAATGGTATTTTTGTTTGCTTTGCAGGTTCCTGGCCACGGTTGTTTTGAAGACTGAGTGTCCCACCCTCCTGTAATTTTTTGTTTGCACAGCGCCACAGAATACAATAGCACTCTATAAATAAATAATAATAACAATGTCTTTTCATTTAGTTTGCAGGTCCCTGGTGATGGACTTCGTGCAGAGCATTCTCACAATTTTCCCTCTTCAGTGACTTGTGGCACAATATACAAATGACCCAAGACTTGTCATCTGTGCATTGTTTGAAAAAATGCCATGCTGGTGAGATCCTTTGAGACAGCTTTTTCAGTGCTCAGTCCCTGGGCATGGTGGGCAGCAGTAGCAACGTGCTGACCGCTGATGGTTTGCACCCTTCCCCCTCTTTCACCAAAATCTGATTGCATTCAGTCCACATTGGGTCTAGGACTTCATTATCTCCCCTCGGATCGACTTATTAATCCAACTATTACCAAGTATTAAAACAAAAAAAAGACTCCCCTACTGGGCACTAGGCAACTGATCACCAGCCAGTCAATTGCTAGACTGGCTAAAACTGATTGCTTAGACAGTCAATCAGTGCAGCAGAAGTGTGACTTCTGTGCAGCGATTGGCTGACAAAGAAGTCAGTCTTAATTGGTCATTGGGGAATCAGGCACCCAGTGCAGGTCTGTTTTTGTTTTAGACCAAGTCTTAGGAAAGGGATGCCAAATAAGGGTTTTAATTTGGGTGGACTAGAATAACACCCTTCCACTGCAGATCAGCAATGTTTTTGGGAGTTTTTTTGTGACCAAGATTCAAATATAGCTGTTGGATTATGTTAAAGCAGACCAAAAGTCAAAAAATGCTCCACTGTGCAAACTCCTAAAGACACCCCCCCACATGCTTGCCTGCATTGCACTGAGTAGTGCACCTTCACTCTGCATTGTATCCATGTTCTGCATGCTGTGCCTGATAGACCTGGTGGCGTGCACACAGCAGAGGGGGCAGAGATAGGAGTCCTTAAAGTTTTTCACTGCAGGACATTCCTGGGATGCCCCCAGGATACTTTTTTTGAACCAAAAGTTGCTTTTGATTTTTGTACATCTTTAAAGATGGACAAGCCCTGGGATTTTCCTTGTGCTAGCAAGCATCCTCAAGCAATTTACACATCAGGACATTCCAAATTGGGATTTCCAGCTTAGAGGAAGACCAGTGGCTCTAGAGTCTTGTAGACTACAGGGTAATGGTTGTTTTCTTATTTGTTGGTGTAGAATACCCCTAGTTCTCTTCATATTCGTTTTTAGGTCTGGGGGGGAATCTGCTTGCACTTGTCTCCATCTTTAGGACTTGAGAAAATGTGCTTTCACTGTGTTTATTTATTATTGCACAGGAAGGCATAGAGGGGAGGGGAGGGTTGCAGTGCTCTGATGCAGGGACTTTAACCTACCCTTTCTTGCTGACCCTAAGCCCCACAGACCACATCAGAGTGATGTTCAACTTTTTCCTGCATCACCCTGTGTAATGGACCCTGAGACATCTGCATGTGTTGCCACAGTGTGCAGCAGTTTCTTGGCCCACATTAGTTTGAACAATTCAAGGAAAGGGTAAGTGACTCTTCAGTGTCTGGCCATACAGGTGGGTGGGAGCACAAAACTGAGGGTAAGGATCTGCTTTGATGTAAACTAGGGTAACCCCCAAATAGGCCCCTGACTTCTGTTTATACAATTAATATTTTTTATTTTTTTTAAATGTATGTATTTATATAATTTTGTTGTTTCCTGTTATTCTTTTGGGTACTTTCCCTAGCCCATTTTGTACAAGGCAGGCCCTGGTGTTCCCCTTAATTTCAATTTCTAGCAGGGTGTGTGCCTGCGCTGGCAATTTGTGAACGGGAAGCGCGAGATGCGGCCGCCAGGGGGCTCGGAGCCGCTGAGATAAGACGTCGCTTAGACGTGCATAGCTCAGTGGCTCCGAGCGCGCTGATTGAACGAGCGGCCGTGCATGCTCCGTAGGAGCGGGGTGAGGTGAGTTGAAACTAACGATCTGGGGGGTTTCACACAGCAAGCAAGGAACCCCCGATCGGGTGCCCCAGGGAAGTGGACCAGAACCCAGGATAGTCAAAATCTCGGATAGTCAAAGTCCACTTTAAGATTCTTTAGAAAATCTGTTAGGGAAGGTAGGGGCACTTGTATATAAAACAAAAGAAAAAGAGAGTAAAGAGCAGTTACTCTGTGATTCGAAACGTATCCACTTTACTTCAATATATGGGGGTTATTTAAGAACAGATAGTGCCAGGTAGTGCCTCGTAGCAGCAGGCAGCGTCTGGTGAAAGCCGGGCACTGTACGGGAAACCACATTTAAGAAAGCGAATCTGGTGATGTAATGTAGCGTCACATGTATTAATCCAGGTGGCTCAGTGTATAGCATTGGCGCTCTAGGCTCAACAGCGCCATGTAGTTCCTGTCACTCTGTAACACTCTCCCATATATTAGGCTCGATTCAGAGACAGCAGCAGGCAGCGTCTGGTGAAAGCTGGGCGCTGTACGGGAAACCATGTTTAAGAAAGCGAATCTGGTGATGTGATGTTAGGGGCAGTTGTGGCCTAGAGGTAAGGGGAGCGGACTTGTGACTGGAGGGTTGCAGGTTCGAATCCTGGTCCTGGGACATGACTGAAGTGCTCTTGAGCAAGGCACCTAACCCCCCAACTGCTCCCCGGGCGCCGTAATTAGGGCAGCCCACCGCTCCGGCACGTGTACGCTCACTGCACAGATGGGTTAAATTTGGAGGACGAGGAAGGGGCAAGCAATTTCAGGTATGACCAAGATGCTTGGCTGCCTGTTATTTTTGGTGAACGTCTCGTTCCAGAGGCTGGGTGCCCTCTCCGTGGGGATCTCCCAGCCTACGCTGAGCCGCGCGCTATCCAAGTTTTCGGAAGGCATGGCTACCATTACTGAGAAATATATTTGTTTTCCTGACGACATGGTAGCCAGGAACGCGATTAAGCTGGCATTTTATAACATCGCCCACATGCCAAATGTCATGGGTGCCATTGACTGCACCCACGTTGCCCCGGTGCCTCCGGCAGCCGACGAGTATATCTACAGGCAAGTGCAATCTGTCCTTTTTACAATTACTTGACCTTATTGTTTTCCCAATTTTTTGTGAAATGTTTCCGTTCTCGTATGAGCGTACGAGCGATTCTATGCATGCATTGAAAACCTTGTGTAAAGTTTCCGTCCGTTCGTACGGCAGATTACGAATTACGAGGATGTCATTTTCCATCCAGACTTTTCCGTTTCATTTCCACATGTTACAACGTAGGCTTTAGTTTTTGCCCTTTTTCCATCATATCCTCCAACGAATCCTTTATGTTTCACGATAGATTCTGTTTCCATTTTACAAAAAATAATCGTCCAGACGGAATCCTTGCGATCTTGCGCCTGCGCACTACAAACTTAACTCATTAAAGTGCTTGCCAACATATTTGCCACCCTCACTTATACTACAATGTTTAGCTAAATCACTTAGCACTATCCTCCATCTTCCCTTTTGGACCCTTAAAGCTCACCCAAACCACTTCTCGGTTAGGTTCTTCTTCCATTTTAGCCCCCTAAAACTTACCCAAATCACTTCTCGGTCATGTGAATATTCATCTTTAAATATTTCTGGGCCCATTTGTTTTGTGTTAATGTATTTTGTAAATGAAATGACAATGTAATATTTTTTTTTTATATACCATCATCAAATATTAAATTTTTTAAAATTTCGTAAATTTCAAATTTTTACAACTATAAAAAAAAAAAACACATAGCAATGGCAGGCCACTGAACATTATTCTTCATCTGTGGTCCCCAACGAGTTGCACAGCTCCTGCATCTCACCCACCAACTGAAGGACCCTGACACTCAATTGTATGGTCCAAACACCTAAATCTGGACTTCAAAAGCCAAAGGGCCCTCGCCACCACGGCACGGGTTTTGCATAGTGCCCGATTAGAGAACCCCTGGCCCGCATTCTGCAGGCAAAGAACGGGCATCAGGAGCAAGGGCGAGTGGCACATCTTGCAGTTCCTGCAACCAAAAATAAAATAATTACACAAAGCAAAGGTAACCAACTAAAACAATAACTCCTACAACAAATTAAGATTCAAGATCAACAATCCAAATATAATTCACAAAGGACATAAGTCTAAAAAAAATAGCAATTATATGGATGTGTGGAAAAATAAATGTTTACATGCTGAGGACTAATTTAGGTCAGCATTAAAATGCATTTATAAGGCATACATTAAATGTATTGATTCAGGTATGCATTGCTATACAATTTATGGTGTCGGCCATGCTGATACATGCAATGCCTTGGTGCTAAAGGCACGCGGACTCCTCCACATAACCACAAAACATGTTCAACAATAGCAATCCGAGCCCTCAAAGGTCTCGGAAGTGGAACGGAAATGAAACGGATTTATAGGGTGGTGATCCATCGGAAATCAGCTCTCTGAATCAGACAGAAACCATCTCAGCAACGGAAGTTATCTGAACGAACGGAAAATTTCTGATTTTGTTTAGAAATGTTCCGATTTGCTTCCGTTCATCGAAAGAGCATATACACATTTTCCCAAACGTTCGTGCGACTAGAAAATGGACGAAAAAAAGCAAAAAAAAGACTAACACCCACCAAAACTTTCACAGACAGCTACGGAAGTCCGGATGAATGTGTCTTTGAATCGAGGCTCTTGTTTACATGTGAAACACGACCTTAACCATTAGAATTTTTAAACAACAAAGCCTTGCCAAATGTTGGTTCTGCATTTGCAAATTTTAATATTTGAATTTATAGTAAATTAATCATTACTCTTCCCCACACTCGGCTGAAATTATGTTCTTGACTTTAGGATAGGGACTGCGCCATCTTAGCTTAGATGCATTACACTTACTGAGTAGAGGAGAGTGGGATAAAGTGCAGGTGCCGGGTTAAAGCTGTTTTTGCCTCAGACAAAGCAGCTACGGGGGTCCTGAAGAGTTAAGACATCTAAGAATGTTGAGCAGCACAGTACTAAACCAATACATGTTAGCAGTCTGTTAGCAGTATGCCTGATTGGCCATCATCCACCATCTTTGATGTTTAAATTGTCCCAACATCCCTTAGATGGTGTTCTGGTTTATTTTGGCCTGCGCAATCTGTATGCTCAGGGTATTGCTCAAATGTAACATAGGCTCTTAGTCATGGGGAAGGGCCGTTTCAATTTAGGGATTAATGTGTAAATGATGGTATTCTTTTTGAATTTTTTCAGGTGATTCAGGCTATCCACTGCTTCCCTGGCTGCTGACGCCCGTCCTTCGGCCCCAGAATGCAGCCGAGGAGGCATATTATAGGGCGCACAGGAAGACCAGGGCTGTGGTGGAGAGGGCATTTGGCCTATTGAAGCTTCCGATGCTTGGACCATACCGGGGGAGCACTTCAGTATGACCCCAAAAAGGTCATAGATATTATAATGGCCTGTGCAGAGTTGCATAATTTTGCTATATTGCAGCGTTTCCCCCGGTATGTGGATTTGCCCCCCTCTCCACCCACCGATGACCCAGAGGAGGACTATCGTGGCCCACCGAGTGCGTCTGCCCAAGCCGTGCGGTCTAATTTAATAGACACAAATTTTGCTTAATTCAGTGTTCCTTTGTTTGTTTTGTCCCTATATTGTTTGTTATTTGTGTTTTTTGACCTTTGTGTTTGTATGTTGTTACTGTCTTACTTTTACAAAGTAACAGTAACGAATTAATTACAAACAACCTCACACCTGATTTTAGACTCATGTTTTTTTTGGTTCTCAATTTGTTAGTGCAAACTTTAAGTCATCTTTATTCACCAATCACCTAAAGGCATAAACTTAGTCAACAACAGGTTAAGTAAAAATGTATGGTGTTTATTTGAAAAGCAAACATTGGAGTTGATGGTCACTCCCATAGTTCAGGAAAATACATGGTCAAACCACAAATGTAATTTTTTGCAAATCAGGCCACATATCAATTGGCCACAGGCAGGAGTTTTAAAGTAAGGCACTCCTGTCAAAAGTTTCATACAAATTTCAAAAACAAAAACATATGTGACAAGCATTGCCATGTCCACATTTTTAAGAAAACAAATAGGCCCACAGACACACCCTCTCCTGCTTGGCCACATTTGCCACAGGCACAGGTGTAAAGCAGCCAAACCCATGCCACATCTACACCTGTTACTCAGTGGACCACCCAAACAAGAACCCCCAGTCCCAATCCAAGTCCAGTTCAATCTCAGTCAGAGGTCAAGGTAGTAGTTTGCCAGGCCAGAATGTCCCCAATCATGCCTAATTCGCCACAAGCCTGCAGTGCAACAGCTTGAGTGGCAGGTTCATTGAGGCTTCACCTCCGGCATTGGCTAGTGGGCTACCACAGCACTCTAATGAGCTATATGGGCGCAAATCCAAAGCTTACAAACAAAGCCATACCAAAAGGGTATATTTGTAGGGCTCACCAGACAGGTCAATACAGTGGGGATGTAGAGCAAAGATGTGGAGCAGATACAGGCCAAATTGGCCTTAAAATGGGGGATGCCCATAAAACCCAGGTTGGGGCCCTTGGAGGTGGGCCCTCACCTGGGCCTGTGTGGCATTCAGAATCTGCAACTGTTCCAACGTGTTTCTATTTGAAATTCGAAATTCAGCCCTCATGGCACTGAGATTGTTAGTTAAGGTGGCCATGTGGCTGTTGCTATTTCGAACTTCCTCAAGCATGCCACTGTAATAATTCGATAAGGTGGCCATGTGGCTGTTGTTGGACCTAAATTCAGTCATCATGGAGTTTAAGGTGTTGTTTAATGTCTCTAATTGCCCATGAAGATGCTTGTGGTTTCGTTGATTTTGGAGGTGAAATAGCCGCCTCTCATGGTGCCATGCTGACTCCATCATCGGCGCGCCCCTCCCCTGGGAAATTGGGCGACGTAGTCGACTACGCCTCCCAATTCCCCGATTTGGGCGGCGTGCAGATGATGTGCCTCTAGGTCCACCAACAGCCACAGGTCTGCTTGGCAAATCCATAGCAGCAGGGCTAACACTGGGGACTGTCGGCTCAGTATCTGCATGCTGCCCACGATGGGCTGGCAGCATGCAGCCAGCTTCACTCTGCTGCTGAGGATTTGGTGTAGAAACATGTTGGGACAGTTGCAGATTCTGTCCCAGGTGAAGCTGTTCCGAAGGTCCAATGAAGGGTCCATCCTCCTCCAGCTCCTGAATATCCTTCATCAGTGTGTGGGTCTGTTGGGACATGTAAATTAAAAAGGTTCAGTTTCGGGAATATATATGCAATTCAGCAAAAAGAAACATGGCAAGGCACATAGTTACATAGTTACATAGTTAATACGGTTGAAAAAAGACATATGTCCATCAAATTCAACCAAGGGTGTTGGGGTAGGGGGAAGTTATTTTTTATTTTATAGGGGAAGTTATTTTTGTTTTTATTATTGATAACCGCTAATAGTAACTGTTAATGTTATTTTCTTCTAAATAAACATCTAATCCTTTTTTGAAGCTGTCAGCAGTTGATGCTGTAACAAGCTTCTGTGGGAGGCTATTCTATAGATCTTATGGTAAAAAACAATTGTCGCCTCCGGAGACTAAATCCGGAGTGCCCCCTTTTCCTTAGAGAGGATTTTACATGAAATAGTGTTCCCCCATATTCTTTGTATTGTCCATTTATATATTTATACAAGTTAATCATGTTCCCCCTCAATCGCCTCCTCTCAAGACTAAACAGATTTAATTCTCATAATCTTTCCTCATAACTAAGATCTTTCATTCCCTTTATTAGTTTGGTGGCTCTCCTTTGCACCCTCTCCAGAGTCAGAGCGTCCTTTCTATGAATGGGCGCCCAGAACTGGATGGCATATTCCAGGTGAGGGCACACCAGTGCCTTGTAAAGAGGCAAAATTACATTTCTATCCCATGATTCCATGCCTCTTTTAATGCATGATAGTATCTTGGTGGCCTTGGAAGCAGCTGCTTGGCATTGCATGCTGTTATTTAGTCTGTGATCTACTAGTACTCCCAGATCCTTCTCAACAAGTGACTCTCCCAGTTTAACTCCCCCAAGGACATATGTGGCCTTCAGGTTAATTAGACCCCAAGTCCATGACTTTACATTTTTCCACATTGAACTTCATTTGTCAAGTGGATGCCCAGACACGCAATAGCCTCGATTCAAAGACACATTCGTCCGGACTTCCGTAGCTGTCTGTGAAAGTTTTGGTGGGTGTTTGTCATTTTTTTGCTTTTTTTCGTCCATTTTCTACTCACACGAACGTTCGGGAGAATGTGTATATGCGCTTTCGATGAACGGAAGCAAATCGGAACATTTCCAAACAAAATCGGAAATTTTCCGTTCAGAAAACTTCCGCTGCTGGGATGGTTTCTGTCTGATTCAGAGAGCTGATTTCCGACGGCTCACCACCCTATAAATCCGTTTCATTTCTGACCCACTTCCGACACCTCTGAGTGCTCGGATTGCTATTGTTGAACATGTTTTGTGGCTATGTGAAGGAGTCTGCGCGCCTTTAGCACCAAGGCATTGCATGTATCAGCATGGCCGAGGCCATAAATTGTATAGCAATGCATACCCGAATCAATACTTTTCATGTATGCCTTATAGATGCATTTTAATGCTGACCTAAATTAGTCCTTAGCATGTAAACATTTATTTTTCCACACATCCATATAATTGCAATAATATTTTAGACTTATGTCCTTTGTGAATTATATTTGGATTGTTGAACTTGAATCTTAATGTGTTGTAGGAGTTAGTGTTTTATTTGGTTACCTTTGCTTTGTGTAATTATTTTAAATTTGGTTGCAGGAACTGCAAGATGTGCCACTCGCCCTTGCTCCTGATGCCCGTTCTTTGCCTGCAGAATGCGGGCCAGGGGTTCTCTAATCGGGCACTATGCAAAACCCGTGCCCGTGGTGGCGAGGACCCTCTGGCTTTTGAAGTCCAGATTCAGGTGTTTGGACCATACGGGGGGGGGGCACTGCAGTATGACCCCAACAAGGTTATACCAATATTTTAATTTACGTTTTATAACAGGGACCACACAACTGAGTGTCAGGGTCCTTCAGTTGGTGGGCGAGATGCAGGAAGTGCGCAACTCGTTGGGGACCACAGATGAAGAATAATGTTCAGTGGCCTGCCATTGCTATGTATTTAGTTTTTTATAGTTGTAAAAATTTGAAATTTCCCACATTTTTAAAAATTGCATATTTTATGCTGGTATATAAAACAAAAAGTTACATTGTCATTTCATTTACAAACTACATTAACACAAAACTAATGGGCACAGAAATATCTAAAGATGAATATTCACATGACCGAGAAGTGATTTGGGTGTGCTTTAAGGGTCCAAAAGGGAAGATGGAGGATAGTGCTAAGTTACTTAGCTAAACATTGTAGTAGAAGTGAGGGTGGCAAATATGTAGGCAAGCACTTTCATGAGTTAAGTTTGTAGTGCGCAGGCGCAAGATCGTAAGGATTCCGTCTGGACGATTATTTTTTGTAAAATGGAAACAGAATCTATCGGGAAACGTAAAGGATTCGTTGGAGGATACGTTGTAACATGTGGAAATGAAACGGAAAAGTCTGGATGGAAAATGACATCCTCGTAATTCGTAACCTGCCGTACGAACGGACGGAAACTTTACACAAGTTTTCAATGCATGCATTTAATCGCTCGAACACTCATACGAGAAAGGAAACATTTTACAAAAAAAACAGATCGGCCCGAAAACTGAAGTTTTTTTCTCTCTGAATTGAGGCTAATTGGCCTGATGCAGAGCCTCCACTGAACTGACCTTAAAACGTTCCGATTGTCCGGGGCTCCCGTTTGAATCGTGGCTCAAATGTGATGCAGAGCCTCCGTCGGAATGGCTCCCTAACTGATCCGTCATTTTGACTTCACTCGGAAAGCTTTTTTTGCTCTCTCGGGTGCCTTCAATTTGATCGGGGCTCCCGTTCCCGTTCACACGGGCGGCCCATTTTTCCCTGCTTTTTCCTTGTTTTTTGAACGTACCTGCTTGCCTTCCGTCGTATTTGACCTTCCATTTTGGTGTTTTTTTCAAGTATACTTACATCTCCATGGCTCTTCAGTTGCCAATCTGGCTACACGCAAGCGCACATCCCTCAAACTCCATTGGAATATGCATATGGCAACAACTGACAATTTCACACATATATATATTGGCATATTTATTTTTGGGTGTTCCTTGGCTTTAATGCATACCTGAATCATCTTGTAGTTCGTTCTTCCTTGGCTTTAATGCATACCTTAATTGTTTGTGTTTTTTTCTGTTTTATTGTCCCATATCTAAACCTTTTGTGTGATGTTACTTTTGCAGGAAAGACAACTCTCAAAATATTCTTAATTATTTATTAATAAAATTTTTTTTTGTTTTGGCTTTTGTTTTGTATTTTTGTCTAATTTTTTAAAAACCAGAAAAAGATAAGAATTAACATTTTTTAACTAAAATAAAAAAAATTAGGCCTCTGGGTTTGTTGCCTGTTGTTTTCTTTGATCTGTGAATGAAAAACAACATTACTTTAGTATTGTTTTTTGCCTTTTATTTATTGTTTTTTCTTTTTGTGCACTTTTTAAACCGGACCTTCTGCGTGATTTAATGAAAAGCACAAACTCTTAAAAAAAGATTCCACAGCATATTAAACTAATATATTTTAAATTTTTAGTCAGTCAATTATTATTCTTTCCCCCACTGGGCTGCAACTCAGTTCAGGAATTTAGGATACGTGCATCGCCATGTTGACTCTGAGGCATCACACTTACTGAGGAGAGGAGAGTGGGATAAGGTACAGGGGGTGGGTTATAGGTGTGCTTTGCTCACACAGAGCAGAGTTGTGCTCTTGAAAAGGTTTCTAACATGATCTTTAAGTGGGACAATCTGTATGTACAGGGTGTGGGAAATATCTAAGATAGACTCTTATTCAGAGTTAAGGTCCGCTTTAAGGCCTTTTTTGGATAATTTTTTAATGAAATGTTAAACATTTTTAGTTTTGTAATGGTATGGTTTGCTCATTTTCTTTAGTTTAAATAAACACCACTTACAAGGGTTAGCCCGCACATTGCGTCAGGGGCGGAGTCTCCCTTCATCCTCCCTCTGTAGCAGTTGGGAATCTGTATGGATGACAAACACACTGATATTAGAGACTGTTGTTGTTTCATGAATATAATATTAAGTTAGGCTTCTACGTATCAATCTACTCACCTTCCCCAGCCACCTCTTCCTCCTCGCCCCCTTCCGCACTCATCCCTTGTGATGTCCCCGCAACGTCAGAATCTACAATTAACAATAGAGCACATGAGTATATGTATGTAATGCAAGTTTTAGCACATATCTAACTATATTTCCCTTACCGGAGTCAGGTTGTGGGTCACTTATGGTCGACTCCCTGCCGTCAGATTGCCCCCTCCCCTGCATGCTGAGGTCCAGTGGCTCATCATACTCACTGGCAGAGGAGGGGGTGGGCGTTGGCACTGGCGGTGGGCCACCTATCCCTTCACCTGATTCGCCCAACACTGGGCTGCGTGTTCTTGTCCAGGTGGGGCGGAACCGCGTACTCCATTCATGTGCTGAAATACAAACACAATCATAAAAACACGCCCAGCCAAGACCATTGTGATTCTTGCATGTCAAGTATACACACTTACATGGAAAATGTTTGGCGAAGTACCGCCTCACCCGGGGCTTATGCCTTCTTTTCAAATCAGACCAGTGTTGGGCGATCTGGGTGAAGGTATAGATGGTTTGGGAAATCCGGCTGATCGCATCCACCACCGCCAGGGCCAACGTCCGCTTCTCATAATCTGACGGCAGGAAGTCGTAGCGATTCCTCAGCATCATCTGTAAGAAAAATATACAAGGACCCACCATTACTCCACAAAATACATTAACAAGTTTCCTGCCCTAACTCAAGTCACTTTATTAACCTCTTGCTGGCTCACATTGCCCTAGTTCTGCTATCTGCATGTAGGCTAGTTTGTAGCTGCGTACATGTGTTTAACTAAGGTGGGCTGGTATGTAACGTGACAAACTAAGTTGTTTCTGACTATTCTTGCGCTTTGTTTTTTTTTTATTACAAGGAATGTGTGCGCGCACATAAACGCACGCTCGCATACTCACATCCATGATGATCTCATCCTGCTCCGGTGTAAAGATGGCGGGGGGCATCTTGGATTGGTTTTCAAGTTCTAGCTCTGACGTTCCCCCTCGGTGACGTGCGTGCGTGCGCAGGCACATAGGAACACGCCCACACGGGAAACATATTTAAAGCGCAAGGCACTCAGCTCAGTGTTGGATACCATATCAATATGGCCACACCTAAAGGGAGCAAAAAAAGCCAACAAAGCCCCAAGGCACATAGCAGCCGCACACATGGCTCATCTAAAAAACACAAAAGAGCAGGCACAAGACACATGCCCCAACTAAAACGGTGGGTACTCCACAGACACAGGAACATTCAAAAAAACGTAGGAGCAAAGATACCAGAACACATTCCCCACCACCTGAAAAAAAATCAAGAACACAAAAGGGTGACAAATCGATTAGGACCCTTCAGCATCCTCAACCGCAACACAGCAAGTATACCCACAAAAGCAAACACATCAGCAAGGGTAAGCGTAGTGCTAAACCCTCCACCCCACCAAGGTAACCCACCCCTCCCCCTCAACCCTCAGGTTTACCAAATTCAAGTAGCTCACAAACATTATCCAGCTCAACAGGTGAAAGCTCAACAGGAACACATACATTAACCCACATCAACTCACACACAACATCACCATCCCCAATAAGCCCCAGACACACACACGACTCCCCAGATAGTGATCCATCAATTTCCACAGATGCAGGGGACACAACACACCCATGTGGCAGACAACTACGCTGTGGCTCCCTAACTGCACGTTTTTGCGATGCTCAAAGCATGGCTGTGGCAAATGCAGTTTGTGAGCATTATGATGCCCTATTTGGCCGGACCTCTAAATCAACCACTAAGCAGGCTAAGCATGAGATCTGGACAAATATTTGCCGGCAAGTCAATAGTGTTGGATCTGTCCGGCGTGATATTCTACAAATCAAAAGGAAATTTGGCGACCTTAAATATTACAGTAAAAAAAAAAATGGACCAGCGCCGGCAGCAGAGGTAAAGCCCATTTTAAATGCCTTTAGAGTTGCATTGGTAACAGGATGTAACACTTATTAGGTGTGCTTTAATCTTCCCCAGCCAACAGACAGGGGGTGGCCTACCCACTAAAATAATCCTTACACCCGCAGAGGAACATGTATATACATACATACACCCGGCCAGCATCCAGGGCCTGCAAGGGGCACAAGACATAGACCAGAATGTAAGGTCCCAAGGTGAGTATGAATTTGCCATGAGCTTTTAAAAACAGTTAAAAAAGGCAGTGTTATGCCAGACAACACACTGTACTTTGGGTTTTAGGTAATCTTAAAAACTTCATTCAAAGGACAAAGTCAACAGGACACACAAGGCCCCGAAACCCCTGCGTTATCACCGAGGCAAAGGGCACACCAGGATTCAACACAAATAACCCAAATTGTGGATTTGGATGAGGTAAGTCAATGGTCCTTTGTGTGTACTTTTAACATTGTTCTTGGATAGATTTTGGTGACATAAATATACTAAAATGAACCTATACTTATTTACAGAACACAGTAAGCCCACCCATAATAGAACATATCCAAGATTTGGAGGAGGACACACCACAGATGTCACTAACCACTACTGAGCCAGTGGCAGCAACGCAGTCAACCCCGGCACAACCAACACAGCCACAACCACCTTCAGAACCACAACCAACCACCCGTCCCACTGCTAGAACCCATTCCAGGCGCCATATTAGCCAAAGACACCAACTGCAAATTCTGGAGGAAGAGTGGAGGCAGGAAAATATAGCCTTTTCTGCTACCACACAGCAATTCAATGACACTGTGTGCACCCAACTAACAAGGATCAATGCACAATTAGAGCTATTAAACAGAAATTTGTCTGCCATAAGCAACCAGATGGGTGACATTAATCAAAGCCTGGCCCACATTGCATCCAATTTCCAGCTACATCATCATTCATCGGCACCATCCTACCCCACATACCATTAATTTTTGGGGGCCACACTTTATTAGCCCACTTTTTTTGGCTGAAAAAATAAACAAATGTTGAAATTAAATTTGTTTATACACAAAAATAAAACAGTTTGATCCAAAAACAAAATAGTTTCTATGAAAATACATTCAAAACAAGTTGGGCCCGGATGGTTTGCGCAGGGCCACTTTGGGTGCCAGAAAAAGCAGGGGTGGGGTCGTCTGCACCAAAAACATGGTCAGCCGGCAGGTCGAGATATCGGCCAATACGGCTCCTAATGGCCAAGTTGTGGAGTATCCCACAGGCAAGGATTATGTTGATGACCTTGGCTGGCATATATTGTAGTGCCCCCAGTCTGATCAAGACACCGGAACCTTATCTTTAATAGTCCAAAGGCTCGCTCCACCACAGAGCGCGTCCTCCTGTGGGCAGTATTGTAGCGCTCCTCTGCCTGTGAAGATGGGTGCAGGATGGGGGTGAGCAGCCAGGGGAGCAAAGGATAGCCAGAGTCTCCTGGAAAAAAAAACAAGGTGAAAATAACAACCAAAAAAGGTGTGCATTGCAACAATAGAAAAGAGGGACAAATAGGTGAGCGGGGTAGGGTTGGAGCAAATGACTTTTCTAATGAGCCTACATGCACATCCTACCTGTACACTCATTAAAAAAATCTTGGGAATGCAACTTACATAAGAGGCCAAGAACAGGACGCAATAGGGTACAATCACTTAACCCATTACAATCAAATGGAAAAAAAAAAATTTGGTAAGGGCAAAAACAAAGTCAGACAGGGAGGCCAACAAATACAAGTTTAATACACATACCCAGTAGCCAGCCACCAGACAGATCGCCAGATTGAAAACGGTCATATAGGCATGAATTCCTCAATATGTGGGCATCATGCGTCGAGCCGGGGAATCCAGCAAAAAGGCTCAAAAATAATAAATCTGGACCAGCAACTGCCTGGACATTAATGGAATGCCCCATCTTCCTATTCCTGCACAGCCAAAAAAAAAAAAAATTACCATTTCATAAATCCAAAAAAAGCAGACCCAAACAACATACCTGAAAAGATATTCCTGGTCTTCACGGGGCACCAACCATACATGGGTGCAGTCAATTGGCCCCAATGACGTTGGGCATGTCGGCTATGTTATAAAAGCGCAGCACTGAACCCTGGGGTACACTGCTTACAACTGGTAACCATTCAGAGTAGGTATCATTAACCACAACTCTCTGCACACGATCCTTCAGCCAGTTTTCAATCCAGTTACAAACTGCGTTTTCTAATCCTGAAGATCTCAATTTCCCCAATAAGCGTCTATGGGGGACAGTGTTAAATGCTTTTGCAAAATCCAGAAAAACTATATCCACAGCCGACCCTCTGTCCAGGATTCTACTCACCTCCTCATAGAAGCCAATCAGGTTAGTCTGGCAGCTTCTGTCCTTAGTAAAACCGTGTTAGGTGTCACTTATAATATTATGGAGAGTTACATATTCGTGTATGTTGTCCCTTAATAGTCCCTCAAGCAATTTCCCCACAATGGATGTTAAGCTAACAGGTCTGTAATTGCCCGGAGAAGACCTAGAGCCCTTTTTAAAAATGGGCACCACATTTGCCTTGCGCCAGTCACTGGGCACTATACCAGTTGCTATTGAGTCTTTAAAGATCAACAACAGAGGTGACGAGATAACGGAACTGAGTTCTTTGAGAACTCTTGGGTGAAGTCCATCTGGTCCTCCAGTCTTATTCACATTAAAATTATTTAGTTTTTCTTGGATGATATCCACGTTTAGCTTGTTAATTACTATACTTGGGCTATTGCTATCAGTGGCATCTTCTGTGTTGGCTCCTTGCGCTTCTCTTGTGTACACAGAGCTAAAGAATCCATTTAACAGCTCTGTCTTAACCTCATCCCCAGTGACCATTTCCCCATTATTATTAATTAGGGCACCTACCTGTTCTGATTTAGTTTTCTTCGAATTAATATATTTGAAAAATCGTTTAGGGTTTGTTTTGCTTTCTTTGGCCACATCTTGTTCATTTTGTGCTTTTGCCAACCTTATTTCTTTCTTACACACTTTATTTACTAGTTTATACTTCTCAAGTGTTACAGCTGAGAGTTCAGCCTTGTAATGTTTAAATGCCCTTTTTTTGTTCTTTATTTCCCTTTTAACTGCAGGTGTCAGCCATGAGGGGTTTAATTTTAGCCGCATATATTTGTTACCCGTAGGAATACATTTTGCAATGTTGCTACTCACAATTGATTTAAAGCACTCCCATTTGGCATCTGTATCCTTATTCCTGAACAGATGCTCCAAGTCTATGTCCTTGAGTGCAGCTCTGAGCCTGGGGAAGTTGGTCCCCAGGCTTGGAGCCCTGTGCCTCTGTGGGCCCTTAGAAAACCCATGCACCTTGGAGGTAGACGGACGGTCCTGGGGTGACCCAGAGCTTGAGCTTCTAGGCCTGTGCCTTGCCCTCTTGGCCAATGATTTGGACACCCGTGCGGGTGGGGATGGCGACCTAGGACTTCTGGGGCTGTGCCTTGCCCTATTGCCATGAGCCTTGTGGCCACGTGCGGGTGGTGGAGCTGGCAAGTAGAGCTGCTTGGGCTTCTGGGCCTTGTTTGTCTTTGGCTCTTTGAAGTTATTTCACCACGTGCGGGTGGTGGTGATGGCGAGGTAGAGCTGCTGGGGCTTCTTTCCCAGTGTCTCCTTTTTGTAGCCTTGCCATGGTAGCCACATGGGTGGGGTTATGGTGACCTGGGGGGCTGGGGCTTCGCACCCTCTTGGTCCCTTTTTTCCCCTCCGTTGGGGTTTGCTTTCTGGCCTGTGGCTTCCTTTTTCCCGCTGGCTCCTATTTTTTGGTGGTTGTGGTGGGTGCCTTTGGCTGAGCAATGCGGGTTGGCCGCAGCTTTGTTTTTGGCATCTGTGACCGAGTAGTTGGGCCTGCAGCAATCCCTGTTTGCTGCTTTCATTTGAGATTTTTTAGGTGCCATTGCTCATGGACTCTGAAAGAGAATGAGCTGTCTGTCCAGGACCCTTTAAATTAGATTGCCGGGGTCTGACGCTTACGTGAACGTGTGCGTACGGACGTTCGTCCGGCCGGCCGTGCGGAACCCCCGAAGCCGCAGGGGCAAGATGGCGCCCACAATCTTCACCCGCCAACAAGAAGAGATCATCATGCTTGTAAGTGTCTTTTAATGTGCTTGATTTGCCATCTAAATGCATGCCTAGCCCCTAAGGAAGCGCAGGAAAAACGACTACGACTACCTGCCCAACTCTTTTAAGAAGCACACCGTCACCCTGGAGATTATTGGGAAAATCCAACAGCAGACGGACACCACCTTCACCCACACTCAGATCATGCAGCACTGGTCGGACCTGAAACGGCTGCACATGCCCCGGGTGCGGCGGTTTTATGGCCTCCATTTCCCTAGTAAGTACATAGCGATTGCATGCCAGATGTAACTCATGCAGAACATAGGCATTTATTTATAATTGTTTTTCTTTTCTATTGTTGGAAATGGATTACCGAATCCGCCGCACCCGGAGGCGCACAGGCCGACCAGTGCTGTATGAATCTGCAGCTGGAAGTGAAGGTGGTGGATCTCCAGGGCGATGGTCCTACCCCTCCTCTATTGGGTTCTCCGACCAGCCCCTGGACCTTTCCACAGAGGAGGGGTGGTACGGCGTGGGCAGGGAGTCGTACCCTGCGACGCAGGCGGGAGCCCCTGGTATGTGACTCTTCATGTAACCGCACACACATATACATGCTATTTCCACCAAAGCTGATTCCCTTCATCTGTTTTTCTAGATGCTTCTGGAGCGGGTGAAGATGTGGAGGATGCAGCAGATCTCGCCCAGGAGGCACAGGGAGAAGGTGAGTGATGTGACACACACATTGAAATTGACATTTAATTACTGTTGACTAAGACATTATAAGTGACCCTATTTACCATGTCTCGACAGCCTCTACTTCACAACAGTGGCAGGGCCCAGGACGTATGGTTGTCCCCAACGAGGCATCCGTCGGCCAAAAACCAAGTAAGTTGTAATGTCATTCTTTGCAGTATGTGGTAATTGACATGATCACCCAGATACATCAAGCCATAGTCAATGGCGTTAGCAGAATGACCTGTGCCCACTTCCTTAGATTAATGAGCAGAATGACCTGTGCCCACTTCCTTAGATTAATGACTTAGTAGAATGACCTCTGCCCACTTCCTTAGTTTAATGACTTAGCAGACTGACATATGTTGTCATTATTAAGTTGGCAACTAACAAACATTCCATCCACAGTTGAGAAACATGTATTTGTCGCAACACGGGCAAAAGTTGAGGAAATGAATAGAAGGGTCCTTGAGTTGGTGGCCGATATGCAGCAGCTGGTTGACTCGTTGGGGACAACAGAAGAAGAATAGTGTTCTGGGTCCTGTCACTGTGTTTTTTATGTAAATAGTTTTTAAATGTTTAAATTTTTACAAATTTTACAGTTTTTTAGAACCAAAATTTTTAACAACATTTGTAAAAAAAAAAAAAATGTAAAAAAAATCAAGAAAAAATGCGCTTCTAGTAAAAAAAACAAACAAAAAAAAGTTTCATTGTCATTTTTTAACTCAAATACATTAACACCAAACGAAGGCTGAAATAAATATTTAGAGATGAAGATTCAGATGACCGGGAAGTGGTTTGGGTTTGTTTTAGGGGCCTAAAATGAAAGAAGAACCTAACCGCGAAGTGATTTGGGTAAGTTTTAAGGGTCCAAAAGGGAAGATGGAGGATAGTGCTAAGTGGTTGGGGTGAGCTTTAAGGGTTCAAAAGGGAAGATGGAGGATAGTGCTAAGTGGTTGGGGTGAGCTTTAAGGGTTCAAAAGGGAAGATGGAGGATAGTGCTAAGTGGTTGGGGTGAGCTTTAAGGGTTCAAAAGGGAAGATGGAGGATAGTGCTAAGTGTGTATGCAGAAGTATGCTTAAGCTGCACCACCACGCCAAGGTGCCTCTATGGGTGCAGTCCTAACTCTAATCTATGAGGGCCCCATTTGGGACATACAATGCAATAGATAAAATGGGAGCAGCTTACCTGAGGTTGCCCTAAGCCTCATGTGCAAGCCATGGGGTGGAAGGGTCAAGACCTTGCAATACAACCTAGACCCCACACACCATGTGCTTGCACAAATTCAAAGTGAACAAAGGGGGAGTGGCAGCTGCTCAGACCATTTTATAACTAACCTGGGAGGTGCAAGTCAGCAGGGCAATTAGGTTACTAAAGACTTAAAGGAGCCGCAGCACTCAACCCTGTTAGCTTGCAGATCAACCAATAATCTGTCTCTAAATCTGGTAAAAACAGAGGCTCGGTCACACACATCTGCAGAAGTATGCTTAAGCTGCACCACCACGCCAAGGTGCCTCTATGGGTACAGTCCTAACTCTAATCTATGAGAGCCCCATTTGAGACATACAATGCAATAGATAAAATGGGAGCAGCTTACCTGAGGTTGCCCTAAACCTCATGTGCAAGCCATGGGGTGGAAGGGTCAAGACCTTGCAATACAGCCTAGACCCCACACCCCATGTGCTTGCACAAATTCAAGGTGAACAAAGGGGGAGTGGCAGCTGCTCAGACCATTTTATAACTAACCTGGGAGGTGCAAGTCAGCAGGGCAATTAGGTTACTAAAGACTTAAAGGAGCCGCAGCACTCAACCCTGTTAGCTTGCAGACCAACCTATAATCTGTCTCTAAATCTGGTAAAAACAGAGGCTCAGTCACACACATCTGCAGAAGTATGCTTAAGCTGCACCACCACGCCAAGGTGCCTCTATGGGTGCAGTCCTAACTCTAATCTATGAGAGCCCCATTTGGGACATACAATGCAATAGATAAATTGGGAGCAGCTTACCTGAGGTTTCCCTAAATCTCATGTGCAAGCCATGGGGTGGAAGGGTCAAGACCTTGCAATACAGCCTAGACCCCACACCCCAAGTTAAGTTTGTAGTGCGCAGGCGCTAGATCGTAAGGATTTTCGTCTGGATGATTATTTATTGAAAAAGGGAAACAGAATCTAACGGGAAACGTAAAGGATTCGTGGGAGGAGATGATGGGAAAAGGGCAAAAACGAAAGCCTACGTTGTAACATGAGAAAATGAAACGGAAAAAGCACGATAGAAAATGACATCCTCTGCCGTACGAACGGACGAAAACTTTACAGAAGGATAGCAATGCATGCATAGAATCGCTCGCACACCCATACGAGAGTGGGAAAATAAAAATAACAGATTGGCACAAGAAAGTCTTTTTTTGTCTCTCTGAATCGAGCCTATTGTGTATAAATAGTTGTGTATAAATAGCGTGTTTGGCAATTTAATAGTTTTTTTTTGCCCAAGTCATTGTGTGACCTCTCCTGCCCTGCAAACAAACACTTTTATCCATTTTTTGTGTGTGTCTAGAGTTTTGTTAAATATGGTGTGGAGCGCCGAGTGCGGGACACACTGAGCTGGCGTTACCTGTCGCTCGCTGCAGCGCTATACTGTTGTTACAGTGCCCAACACAGATCACATTCATCAATGCCGGCCAGGTTACTACAGCGACCGAGACGCTCTGTTATAGCGCCTGATACCCGCTTACAGCGTCTACTAGCGGACGCTCTAAGCACCGCTATACAGACTCTCATCTGGCAATACCTGGCATTAGTAGTGAATCAGCCTCTAAGTCTGTTTGTGCATGTAAAATATAAAATTAATAAACAATATAGATGTATCCAAAATCTTGAATTGGTCCAGGTAAGTACATATATTAAAACATTGAAATCTGCAATTTTTATGAAGCATATATGCAAAAAATAACATTAATCTAGATCTAGATAGATATAGAGACTGAGATTGCTGCCTTTATGGTAGGTTTTTCTACTATGAAATTGCAGAGTCAATAGTATATCTCTACAAGAGAAGATTTTAACAATGATAAAAGAACATTGAGAAACTGTCTAAATATGATGCATGTTATTTTTACAATAGTGACATGAGCCACTGTAAAGAAGGGAAAAGCCTGACAAACATATGGAAAGTGAAAATAGAGCACAAGTAAGTAATTGACAATGACAAATACATATGCAAACTGTTATTATTGTTTATTTATATAGCACCATCTTCTTTGTCAGCGCTGCAAGGTAGAACATACTGTACAAAAATCATTATAAACTATATATATAAGATACAATAGGAAAGAAAGCCTTGGTCTTGCAAGCTTACAGTCTAAAAGGATCAATGGTGGAGACAAAAAGGGGCAAGAGTGGTAGAACTTGAGTTTGGCGGCATGTACCCTGTGAAGGTAATGCTTAAACAGGGTATATGCCTGTCTGAAGAGGTGAGTTTTGAGGGCCCTTTTAAATGCTTGGAGTGTTTGAGAGTAGGGATGAGCGTTTTTCTTTAACATCCATTCATTTACATTACAGGCATTCTCAGATGGCGGACGGGACATGTCCAGACATCTACCCCGCTCCAGTGCATGCTGGGGCAGTCACATGCAGCCTATCAGCAGCCAGCAAGCCCGGTTACGTCACACCGCTAAATAAGGCGGCGAATCTTGCTTTTGTTCATTTCTCAATTGCATTCGTGAGAGACAGGACACTGCTGTATTCAGGGAGAGACAGTTAGAGAGCCAGGGACAGCCAGTAGACAGGCAGGAGACAGGCAGGAAGTCAGCGAGAAGCAGGGAAAGTTAGGAAAAATCGGAGGCAGTGACAGGGAGATTTTTTTTTTTTTCCATCCAGCCTGAGTGTTACTGGCTGGCTGACTGGCTTTGTTAGCTGTTTCAGGCTTCTTATACACTTTTGATGTGCATATATACTGAACTGATCTCAAGTCTGCTGTGGGAACATTACCATTTTGTAAGATCTCATTAGCCTCTGTATTTCCTCTAAGCTGCACATTTATTTAAAGTAATTTGGCCTGTTGGAGCCTGCTTATCCACTGTTGCTGTGCATATATACTGTTCTAAAGCCTGCTTGGGGGTATCCCATTCTGTAACATACCATACCCCTCTTGATCTTCACTAAGTTGCACACTTATTTAAAGTAATTTGGCCTGTTGGAGCCTGCCTCTTTTACTGTGCATATATACTGATCTCAGGTCTGCTGTGGGGGCATCCCATTCTGTAACATACCATTAGCCTCTGTATTTCCTCTAAGCTGCACACTTATTTAAAGTAATTTGGCCTGTTGGAGCCTGCTTATCCACTGTTGCTGTGCATATATACTGATATCAGGTCTGCTGTGGGGCATCCCATTCTGTAACATCACATTAGCCTCTGTATTTCCTCTAAGCTGCACACTTATTTAAAGTAATTTGGCCTGTTGGAGCCTGCTTAGACACTTTTACTGTGCATTTATACTGATCTCAGGTCTGCTTTGGGGGCATCCCATTCTGTAACATCACATTAGCCTCTGTATTTCCTCTAAGCTGCACACTTATTTAAAGTAATTTGGCCTGCTGGAGCCTGCTTAGACACTTTTACTGTGCATATATACTGATCTCAGGTCTGCTGTGGGGGCATCCCATTCTGTAACATCACATTAGCCTCTGTATTTCCTCTAAGCTGCACACTTATTTAAAGTAATTTGGCCTGTTGGAGCCTGCTTAGACACTTTTACTGTGCATATATACTGATCTCAGGTCTGCTGTGGGAGCATCCCATTCTGTAACATCACATTAGCCTCTGTATTTCCTCTAAGCTGCACACTTATTTAAAGTAATTTGGCCTGTTGGAGCCTGCTTATCCACTGTTGCTGTGCATATATACTGTTCTAAAGCCTGCTTGGGGGTATCCCATTCTGTAACATACCACACCCCTCTTGATCTTCACTAAGCTGCACACTTATTTAACCCTTTAAATGCCAAGCACGTAGTTTCTACGTGCTTGCTTCCACTCCACTTAAGTGCCAAGCACGTAGAAACTACGTGCTTGGCATTTACCCCAAACAGTTAAAAAGAAATAAAAATTTAACACTTACCTCTGGTATCCCTGAGAAGCTGGGGGTCTCCTCTTCCTGGGGGGGCATCCGATCGCCCCCCGACGTCCTCCGTCTTTGGGGGGGGGCCCGAAACCGGCCGCCCCCCCCCCATTTTTCCCGCGCTCACCTTCATTAAAAAAAAAAAAAAAAAAAGCGCCAGTGACTCACCTGATCCCTGGCCCGCCGTCTTCTCTTCACCGGGGGGGGGGTCCAATCCCCCCCTGGGCTCCGCAGGCTTCGGTGAGGACACTCTTCCGGGTCCTCACTGCTCGTATTGGCGGCGATGGCCGACGCCTCTTATGGGAGGCGGCGGCCCCGCCTTTTGTGGGAGGAGCGGGATGACGTCATCCCGCTCCTCCTATACCCTCACCGAGCACCGGCGGTGGTGATCGGTGCAGAGCGGGTGAGAGGAGAGGAGGCTCCGATCGGAGCCTCCTCTCCTCTCATCCGCCCTGCGCCGATCACTATTGGCATCTGACAGATGCCGGCGCTGAGAGAGCGGCGCGGGACAGCGACGTGGGACCCAGGATTGGAGGTGAGTATAGTGTAAAAAAAAAATAATAAATGTCATTTTTTTTAAATATGTGTCTGTGTTTTTATTTTTTACTTTTAACCCCTTGTGAACTGGTAAGGGGTCCATGACCCCTATACCAGTTCACAAGGCTGGGGGGATGGCAAGTCACCTGTGCTAGCGGGTGGCTTGCCATTAACCCTTGGCACCCCCATTACCTGCCTCCCCAAAGGCCAGGGGGGGGCAGAAGAGCCCGGGCCCACGGGCTATGCGGGCTTTGTATCCTGCAGGGACAGGGGCCACAAAAGCTGGCCCCTGCACCCTGTTCCTACAAGCCCTGCATAGCTGGTCCAGGGCTGGTTACTTCGGGTAAGGGGGACCCCATGTCGGTTTTTTTTTTTTTAAGGGTTTTTAACCCTTAAAAAAAAAAAAAACACGGGGCCCCCCCCCCCCGGGAGGGGGGGACCCTATGTCGTTTTTTTTTAATTAACCCTTTGTTTTCTGTCATCCAGCAGCTATAAAAGGCTTCTAGCAAGTGAGCAGAAGCCAGTGATTGCGAGGGACAGAGTGATCCAGTATGGATGGGAGGTAAGTAAGTAAAAAAAAAAAAAATAATAAAATATTTGTTCTCTTTGTGTGTCTGTGTTTTTTTTTACATTTAACCCCTTGTGAACTGTTAAGGGGTCCATGAGACCCCTATATCAGTTAACAAGGCTGGGGGGTTGGCAAGTCACTAGCAGGTGACTTTCCATTAACCCTTGGCACCCCCATTACCTGCCTCCCCAAAGGCCAGGGGGGGCAGAAGAGCCTGGGCCCACGGGCTATGCGGGCTTTGTAGCCTGCAGGGCCAGGGGCCACAAAAGCTGGCCCCTGCGCCTTGTTTCTACAAGCCCTGCATAGCTGGTCCCGGGCTGGTTACTTCAGGTAAGGGGGACCCCATGTCGTTTTTTTTTGGATTTTTAACGGTTTTTAACCCTTAAAAATCCCCCAAAAATGGGTACCCCCCCCCCCCCCCCCGGGAGGGGGGACCCTATGTCATTTTTTTTCCCGATTTAACCCTTTGTAGTGTGGATGGTAGTTGTATTTCATTTGTAAATGTTAAAAATTACTTGTTTCAGTTAGGGGGGTTTCCTGGGCAAGAATGGGGGGGCTACCGATAAATATGTGGTACCATTCTAATCTGTAGAAATGGGGCTTTCACATGCAATATGGTTTTCTTTAATAAAATACATTTTTTTATGTAAAATAAAGGAGGCAATTTTCTAAAAAAAATTTGATTTATTTATTTTTTTTTTACTTAATAATATTGTAAAAAACAGAATAAAATTTACAAACAAGATATTTCATGTTAAAGCCTAAACTCTGCTCCAAAAAAATATATTTATATAATTTTCCTGAAAATTCCAGCAAAAATGTCGCAAAACATGGCGTAAAATGGGGAAAAATGACCTGTCAACAGAGGGTGACAAAACCTCAAGTAGGCTGGCAATTAAAAGGGTTAATAGTACCTCTGCATGTTGGGTATTGTTCTGTTCGGGGGACTTTGCGCTTTCAGACTTAGCTTGTTTTTTCTGGTTTGCATATTTATATTTTAGGAAAAGGTGTTTTTTAGTCAGCTTTTTTATAAATTTTTTAGGGAAACCCTGTGCAACCAAAGAATTCTTTGAGGGATTAATTCCAGAAAGATGAGTCCACTACAACAAGCTGGGTACGCTTAGAAAGCTTAACATGTGTACTTTTAGGGAATATATGGTTTATGGGGGATATTCCAAATGTAAAGGGTTGTTTTGGTTGAAAAATCGCAAGGTGCGCACCTTGTCTGCAGAGCTGAAATTCTCAAGAAAAATTACCGTTATGCGCATGCTTTACTTTGGGGTGTTTGGCAACTCTTCCCTTGACAGTAGCAATGCATGTTGGGTATTGTTCTGTTCGGGGGATGTTGTTTTTTCAGATTATACTTGTTTATTCTTGTTTGTATATAGTTTTTTTAGGAAAATGTGGCTTTGATTCTGCTTTTTTATCCTTTTTTTAGGGAAACTCTTTGCAACCAAAGAATACATTGAGGGATTACTTCCAGAAAACTGTGGCCACATCAACAAGCCTGGTACACCTAGAAAGCTTGAGGTGTGTACTTCCAGAGAATATATAGTTTGTTGGGGGTATTTCAAAATGTAAAGGGTTGTTTTTCTGGAAAATCTGCAAGGCGCGCATAGCGCATATCACAGTTGTATTTTTTTTGAAAATCCCCTAAAGCGCTGTTTCAGTTTGGAGGAGTCTCCTGGGCAGGAAAGGGTGTCTACCTATATATATGTGGTATCGCTGTAACCGGGAAAAATTGGGGTTTCACACGCAATAAGATTTTATTGACAAACTTACATTTTTTATTACAAAAAAAACTACAAATTGTAAAAAATAGATTTTTTTTATTTTTTTGCACATATTTTACCCAAAAATATTGAGAATACACCTAAAAAATGACAAACAAGACATTTCATGTTAAAGCCCAGACTATGCTGAAAAAAACAATATATCATTTTCCCTGGAAATCCCTTCAAAAATCACATATGAACATGGGGAGCGCAAAATGGTGCAAAATGGTCTGGCACCAAGGGTGACGAAAACTTCAGGTAGGCTGGCAGCGAAAGGGTTAAAGTAATTTGGCCTGTTGGAGCCTGCTTATCCACTGTTGCTGTGCATATATACTGTTCTAAAGCCTGCTTGGGGGTATCCCATTCTGTAACATACCCTACCCCTCTTGATCTTCACTAAGCTGCACACTTATTTAAAGTAATTTGGCCTGTTGGAGCCTGCTTATCCACTGTTGCTGTGCATATATACTGTTCTAATGCCTGCTTGGGGGTATCCCATTCTGTAACATAACATAGCATAACCGACCTCTCTTATTTACACTAAGCAGCTCTCTTATTTAAACTAAGCAGGCCTCTTATTTACACTAAGCAGCTCTCTTATTTAAGCTAAGCAGCTCTCTTATTTAAACTAAGCAGGCCTCTTGGAGGCTGATTATCCACTTTTGGGTGTGCATTATATTCGGTTTCATATACAGTGGGGTATCCCAATTTGTAAGATAACCTACCCCAACCATGTAAACTAAAGAGGCCTGTTGCAGCCTTAGTTTCTCTGCTTGCGTATGGTCTGCATTACAATCTGTCTCTTTCAATGACACTGCTGCCTGGGGTATCCAATTTGTAATATAACCTACCACAACCATGTAAACTAAAGGTTACGTCCTTCCAGAAGGAAAACTTATGCCGAACACTATTTTTGTTGGGGGCATTGACCTTTGGATTGATCGGCATGAAATTAAGGATTTTTTTTGAAAGTATGGCGCTGTAAAGAAGGTCAAAATTATTTCTCATACTTGGATTAGTGTTAAAAGTTTCTGCTCAGCTTAAAATACATTACGCCACACTGGCATCCCAAGGCACATGCTATTTAACCCTATCTGTTAAACAAAAGCATTTCTCATACTTGGATTATTGTTAATACTTTTTGTTCAGCTTAAAATACATTACGCCACACTGGCATCCCAAGGCACATGCTATTTAACCCTATTTGTTAAGCACAAGCATTTCTCATACTTGGATTATTGTTACTTTTTGTTCAGCTTGAAATATACCAGGCCACACAGGCATCCCAGGGCACATGCTAATTAACCCTATATGTTAAGCTAAAGCATTTCTCATACTTGGATTATTGTTACGTTTTGTTCAGCTTAAAATATACCAGGCCACACGGGCATCCCGAGGCACATGCTAATTAACCCTATATGTTAAGCTAAAGCATTTCTCATACTTGGATTATTGTTACTTTTTGTTCAGCTTGAAATATACCAGGCCACACGTGCATCCCAAGGCACATGCTATTTAACCCTATTTGTTAAGCACAAGCTTTTCTCATACTTGGATTATTGTTACTTTTTGTTCAGCTTAAAATATACCAGGCCACACGGGCATCCCAAGGCACATGCTATTTAACCCTATCTGTTAAGCACAAGCATTTCTCATACTTGGATTATTGTTACTTTTTGTTTAGCTTAAAATATACCAGGCCACACGGGCATCCCAAGGCACATGCTATCTGTTATACAACATAAGCGTTGATCAGCATCAGCTGCTTTATTAAGCTACTTCAGTTTGCACTTGTTTTTGACTGCTTTTAATAAACCAGGCCGCAGGGCACCCCAAAGCTGCACCTTGCACCCTATCTGTTATACAACATAAGCGTTGATCAGCATCAGCTTCATTAATCTACTTCAGTTTGCACTTCCTTTTTGACTGCTTTCAATAAACCGGGCCGAAGGGCACCCCAAAGCTGCACCTTGCACCGTATCTGTTATACAACATAAGCGTTGATCAGCATCAGCTTCATTAAGCTACTTCAGTTTGCGCTTCCTTTTTGACTGCTTTCAATAAACCAGGCCGCAGGGCACCCCAAAGCTGCACGTTGCACCCTATCTGTTTATACTAAATAAGCATCTACAGCCTCAGCTTTATTGTTATTGCATTTTGAATTGGTTTTGGTCTGCTTTAAATACACCAGGCTGCAGGGTATCCCAAACCTGCATGTTGCACCCCATCTATTATACTAAATAAGCGTTGTTCAGCATCAGCTTTATTAAGCTATTGCATTTTGCATTTGTTTTTGTCCTGCTGCCAAAACACTAGGCCCCAGGGTATCCCAAACCTGCACTTAGCAGCCTATCTGTTATACTAAATAAGCTTGTTGATCCTTCCTCAGCTTAATCAAAGTATTGCATTTTGAATTGGTTTTTGGTCTGCCTTTAACAAAAAAAACACCAGGCCGCAGGGCATCCCAAACCTGCATTAGGCAGCCTATCTGTTATACTAAATACACTTGTTGATCCTTCCTCAGCTGAATCTGAGCATTGCATTTTGAATTGTTTTTTGTCCTGCAGTCAAAACACTAGCCCATATGGGCATCCCAAACCAGCACATGTCACCCTATCTGTTATACTAAATAGGCTTCTACAGGCCCTTTTTTTATTTATTTATTTTTATTTATATAGAGCTGTTATAGATTATATAGTGAGGTAAATTCGCCATTTTGCACCATTATATAGAGAAGCTCACTGTGTAAATCTGAGGAGCAATAGTTTATATAGTATTGTGAGGTAAATTCGCTTTTTTGCACTATTATATATATATCAACCTAAATACCTGTGTAAATCTGAGGAGCAATAGTTTATATTGTAAGGTAAAGTTGCCATTTTATAGAGCAGGCCCTGTCTGAAAATCTCATTTTGCAATCTATGTTATATTGTGAACTAAATTCGCCATGTTGCACCATTCTTTAGAGTGGCCCTCCTGTGTAAATCAGAGCAGCAATAGTTTATATTGGACAATACATTTGCCCTGTTTTGCACCATTATATGGAGCAGCCCCTGAGTAAACCTGGGGGGCAATAGTTTATATTATGAGGTAAATTCATGGTTTTGTACTATTACATAGAGCAGTCCCTATATAAACCTGAGAAATAGGTTATATTGTGTGAGTTAAATCCGCTGTTGGTTTTGTAGCATTCTATAGAGCAGGCCTTGTGTAAATCTAAGGGGCAATAGCTTATATAGTGAGGTAAATTTGCCATTTTGCAGCATGATATAGAGCAGCCCCTATGTAAATCTGAGGGGCAATAGTTTATATTATGAGGTAAATTCATGGTTTTGCACCATTATATGGAGCAGCCCCTGTGTAAATCTGCGGGGCAATAGCTTATATTCCAGGGTGTGATTCATCCAATTTTTGGGCTCCTGCTGCCAACTCCAGTGTCTCTTTCAAGCTATGTTTGGGCTGCTGCTGCTTGCAACTCCAGGGTGTGATTCGTTCAATTTTTGGGCTCCTGCTGCCAACTCCAGTGTCTCTTTAAAGTAATGTTTGGGCTCCTGCTGCTGCCAACTCCAGGGTGTGTCAGTCAATTTTTGGGCTCCTGCTGCCAACTCCAGTGTCTCTTTAATGTAATGTTTGGGCTCCTGCTGCTGCTGCTGCCAACTCCAGGGTGTGTCAGTCAATTTTTGGGCTCCTGCTGCCAACTCCAGTGTCTCTTTAAAGTCATGTTCGGGCTCCTGCTGCTGCTTGCAACTCCAGGGTGTGATTCATCCAATTTTTTGGCTCCTGCTGCCAACTCCAGTGTCTCTTTCAAGCTATGTTTGGGCTGCTGCTGCTGCTGCTTGCAACTCCAGGGTGTGATTCATCCAATTTTTGGGCTCCTGCTGCCAACTCCAGTGTCTCTCTCAGCCAATTCTTGGCCTCCTGCTGCTGCTGCTGCTGCTGCCAACTCCAGGGTGTCTTTCAAGCAATGTTTGGGCTCCTGCTTATGCTGCTGCCAACTGCAGGGTGTGCCTTCCAGCTAATGTATGTGCTCCTGCTGCTGACAACTTCAGGGTGCCTTCCAGCCAATTTCTAGGTTCCTGCTGCTGCTACTGCCAACTCCAGGGTGTGTCAGTCAATTTTTGGGCTCCTGCTGCCAACTCCAGTGTCTCTTTAAAGCAATGTTTGGGCTGCTGCTGCTGCTGCTGCTGCTTGCAACTCCAGGGTGTGATTTATCCAATTTTTGGGCTCCTGCTGCCAACTCCAGTGTCTCTTTCAGCCAATGTTTGGGCTCCTGCTGCTGCTAGCAAATCCAGGGTGTGATTCATCCAATTTTTGGGCTCCTGCTGCCAACTCCAGTGTCTCTTTCAAGCTATGTTTGGGCTGCTGCTGCTGCTTGCAGCTCCAGGGTGTGATTCATCCAATTTTGGGCTCCTGCTTCCAACTCCAGTGTCTCTTTAAAGTAATGTTTGGGCTCCTGTTGCTGCTGCTGCCAACTCCAGGGTGTGTCAGTCAATTTTGGGCTCCTGCTGCCAACTCCAGTGTCTCTTTAAAGTAATGTTCAGGCTCCTGCTGCTGCTTGCAACTCCAGGGTGTGATTCATCCAACTTTTGGGCTCCTGCTGCCAACTCCAGTGTCTCTCTCAGCCAATTTTTGGGCTCCTGCTGCTGCTGCTTGCAACTCCAGGGTGTGATTCATCCAATTTCTGGGCCCCTGCTGACAACTCCAGTGTCTCTTTAAAGTAATGGTTGGGCTCCTGCTGCTGCTGCTGCCAACTCCAGGGTGTGTCAGTTTATTTTTGGGCTCCTGCTGCCAACTCCAGTGTCTCTTTAAAGTAATGTTTGGGCTCCTGCTGCTGCTGCTGCCAACTCCAGGGTGTGTCAGTCAATTTTTGGGCTCCTGATGCCAACTCCAGTGTCTTTTTAAAGTAATGTTCAGGCTCCTGCTGCTGCTTGCATCTCCAGGGTGTGATTCATCTAATTTTTGGGCTCCTGCTGCCAACACCAGTGTCTCTTTCAAGCTATGTTTGGGCTGCTGCTGCTGCTGCTGCTGCTTGCAACTCCAGGGTGTGATTCATCCAATTTTTGGGCTCCTGCTGCCAACTCCAGTGTCTCTCTCAGCCAATTTTTGGCCTCCTGCTGCTGCTGCTGCTGCTGCTAACTCCAGGGTGTCTTTCAAGCAATGTTTGGGCTCCTGCTTATGCTGCTGCCAACTGCAGGGTGTGCCTTCCAGCTAATGTATGTGCTCCTGCTGCTGACAACTTCAGGGTGCCTTCCAGCCAATTTCTAGGTTTCTGCTGCTGCTACTGCCAACTCCAGGGTGTGTCAGTCAATTTTTGGGCTCCTGCTGCCAACTCCAGTGTCTCTTTAAAGCAATGTTTGGGCTGCTGCTGCTGCTTGCAACTCCAGGGTGTGATTCATCCAATTTTTGGGCTCCTGCTGACAACTCCAGTGTCTCTTTCAGCCAATGTTTGGGCTCCTGCTGCTGCTTGCAACTCCAGGGTGTGATTCATCCAATTTTTGGGCTCCTGCTGCCAACTCCAGTGTCTCTTTCAAGCTATGTTTTGGTTCCTGCTGCTGCTGCTTGCAGCTACAGGGTGTGATTCATCCAATTTTGGGCTCCTGCTGCCAACTCCAGTGTCTCTTTCAGCCAATGTTTGGGCTGCTGCTGCTTGCAACTCCAGGGTGTGATTCATCCAATCTTTGGGCTCCTGCAGCCAACTCCAGTGTCTCTTTCAAGCTATGTTTGGGCTCCTGCTGCTGCTGCTTGCAACTTCAGGGTGTGATTCATCTAATTTTTGGCCTCCTGCAGCCAACTCCAGTGTCTCTTTAAAGCAATGTTTGGGCTTCTGCCCCTCATAGTGATGCCACTTCAACTCTCTGCAATTGTGCCGCTCTGCGATTCTATTAGCGATGCCTCTGATCTGTATGTGATATTTATTTACAGTATTATTTAACTAACCCAGCACGCATCCTATGCGTGTTACAGCAAGGCAGAATGGTTTACAACCCTATTGAGGCTCTAGGAGGCTCAGAAATAGCCGTTTTTAATAGCGATTCGTCACGAATATATTCGGACCGAAACGAATTTTGTCGGAAAATTCGGCGAATCAGCCGAATAGAATTTCGATCTTCTCTATTTGAGAGTGACGTATTGAGCGAGTGAGTGCATTCCAGAGAAGTGAAGAGGCACAGGAGTAGTCTTGAAGTTGGGAGTTTGAGGAATCCAAGGAGGAGGACAGGAAAATGCCTGAGGAACGGTGGAGGTTGCATCTGGGCTGGTAACACTGGATTTGAGATTAGATGCAGGGAGGGGCCTGGTTAAAAGTTTGAACTGAAATATTTTGAAGTTGAAAATCTTTTTTTTCGGTACACCACTTGCATGAGGTGTGCTTAGGGAATAAAGAAGTTCCAGTTTAGACCTGCTTTAGGGTTTGTATCAAATGTTTGTTAGTCCCAGAGATAACATGAAGAATAATGACCGGGATTGTGTAAAACTTTCTGAAAAATTTGATTGTTCTTAGCTGTATTTAAATGACAAACCAGCCTATTTCTTATCAAATAACTTTTTCTTTGTTTAATAACACCTGATGTAAGTAATTAGTATGTTAAACCAAAAACGTAGAAAGACTCACTCACCGCCGTGGCCCGGGGGTGTGCGTAACCAGCCCAGGGCCTCTGACGTTAGAAACCTCCACCACAGTTCTGCTGTTCTAAGGCTGTAAAAACTGCTGCTTGGGATGCCGCTCTCAGGGGTGATGTGTTGCACTGTTGCTGGCCACGTTTTAAAGATGCTAATATGCGTGCAGGATAGAATAAAATAATTGATTGAATTATATTTTATTTAATTTATTTACCAAGTTCTGAGATCCGATGATCAGCTGCGTTCTCATCGCTGCTTTCTGCCCGATGCGTGTTTCGGCTTCACAAAGCCATTTTCAGGGTGCTTCACTAGGCATGCACCGTGTCTTGTCCTTTATTGGTTATTGGGTACTTTATTTTTTGCCAGATAATTTGTTAATCAGAATGACATTACAAGTAAGAACAAGAAAGGTTTACAAATGAGAAAGATTAAAAGAAAAAAGTACCAAAAACATACAAGAAATTATAAACTAGTAAATAAAATGTGTAAGAAAGATATAAGGTTGGCAAAAGCACAAAATGAAAGAGATGTGGCCAAAGAAAGCAAAACAAACCCTAAACGTTTTTTTAAATATATTAATTTGAAGAAAACTAAAGAAGGTAGGTGCCCTAATAATAATAATAGGGGAATGGTCACTGGGGATGAATATAAGGCGGAACTGTTGAATGGATTCTGTAGTTCTGTATACACAAAAGAGGAGCAAGGAACCAACACAGGAGATGCCACTGATAAGTATAATAATTACCAAGCTAAATGTGGATATCATCCAAGAAAAACTAAATAATTTAAATGTGAATAAGACTGCAGAACCAGATGGACTTCACCCAAGAGTTCTCAAAGAACTTGATTCCGTTATCTCATCACCCCTGTTGTTGATCTTTAAAGACTCACTAGCAACTGGTATAGTGCCAAGAGACTGCTCAAGGCAAATGTGGTGCCCATTTTTAAAAAGGCTCTAGGTTTTCTCCAGGCAATTACAGACCTGTAAGCTTAACATCCACTGTAGGGAAATTGCTTGAGGGGCTATTATGGGACTATAGGCTCGATTCAGAGAGACACAAAAAACCTTCCGTTTTAATGCCGATGTCGTATTATTTTCAAAAGTTCCCGCTCTCGTATGAATGTGCGAGCGATTCTATGCATGCATTGTAAACCTTCTGTAAAGTTTCCGTCCATTCGTATGCCAGAGTACGAGTACGAGGATGTCATTTTCCATCGAGACTTTTCTGATTCATTTTCTCAGGTTACAACGTAGGCTTTCGTTTTTGCCCTTTTCTCATCGTATCCTCACATGAATCCTTTACGTTTCCCGATAGATTCTGTTTCACTTTTACAAAAAATAATCGTCCAGACGGAAATCCTTACGATCTTGCGCCTGCGCACTACAAACTTAACTCATTAAAGTGCTCACCTACATATTTGACACCCTCACTTCTACTACAATGTTTAGCTAAACCCCTTAGTGCTATCCTCCAGCTTCCCTTTTGGACCCTTAAAGCTCACCTCAACCCCTTAGCGCTATCCTCCAGCTTCCCTTTTGGACCCTTAAAGCTCACCTCAACCCCTTAGCACTATCCTCCAGCTTCCCTTTTGGACCCTTAAAGCTCACCTCAACCCCTTAGCACTATCCTCCAGCTTCCCTTTTGGACCCTTAAAGCTCACCTCAACCCCTTAGCGCTATCCTCCAGCTTCCCTTTTGGACCCTTAAAGCTCACCCCAACCCCTTAGCGCTATCCTCCAGCGTCCCTTTTGGACCCTTAAAGCTCACCTCAACCCCTTAGCGCTATCCTTCAGCTTCCCTTTTGGCCCCTTAAAGCGTACCACAACCCCTTAGCGCTATCCTCCAGCTTCCCTTTTGGACCCTTAAAACTCACCCCAACCCCTTAGCGCTATCCTCCAGCTTCCCTTTTGGACCCTTAAAGCTCACCTCAACCCCTTTGCGCTATCCTCCAGCTTCCCTTTTGGACCCTTAAAGCTCACCTCAACCCCTTAGCGCTATCATCCAGCTTCCCTTTTGGACCCTTAAAGCTCACCTCAACCCCTTAGCGCTATCCTCCAGCTTCCCTTTTGGACCCTTACAGCTTACCCCAACCCCTTAGCGCTATCCTCCAGCTTCCCTTTAGAACCCTTAAAGCTCACCTCAACCCCTTAGCGCTATCCTCCAGCTTCCCATTTGGACCCTTAAAGCTCACCTCAACCCCTTAGCGCTATCCTCCAGCTTCCCTTTTGGACCCTTAAAGCTCACCTCAACCCCTTAGCGATATCCTCCAGCTTCCCTTTTGGACCCTTAAAGCTCACCTCAACCCCTTAGCGCTATCCTCCAGCTTCCCTTTTGGACCCTTTAAGCTCACCTCAACCCCTTAGTGCTATCCTCCAACTTTCCTTTTTGGACCCTTACAACTTACCCAAATCACTTCGCGGTTATGTTTTTCTTCATTTACCGCACCCTAAAACTTACCCAAATCACTTTGCGGTTATGTTCTTCTTCCATTTTATGTCCCTAAAACTTACCCAAATCACTTCACGGTTATGTTCTTCTTCCATTTTATGTCCGAAAACTTACCCAAACCACTTTGCGGTTATGTTCTTCTTCCATTTTAGGCCCCTAAAACTTACCCACTTCACGTTCATCTGAATCTTCATCTCTAAATATGTATTTCCCCCTTGGTTTGGTGTTAATGTATTTGTCTTTAAAAATGACACTGAAACTTATTTTTGGTTTTTGAATTTTTACTTCAATGCCATTTTTGTGGACCATTCGTTTTTTGTTTTTAAAAACATTATGTAAAACATTTTAAAAACAACAACATTAAAAATATTAAGAATGTAAAATTTAAAAAACTATGTACAAAATTAAAATCAGTGACAGGACCCAGAACACTATTCTTCTTCTGTTGTCCCCAACGAGTCACGCAGCAGCTGCATATCGGCCACCAACTCAAGAACCCTTTGATTCATTTCTTCCACTCTTGTCTGTGTGGTCCCTGTATAAAATTGATACAAAAACATAAGTTGGCGCTAAATACATGTTTTTCACCTGTGGATGGAATGTTTGTTAGTTGGCAACCTAAATAAACACGACATATGTCAGTCTGCTAAGTCATTACTCTAAGGAAGTGGCCAGAGGTCATTCTGGGAAGTCATTACTCTAAGGAAGTGGCCAGAGGTCATTCTGGGAAGTCATTACTCTAAGGAAGTGGCAGAGGTCATTCTGGGAAGTCATTACTCTAAGGAAGTGGCCAGAGGACATTTTGGGAAGTCATTACTCTAAGGAAGTGTCCAGAGGTCATTCTGGGAAGTCATTACTCTAAGGAAGTGGCCAGAGGTCATTCTGGGAAGTCATTACTCTAAGGAAGTGGCCAGAGGACATTCTGGGAAGTCATTACTCTAAGGAAGTGGCCAGAGGACATTATGCTAATGACATTGACTCTGCCTTTAGGAATTTGTGTGATCATGTCACTTAACACATACTGCAAAGAATGACATTACAACTTACTTGGTTCGTGGCCGACGGATGCCTCGTTGGGGACAACCCTACGTCCTGAGCCCTGCCACTGTTGGGAAGTAGAGCCTGTTGAGACATGGCAAATAGGGTCACTGATTATGTCTTAGTCAACAGTAATCAAATGTCATTTGCAATTTGTGTGTCACATCACTCACCTTCTCCCTGTGCCTCCTGCCCGAGATCTGCTGCAGCCTGCGCATCTTCACTCGCTCCTGAAGCATCTACAAAAACAGATTAAGGGAATCAGCTTGGGTGGAAATAGCATGGATATGTGTGTGCGGTTACATGAAGAGTCACATACCAGAGGCTCCCGCATGCGCCGCTGGGTAAAAATGCCTGCCCACGCCGTGCCGCCCCCTCCTCTGTGGAAAGGTCCAGGGGCTGGTCTGAGGAACCAACAGAGGTGGGGTAGGACCGTCGCCCTGGAGATCCACCACCTTCACTTCCAGCAGCAGATTCATGCAGCACTGGTCGGCCTGTGCCCCTCCGGGTGCGGCGAATGCGGTAATCCATTTCCATCACTAACAAAGAAAAGGCATTATAACTAAAGGCCTACCTGCTATGTACTTACTAGGGAAATGGAGTCTGAAAAAACGCCGCACCCGGAGCATGTGCAGCCATTTCAGGTCCGACCAATGCTGCATGATCTGCATGTGGGTGAAGGTGGTGTCCGTTTGATGGTGGATTCTGGAAACTATCTCCAGGGCGACGGTGCGCTTCTCAAAAGAGTTGGGCAGGTAGTCGTACCTGCGCTCCAGCATGGTCTACAAAACACAATCAAAAACAAGGTTTGAGTGAAAACAGCATACAAATATCTGTGAACAATCGATCATTTGACTAAATGACATTAACATACATATTTGTAGCCTAATACAATCCTTAAAGCTGGCCTCAGTGCTGGTTTGCACGTGTGGGCCCTCACTTCAGTTTGGCACGGAGTTTGATACACTTTTTAAAACAACCGTTTGTTTATGCGCTTCCTTATGGGCTAGGCATGCATTTACATGGCAAATCAAAGGCATTAAAAGACACTTACAAGCATGATGATCTCTTGTTGTTGGCGGGTGAAGATTGTGGGTGCCATCTTGCCTCTTGTCTGCAGCAGATAAGTAATGCCCCTGCGGTTTCCGGGTTCCGCACGGCCGGACGAACGACCTTACGCACGCGTACGCGGACACGTAAGCGTCAGACCCTGGCATTAGTATTTAAAGGGGCCTGGAGCCACAGCTCATTCTCTTTCAGAGTCTATTCATGATGCCAGCAAAAAAATCCGCACCAAAGGCCAAAGCAGCCAAGGAAGCCAGCCGGAAAAAGGGTGAGGAGGCTTCATCAGGAACCACCACTCGCTCCAAAATGCCTAAGGTGAAGCGGCTGGGAACCCGCAGTGGGCAGCCGAAGTCGACCACAAAGGCACCCACAAGCCCGAAAACAAAAGAGCCAGCGCTAAAGAAGAAGGGCCAGGCCACCAAACACACAGGTACGGCCCCTAAAAAGCACACCAAGAGGGTGAGAAGCCCCAGCCCCCAAAGGTCACCATCACCCCAGCCACGTGGGAAAAGCTCACAGCCCAAGAGGCCCAGCGACTGGGCCCGAAGCCCCAGTAGCCAGAGCTCAGCATCACCCCAGCCACGTGGGAAAAGCTCTCAGGCCAAGAGGCCAAGACACCAGGCCCGAAGCCCCAGCAGCCAGAGCTCAGCATCACCCCTGCCACGTGGGAAAAGTTCTCAGGCCAAGAGGCCAAGACACCAGGCCCGAAGCCCCAGCAGCTAGAGCTCAGCATCACCCTAGCCACGTGGGAAAAGCTCTCAGGCTAAGAGGCCAAGACACCAGGCCCGAAGCCCCAGTAGCCAGAGCTCAGCATCACCCCAGCCACGTGGAAAAAGCTCTCAGCCCAAGAGGCCAAGACACCAGGCCCGAAGCCCCAGGAGCCAGAGCTCAGCATCACCCCAGCCACGTGGGAAAAGCTCTCAGGCCAAGAGGCCAAGACACCAGGCCCGAAGCCCCAGCAGCCAAAGCTCAGCATCACCCCAGCCACCTGCACCAACCTCCCAGTGCCATGAAACTGTGAAAGGGCCACAGAGGCACAGGCCAAGAAGCCCAACATCATCCACCACACCCTCTCCTCCTCGCCCACATTTGGCACCGGCACAGGTGGAAATGCAGGCAGAATATGCCACAGCTACACCTGCTAGTTCAGTGGCCACCCAGGCAAGAACCCCAAGTCCATATCCAAGTCCAGTCCAATCAGAAGCCAGCCACCTGTCCTACATTTCTCCCCAACACAGCCAGCCCAGAATGTCCCCCCATTTGCAGCCAACCACTGATGAGCCAGAACGTCAAGCAACAAGGCGCACATTGAGCCGAGGCCACTTGAGTTGATTGCAGCCCCTCTGACTGATTTACTTAACCATTCTCTTTCAACTGGTGAGGTTCCATATGATTGGAGAATGGCCAATGTCGTACCAATCCATAAAAAGGGGAGTAGAGAAGAAGCCAGTAATTACAGGCCAGTTAGTTTAACATCTATAGTGCTCAAATTAATGGAAACACTCTTAAAAAAACAGATAATTTCCCATCTAAAAATTAATGACCTATTGGACCCAAAACAGCACGGCTTTACTGAGGGCAGATCATGTCAGACCAATCTTATTGATTTCTTTGACAATGTCACTAAAGTGTTAGATGAAGATTAGAGATGAGCGAACTTTTGAAAATTTCGATTCGGCTGATTCGCTGAATTTTTCCGACAAAATTCGTTCGGGCCGAATTTATTTGTGACGAATCGCTATTAAAACGGCTATTTCTGAGCCTCCTAGAGCCTCAATAGGGTTGTAAACCATTCTGCCTTGCTGTAACACGCATAGGATGCGTGCTGGGTTAGTTAAATAATACTGTAAATAAATATCACATGCAGATCAGAGGCATCGCTAATAGAATCGCAGAGCGGCACAATTGCAGAGAGTTGAAGTGGCATCACTATGAGGGGCAGCAGCCCAAACATTGCTTTAAAGAGACACTGGAGTTGGCTGCAGGAGGCCAAAAATTGGATGAATCACACCCTGGAGTTGCAAGCAGCAGCAGGAGCACAAACATTGCTTTAACGAGACACTGGAGTTGGCTGTAGGAGGCCAAAAATTGGATGAATCACACCCTGGAGTTGTAAGCAGCAGCAGCAGCAGGAGCCCAAACATAGCTTGAAAGAGACACTGGAATTGGCTGCAGGAGCCCAAAGATTGGATGAATCACACCCTGGAGTTGCAAGCAGCAGCCCAAACATTGGCTGAAAGAGACACTGGAGTTGGCAGCAGGAGCCCAAAATTGGATGAATCACACCCTGGAGTTGCAAGCAGCAGCAGCAGGAACCCAAACATAGCTTGAAAGAGACACTGGAGTTGGCAGCAGGAGCCCAAAAATTGGATGAATCACACCCTGGAGTTGCAAGCAGCAGCAGCCCAAACATTGGCTGAAAGAGACACGGGAGTTGGCAGCAGGAGCCCAAAAATTGGATGAATCACACCCTGGAGTTGCAAGCAGCAGCAGCAGGAGCCCAAACATTACTTTAAAGAGACACTGGAGTTGGCAGCTGGAGCCCAAAAATTGACTGACACACCCTGGAGTTGGCAGCAGCAGCAGCAGGAACCTAGAAATTGGCTGGAAGGCACCCTGAAGTTGGCAGCAGCTGGAGCACATACATTAGCTGGAAGGCACACCCTGGAGTTGGCAGCAGCATAAGCAGGAGCCCAAACATTGCTTGAAAGACACCCTGGAGTTGACAGCAGCAGCAGGAGGCCAAGAATTGGCTGAGAGAGACACTGGAGTTGGCAGCAGGAGCCCAAAAATTGGATGACTCACACCCTGGAGTTGCAAGCAGCAGCAGCAGCAGCCCAAACATAGCTTGAAAGAGACACTGGAGTTGGCTTCAGGAGCCCAAAAATTGGATGAATCACACCCTGGAGTTGCAAGCAGCAGGAGCCCAAACATAGCTTGAAAGACACACTGGGGTTGGCTTCAGGAGCCCAAAAATTGGATGAATCACACCCTGGAGTTGCAAGCAGCAGCGGCAGCCCAAACATTACTTTAAAGAGACACTGGAGTTGGCAGCTGGAGACCAAAAATTGGATAAATCACACCCTGTGGAGAGTCCTGTGGAGAAAAAGTAGCTTAGTTAGTAATATCTACATACAATTATGAATAAACAAATGCAAAAGTATTGCCAAAGTGCAGTTTTGTTTGAGGGTGTGTTTCCACCTTTTAATTAAATCAGAAACAACAAGGTATCATTGCCTCTGACTAATTAGCCCTCAAAAATTCTTGGAATTTTTAATCTGGATGTCTGATCCGTCTTATCTGAAGAATATTAATAAAAAGTAAGAGTAACGTAAATGATTTTTTATCAATACTTACCTGTGGTCCGATGCGGAGGAATGTCTGTAACTGGAGAGCAGCGCCTTAAATTTGTTTTGCATGATCCATATTTCTTTAGTGTTGGTCTGGCCCCGTCATCAATCTACTGGAATACATCAGGCATTGTTGGGAGGAAAGCTTGGCTGATCCATGCGCCATTCATTTCCATGCAGGGCAGTCTCTGGAAAAAAAAAATATATGTATAAACCAGGGTCTTTTTCATATAAAAACAAATGGTTATTCTTGCTTTTCAACTATATGTTCCACAGCTTTACCAGTCATTGTGTCAGCCAATGAAGCAACTTTGTCTGGAAGTGCTGCAAAAGCAGTCCACTGCATCATAAGTGGCATCTGACACCCCCAGTCAACTGTCTGTTGTCTGTTGTTATGCTTTGGGTTCAGCTCCACTATCCATTGATGAAGATCTGATAATCATAAAATTCAGCAGCTACTGCCCAGCCAAGAAGTGGAGGAGACACTCGCCTCTTCTTCCACTAGCCGGGCAATTAGTGATGAGGAGAGTGTCGTGGGAGGAGGTGTAGCAAGCGGAGGTAGTGGAAGAGGGTTCCTGGATTCTGCGGCGGTGGCGGCGGCAGCAGCAGCAGCAGTGAATTATTGCGGACTGTTGGTAGGAAAAATCAGCTACTCAGCGATGTGGCAGTTTTTCATGCAGCATCCACAATCCTGTGTAGAAAAAGTAGGTTAATTAGTATATATACATAAAATTATGAATAAACAAATGCAATAGTATTGCCAAAGTGAAGTTTTGTTTGAGGGTGTGTTTCCACCTTGTAATTAAATCAGAAACAACTAGGTATCATTGCCTCTGAATAATTAGCCCTCCAAAATTCTTGGAATTTTTAATCTTGATGTCTGAGGGATTTCTCCTCTCAGAAAGCGTCACCATAAGTCCAGCCTGCTGCATTACCTAGTGGGGGACCTTTCAGAGAACTGATGGCTTGTGCCGAGCCGAGGTGGAGAGTCCCATGGTATCATTGCTTTGCGAAGATGGCAGTACCTGCCCTGTAAAATGTTGTTGAACAGAAGGTGGGCCAGTCCTTTAGCCTGTCAGTGTGTACCAAAGTGCACAGTGTTGTCTATGTCTGGAGCTGTAACTATGGACTCATGGTGGACAATATATATCCTTTTAGGCCCCCTTGGTGATTGTGGTTCCACGCTGTTCTTCACATGGTTTTCCTTGACCAACAGAGTCACACATGGGAGGAACTACTAAAAATGAGAACTCAATCCATGAAATCATTGCTTAATCCACTTAAGCAATTTGGACCCATGGTGACTGACACTTGGAAGAACATCTTGTTTGTGCTGCGACAAGGAAGCCAGAGTCATGCGTCCTGACATGGCACACGTGTTCAGTCTAGTTGTCAAGCGTTTTCTGAAGTCTTCCCCCCATCTGAAAGACATCCGAACAACAGGAAAGAAAGTTAGCATGCACTTCTGGCACTCCTACACCACCAAGCACAACCTTATTGAGCTTCAGCGTCAGAACGGTGTACCCCAACATAGTCTGATTTGCAATGTTTCCACCCGTTGGAATTCCACCCTCCATATACAGGATCCACTATAGGAACAGAGAAAAGCCATCACGGATTTTTGGATGATCCAAATGGATAGGGGGACACCCCTGTGTAAATTCAATGTAAACCATTGGCAGCTCATACATAACATTGGCCGTTTGCTCAGGCCCTTTGAGGAAGCTACTTTATTAGTCAGTTGCCAGGACTATAAGCTGAACGATGAGATTCCATTGCTTCATGTACTACAACACATGTTGGAAACCATGGCTGGTCAGGGCACTGCAGACATGGCACATACATTTCCCAGCCACATGAAGCCTGTGGGGGCTGAAGTGGAGGAGGAGGAGGGGGTGGGGCACAGCAAACCACAGTTTAGGTTTCACAAAATGACCATTTTATCTAGTCATTTTATCTGACAGGAGAGGAGGAGCAGGAGCAGCCACAGGAGCTAGAGGGTTGTGAGGAAGGCGAGACAGAGGACCCAGACACACCATGGCAGTTTACAGTGGAGATGGAGACAGGTAGTCCCTCCGAGTCACTTGCACAAATGGCACGATGCATGCTCACATGCTCGCGTACTAATGAGCGCAGAATTGTCTCCATTTGTCAGCGGGAAGACTTCTGGCTCTCCAACTTATTGGACCCTCGCTTCCGGCACAAAATAGGGGCATTTTTTACGCCCACTGAGAGGGAGGACAAACTGACCTACTACAGAGACATCCCGCGTAGTCAGTTGGGCGATGTCTATCTGCGCCATGGCCCATACTCCCGCAGGTCTGACTCGGGGGGACCTCTGCGATCACCTTCCACTGCCATGGCTGCTGGGGGGGTGGAAGGAGCAGCAGCAGCAGCTCCATCAGCAGCAGCCTCAGTCTTCAGTCGCTAGTGAGTAGCTTTCTACACCCGCATAGTGAGTCTACTCATGAGCAGCAGGAAGACCTTGAGCAGGACCTCAAACAGTAGGTCATCTCATACCTTGGCATGACTATGCCAACACACCTTCAGGATCCACTGGATTTGCTTGGAAGCCAAACTTGACTTGTGTCCGCAACTAGCAGAGTTTGCCCTGGAAAAGTTGTACTGGCCAGACAGTAGTTGATTTTGATGGCAACTGGGCTGCTCTATATAATGAAGCAAGATGGAAAATTTACCTCACAATATAAGCTATTTCCCCTCAGATTTACACAGGAGCTGCTCCATATAATGGTGCAAAACCATGAATTTACCTCATAATATAAACTATTGCCCCTCAGATTTACACAGGGGCTGCTCTATCTAATGCTGCAAAATGGCAAATTTACCTCACTATATAAGCTAATGCCCCTCAGATTTACACAGGGGCTGCTCTATATTATGCTGCAAAATGGCAAATTTACCTCACAATATAAGCTATTGCCCCTCAGATTTACACAGGGGCTGCTCCATATAATGGTGCAAAACCATGAATTTACCTCACTATATAAGCTAATGCCCCTCAGATTTACACAGGGGCTGCTCTATATTATGCTGCAAAATGGCAAATTTACCTCACAATATAAGCTATTGCCCCTCAGATTTACACAGGGGCTGCTCCATATCATGGTGCAAAACCATGAATTTACCTCATAATATAAACTATTGCCCCTCAGATTTACACAGGGGCTGCTCTATATATTGCTGCAAAATGGCAAATTTACCTCACTATATAAGCTAATGCCCCTCAGATTTACACAGGGCTGCTCTATATTATGCTGCAAAATGGCAAATTTACCTCACAATATAAGCTATTGCCCCTCAGATTTACACAGGGCCTGCTCTATAGAATGCTACAAAACCAACAGTGGATTTAACTCACACAATATAACCTATTTCTCAGGTTTATATAGGGACTGCTCTATGTAATGGTGCAAAACCACGAATTTACCTCATAATATAAACTATTGCCCCCCAGGTTTACTCAGGCGCTGCTCCATATAATGGTGCAAAACAGGGCAAATGTATTGTCCAATATAAACTATTGCTGCTCTGATTTACACAGGAGGGCCACTCTAAAGAATGGTGCAACATGGCAAATTTAGCTCACAATATAACATAGATTGCAAAATGAGATTTTCAGACAGGGCCTGCTCTATAAAATGGCAACTTTACCTCACAATATAAACTATTGCTCCTCAGATTTACACAGGGATTTAGGTTGATATATATAATAGTGCAAAACAGCGAATTTACCTCACAATACTGTATAAACTATTGCTCCTCAGATTTACACATTGAGCTTCTCTATATAATGGTGCAAAATGGCGAATTTACCTCACTATATAATCTATTATAGCTCTATATAAATAAAACTAAATAAATTAAAAAAAGGGCCTGTAGAAGCTTATTTAGTATAACAGATAGGGTGACATGTGCTGGTTTGGGATGCCCATATGGGCTATTGTTTTGACTGCAGGACAAAAACCAATTCAAAATGCAATGCTCAGATTCAGCTGAGGAAGGATCAACAAGCGTATTAAGTATAACAGATAGGCTGCCTAATGCAGGTTTGGGATACCCTGCGGCCTGGTGTTTTTTTTGGTTAAAGGCAGACCAAAAACCAATTCAAAATGCAATACTTTGATTAAGCTGAGGAAGTATCAACAAGCGTATTTAGTATAACAGATAGGCTCTTAAGTGCAGGTTTGGGATACCCTGTGGCCTAGTGGCAGCAGGATAAAAAACAATGCAAAATGCAATAGCTTAATAAAGCTGATGCTGAACAACGCTTATTTAGTATAACAGATGGGGTGCAACATGCAGGTTTGGGATACCCTGCGGCCTGGTGTATTTAAAGCAGCCAAAACCAATTCAAAATGCAATAACTTAATAAAGCTGAGGCTGTAGATGCTTATTTAGTATAAACAGATAGGGTGCAACGTGCAGCTTTGGGGTGCCCTGCGGCCTGGTTTATTAAAAGCAGTCAAAAGCAAGTGCAAACTGAAGTAGCTTAATAAAGCAGCTGATGCTGATCAACGCTTGTGTTGTATAACAGATAGGGTTAAAATAGCATGTGCCTTGGGATGCCCGTTTGGCCTGGTAAATTTTAAGCTGAGCAAAAAGTAACAATAATCCAAGTATGAGAAATGCTTTTGTTTAACAGATAGGGTTAAATAGCATGTGCCTTGGGATGCCAGTGTGGCGTAATGTATTTTAGGCTGAGCAGAAACTTTTAACACTAATCCAAGTATGAGAAAGAATTTTGACCTTCTTTACAGCGCCATTCTTTGAAAAAAAATCCTTAATTTCATGCCGATCAATCCAAAGGTCAATGCCCTCAACAAAAATAGTGTTCGGCATAAGTTTTCCTTCTGGAAGGACGTAACCTTTAGTTTACATGGTTGTGGTAGGTTATTTTACAAATTGGGAAACTCCAGGCAGCAGTGTCATTGAAAGAGACAGATTGTAATGCAGACCATACGCAAGAAGAGAAACTCAGGCTGCAACAGGCCTCTTTAGTTTACATGGTTGGGGTAGGTTATCTTACAAATTGGGATACCCCAGGCAGCAGTGTCATTGAAAGAGACAGATTGTAAGGCAGACCATTCGCAAGCAGAGAAACTCAGGCTGCAACAGGCGTCTTTAGTTTACATGGTTGGGGTAGGTTATCTTACAAATTGGGATACCCCACTGTATATGAAACCGAATATAATGCACACACAAAAGTGGACAATCAGCCTCCAAGAGGCCTGCATAGTTTAAATAAGAGAGCTGCTTAGCTTAAATAAAAGAGCTGCTTAGTGTAAATAAGAGACCTGCTTAGTTTAAATAAGAGAGCTGCTTAGTGTAAATAAGAGAGGTAGGTTATGTTATGTTACAGAATGAGATACCCCCACAGCAGGCTTTAGAACAGTATATATGCACAGCAACAGTGGATAAGCAGGCTCCAACAGGCCAAATTACTTTAAATAAGTGTGCAGCTTAGAGTAAATACAGAGGCTAATGGTATGTTACAGAATGGGATACCCCCAAGCAGGCTTTAGAACAGTATATATGCACAGCAACAGTGGATAAGCAGGCTCCAACAGGCCAAATTTCTTTAAATAGGTGTGCAGCTTAGAGGAGATACAGAGGCTAATGTGATGTTACAGAATGGGATGCCCCCACAGCAGACTTGAGATCAGTATATATGCACAGCAACAGTGGATAAGCAGGCTCCAACAGGCCAAATTTCTTTAAATAGGTGTGCAGCTTAGAGGAGATACAGAGGCTAATGTGATGTTACAGAATGGGATGCCCCCACAGCAGACTTGAGATCAGTATATATGCACAGCAACAGTGGATAAGCAGGCTCCAACAGGCCAAATTACTTTAAATAAGTGTGCAGCTTAGAGTAAATACAGAGGCTAATGGTATGTTACAGGATGGGATACCCCCAAGCAGGCTTAAGAACAGTATATATACACAGCAACAGTGGATAAGCAGCCTGCAACAGGCCAAATTTCTTTAAATAAGTGTGCAGCTTAGAGGAGATACAGAGGCTAATGGGATGTTACAGAATGGGATGCCCCACAGCAGACTTGAGATCAGTATATATGCACAATAAAAGTGGATAAGCAGGCTCCAACAGGCCAAATTTCTTTAAATAGGTGTGCAGCTTAGAGGAGATACAGAGGCTAATGTGATGTTACAGAATGGGATGCCCCCACAGCAGATTTGAGATCAGTATATATGCACAGTAAAAGTGGATAAGCAGGCTCCAACAGGCCAAATTACTTTAAATAAGTGTGCAGCTTAGAGTAAATACAGAGGCTAATGGGATGTTACAGAATGGGATGCCCCCACAGCAGACTTGAGATCAGAATATATGCACAGCAACAGTGGATAAGCAGGCTCCAACAGGCCAAATTTTTTAAATATGTGTGCAGCTTAGAGGAGATACAGAGGCTAATGCGATGTTACAGAATGGGATGCCCCCACAGCAGACTTGAGATCGGTATATATGCACAGTAAAAGTGGATAAGCAGGTTCAAACAGGCCAAATTACTTTAAATAAGTGTGCAGCTTAGAGTAAATACAGAGGCTAATGGTATGTTACAGAATGGGATGCCCCCACAGCAGACTTGGGATCAGTATATATGCACAGCAACAGTGGATAAGCAGGCTCCAACAGGCCAAATTACTTTAAATAAGTGTGCAGCTTAGAGTAAGTACAGAGGCTAATGATATGTTACAGAATGGGATACCCCAACCAAGCTTTAGAACAGTATATATGCACAGTAAAAGTGGATAAACAGGCTCCAACAGGCCAAATTACTTTAAATAAGTATGCAGCTTAGAGTAAATACAGAGGCTAATGGGATGTTACAGAATGAGATGCCCCCACAGCAGACTTGAGATCAGTATATATGCACAGCAACAGTAGATAAGCAGGCTCCAACAGGCCAAATTACTTTAAATAAGTGTGCAGCTTAGAGGAGATACAGAGGCTAATGGGATGTTACAGAATGGGATGCCCCCACAGCAGACTTGAGATCAGTATATATGCACAGTAAAAGTGGATAAGTAGGCTCCAACAGGCCAAATTACTTTAAATAAGTGTGCAGCTTAGAGGAGATACAGAGGCTAATGGGATGTTACAGAATGGGATGCCCCCAAGCAGGCTTTAGAACAGTATATATGCACAGTAAAAGTGGATAAGTAGGCTCCAACAGGCCAAATTACTTTAAATAAGTGTGCAGCTTAAAGGAGATACAGAGGCTAATGGGATGTTACAGAATGGGATGCCCCCACAGCAGACTTGAGATCAGTATATATGCACAGCAACAGTGGATAAGCAGGCTCCAACAGGCCAAATTTCTTTAAATAAGTGTGCAGCTTAGAGGAGATACAGAGGCTAATGGTATATTACAGAATGGGATGCCCCCACAGCAGACTTGAGATCAGTATATATGCACAGTAAAAGTGGATAAGTAGGCTCCAACAGGCCAAATTACTTTAAATAAGTGTGCAGCTTAGAGGAGATACAGAGGCTAATGGGATGTTACAGAATGGGATGCCCCCAAGCAGGCTTTAGAACAGTATATATGCACAGTAAAAGTGGATAAGTAGGCTCCAACAGGCCAAATTACTTTAAATAAGTGTGCAGCTTAGAGGAGATACAGAGGCTAATGGGATGTTACAGAATGGGATGCCCCCACAGCAGACTTGAGATCAGTATATATGCACAGCAACAGTGGATAAGCAGGCTCCAACAGGCCAAATTTCTTTAAATAAGTGTGCAGCTTAGAGGAGATACAGAGGCTAATGGTATATTACAGAATGGGATGCCCCCACAGTAGACTTGAGATCAGTATATATGCACAGCAACAGTGGATAAGTAGGCTCCAACAGGCCAAATTACTTTAAATAAGTGTGCAGCTTAGAGGAGATACAGAGGCTAATGGGATGTTACAGATTGGGATGCCCCCAAGCAGGCTTTAGAACAGTATATATGCACAGTAAACGTGGATAAGCAGGCTCCAACAGGCCAAATTACTTTAAATAAGTGTGCAGCTTAGAGGAGATACAGAGGCTAATGGGATGTTACAGAATGGGATGCCCCCACAGCAGACTTGAGATCAGTATATATGCACAGCAACAGTGGATAAGCAGGCTCCAACAGGCCAAATTTCTTTAAATAAGTGTGCAGCTTAGAGGAGATACAGAGGCTAATGGTATGTTACAGAATGGGATGCCCCCACAGCAGACTTGAGATCAGTATATATGCACAGCAACAGTGGATAAGCAGGCTCCAACAGGCCAAATTACTTTAAATAATTGTGCAGCTTAAAGGAAATACAGAGGATAATGAGATCTTACAAAATTGTAATGTTCCCACAGCAGACTTGAGATCAGTTCAGTTAATATGCACATCAAAAGTGTATAAGCAGCCTGAAACAGCTAACAAAGCCAGTCAGCCAGCCAGTAACACTCAGGCTGGATGAAAAAAAAAAAAACATCTCCCTGTCACTGCCTTCGATTTTTCCTAACTTTCCCTGCTTTTGGCTGACTTCCTGCCTGTCTCCTGCCTGTCTCCTGCCTGTCCATGGCTCTCTAACTGTCTCTCCCTGAATACAGCAGTGTCCTGTCTCTCACGAATGCAATAGAGAAATGAGGAAAAGCAAGATGTCCGCCGCCTTAAATAGCTCTGTGACGTCACCGGGCTTGCTGGCTGCTGATAGGCTGCATGTGACTGCCCCAGTATGCACTGGAGCGGGGTAGATGTCTGGACATGTCCCGTCCACCATCTTAGAATGCCTGTAATGTAAATGAATGGATGTTAAAGGAAAACTTCGAGCGATCGAAGCACGGGGAAATTCGGATTCGATCCGAATCAAATTTTTCATGAAATTCGGGTCGAATCCTGGTTCATCCGGATCGATTCGCTCATCCCTAATAAAGGTGGTGCTGTGGATATCGCCTATCTGGATTTTAGCAAAGCCTTTGACACTGTACCACATAAGGATCTCATGGATAAGTTATTGAAGGTAGGACTCAATCCCTGGATAGTTCAGTGACTTTCCAGTTGGCTGAGGGATCGGTATCAGAGCGTTGTTGTAAATGGTGTGCAATCTGAACAAAGGCAAGTTACAAGTGGTGTGCCGCAAAGCTTTGTCCCGGGCCCCATTCTTTTTAATTTATTTGTAAGTGACATAGGAGAAGGCTTGGCAGGAAAAGTTTGTCTGTTTGCTGATGATACAAAGGTTAGTAATAGGGTGGATATTCCTGGAGGTGTCTGCAACATGGAAAATGATTTAGCTTTACTGGATAGATGGTCAAAACTGTGGAAACTAGAGTTTAATGTCTCCAAATGTAAAATCATGCACTTGGGTAGAAGGAATCCTTGCTCTGAGTACCGTATGGGCAGCACTGTGTTAGCCAGGACCTCGGAGGAGAGAGATTTAGGGGTACTGATTACTGATAGCTGCAAGATGAGTGGACAGTGTAGCCAGGCAGTGGGAAAAGCAAGCAGGATGCTCGGCTGCATAGCTCGAGGCATCACCAGTAGGAAGAGGGAGGTTGTGATGCCGCTGTATAGAGCCCTGGTAAGGCCACAGCTAGAATACTGTGTGCAGTTCTGGAGACCTTACCTGCAAAAAGACATTATTCAAATAGAACGTGTCCAAATGCGGGGAACGAAAATGGTGGAAGGACTTAAACTTAAAACTTATCAGGAGAGACTTAAAGAACTTTATTTGTACAGTCTGGAGGAAAGAAGGGAGAGGGGGTACATGATTGAGACCTTTAAATATGTGAAAGGATTGAATAAGGTTCAGGAGGGAAGTGTTTTTAAGGAGAAGCTTAATGATAGAACAAGGGGGCACAACCTGAAGCTAGTCGGGGGGAAGATCAGGAGCAATGTTAGAAAATATTATTTTACAGAAAGAGTAGTAGATGCTTGGAACAAACTTCCAGCAGAGGTAGTTGAAAAATCAACAGTCACTGAATTTAAACATGCCTGGGATAAGCACACATCTATCCTAAGATAAAGAGTACATACAGTATACACATAAGGGCAGACTAGATGGACCTTCTATGTTTCTATGAGTGGCAGGTTTGGTGAGGCCCAAACTCTGGCATTGGCTAGTGGCCTCACCTTGTATTATGATGAGCTATATGGGCGCAGATCCAAAGCTACAAGCAAGCAACGGAAAGTGGAGATTTTTGAGCAACTCCGCAGACAGGTCAATGCAGTGGGGGAAGAGGTCAAAGATGTGGAGCAGATACAAAGGAAAAGTATGCAGCACGGAAGAAAGAAAATAAACGGCGTCATTACAGGTACATATATACTTTATGGATTTTGCTTCGTCTTGTATTGGAAACATTTATCTAAATGTGTGCAACTCTCTTTTTCAGCTTACAAACTGGCGGCGGATTCCCCACAAAACTGCAATTTACCCGAGCTGAGGAGATGGTGCTGGGCCTGCTTCATCCTGTGGCCTTAGAGGGAGACTCGGCCCGACAGGACACGGACATCCCTCATATTCCTGCCAGTTAGTAATGTTACTGTGTATGTGAAATGTGATCTGCGTGTAAAATTAGGCACAAACCCATATATTAACACATGCCCCTAGGGTGTGCCTTGTAGTGGAGGTTACAATTTAAACAGGGTGTGTTATGTGTGGCGACCCATTATTTGCTTGTTTACTTCCTCTGAGATTATTTTGAGTCTTGAGGAACACTATTGAGATTAGCAAAGGACTGCCTGTTATGTATTTATAGAAAATTACATACAACACTTCCATCTTTATCTGTAGCCAATTTGGGTTTGAGCTGTGCTTTGCTCCAAACAACTTGATGTGGGGTGCTTGAACGTTCGACATAGAAATAATGTCAAGCAGCCTAATCTAATGGCAAATGCTATTTGCAAGCTGAGTGTGGTCCCATAATGGGCTTTAAGGGATGTGTGAAGCCTCAGAACAGCCAGTACATGCATGTTTATTTTGGTTAAGGAGACCAATGTGTATGCACTTGTTGATTAATACATCTAACAGATAATGAAATGCATAGTCAAGTTTAACTTGGTCCATTGGGGGAGTTGACATTCATGCATGGGCCCGTGTTTTATTGAACCATATGTGTTAATACTCATCACCAATGCCTAGTTGTGTGTTAACATGGCTTATTTTCACAAATGCAGCCCAGCATCATCCCTCAGCTAGTGGGGAATCCTCTGCCAGTTTGAACATGCCGTCTACTCCCATGCTGGCTCAGACCCAGGATCCGATATATACGGTAAGTTTCTTTATATGATATTGATAATGCATGTGCCTTGCCATGTTTCTTTTTGCGGAATTACATATGTAGTCCCTACACTGAACCTTTTTTTTAACATGTCCCAACAGACCCACACACTGATGGAGAAAATCCAGGAGCTGGAGGAAGATGGAGCCTTCATGTAACCTTCAGAACAACTCCCCCTGGGACAGAATCAGCAACTGTCCCAACATGTTTCTCCAACAAATGCTCAGCAGCAGAGTGAAGCTGGCGGCATGCTGCCAGTCCACCGTGGGCAGCATGCAGAGACTGAGCTGACAGTCCCCAGTGTTAGCTCTGCTGCTGAGGATTTGCCAAGCAGACCTGTGGCTGTTGGTGGACCTAGAGGCACATCATCTGCAAGCCCCCAAACCCAGGAAATTGGGAGGCCTAGTCGACTACGTCGCCCACTTGCCCAGGGGAGGGGCGCGCAGATGATGGAGTCAGCATGGCACTATTTCGCCTCCAAAATCCAAGAAACCAGGAACACCTTCATGGCCAATTAGAAACCTTAAACAACACATTAAACACCATGCTGACTGAATTTAGGTCCAACAACAGCCACATAGCCACCTTATCCAATTATTACAGTGGCATGCTTAAGGAAGTTCGAAATAGCAACAGCCACCTGGGCACCTTAACTAACAATCTCAGTGCCATGATGGCTGAATTTCAAACTTCCAACAGTTGCAGATTCTGAATGCCACACAGGCCCAGGTGAGGGCCCCAACCTGGGTTTTATGGGCATCCCCCATTTTAAGGCCTATTTGACCTGTATCTGCTCCACATCTTTGATCTACATCCCCACTGTATTGACCTGTCTGGTGAGCCCTACCAATATACCCTTTTGGTATGGCTTTGCTTGTATGCTTTGGATTTGCGCCCATATAGCTCATTAGAGTGCAGAGGTAGCCCACTAGCCAATGCCGGAGGGGAAGCCTCAATGAACCTGCCACTCAAGCTGTTGCGCTGCATGCTTGTAGCGCATGACATTGGTTCTGGCTCCCCCTGTTTGTAGGCATGATTGTGGGACATTCTGGGCTGGCAAACTACTACCTTGACCCCTGGCTGAGATTGAACTGGACTTGGATTGGGACTGGGGGTTCTTGTTTGGGTGTCACACTGAATAACAGGTGTAGATGTGGCATAGGATTGGCTGCTTTACACCTGTGCCTGTGGCAAATGTGGCCAAGCAGGAGAGGGTGTGTCTGTCTAGTTTCATACATGGAAAACAAATTAAATTCATAGCCATACATATCCAAAAAACGGACGTTATTGGCGGAAACTTACCAAGGAGCCATCCACCGGAAAATTCCCCAGACTCAAACCGACCGTACAATCCAGATCTGCGAATAATGTAGGCATCATGGGATGAGCCTGGAAACCTGGCGAGCAGACTAAGGAACCGCATGTCCGGGGCCACCACTGCTTGGACATTCATTGAGTGGCCCATTTTGCAGTTCCTGGGATAAAAAAAAAACAAAAAAAAAACATTTTAAAGGGGACGCAAACTAGGGGAACACTATCTCACCACACCCTAAGCAAATGCTGTGGGCAAATTAAATTAGCAATAAACAAGTACATAAGTATTTTGGGTTGGCCAAAAACAATATGCATGTTTTATAAAGTAAAGATTAACGTTCAAGGGTCTATTTCAGGTACACATTAAAATTTTTCCTTGGTGAACACATGTGACATTTATATGCAACTAAATACGGTCCATGGTTCCACAGGGAATTTTTTAAAGGAGGGAATACTTAAAAGGAGGGATACCTAAAAATGGTGACCAAATTCCAAGGAGGGAATAATTACAAGGAGGTAATAGTTTAAAGTAGTAAATAATTCCATGGAGGGATTACTTCCACTTAGGGAATAGTAGGTACGAATACAAGGAAGGATTAATTACAATAAGTCATTATGGAAAAGGAGGGATACATTTCAAAAAGGGATAAATAACATGGAGGAAATCCAAAATATAAGGGAAGTATTTGCAACGATGGAGAACTTACAAGGAGGGATTAATTACAAGGAGGGACTAATTCGAAGAAGGGACATTTGCCAAGGAGGAGATTTTGGAAGGACCTTAAAACAAATGTGAAAAAAAGGACTGATTGAACCTGCCTGTAGATATACTCGTCGACTGCCGGAGGGACAAGGGCAACGTGGGTGCAGTCAATTGCTGGAGGGACAAGGGCAACGTGGGTGCAGTCAATTGCACCCATGACGTTGGGCATGTTGGCGATGTTATAAAATGCCAGCTTAATTGCGTTTCTGGCTACCATGTCGTCAGGATAACAAATATATTTGCGAGTAATGGTAGCCATGCCTTCCAAAAACTTGGATAGGGTGCTGCTCAGCGTAGGCTGGGAGAACCCCATGGAGAGGGCACCCAGCCTCTGGAACGAGCCGTTCGCCAAAAATTGCAGGCAGCCAAGCATCTTGGTCATACCTGAAATTGCTTGTCCCTTCCTTGTGGTGCGGGCTAACCATGGCCACAGCTCACTATACAATTTATGGAGGGAAGCGCGATTAAGTCTGGTCAGCTCGAACAGCTCAACATCATGCATGCCATCGATATGCATGCATCGCCTCCGGTGCAATCTGGTCTCAGCCCTCCGGACAATTTCAATGTCCATGAGCTGCAGATCCTCATGCTCCTCAAATGCATTAGACTCGTCCATAGCTGCTAGTCTCGAAGGTCAAAATGGTCCCGTAAGAGGATCGTAAAGGATATGGATTTATAGGGTGGTGGTCCATCGGCAATGAGCTCTCTGAATGAGATGCAAACCCATAGCAATAACGTAAGTTATCTGATCGAACAAAAAATTTCAGATTTGGTTTGGAAAATAACCCGAACTAACGGAAATGTTGCTTTATTTTGTACCAATCGGGTAAATAATTGAGATAGGATTGCAGTTGATCATTTTAATAGTACATTAGCCGCCAGTCCCTCTCCCTTTCAATCTGCTGTTTTTGCCTTTCTTTATTGACTATGTAATGTCTTTTGTGTTGTTAATGAGTCCTTAATGTGTATTATGCATTGTAGTTTTTTGTAAATAAAAATTGATTTTTTCAGATATATTTAGTAGTGGTGCCATATATTCTAGAGGGTATTGGAAGGGGTGGGACCTTCCAGTTCTTTTTATACTCTGAATGGTTACCGATTGTAAGCGGTGTACCCCAAGGTTCAGTGCTGGGCCCACTATTATTCAACTTGTTTGTAAACGACTTAGAAGATGGAATTGAAATCACTGTCTCTGTTTTTGCAGATGACACAAAGATATGTAGCACAGTGCACATATACCTTTGGGGAAAAAAATCTGGGAGAATCAGTTGCTGAGGAGGATCTGGGGGTACTGGTAGATCACAGGCTAAATAACAGCATGCAGTGCCAAACAGCTGCTTCCAAGGCCACCAAGATACTATCATGCATTAAAAGATACATGGAATCATGGGATAAGGATGCCATTTTACCTCTTTACAAAGCACTGGTGCACCCTCACATGGAATATGCCGTCCAGTTCTGGGCACCTATTCATAGAAAGGACGCTCTGACTATGCAAAGAGTGCAGAGGAGAGCCACCAAACTAATAAGATGAATGATCTTACTTATGAGGAAAGATTACGAGAATTACATCTGTTTAGGCTTTAGAGGAGACGACTGAGGGGGACATGATTAACTTGTAGAAATATATAAGTGGCCCGTACAAAAAATATGGGTAAACACTATTTCAGGTAAAATCCTCTCTAAAGAGAAGAGGGCACTCCCTTCAACTAGAAAAAAAGACATTAAGTCTCCAGATGCAACAATCATTTTTTACCATAAGAACTATAAATCTATGGAATAGGCTCCCACAGAAGCTTGTTACAGCATCAACCACTGACAGCTTTAAAAATGGATTAGATGCTTATTTAAAAGAAAATAACTAGAGATGAGCGAACTTTTGAAAAATTCGATTAGACTGATTCACCGAATTTTCCGACAAAAATCGCTTCAACCCGAATTTATTCGCGACGAATCGCTATTAAAAACGGCTATTTCTGAGCCTCCTAGAGCCTCAATAGGGTTGTAAACCATTCTGCCTTGCTGTAACACGCATAGGATGCGTGCTGGGTTAGTTAAATAATACTTTAAATAAATATCACATGCAGATCAGAGGCATCGCTAATAGAATCGCAGAGCGGCACAATTGCAGAGAGTTAAGGCTCGATTCAAAATCCCAAATGTCATTATGTTCGTATTTGCAATCGAAAGTTTTGTTGGGTGTTTGTCATTTTTTCCTTTTTTTTTGGGCATTTTCGACTCGCACGAACGTTCGAACATAGACGTATATGTTCGTTCGTCCATCGAACTTAAATTTGTGGTTTTACGCTACTTCGGGACTTTTTTCCTTCGAAATCGTAAATGTTTCGATCGGTCAAATCATTTACGTCATTGCAATGGGCTGGCGATTAATTCAGAGAGCTGATTGCCAAGTATTCCGACGCCCATATAGTCATTTCCTTGTCGAGCGTCTTACGGCACCTTTTTGACCTCGGGACTAGGCAGCCAAGCGTGATGGAGAGTGACTTTGAAGAGCATCAAGCTCTTCTTCTGTTTGGCATTGATGTGATCCTGAGGTCAGAGGCCAGATTGCACCGGCGGCGACGCATGAACATCAATGGCATGCATGACGTTGAGCTGTTCGAGCTGACCAGGCTTAATCGCGCTTCCCTCCATAAATTGTATAGTGAGCTGCGGCCATGGTTAGCCCGCACCACAAGGAAGGGGCAAGCAATTTCAGGTATGACCAAGATGCTTGGCTGCCTGCAATTTTTGGCGAACGGCTCGTTCCAGAGGCTGGGTGCCCTCTCACATTTTTTGGAAGGCATGGCTACCCTAACACCCAAATATATTTTTTTCCCAGATGATATGGTAGCCAGAAACGCCATTAAGCTTGGTTTTTATAATATCGCCGACATGCCCAACGTCATTGGTGCCATTGACTGTACCCACGTCGCCCTGGTGCCTCCGGCTGCCGACGAGTACATATACAGGTAAGTCTTAAATTTTTGATTTTTTTTTCAATTTTAGGTTAACCCTCCTTGTAATGGTCCCTCCTTGTAATGGTCCCTCCTTGAAATGCTCCCTCCTTGTAACGGTCCCTCCTTGTAATGGTCCCTCCTTGTAATGGTCCCTCCTTGTAATGGTCCCTCCTTGTAAGGGTCCCACCTTGTAATGGTCCCTCCTTGTAATGGTCCCTCCTTGTAATGGTCCCTCCTTGTAATGGTCCCTCCTGATCGAAATGTGTGTGTTATTTTTACAAAATGCCTTCCTAATGTTTTATTGTGTTCCTTTTTTACCAGGAACCGCAAAATGGGCCACTCCTTGAATGTGCAGGCAGTGGTGGGCCCGGACATGCGGTTCCTTAGCGTCCTCGCCGGCTACCCAGGCTCAGCCCATGATGCGTACATCCTTAGACGATCAGGATTGTACCGACGGTTTGAGTCTGGGGAATTTTCCGGTGCATGGCTCCTTGGTAAGTTAACATAAACCACATAATGTAGTTGTGGATGTTTGTTTTTAATTAGCATTTTGCAGTAATGTCTGCAAAACTTACACCTTAAACAACCTTCTGGCCATGTTAAACCACACTTGAATGTTAGTTATTAACCAACCAAGCGTTTCGCCAAGTTTGGCCTGCATTAGCCACATTATAAATTATCTGTTTGTCTAATTTAATAATCCCTCTTACACCACCCTCGTGTGGAATCGTGCACTTAACTTTAGCATAGTTTAGGACCCATCTTTGCTTAGCTGGTTTGCACTTCCACACGAGAGTAGAGCGGGATAAAGTGCATGTGGCGTGTTTCTGCTGTTTTGGTCTCACACAAAGCATATAAGGGGTCAGCCAAACCTACATCCTAAGCCCACTTGGAAACCCAGAGCTGGGATCCTTATGTATGATTGTCCATCATCCTCACTCTTTGTATGTTGTCCTTTTGTAAACCTCTAGGACATATGTTTAGTTTGGGACTGGGACAGTGGCAAATGTTGCCTCATGTTGATCACACAATTGACAAATAGCCTCCTATTGATGTTGCTGGTGCCTTGATGGTCTTACATTTTTTTTTCCTAATCTTATGTATAAGGTGATTCAGGATACCCGCTGCTGCCGTGGCTCTTGACGCCAGTACTCCGGCCCCAGGATGCCTCCCAGGATGCCTACAACTGTGCGCACCGCAAGACCAGGGCTGTGGTAGAGAGGGCCTTTGGTCTTTTGAAGACTAGGTTTCGTTGTTTGGATCATACCGGGGGCGCCCTGCAATATGATCCGAAAAAGGTCATAGACATAATAATGGCCTGTGCTGTTCTGCACAATTTTGCAATTTCACAACGGGTCCCCCGGTATGTAGATTTGGCTCCCTCTCCACCCAGCGAAGACCAGGAGGACCAGGAGGACACACACAGTAGTGTGTCCGGCCAAAGTGTGCGGACTAATTTGATCGCGACCCATTTTGCTTAATTTAACCTGTATTGGCCTTTGTTTAACATTGTGTTGTTGATTTAGTTTTCTTTCCCTTTGTGTATGTTTCGTTATGTTTGTTGTGTTCAACTAAGTAATGAAGTAATTACTCACCACAGGCCTAATGCTTTCCAACTCTCTTTTTTGGATGTGTGAACTGTGTGAATGTCCAAGTATATATTTCTCTGTGACACCAAAAAAAGAGACAATAAAATTTATGAGCCACAGGTGTCTTTAACTGTTTATTTCTTAAAAATAATAGCACAAACTTGGAGTTGCTGCTCACTCCAATTTGCAAACAAAATATATGTAACCACAAAGGATTAATGGTTAGATCAACCATGCCAATAATTAAATAAAAAAAAAATCCTGCTTGCCCACATTTGCCACTGCCACAGGTGTAAACCTGGTACAGGTGTAGAAGCTTGAGTGGCACGTTCAGTGAGGATTCAGATATGGCCTTGGCTAGTGGCCTACCTCACCACTCTAAGGAGCTATATGGGCGCAAATCAAAAACACACAACCCAAGGCATACACCAAGGGTATCTTGGTTTGCCTCACCAGACAAGTCAATACAGGGGGGATTAAGAGCAAAGATGTTGTACAGATTCATGGTGTGGAGACATTAATATGGGTGATGGCCATAGTACCCAGGTGGTGGCCCTTGCTGATTGGACCTAACGTGGGCCTGTGTGGCATTCTGAATCTGCAACTGGTCCAAAATGTTGCGCATGATATTTACCATTTCACCCCTGTAGGCGCGGTTGTCATTGTTGGCAGTCTCCATGTGGCTGTTGAGGGTCCGCAATTCTGTCTGCACAGCCTGTAATGTAGTATTTAGGGTCTCGATCCGGCCATGCAGTGCCTCTCGGTTCCTTTGGTTTTGGTGCTGGAAGGTAACCCTCTCGTGGTGCCATGCGTCCAAAATTGCCATGCCCCTCCCCTGGTTGCGCCGTAGCAGATTCCGCCTCCCCAATCCCCTGGTTCGGGGTCGTGCCGATGATGTTGGTCTGGGCCCCTCAACAGACACAGGCATGCTTTCACTATCCTCAACAGCAGAGAGAACACTGGGGACTTGACTGTCAGTCTGTGCATGCTGGCCATCATGTGCAGCCACCATGCAGCCAGCTTCCCTCTGCTGCTGCGGAGTTGGTGGTGAAACATTTTGGACCAGTTGCAGATTCTGGCCCAGGGGTAGATCTTCTGAAGGGCACATAAAGGATCCATCCTCCTCCAGCTCCTGGATTTCATCCATGAGTGTGTGGGTCTGTATGGACAGAGACAAATTATATGTTAGCTTGCCCACTACATATGTCAATCTGTTAGTAGTAACATGCAAAGTAACATGGCTAACCGACATTTGCTCCCTAAACTTACCGAATATATCGGTTCCTCCCTCCTAGGCTGCACGGAAGTTGACGGCATGTCCAAACTGGCAGTGGATTCCACAGTAGCTGAGCGATGATGGTGGCCTGCATGAGAAGCAAAGACACTATGTAAACACACACCTATGCATTGTTGACGGGTCAAAAGACATATGCCGAATTAGTTAACGGGTCAAAGCTGTCATGGGCACTACAACAACGGTGACAAATAAGCTTCAATTTCCATGCCATTATCTTTAATATTTTTTTGGCTATAACTACTTCCACATTGTTCACCTCAACTAAGCCAAACATTCAAGTTCAGCTTGTTCTGTGGCTGACCACATCCCTTATAGGCCATTAAAGCGGACCTTCACTCTGATTAAGAGTCTAGCTTATATGTTTCCCACACCCTGTACATACAGATTGACCACATTACAAATCTTCCTACCTGCATCTACTGCATGTTATGAGCCTTTAAACATCCAAGATGGCGGCTTATGGAAGCCGCCATCTTATCAGGCAGCCTGCAAACAGGAAGTGCCTCCTGACTGTGCTGCTCTGCATTCTTGGACTGGTGACCGTTATCTGACCCCAGCTCTGCTCTGTTTGAGCAAAGAACAGCTATAACCCGCCCCCCTGTACCTTATCCCACTCTTCTCTCCTCAGTAAGTGTGATGCTTCTGAGTCAAGATGGCGGCGCACGTATCCTAAATTCCTGGACAGAGTTGCAGGCCAGTGTGGGAAAGAATAATAAGTTAGTGACTAAAACTGAAAAAAATAGTAATTTGACATGCTGGGGAACTGTTTTTTCAGACTTTGGCCTTTTCATTAAATCACACTGAAGGTCCGGTTTAAGTGTACACACTCAGCCTGGACATAGCAGGGACCTGGTTTTTGGGAGGCCTAGCAATGTATGTTTTCCTAATTCAAACCAAGCCTGTTTGTTGATTTTTTACCAACCCCAGCTCACACACAAGTAGACAACAGATCAAGATTGAAGTGTGTGATGTCATGGAGTGTAAAGACATAACTGCCAGGTTAATGGGAACCAACAAACTTTTACACTCGGGTTCAATGTACATTCACGTCTTGTATGTGGCCAAAAAATCAGAAGTTAAGTGGCCACACACATGCCACACCCTGGCCCAACACAGAAATCCCCTACAAGCCACAGCCTAGGTGCCTGGCTTCCCAGATGTGTTACTGTCTAATTGTGCATGCTCACTAATTGTAAAGGTCACATAAAGCTTACTCACCTGCAGGACGGGTCGGTGAATCTGTGTCCCTTAGGGCCGCGTGGCCCTCGACGGCGACTGGATGCATCAATCCCAAAATCATCTCCTCAGCCGGGGTCAACTTGAGTTTGGAGGGAAAACCTCCTCCAGTTTTCATGCTGCAAAACATAGTTAGGCGAATTTAGAACCAGGTGGCCAATACAACATCCAGTCTAATCCTAAAGCTAACATTTTTACCTGTAAATCCACCTTTGATTTTCTTTCTTCCGCGCAGCATATTTGAGGTCCGATATCTTGCGCTGAATCTGTACAACATCCTTTAACTCTTCCCCCGCTGCATTCACTTGTCTGGTTAGGTCGGCCAAGATGTTTGCTCTGCGCATTTTGGTGGTGTTTTTTGATCTGCGCCCATATAGCTCATCATAAACTAAGGTCAGGCCACTAGCCAAGGCCATAATTTGGCCCTCACCAAAACGCCCACTCAACTGCCCTCTTCGCAATGTGCGCCCTGTTGTTTTGGGTTGTGGGTCCTCCATGGTGTCATCCAAATGGGGTGACATCCTTGCCTGGGTTTGTGGGGGATAATGCAGGGAATGGTGGCTGCCTGGGGATTGGCCAGGACTGGGCAAGGGACTGGGTGTTCTGGCCTGGCTGGCCACAGAAGTCCCAGGTGTTGATGTGGCATAGTAACCTTGCCTTTCCACCTGTGCCGGTGCCAAATGTGGGCGAGCAGGAGAGTTTCGTTCTGAGGCTGAAGTAGTGCTGCCCTTGGAGGTAGTAGGGCGGACCAAGGGTGAGGGCGATCTTGCAGGGCCGGCCCTCTTCTGTTTTTTTTTTTGGCCCACTCTTGGGGGGCTGCGGGACCTGGTTCTGGCTCTTGGGGGGCTACGTGGCCTGCTGCGGCGTCTAGGGGGGCTGCCTGGGGACCTGGTTCTGCCTCTAGGGGGGCTGCGTGCCCTGCTTCGGCGTCTAGGGGGGCTGCCTGGGGACCTGGTTCTGCCTCTTTGTGGGCTGCGTGGCCTGCTGCGGCGTCTAGGGGGGCTGCCTGGGGACCTGGTTCTGCCTCTTTGTGGGCTGCGTGGCCTGCTGCGGCGTCTAGGGGGGATGCGGGACCTGGTTCTGCCTCTTTGTGGGCTGCGTGGCCTGCTGCGGCGTCTAGGGGGGCTGCGGGACCTGGTTCTGCCTCTAGGGGGGCTGCGTGGCCTGCTGCGGCGTCTAGGGGGGCTGCGGGACCTGGTTCTGCCTCTAGGGGGGCTGCATGGCCTGCTGCGGCGTCTATGGGGGCTGCGGGACCTGGTTCTGCCTCTAGGGGGGCTGCGGGACCTGGTTCTGCCTCTTGGGGGGCTGCGGGACCTACTGCGGACTATTGTGGGTGTTGTAGTGGGGCAGGGTGGGGTGGGTCTTCGGACCCTCTTACCCGTTTTCGGCCCAGTAGCCATACTAGCCTTTGTGGCCTGTGTCTTTGCTTTGCCTGGCTGCTCCTTTTTTTGCCCATAGCTGGTAGTTGGCTGGGCCGGCGTTTTGGTACTAGGCCGTAATTTTGCTTTGGGCTGCTGCGACCTGGTTTTGGGCCCTTCGGAAGGCTCCTGCCGCTTGCCTGCCTTCTTCCCCGTTTGCTCCTTTCCAGTTTTGCCAGGAGTTTTTTTGGGTGCCATTTTGATTTTGGAAAATAATCAGCTGTGTGTGCAGGGACCTTTAAGTAAGCTAGCCAGCGTGTGACGTACGTTCGCACGGCCGTGCGGAACCCGCTGAGGCATTGCGTACGTTCGCACGGCCGTGCGGAACGCGCTGGGGCATTACTTATCTGCTGCCGAGAACAAGAAGCAAGATGGCACCCACTATCTTCACCCGCCAACAAGAAGAGATCATCATGCTCGTAAGTGTATTTGATGGACTTTTCTTAGATTTGGAAATGCTGCTCTACATGTGAAGGAAGCGCAGGAATAAATGGCTTTTGGTAAAAATGTGATAAACTACATGCACAACCAAAGGCACGCCACACACGTGCCAAACAACATTTAGGCCAGATTGTGAAATTACTGAACCCTAGAAATGTGTGTGTGTTAATGTAATTACACACAAAAATGTATTGCTGACACATATTGATAGGTATTTAGAAGTAAAGTCGATGTTTTCTTTCTGTTTTGTAGACCATGCTGGAGTGCAGGTACGACTACCTGCCCAACACATTTGAAAAACGCAACGTCGCCCTGGAGATAATCTCGACCATACATCAGCAGACCAACACCACCTTCACCCACACGCAGATCATGCAGCATTGGTCGGACCTCAAACGGCTGCACATGCCCCGGGTGCGGAGGTTCTTCGGAATCCATTTTCCAAGTAAGTACATTGCGATTGCATGCAATATTTACTAAGACAGAAGGTAGGCCTTTACTTAGAATGCCTTTTCTTTTCTAGTGTTGGAAATGGATTACCGAATTCGCCGCACCCGGAGGCGCAGAGGCCGACCAGTGCTGCATGATGATGAGTGAAGGTGGTGGATCTCCAGGGCGACGGTCCGACCCCTCCTCTGTGGCCTCCTCAGACCAGCCCCTGGACCTTACCACAGAGGAGGGGCGGCACAGCGTGGGCAGGGAGTCGTACCCTGCCTCGCATGCGGGATCCTCTGGTATGTCACTCTTCATGTCTACACCAAAACATAGAATTGCTAGCTCCTGATATCACCAAACTGAATCCTTTATTCTGTATTTGTAGATGTTTCGGTTGCGGGTGAAGTAGTGGGTGAGGAGGCAGCAGATAGGAGCCCACAAGACCCTGGAGAAGGTGAGTGATGTGACCCAGACTTAGCTAAAAACATTTGAGGACTGCGGAATCAGACATCCAAACTAACCATTTGGCCCATGTTTCTACAGGCACTTCTTCACAGCAGAGCCAGGAACCAGGACCTCAGGGTGTTGTCCCCAACGAGCCATCTCTCGGCCACCAACCAAGTAAGTAGTCATGGCATTATAGAGATTTCTGTCTAAATTCCGATGAACACCAAAACACATAATGCCCTAGTCAATGCCAATATAAGAGGGACCTGTGTCCACTGAATTTGCTTAATTAGTTGCCCAACTGTCCTGTGGCCACTGAATTAGCTTAATTAGTTGCCCAACTGTCCTGTGGCCACTGAATTAGCTTAATTAGTTGCCCAACTGTCCTGTGGCCACTGAATTAGCTTAATTCCTACCACAACTGTCCTGTGGCCACTTAATTAGCTTAATGACCTGTGGCCACTTCCTAACCTTAATTCCTGTCATTAATGACATATGTGCATTATAGTTAATTTGTTTATTAAAATACATTAAATCCACAGGTGATAAACATGTATTGTTCTCCGAATAATTTGTTTTTCTGATTTTTTGGCAGGGACCACAAGACAGCCACTTGCTGATATGAATCGGAGGGTCCTTGAGTTGGTGGCCGATCTGCAGGCGATGCGGGACACGTTGGGGACAACAGAAGAGGAAGACTAGTGTCCTGGTTCCTGGCCCTGTAGATTTGTAAATAGTTGTATTTGTACATAGTTTTATTGGTTAAACACCAAATTTATTTGTATATAGTTGTATGGTTTTTAAAAAATTTTTTATTGTATATAGTTTTTAAAGTTTAAAAAAAAAACAGTGTATATATTTTTAGTAACCACAAAACAATTTGTATATAGTTTTTAATTTTTTAGGGCCAAAGTTGCCAAAAATATTTTGAGAACAAATGGCAATTGAGCAATAAAAAACAAAAAAAAAAAAAAAACATGTTGTCCCATTTATTTGCACACATACATTTAAAAAAAACAAGGGGACAATGACATATTTGAAAATCAAGATTGTGATGTCCGTGAAGTGATTTGGGTAAGTTTTAGGGTGTGAAAATGGAAGAAGAAACAAGGCGCTAAGTGATTTGGGTAAGTTTTAGGGTGTGAAAATGGAAGAAGAAACAAGGCGCTAAGTGATTTGGGTAAGTTTTAGGGACCTAAAATGGAAGAAGAAACAAGGCGCTAAGTGATTTGGGTAAGTTTTAGGGACCTAAAATGGAAGAAGAAACAAGGCGCTAAGTGATTTGGGTAAGTTTTAGGGACCTAAAATGGAAGAAGAAACAAGGCGCTAAGTGATTTGGGTAAGTTTTAGGGACCTAAAATGGATGAAGAAACAAGGCGCTAAGTGATTTGGGTAAGTTTTAGGGACCTAAAATGGAAGAAGAAACAAGGCGCTAAGTGATTTGGGTAAGTTTTAGGGACCTAAAATGGAAGAAGAAACAAGGCGCTAAGTGATTTGGGTAAGTTTTAGGGACCTAAAATGGAAGAAGAACCAAAGCGCTAAGTAGTTAGGGTGAGCTTTAAGGGAGCTCAAGGGAAAAGGCAGGATAGCGCTAAGTGGTTAGGGTGAGCTTTAAGGGAGCTCAAGGGAAAAGGCAGGATAGCGCTAAGTGGTTAGGGTGAGCTTTAAGGGAGCTCAAGGGAAAAGGCAGGATAGCGCTAAGTGGTTAGGGTGAGTTTAGTGATGGAAGTGAAATTATGTAGGCGAGCACTTTAATGAGAGAAGTTTGTAGTGCGCAGGCGCAATATCGTAAGAATTTCGTCTGGACAGATACTTTAGGAAAAAATGAAGCAGGATGTAGCGGGAAAATGATAGGATTCGTGTGAGGATACGATGGGAAAAGGGCAAAAACGAAAGGCTACGTTGGTAGTTGTGAAAAATGAATCTGAACATTTTCGATGGAAAATGACATCCTCGTCTGCGTACTCTGGCATACGAGCACACGGACGCGCTACGGAAGGTTTACGAAGCATGCATAGAATCGCTCGAACGTTCATGCGAGAGCGGGAAATTTTGAAAATCTTACGACGTCGGCAACAAACCGAAAGTTTTTGGGTGTCTCTCTGAATCGAGCCTTTAAAGTGGCATCACTATGAGGGGCAGGAGCCCAAACATTGCTTTAAATAGACACTGGAGTTGGCAGCAGCCCAACAATTGGATGAATCACACCCTGGAGTTGCAAGCAGCAGCAGGAGCCCAAACATTGGCTGAAAGAGACACTGGAGTTGGCAGCAGCAGGAGCCCAAAAATTGACTGACACACCCTGGAGTTTCAAGCAGCAGCAGCAGCAGCCCAAACGTAGCTTGAAAGAGACACTGGAGTTGGCTGCAGGAGCCCAAAGATTGGATGAATCACACCCTGGAGTTGCAAGCAGCAGCAGCAGCAGGAGCCCAAATATTACTTTAAAGAGACACTGGATTTGGCAGCAGGAGCCCAAAATTGGATGAATCACACCCTGGAGTTGCAAGCAGCAGCAGCAGCAGCAGGAGCCCAAATATTACTTTAAAGAGACACTGGATTTGGCAGCAGGAGCCCAAAAATTGGATGAATCACACCCTGGAGTTGGCAGCAGCAGCAGCAGCAGGAGCCCAGACATAACTTTAAAGAGACACTGGAGTTGGCAGCAGGAGCCCAAAAATTGAATGAATCACACCCTGGAGTTGGCAGCAGCAGGAGCCCAAACATTACTTTAAAGAGACACTGGGGTTGGCTTCAGGAGCCCAAAAATTGGATGAATCACACCCTGGAGTTGGCAGCAGCAGGAGCCCAAACATTACTTTAAAGAGACACTGGAGTTGGCAGCAGCAGGAGCCCAAAAATTGACTGACACACCCTGGAGTTTCAAGCAGCAGCAGCAGCAGCCCAAACGTAGCTTGAAAGAGACACTGGAGTTGGCTGCAGGAGCCCAAAGATTGGATGAATCACACCCTGGAGTTGCAAGCAGCAGCAGCAGGAGCCCAAATATTACTTTAAAGAGACACTGGATTTGGCAGCAGGAGCCCAAAATTGGATGAATCACACCCTGGAGTTGCAAGCAGCAGCAGCAGCAGCAGGAGCCCAAATATTACTTTAAAGAGACACTGGATTTGGCAGCAGGAGCCCAAAAATTGGATGAATCACACCCTGGAGTTGGCAGCAGCAGCAGCAGCAGGAGCCCAGACATAACTTTAAAGAGACACTGGAGTTGGCAGCAGGAGCCCAAAAATTGAATGAATCACACCCTGGAGTTGGCAGCAGCAGGAGCCCAAACATTACTTTAAAGAGACACTGGGGTTGGCTTCAGGAGCCCAAAAATTGGATGAATCACACCCTGGAGTTGGCAGCAGCAGGAGCCCAAACATTACTTTAAAGAGACACTGGAGTTGGCAGCAGGAGCCCAAGAATTGGATGAATCACACCCTGGAGTTGGCAGCAGCAGCAGGAGCCCAAACATTACATTAAAGAGACACTGGGGTTGGCTTCAGGAGCCCAAAAATTGGATGAATCACACCCTGAAGTTGGCAGCAGGAGCCCAAACATTACTTTAAAGAGACACTGGAGTTGGCAGCAGGAGCCCAAAAATTGAATGAATCACACCCTGGAGTTGGCAGCAGCAGCAGGAGCCCAAACATTACTTTAAAGAGACACTGGGGTTGGCTTCAGGAGCCCAAAAATTGGATGAATCACACCCTGGAGTTGGCAGCAGCAGCAGGAGCCCAAACATTACTTTAAAGAGACACTGGAGTTGGCAGCAGGAGCCCAAAAATTGGATGAATCACACCCTGGAGTTGGCAGCAGCAGCAGGAGCCCAAACATTACTTTAAAGAGACACTGGGGTTGGCTTCAGGAGCCCAAAAATTGGATGAATCACACCCTGGAGTTGGCAGCAGCAGCAGCAGGAGCCCAAACATTACTTTAAAGAGACACTGGGGTTGGCTTCAGGAGCCCAAAAATTGGATGAATCACACCCTGGATTTGGCAGCAGCAGCAGCAGGAGCCCAAACATTACTTTAAAGAGACAATGGAGTTGGCAGCAGGAGCCCAAAAATTGGATGAATCACACCCTGGAGTTGGCAACAGCAGCAGCAGAAGGAGCCCAAACATTACTTTAAAGAGACACTGGAGTTGGCTTCAGGAGCCCAAAAATTGGATGAATCACACCCTGGAGTTGCAAGCAGCAGGAGCCCAAACATAGCTTGAAAGAGACACTGGAGTTGGCAGCAGGAGCCCAAAAATTGACTGACACACCCTGGAGTTGGCATCAGCAGCAGCAGGAGCCCAAACATTACTTTAAAGAGATACTGAAGTTGGCAGCAATATAAGCTATTGCCCCTCAGATTTACACAGGGGCTGCTCTATATAATGAAGAAAAATGGCAAATTTACCTCACTATATAAGCTATTTCCCCTCAGATTTACACAGGGGCTGCTCCATATAATGGTGCAAAACCATGAATTTACCTCATAATGTAAACTATTGCCCCTCAGATTTACACAGGGGCTGCTCTATATAATAAGCAAAATGGCAAATTTACCTCACTATATAAGCTATTACAGCTCTATATAAATAAAAATAAATAAATAAAAAAAAGGGCCTGTAGAAGCTTATTTAGTATAACAGATAGGGTGACATGTGCTGGTTTGGGATGCCCACATGGGCTAGTGTTTTGACTGCAGGACAAAAACCAATTCAAAATGTAATACTTTGATTAAGCTGAGGAAGGATCAACAAGCGTATTTAGTATAACAGATAGGCTGCTAAGTGCAGGTTTGGGATACCCTGGGGCCTAGTGTTTTGGCAGCAGGACAAAAACCAATGCAAAATGCAATAGCTTAATAAAGCTGATGCTGATCAACGCTTATTTAGTATAACAGATGGGGTGCAACATGCAGGTTTGGGATACCCGGCGGCCTGGTGTTTAGGCAGACCAAAACCAATTCAAAATGCAATAACTTAATAAAGCTGAGGCTGTAGATGCTTATTTAGTATAAACAGATAGGGTGCAATGTGCAGCTTTGGGGTGCCCTGCGGCCTGGTTAAATGAAAGCAGTCAAAAAGGAAGTGCAAACTGAAGTAGCTTAATGAAGCTGATGCTGATCAACGCTTATGTTGTATACCAGATAGGGTGCAATGTGCAGCTTTGGGGTGCCCTGCGGCCTGGTTTATTAAAAGCAGTCAAAAATAAGTGCAAACTGAAGTAGCTTAATAAAGCAGCTGATGCTGATCAACGCTTATGTTGTATAACAGATAGGGTTAAAATAGCATGTGCCTTGGGATGCCCGTGTGGCCTGGTATATTTTAAGCTGAACAAAAAGTAACAATAATCCAAGTATGAGAAATGCTTTAGCTTAACATATAGGGTTAATCAGCATGTGCCTTGGAATGCCCGTGCGGCCTGGTATATTTTAAGCTGAACAAAAAGTAACAATAATCCAAGTATGAGAAATGCTTGTGCTTAACATATAGGGTTAAATAGCATGTGCCTTGGGATGCCCATGTGGCCTTATATATTTCAAGCTGAACAAAAAGTAACAATAATCCAAGTATGAGAAATGCTTGTGCTTAACAAATAGGGTTAAATAGCATGTGCCTTGGGATGCCCGTGTGGCCTGGTATATTTTAAGCTGAACAAAAAGTAACAATAATCCAAGTATGAGAAATGCTTTAGCTTAACATATAGGGTTAATCAGCATGTGCCTTGGTATGCCCGTGTGGCCTGGTATAGTTTAAGCTAAACAAAAAGTAACAATAATCCAAGTATGAGAAATGCTTGTGCTTAACAAATAGGGTTAAATAGCATGTGCCTTGGGATGCCCGTGTGGTCTGGTATATTTTAAGCTGAACAAAAAGTAACAATAATCCAAGTATGAGAAATGCTTTAGCTTAACATATAGGGTAAATCAGCATGTGCCTTGGTATGCCCGTGTGGCCTGGTATATTTTAAGCTGAACAAAAAGTAACAATAATCCAAGTATGAGAAAGGCTTGTGCTTAACAAATAGGGTTAAATAGCATGTGCCTTGGTATGCCCGTGTGGCCTGGTATATTTTAAGCTGAACAAAAAGTAACAATAATCCAAGTATGAGAAATGCTTGTGCTTAACAAATAGGGTTAAATAGCATGTGCCTTGGGATGCCCGTGTGGCCTGGTATATTTCAAGCTGAACAAAAAGTAACAATAATCCAAGTATGAGAAATGCTTTTGTTTAACAGATAGGGTTAAATAGCATGTGCCTTGGGATGACAGTGTGGCCTAATGTATTTTAGGCTGAGCAGAAACTTTTAACACTAATCCAAGTGTGAGAAAGAATTTTGACCTTCTTTACAGCGCCATACTTTGAAAAAAAATCCTTAATTTCATGCCGATCAATCCAAAGGTCAATGCCCCCAACAAAAATAGTGTTCGGCATAAATTTTCCTTCTGGCAGGACGTAACTTTTAGTTTACATGGTTGGGGGAGGTTATCTTACAAATTGGGATACCCCAGGCAGCAGTGTCATTGAAAGAGACAGATTGTAATGCAGGCCATACGCAAGCAGAGAAACTCAGGCTGCAACAGGCCTCTTTAGTTTACATGGTTGGGGTAGGTTATCTTACAAATTGGGATACCCCAGGCAGCAGTGTCATTGAAAGAGACAGATTGTAATGCAGGCCATACGCAAGCAGAGAAACTCAGGCTGCAACAGGCCTCTTTAGTTTACATGGTTGGGGTAAGTTATCTTACAAATTGGGATACCCCAGGCAGCAGTGTCATTGAAAGAGACAGATTGTAATGCAGACCATACGCAAGCAGAGAAACTCAGGCTGCAACAGGCCTCTTTAGTTTACATGGTTGGGGTAGGTTATCTTACAAATTGGGATACCCCACTGTATATGAAACCGAATATAATGCACACCCAAAAGTGGACAATCAGCCTCCAAGAGGTCTGCTTAGTTTAAATAAGAGAGCTGCTTAGCTTAAATAAGAGAGCTGCTTAGTGTAAATAAGAGGCCTGCTTAGTTAAAATAAGAGAGCTGCTTAGTGTAAATAAGAGAGGTAGGTTATGTGATGTTACAGAATGGGATGCCCCCACAGCAGACTTGAGATCAGTATATATGCACAGCAACAGTGGATAAGCAGGCTCCAACAGGCCAAATTACTTTAAATAACTGTGCAGCTTACAGTAAATACAGAGGCTAATGTGATGTTACAGAATGGGATGCCCCCAAGCAGGCTTTAGAACAGTATATATGCACAGCAACAGTGGATAAGCAGGCTCCAACAGGCCAAATTACTTTAAATAACTGTGCAGCTTACAGTAAATACAGAGGCTAATGTGATGTTACAGAATGGGATTCCCCGAAGCAGGCTTTAGAACAGTATATATGCACAGCAAGAGTGGATAAGCAGGCTCCAACAGGCCAAATTACTTTAAATAACTGTGCAGCTTACAGTAAATACAGAGGCTAATGTGATGTTACAGAATGGGATGCCCCAAAGCAGGCTTTAGAACAGTATATATGCACAACAACAGTGGATAAGCAGGCTCCAACAGGCCAAATTACTTTAAATAACTGTGCAGCTTACAGTAAATACAGAGGCTAATGTGATGTTACAGAATGGGATGCCCCCAAGCAGGCTTTAGAACAGTATATATGCACAGCAACAGTGGATAAGCAGGCTCCATCAGGCCAAATTACTTTAAATAACTGTGCAGCTTACAGTAAATACAGAGGCTAATGTGATGTTACAGAATGGGATGCCCCGAAGCAGGCTTTAGAACAGTATATATGCACAGCAACAGTGGATAAGCAGGCTCCAACAGGCCAAATTACTTTAAATAAATGTGCAGCTTACAGTAAATACAGAGGCTAATGTGATGTTACAGAATGGGATGCCCCGAAGCAGGCTTTAGAACAGTATATATGCACAGCAACAGTGGATAAGCAGGCTCCAACAGGCCAAATTACTTTAAATAACTGTGCAGCTTAGAGTAACTACAGAGGCTAATGAGATTTTACAAAATGGTAATGTTCCCACAGCACACTTGAGATCAGTTCAGTATATATGCACACTAAAAGTGTATAAGCAGCCTGAAAACGCTTACAAAGCCAGTCAGCCAGCCAGGAACACTCAGGCTGGATGAAAAAAAAAAAAATCTCCCTTTGATTGCCTCCGATTTTTCCTAACTTTCCCTGTTTCTCGCTGACTTCCTGCCTGTCTCCTGACTTTCTCCTGCCTGTCTCCTGCCTGTCCCTGGCTCTCTAACTGTCTCTCCCTGACTACAGCAGTGTCCTGTCTCTCACGAATGCAATAGAGAAATGAGGAAAAGCAAGATGTCCGCCGCCTTAAATAGCGCTGTGACGTCACCGGGCTTGCTGGCTGCTGATAGGCTGCATGTGACTGCCCCAGCATGCACTGGAGCGAGGGAGATGTCTGGACATGTCCCGTCCGCCATCTGAGAATGCCTGTAATGTAAATGAATGGATGTTAAAGGAAAACTTCGAGCGATCGAAGCACAGGGAAATTCGGATTCGATCCGAATCGAATTTTTCATGAAATTCGGATCGAATCCGGGTTCGTCTGGATCGATTCGCTCATCCCTAAAAATAACATTAACAGTTACTATTAGCGATTATCAGTAAAAAAATACAAATAAAATTAACAACTTCCACCTATAAAATAAAAATAACTTCCCCTACCCCAACACCCTTGGTTAAACTTGATGGACATGTCTTTTTTTAGCCTATTAACTATGTAACTATGTAATTGCAGACAGTAAATTACCCCTTTTGTTTTGCATGATGTGGACCCTTTGATCTTATACTTCTTCATGGATCTCAGATTACTGAAGGTGGTTTAGTTAATGGGAGTTGTGTTGTGTTTCAGGGATGCTTTACAAGCCTTAAAGTCTCTGCATTTTGTAAATTCGTTTTCAGATTTGATTGTGTTAGTCGGGGGGAAGCTTTTAACCAGATGTTGAGAAAATGTTTGTGGTTTCTTATAGATGAAGTTTGGTTTAGTGATTATTCTTCGTAAGTTTGGGTCAGTGTGAAGGATTTCCTAATGTTTTTTGATTATGGCTTCAATCCGCCCATAGTCTCTATTGTAACTGGTGATGAATGGTATTATTAGTTTGTTGTCTCTGTTATTGTTTTTTAACTGTTTTTTAGGGTTTCTTCTTCCAGCATCAACTGATTAATATCTGTAACAGTTTGATTGATATGTTGTCTTTTTCTACAAATCTTGCTTCTAAAATCTGTGCTTGTTCCAGATATGTGGCATCTTCTGTACAATTTCTACTAATTCTTGTTAATTGTCCTTTGGGTATATTTTATTAGCCATTTGGGATGATGGTAGCTGTCTGTCGGGATAAAACTGTTCCGGTCGGTTTCTTTTAAACAAGTTTTTATTTTTATAGATTGTAATTTCCAAAAAAATTCATCTGTGAATCACTTACATCATGTGTGGAATGGATGTTCCAGTTGTTGTTGTCCAGTGACGATGAATAGTTGTAGTAGTTCTTTTGGTACTTTTTATAGAAGACAAGCTCTTTTGGTTAAATCCTTCTCAGAACTTCATGTTCCCATTGAGCCATGAATAAGTTTGCTAGGCTGGGGGGAAATTTGCCTCCCATGGCTACTCCAATCTTCTGTAAATAGAAATCACCTTGATATCAGAGGTAACTGCGCATGAGGGAAAAATGGAGACAATCAATTAAAAACTGGATTTGTTGTTTGAGAAGTTTGCTGGTTGTTTCCAAGAAGAAGCAAGCTTCTTCCATGCCTTTTTGGTGGGGGTAATAGTATATAGAGAGCTTACATCGGCTGTTGCTAAAACCAGGTTAGAATTATTTTCAAATAGTTTGATCAGAGTGAGGAAGGCTTTCGAGTCTTTCAAATAAGATGTGGTTTGTTGCACTAACGGTTGTACAAAAGTGTCAATATATTCCCCGAGTCTACTGGTTAATATGCCGATGCCACTCACAATAGCTCTACCGGATGGGTTCTTTTTGTCCTTATGGATCATAGGGAGGTGGTATAATGTTGGAATTCTTGGTGTACTTAAATTTAAATAATTGTATTCTTTCTTGGTTAAAATCCCTTCTCTCCTCCCTTTTTCAAACAGATTTTTCTTTTTCCAAAATTACTACATTACCACTAGGGATGAGCGAATCAATCCGGACGAACCCGGATTCGATCCGAATTTCATGAAAAATTCGATTCGGATCGAATCCGAATTTCCCTGCGATTCGATCGCTCGAAGTTTTCCTTTAACATCCATTTATTTACATACAGGCATTCTAAGATGGCGGACGGGACATGTCCAGGCATCTACCCCGTGCCTGTGCAAGCTGGGGCAGTCACATGCAGCCCATCAGCAGCCAGCAAGCCCGGTGACGTCACAGCGCTATTTAAGTCCGGCGGCCATCTTGGTTTTCCTCATTTCTCTATTGCATTCGTGAGAGACAGAACGCTGTTAGTGAGGGAGAGAGGCAGTTAGACAGGCAGGGACAGACAGGGACAGGCTGGAGACAGGCAGGAGACAGACAGGAGACAGACAGAAAGTCAGCGAAAAACAGGGAGAGGTAGGAAAAATCGGAGGCAGTCACAGGGAGATTTTTTTTTTTTTTCATCCAGCCTGAGTGTTACTAGCTGGCTGACTGGCTTTGTTAGCGTTTTCAGGCTGCTTATACTAACTAACTGTGCATATATACTGAAATGATCTTAAGTCTGCTGTGAGGCATCCCATTCTGTGACTACACCAGCCTCTATTTAAGACCATATAACCATTTGCACTTATTCTAATTGAAATTAGGCCTGATAAAGACACTTTTGCTGTGCATAGCACTACTTGTCCCTGCCAGGTGCACTCCTGTTTGGGGCATCCCATTCTGTGACTACAGCAGCCTCTATTTAAGACCATAACCATTTGCACTTATTATAATTGAAATTAGGCCTGATAAAGACACTTTTGCTGTGCATAGCACTACTTGTCCCAGGTGCACTGCTGGATTTTGGGGCATCCCATTCTGTGACTACAGCAGCCTCTATTTAAGACCATATAACCATTTGCACTTATTCTAATTGAAATTAGGCCTGATAAAGACACTTTTGCTGTGCATAGCACTACTTGTCCCAGGTGCACTGCTGGTTTTTGGGGCATCCCGTTCTGTGACTACAGCAGCCTCTATTTAAGACCATATAACCATTTGCACTTATTCTAATTGAAATGAGGCCTGATAAAGACACTTTTGCTGTGCATAGCACTACTTGTCCCTGCCAGGTGCACTCCTGTTTGGGGCATCCCATTCTGTGACTACAGCAGCCTCTATTTAAGACCATATAACCATTTGCACTTATTATAATTGAAATTAGGCCTGATAAAGACACTTTTGCTGTGCATAGCACTACTGGTCCCTGCCAGGTGCACTCCTGTTTTTGGGGCATCCCATTCTGTGACTACAGCAGCCTCTATTTAAGACCATATAACCATTTGCACTTATTCTAATTGAAATTAGGCCTGATAAAGACACTTTTGCTGTGCATAGCACTACTTGTCCCTGCCAGGTGCACTCCTGTTTGGGGCATCCCATTCTGTGACTACAGCAGCCTCTATTTAAGACCATAACCATTTGCACTTATTATAATTGAAATTAGGCCTGATAAAGACACTTTTGCTGTGCATAGCACTACTTGTCCCAGGTGCACTGCTGGTTTTTGGGGCATCCCATTCTGTGACTACAGCAGCCTCTATTTAAGACCATATAACCATTTGCACTTATTCTAATTGAAATTAGGCCTGATAAAGACACTTTTGCTGTGCATAGCACCACTGGTCCCTGCCAGGTGCACTGCTGGTTTTTGGGGCATCCCGTTCTGTGACTACAGCAGCCTCTATTTAAGACCATAACCATTTGCACTTATTATAATTGAAATTAGGCCTGATAAAGACACTTTTGCTGTGCATAGCACTACTGGTCCCTGCCAGGTGCACTCCTGTTTTTGGGGCATCCCATTCTGTGACTACAGCAGCCTCTATTTAAGACCATATAACCATTTGCACTTATTCTAATTGAAATTAGGCCTGATAAAGACACTTTTGCTGTGCATAGCACTACTTGTCCCTGCCAGGTGCACTCCTGTTTGGGGCATCCCATTCTGTGACTACAGCAGCCTCTATTTAAGACCATAACCATCGGGGGCGTGGCTAGGCGATGGAGGAGTAGGCAGCACATTGAAGGAGCTCTGCACAGGATCCCGAAAAAACGGACATTTACAAGTGGCACAGGGACCCCGCTGTCTCATGACCAGGCGCGGGAGATCCACGGGCTCGGCGAGGAGACGGCAGTCGGCCACTATAGCCCAGTACTTTGGGGCTGCGGGCCGTTCGGAGGAGGAGGGCCGCCCAGGCAAGATGGCGGCGACGCGGCAGAGAGGCGCCCCCGGGGCGTGTGAGGCCGGAGCGGAGGAGCAAGACAGGCCGGTATCCCCTACCGTGACTCGTGTGGACGGGGAGAGGAGAGGCGAGCGGGAGCGCAGGGGCACATCTGATGCCGTCCGTGCCGGGAGCAGACTGACAGGCGGGAGCTCGAGGCGGCCGGGGAGAGCGATGACGACACCGCCGGAGGTGGTGAGAGACACAGCAGGCTGCGGCGAGCCGGCTCACTCCGTGCAGGGGAGCAGCGGGTGCGCTCTTTTACCCTCGCCCCCGCTGTCTGCGGATCAGATCAGAGAGCTTGCTGGAGACGGGGGGAGGCAGGAGGAACTGACAGGAGGCCCTTTTCCCCCCATGTGGAATACACCTCAGACGCAGCCAGAGGGTCAGATGTCGTGGCCCCCACAAGCAGGGGGGAGAGCCCTAGCCCCCCTTCATGCCAAGGCTCACACACAATAGCCAGGCGGAGCTTGCCAACTGACCCTGGATCCCCCATAGTAGTCGACAGGGGAGCGGGGGGGGTGGGCCTCACCCCACAGAGGGATTTGGAGGAGTCCTTGCTGGCTGCAGCAGGACTTGAAGAGGAGATGCACAGCCAGTTGCCTCCTGTACCAGCAGAGGATTCCCCCGCGAGCTGGGCTCGGGATGCCCCCGGTGAGGAGGATGGAAACATGCCCTGGAGGCGCGGCCTGGTCTCCCCAGGATCCTGGGGCGCGGGTGCCGTTGGGGGGGCGGGGTCTGGCCCCGGGAGGTCCCCCCACCCAGAAGCAATGATGACCCAGCAGCAGATGCCTGTTCCGCTTCCCCATGCGGGATGCCCTCGACCATGCAACTTGTGCCCCCATCTTTAATCGCGGCACTGGCGGATGTGGTCAAATCCAATATCTCGGATGCCCTGAGGGCGCTCCCCTCCCGCTCAGATTTTGATGGATACATCACCCAAATGGAGAACACTCTCAGAAGAGAACCCAGCTCACTCCAAAATTCCATATCGGAAGTTTCCCACAGAGTGGATTCCATTGAGCAAGACCAGTCTACACTGATCCAGAGGGTGGCGGCCTTGGAACAGGTGCAGCGGGATGAAAGGAGACATACTTCTGCCCTTTATCTAAGTTTAAACCAAACCTGTAAGGGCACCACCACAATATCATGAATTAAATAAGACAGTGGGTGCTCCCATAAATCCCAAAAACCACAGTAACCAACCAAAACAAATTAGGGATTTAAGAATGGGCACTCACACTGATAGTGTATAAGAGATAATATAAGAAATTTATTTGAGGCGCTATATACACAACAATAAAAAAACATATAACATGTAGAGACAAGACAAAGTTAAAAAGAAGTGGGTGGGTCCACGGGATCCGCTCACTCACAAGCCGGTGTACAAATAAATTGTGATCAAAGAACCAATATTAAATATCAAAATTAGTACATATCTATAACTACATGTAAACAATACATAGACTGCTGGCGCCCCCTAATGGCCAATAAATGAACCAGCAAGGGAATATACTGGGAGTTAGAGATGAAATGAATAAGTTATAAACAGTTACCTAATTAATATAACGTAACCAAAATATATACAACTGGACAAAAGTGCAAAGTGCATCAGTATTTAAAACCCATACAAACTGTGACGCTGAGCCCAAATGAGAAGAAACATAAGGGTCGATTCAAAGAAACATGTAACAGCTTTGATTTGGGTGCCGATCATCCTATTTTTCCCGTCCGCTCGTGCGTTCGTATGAACTTGCGAGTGATTCTATAAGCAAATACGTTTCTATCCTAAAATGTACGTCCGTTCGTATGTTATCTCCCGAACTTGCCTCAGTCAGTTGTCAATCGTAAAAAACAGGTTGATGTGATCACTTGTTGCGGCGGCAGCCTGTTTTTTCGGCCGCTTCCATCGTCCACCTCTTCCAATTACTTGCGTTTGCCTCTGGATTTCAATGGTTTTTTGCCTCTTATATTCGTTCGTTCGTATGTATATAAGGTCTTGCGCATGCGCGATCCAAGCTACACTCCACAAACCAATGTGGGCCCTATCTGACACTACCAATCTCACCACTACTGCCTCGCGCCAGGCTACCACTTACCTTTATGAACCCTAAAACTTACCCAAACCCCTTAGCGCTTGCATCCTTCTTCATTTGGACGACTCTAAAACTTACCCAAACCCCTTAGCGCTTGCATCCTTCTTCATTTCTCGGACCCTCAAACTTACCCAAACCCCTTAGCGCTTGCATCCTTCTTCATTTCTCGGACCCTCAAACTTACCCAAACCCCTTAGCGCTTGCATCCTTCTTCATTTGGACGACCCTAAAACTTACCCAAACCCCTTAGCGCTTGCATCCTTCTTCCTTTCTCGGACCCTAAAACTTACCCAAACCCCTTAGCACTTGCATCCTTCTTCATTTCTCGGACCCTAAAACTTACCCAAACCCCTTAGCGCTTGCATCCTTCTTCATTTGGACGACCCTAAAACTTACCCAAACCCCTTAGCGCTTGCATCCTTCTTCCTTTCTCGGACCCTAAAACTTACCCAAACCCCTTAGCGCTTGCATCCTTCTTCATTTGGACGACCCTAAAACTTACCCAAACCCCTTAGCGCTTGCATCCTTCTTCATTTCTCGGACCCTCAAACTTACCCAAACCCCTTAGCGCTTGCATCCTTCTTCATTTCTCGGACCCTCAAACTTACCCAAACCCCTTAGTGCTTGCATCCTTCTTCATTTCTCGGACCCTCAAACTTACCCAAACCCCTTAGCGCTTGCATCCTTCTTCATTTCTCGGACCCTCAAACTTACCCAAACCCCTTAGCGCTTGCATCCTTCTTCATTTCTCGGACCCTCAAACTTACCCAAACCCCTTAGCGCTTGCATCCTTCTTCATTTGGACGACCCTAAAACTTACCCAAACCCCTTAGCGCTTGCATCCTTCTTCATTTCTCGGACCCTCAAACTTACCCAAACCCCTTAGCGCTTGCATCCTTCTTCATTTGGACGACCCTAAAACTTACCCAAACCCCTTAGCGCTTGCATCCTTCTTCATTTGGACGACCCTAAAACTTACCCAAACCCCTTAGCGCTTGCATCCTTCTTCATTTCTCGGACCCTCAAACTTACCCAAACCCCTTAGCGCTTGCATCCTTCTTCATTTCTCGGACCCTAAAACTTACCCAAACCCCTTAGCGCTTGCATCCTTCTTCATTACTCGGACCCTCAAACTTACCCAAACCCCTTAGCGCTTGCATCCTTCTTCATTTCCCGGACCCTCAAACTTACCCAAACCCCTTAGCGCTTGCATCCTTCTTCATTTGGACGACCCTAAAACTTACCCAAACCCCTTAGCGCTTGCATCCTTCTTCATTTCTCGGACCCTCAAACTTACCCAAACCCCTTAGCGCTTGCATCCTTCTTCATTTCTCGGACCCTAAAACTTACCCAAACCCCTTAGCGCTTGCATCCTTCTTCATTTCTCGGACCCTCAAACTTACCCAAACCCCTTAGCGCTTGCATCCTTCTTCATTTCTCGGACCCTCAAACTTACCCAAACCCCTTAGCGCTTGCATCCTTCTTCATTTCTCGGACCCTCAAACTTACCCAAACCCCTTAGCGCTTGCATCCTTCTTCATTTGGACGACCCTAAAACTTACCCAAACCCCTTAGCGCTTGCATCCTTCTTCATTTCTCGGACCCTCAAACTTACCCAAACCCCTTAGCGCTTGCATCCTTCTTCATTTGGACGACCCTAAAACTTACCCAAACCCCTTAGCGCTTGCATCCTTCTTCATTTGGACGACCCTAAAACTTACCCAAACCCCTTAGCGCTTGCATCCTTCTTCATTTCTCGGACCCTCAAACTTACCCAAACCCCTTAGCGCTTGCATCCTTCTTCATTTCTCGGACCCTAAAACTTACCCAAACCCCTTAGCGCTTGCATCCTTCTTCATTACTCGGACCCTCAAACTTACCCAAACCCCTTAGCGCTTGCATCCTTCTTCATTTCCCGGACCCTCAAACTTACCCAAACCCCTTAGCGCTTGCATCCTTCTTCATTTGGACGACCCTAAAACTTACCCAAACCCCTTAGCGCTTGCATCCTTCTTCATTTCTCGGACCCTCAAACTTACCCAAACCCCTTAGCGCTTGCATCCTTCTTCATTTCTCGGACCCTAAAACTTACCCAAACCCCTTAGCGCTTGCATCCTTCTTCATTTCTCGGACCCTCAAACTTACCCAAACCCCTTAGCGCTTGCATCCTTCTTCATTTCTCGGACCCTCAAACTTACCCAAACCCCTTAGCGCTTGCATCCTTCTTCATTTGGACGACCCTAAAACTTACCCAAACCCCTTAGCGCTTGCATCCTTCTTCATTTGGACGACCCTAAAACTTACCCAAACCCCTTAGCGCTTGCATCCTTCTTCCTTTCTCGGACCCTAAAACTTACCCAAACCCCTTAGCGCTTGCATCCTTCTTCATTTGGACGACCCTAAAACTTACCCAAACCCCTTAGCGCTTGCATCCTTCTTCATTTCTCGGACCCTCAAACTTACCCAAACCCCTTAGCGCTTGCATCCTTCTTCATTTCTCGGACCCTCAAACTTACCCAAACCCCTTAGCGCTTGCATCCTTCTTCATTTCTCGGACCCTCAAACTTACCCAAACCCCTTAGCGCTTGCATCCTTCTTCATTTCTCGGACCCTCAAACTTACCCAAACCCCTTAGCGCTTGCATCCTTCTTCATTTCTCGGACCCTCAAACTTACCCAAACCCCTTAGCGCTTGCATCCTTCTTCATTTCTCGGACCCTCAAACTTACCCAAACCCCTTAGCGCTTGCATCCTTCTTCATTTGGACGACCCTAAAACTTACCCAAACCCCTTAGCGCTTGCATCCTTCTTCATTTCTCGGACCCTAAACCTTACCCAAACCCCTTAGCGCTTGCATCCTTCCTCATTTGGACGACCCTCAAACTTACCCAAACCACATAATGTACATATGTCTATTTGTTTCTAAGCATGTATTTTCGTGTTTGTGTAAATGTCTTTTTGGGCGCATATTAGAAATGACACATTTATAAAGGCTTAAAATATTATTTATTATAAATTTGTTTTTTTTGGTTGTTTTTTGTTTTTTTAAAACATTTTAAAATGTTAAAATTGTTTTTTTTTTGTTTTTAAAAGTATTAAATTATTTACACTAAAAGCTACTTTAAAACTATTTTACAAAATTAGCCAGGACCAAGGGCACTAATCCTCCTCCTCTTCTTCTTCTGTTGGCCCCAACGTCGCCTGTATGGCCAGCAGCTCGGCCACCAACTCCTTTATTCTTTTTTTTTTGCCCTCCAATGTTTTTGGGATCATCCCTGTAACCAATAGAGAAATAAACATAAATAGGAGTACCAGACCGGTTTGTATGCTGGGAATAGATTTTGGGTTAATCAAATACATGTAAATGCATGACATATGTCATTCTTCTAAGGGATAAAGTAAATGCATTTCCCACAGGTAAGTATTGAAACTCCTTAAACCGGACCTTCAACATTATTTAATGAAAATCAATAACTATTCCCAAATGATTCTGCACCAGATCTAAGTACATTTTGGTGGATTTTTGATTACTGCGCCGCCATCTGGACTCAGAAGCATAACACTTAATGAGGAGAGGAGAGTGGGAAAAAGTACAGGGGAGTAGGTTACAGTTGTGCTTTGGTAATACAGAGCATAGCTGGGTTCAGGGAAAGGTCAGCAGTCCCACAACGCATGGCAGCACCTTACTTTTTTAAATCTGTATGCCATGCTGCCTGTAAATATTGCGCATTCCATATGCCGCCATCTTGGATGTTTAAAGGCTCCTAACATGCAGTAGATGCCGGTAGCCTGTTTTGGAATGTTCGCAATCTGTATGTACAGTGTGTGGGATAATTATTAGCTAGGCTCTTAATACGAGTTAGGGTCCGCTTTAAGCTAACGAAGTGCCCACATGAAAGTGTTAACTATACATTGGCTACGCCTTTAGTTATGTGTGTGTTATTAGCTAAAAACACATAAATCTGAATAATGGCATGGCTACTTACTTTGTTGGTGGCCGACAGATGGCTGGTTGGGGCCAACAGGATGCCCTTGGTCCTGGCTATGCTGTGAAGAAGTCCCTGGAGAAACATGTGACATTTGGTTAGTAGTTGTATAGAGTCACTATTCCCAACATATCTGGCTCCCAGTCTGGCTGACATCACTCACCTTCGCCAGGATCAACTTCCAGCATCTCTGCTGCCTCCTCCTCCACTATCTCACCCGCTCCCGAAGCTTCTACAAATACATAATAAAGGAGCACTTAGTTTTTGGCCTGGCATGTATATCTTTGTGCATATACATGAAGAGAGACATACCAGAGCCTTCCCCATGCCTGGCCGGGCATGACTCCACGCCCACGCGGTTGGGCCCCTCCTCTGTGGTAAGGTCCAGGGGCTGGTCTGAGGAGGCCACAGAGGAGGGGTAGGTCCGTCGCCCGGGAGATCCACCACCTTCACTCACAGATGCAGAAGCATGCAGCACTGGTCGGCCTGTGCGCCTCCGGGTGCGGCGAATTCTGAAATCCATTTCCAACACTAACAAAGAAAAGTCATTATAAATAAAGGCATAACTTATACATTTGGAACATATACCATGCTATCGCTTTGTACTTACTTGGGAAATGGATCCCAAAAAACCTCCGCACCCGGGGCATGTGCAGACGTTTCAGGTCCGACCAATGCTGCATTATCTGGGTGTGAGTGAAGGTGGTGCTGGTGACACGGTGGATTTCCGCGATGATCTCCCGGGCGATGTCCCTTTTTTCGCACACATTGGGCGCAAAGTCATACCGGCGCTGAAGCATGATCTGAAAAACATAATGGACACAGAGCTAGAACAAGTTGCGAATGTCATGTCATTAACACACACATTTAGAGTGCCAGCCATTTTTGGGGAGTGCCTTAAAGCGGACGTTCACTCTGATTCAGAGTCTGGTCTTATGTTATATGTTTCACACACCATGTACATACAGATAGCCAACATTACAAATCAGGCCACCTGCATCTATGGCATGTTATGATGGTTTGAACATCCAAGATGTCGGCTTATGTAAAATGCCTTCTTTGCAGGCAGCCTGCAAACAGGAAGTTCATGCAAACTGTAAGTGTGTGTGCTGCTCGCCATTCTTGGACTGATGACCTTCCCATGACCACAGCTCTGCTGTGTCTGAGCAAAGCACAGCTATAACCCACTATTAACCCACTATAACCCACCCCCCTGTACCTTATCCCACTCACCTCTCCTCAGTAAGTGTGATGCTTCTGAGTACAGATGGCTGCGCGCATCTCTTACATTCTTGAGCAGAGTTTCAGGCCAGTGGAGGCAAGACTAATAAGTTATTGGCTTCAAATGGCACATTTGGAAATGTCATAGGCTGTGTACTCGTTTTTTAGGTTTTATTGCTTTTTAGTCAATCACGCTGAAGGCCCGGTTTCTGTCTTTTTGCCCACGTGTGTGGCTTGCCGTTGTGTTTTGAGGTCTTAGGCAAACAGTGGTCCTCAAACATCCGCATCAAGGTCCGAGACAGGCCAGGTTTGACAGCTAGCCACGCTACTCCACAGGTTAATTAACTGGTGCTAAGCCAGAGCAATTGCCCTAATTAGGACATCAGCATAGAGAGGTGAAAATGTGGCCTGGCTCGGCCCTTGAGGATGAAGTGTGAGGAGCCTGTTCTTAAACATTAAGATCCCCAAAACTAGTTCCAAACGCATCATTTACATTTAGTACATCAGTCAGTATTAGCTTAAAAGGCAGAGCAAGGCACTTACCAGCATGAGGATCTCTTCCTGTTGACGGGTGAAGATAGTGGGCGCCATCTTTATGCTTCTTCAAGGCAGCAGATAAGTGAAACCCCAGCGGTTTCCTGGTTCCGCACGAACGTACGTCCGTACGAGCGCGTAGTCGTGCGCATAGGCGTCAGACGCTGGGCGCATGATTTAAAGGTCCCTGCACCCAAAGCTCATTCTCTTTGAGCGTTTTGCGAAAATGGCACACAAAAAGGCAGCAGCTAAACGCGCCCAGCCAAGGCAGACCTCTGAGGGCCCAACCACCAGGTCCCAGCAAGGACCCAAGAAGCTAAGGGCCCAGAAGGCAAGTACCACCTCGGCCCCACCAAGGGACACTGGACCCTCCCTTTCCCAAAAAAGGGCCCCAAAGGCACGTGCCCCTGCGGCCAAAAAACAGGCCACAGCAGCCACCACCACCTCTGCCCCCAGAAGAGGCCGCCCAAGGGAGCCCACACCACCCATGCTTTCAAGCCGGGCACTTAGCCAACCCAGGCCCCGCAGCAGGCCCAGAACACCATCCAGGCCCCGCAGCAGGGCCAGAAGCCCAGCAAGGCACCACAGCAGGGCCCGAAGCCCAGCAAGGCCCCGCAGCAGGCCCAGAACACCATCCAGGCCCCGCAGCAGGGCCAGAAGCCCAGCAAGGCACCACAGCAGGGCACGAAGCCCAGCAAGGCCCCGCAGCAGGCCCAGAACACCATCCAGGCCCCGCAGCAGGGCCAGAAGCCCAGCAAGGCACCACAGCAGGCCCAGAACACCATCCAGGCCCCGCAGCAGGGCCAGAAGCCCAGCAAGGCACCACAGCAGGCCCAGAACACCATCCAGGCCCCGCAGCAGGGCCAGAAGCCCAGCAAGGCACCACAGGAGGGCCCGAAGCCCAGCAAGGCACCACAGCAGGGCCCGAAGCCCAGCAAGGCCCCGCAGCAGGCCCAGAACAACATCCAGGCCCCGCAGCAGGCCCAGAACACCATCCAGGCACCACAGCAGGGCCCGAAGCCCATCAAGGCCGCGCAGCAGGGCCCGAAGAGCATCCAGGCCCCGCAGCAGGGCCCTAAGCCCCCGACCTGGCACCAGCCGGGAACATAGCCCCCGACCTGGCACCAGCCAGGAACATAGCCCCCGACCTGGCACCAGCCGGGAACATAGCCCCCGACCTGGCACCAGCCGGGAACATAGCCCCCCAAGAGGCCAAAGAATGGCCACCCGGACCACATCTACACCTGGAAGTTCGGTGGCCAGCCACGCAAGAACACCCAGTCCCTTGGCCAGTCCAGTCCAGTCATTGGGAAGCCAGCAATCCTTCCATTCCCCTACACAGCCCCAGGCCATAATGTCACCACATGTGTCTGCACACATGGAGGAGCACCCAAGCCAACCATCTGTCCGCACATTGCGGCGCGGACATTTGAGTGGGAGATTCTCCCATGACCAAAATATGGCATTGGCTAGTGGCCTTACATTATACTATGACGAGCTCTATGGGAGCAAATCAAAACACACCACTAAGCAGCGCAAGATGGAATTGTTTGAAACCATCCTACGACAAGTAAATGCAGCGGGGGAAGAGAGGAAAGATGTGGCCCAAATCCAGAAGAAAATTTCGGATCTCAAATATGCTGTACGTCAAAAAGAAATTAAAAGGCATAATTACAGGTAAATAAATGATGTCTCCAAATGTAATGATTAGGATGTACTGTATGCACCTTTTCTGGGTACCAAACTATTTTTTCATTTCAGCATGAAAACTGGAGGTGGCTTTCCAACCAAACTGGAGTTTACACCTGCTGAGGAGATTGTGCTGGGCCTTCTCCATCCTGTCGCGGTCGGTGGCCATGCGGGTCTAAGGGACACAGACTCACCGACCCGTACACAAGGTGAGTACTCTTAATCTGCATGTTTGCCTGTTTGCCCAGAAAATTAAAGTTCACTAGTACCAAGATGACGGTATGGCCCTATGGTGTGGCTTGCTTGGCCTCGCACTACTGTGCCTGTTTGTGTCCTGTTTTGGTCCCTGTGAATCACACATTTCGGACCACATACATTATGTAAAATAACAATTAACACTAATTATGTGTGAAGTAACGAAGTTTATGAAGAAAAGTGATATATTTGGACTCAATCACAAAACACACATCATTAGGGATGTGTTGGCTATTTGTTGTGTGAGTTGTGTTTGAGGTAACAATTTTTTATTCAACACCCCCAAACATATCTGACCTAGAGCAGCGATACTCAACTGGCGGCCCGGGGTCCCAATGCGGACCTTGGCACCAGATTCCCGGACCCCTGCCCAGACAGCCCTGCACTCAGTTACTTCTGTGTTGACGTGCTCAGAGCTGCCCCCTTGATCGGCGATGTAGTGGTTGGTCTCCTGGCCAATGTCATGGCTCCATGAAACCTAGCATTGCAATATGAAGTACTGCACAGGAAGTGGCATTGCAAGGTACACACTAACTTGGTGCATCATTCTCTTTGTCCAATCATGTCCCGCTGCCCCAGCTCTGCCCCATCTGCCCCTGTCCCACCATCTGCCCCCCCCCCACATCAGCCCCATCCATTCCTAACAGATTTGCTCCATCCATCCCATCACCATCCATTCCTGTCCTCCCAGCTTTAGCCATCCAATCCCTGTCCCCTCAGCTCTGCCCCATCCAGCCCAGCAAGGGCAAGCAGCTTTATTAGTTTGCACTTGGCAATCTCTAGCCCCTCCCCCAGTGTGCTGATTTCTAACTAGACACCCCCTGCGACAGCCCCATGCCCGGACCTTCACCTCTCACCGGATACCTTTAAATGGACCTTTACAAGAAGTGGTTGAGTACCCCTGACCTAGAGAATGGTAGTCAAACTCAAAATAGTTGCTCTGCAAGTTGTATGCTGACTGGGTACACTTCCTGACTTCGAACTGAGGTCAGTTAGCAGTTTACTCGATCCATTGCACATATGTTAAATTGAGTGTATTTTACCAATTGTACCCATTGCTGTAGAGTTGCTTAATATTAGAAATAGTGGCTTGTTTTATTACCTACCCAAACAATGCTTATGTGTGTGTTTACCTTGTTTTGTTTTCTCTTCTTCAGCCCAGCATGACCCCTCAGAAAGTGTAAACTCACCCCCCAGTTTGATTATGCCTACCAGGTCCGTACAGCATAGGAGCCCAGATCCGAGTTTTCCGGTAAGTTTATTTAGTACCCAAAATACTACCAAGTGCTTAAGCATGTGTTAAACTGATGGAATCCTAATTTGGGACGCCAACTTAACTTTTTTTTTATATGTCCCTACAGACCCACACACTCATGGAAGAGATCCAGGAAATGGAGGAAGATGATGTATCCCTGCTGGCCACGTCCAATGACCTCCCCCTGGGTCCCAATCTGCAACTGCTCCCTAATGTTTCTCTGGCCAATCCTCAGCAGCAGAGTGAATCTGCATCCATTGTGCATGCACATGGGGAGACTGACACAACAGTCCCCAGTGTTCACTCTGCTGCTGAGGATTTGCCAAGCATGCCTGTTGCTGTTGAGGGGACGACACAACGCGGCAGGGCACGCCCAAGAGCCAGGGTAATTGTGCGGCGGACTCCATTACGCCGCCGCACAATTTCCCAGGGGAGGCACAGTGCCCTGCTTGATTTATGGAACCAAGAGAGGGACTCTTTTGAGGCACAGCTCGTAACTGAGCGGGAGGAAAGGCATGCCGATATGGTCAGCCTAACTAACACCTTACAGGGCATCCTCGCGGAGTTTCGGACCCTCAACAGCAACATGGTCAATGCAAGTAATGGCATCCAGTCAGCTATGGCTGAGATGACCAATATGCAGAAAAACATTATGGAGCAGTTGCAAATTCACAATGCTACCATGGCCCAGGTTAGGTCCCATCCCCACGGACCTCCACCTGGGTTTTATGGGCAGCCACCCTATTAATCCATGAATGTGTGGGACATCTTTTCTCTTCCCCCCCACTGTATTTACTTGTCCTTTGAGGTTTCAAACAATCCATTTTGTGTTTCACATGCAGGTTGTGTTTTGTATTTGCTCCCATAGAGCTCCGTAGAGTAATGATTAAGGCCACTAGCCAATGCCATAGGTCTATGTGCTGTCTAGTTGGCAACTATCATGTGCCAATTATGGCTTTTGACATTTGTTTGGTTTGTTGGTTTGTGCTCCTCCTGTTTGCAGACATGTTTGTGTGACATTATGGCCATGCCCAAATATCCCTTGGCACAGGCAATATTAATGACTGGACTAGGCTGGCCTTTGGACTGGGTGTCCTTGTTTGGTTGTGCCACTCTCTTCCAGGTGTAGATGTGGTAGATTTAATGTTAATACCTTCTTGGTTTTTGAGCCACAGTTGTATGTGGATTTTTATTTGTTATGCACCACCAATCAAAGTGCAAAAAGTAAAAAAATTTCAAACTTACAATACTTGTTGCGTTTTGAGTTGAAACACATTTAACATCACCTTGGGCTAAATCAGATACATTTTTGGTTAAGAGGTGTAAAAATGCAAAGATCAATCTAAGTAAACACCAGGAAAAACATTAGGCAACAATTAAGGGAAATTGTGTATTTATTTAAGGTAATGTCACATTACGGGCAAACAAATATTTGAAAATAAAGGCAAATACACACACACAGAATGGCAAGCCAAAAAAAGGCTTTAACTAAAATGCTGCAATATCAAATTTGCTCTCACTGATTGGCCAGACTCACTGGGTGGGCCCACATAATTGTCACCATCATCTTCTCGGGCTGTAGAGGGCAGAACATCCACATAACGGGGGACACGTTCTTGAATGGCAAAATTATGCAGAACAGCACATGCCATTATGATGTCTATCACTTTGTTAGGAGCATATTGCAGGGCGCCCCCGGTATGGTCCAAACAACGAAAACGTGTCTTCAACAGTCCAAATGCCCTCTCAACAACAGCCCTGGTCTTGCGGTGCGCACGATTGTAGGCTTCCTGAGAGGCATCCTGGGGCCGCAGCACAGGCGTCATGAGCCAGGGGAGAAGTGGGTAACCGGAATCACCTTAACAAGACAATTAAATAACAAAAATTAACACATTGCAAGACAACAAACACAAACAATTTGACATATATCAAAATGAGGTAAGCTAAAGGGCCAAAAAAGACACCCAGGGCACATTAGAAAAAACACTATTGGGCCAAATGTAGTACATAACTAAAAATGCAGCTTAAATAAAGCCAAGAATGAAAAAACATCTGCACGGACAAGGCTTTTTAGAAATATGTTTTTGATTCTGGCTTCGCAAATGTTACAGTTAGGATGCTGCTGAGGGGCCCACACCATTTCGCTAAAGAATGCACTGTATGCAGTTTAAGTCCACTTTGGCGTTGCAAGACCAATACTACAAAAGGACAAAAAACTAGTAGATACTTCGGGACAATCTGCTACCCAATATATTTTGGGACATGGAAGTTACAGACATCCTAACCAAAGTTAAAAAAAAACAGAAGCACAAAGTGAGCAAAGCGTTTGGTTGAAAAACAAAATACAATCCACAAAAGCCCCCCCAAAAAAATGCTGGTTCGTGTTTCTGACAAGAATTAGAAAGCTAAAATAGGCAAACAATACAGATTCCTGGGAAATATCAGTAACCAAAAATAGGACACACTTACCAAGCAGCCATGCACCCGAAAATTCCCCAGACTCAAATCTCCTAAACAAACCAGATCGTCTCAGGATATAGGAGTCGTGCGACGATCCAGGGTAGCCGGCAAGGACACTCAGGAAACGCATGTCCGGCCCCACCACGGCCTGGACATTAAGGGAGTGTCCCATTTTTCGATTCCTTAAGGCAAAAACAAAAAAAAAGGGTAAGTGATAAGGGCAAAAAACATTTTGAAAAAAAAACATGTCTGCACACAAATTCAAACAACAAATGAGAAGCCTAAATAAGGCATGTACACAAAAGGCCAAACAAAAATATGCTGCCGCCAAGGAAAATAGGTTACATTACACGTTGGGCCCCATAATAACCCAAACCCAAAATATATACCTATATATATATTCGTCGGATGCCCTAGGTACGAGTGCCACATGTGTGCAGTCAACAGCACCAATTACGTTGGGCATGTCGGCCACATTATAAAAACCAAGCTTAATGGCGTTTCTGGCTGCCATATCATCCGGGAAAAAAATATATTTGGGAGTTATGGCAGCCATGCCTTCCAAAAATTTAGAGAGTGCGCGGCTCAGCGTAGGCTGGGACATCCCCACGGAGAGGGCACCCAGCCTCTGGAACGAGCCGTTCGCCAAAAATTGCAGGCAGCCAAGCATCTTGGTCATACCTGAAATTGCATGCCCCTTCCTTGTGTTGCGGGCTAACCATGGCCGCAGCTCACTATATAATTTATGGAGGGAAGCGCGATTAAGCCTGGTCAGCTCAAACAGCTCAACATCATTCATGCTATCGATGTTCATGCGACGACGCAGGGGCAATCTGCTCTCAGACATCCGGATCAAATCGATGCCAAAAAGCATAAGCCCTTGATGTGCCACAAACTCGCTCCTCTCCATCCTACTCCCGAGGCCAAATAGCTGCCGGCAAACATTTCGGGAAGCAGCTCTTTAATGGGCTTCAAAACAATTAGCAATCACCTCTCTGAATTGGTCGCAAGCCCATGTGAAGCACGTAAAAAATAGGATCGGACCTAAAAAATACGATTTGGACGGGAAAAACACACGAACTAACGCAAAATATACGATTGACGTCCGGAAAGCGCGAACGTTCGTGCGAATACGAAATGGCCAAAAAAAAAGGAAAAAATGACAAACACCCACCCAAACTTACGATTCTCGATCCGAAATCAATTAACTTTTGCTCTTTGAATCGAGGGGATAATCTCATTCAGCTCAGACATGTGCAGATACAAAGTGTCATGTGCAAATAAATATGTCCTAATTTAACCCCAGTGAAATGATACAAATATTTAATGTCAACCCTAATTAATCAAAACAAGCAGTAATATAAACGGATATCAATGTTACAATATCAAAACATTATAATTTCCTATGCTGGGCATATACGCAAAAAATGACCCCCCTCCCCTAATGAAAAGGCAGGTGCTGCTCTAAGTAATAAGAGGCTAGTATATAGCTAACATGGAATCATAGATGCAGCTGAATGAAGCACAATGGGGGGAAAAAAAAGAGAAAAAGTTTAATATTTACATGTAAAGGGAGCGCTCAGACCATGCTTTGGAATAAGTCAATCAAACATAAGAAAGAGTGATACTACCGACAGCAGTTTCCCGGGACCTCCGGCTGCCCTCTCTTATACACTATCAGTGTAAGTGCCCTTTATCTAAGTTTGGATGACTTGGAGAACCGCAGTAGACGCAAGAATGTTAGGCTGAGAGGGCTCTCGGAGGCGGTCGCTCAGCCGGATCTGGAGCGCGCAGCCAAGACCATCTTTAAAGTGGACCAACACCGAGAGGTGATCGGCCCGGAAATCTATAAGATTCCCGGGCCGATCACCTCCCACCCCGCGGGACATCCGAGATCGGGATGTCCCGCGGGGTGAAACCCCCCAAAAAACCCCCAAACACCTTACCTGATCTTCGGCGGCGGCCGGCCGCCGCCGCCTCCCTCGCGCCCCTGTAGGCGTGCTCGCGCCCGCGCCGGCCGTCTGCGAATGGCCGGTGGGGGCGCGCGCGCGCCGAAAGTGACGCGAGGGAGGCGGCGGCGGCGGCAGCCGCTTGGACGTTCCTGATCCCCGCCTGGACGTTGGCGGGGATTGGACCGTCCAGTCACGTGGGAGCGGGGACAGGTAAGATTTTGGGGCTTTCTGGGGGGTTTCACACAGCGGGGCACCCCCGATCGGGGTGCCCCGCCGAAGTGGACCAAAACCCAGGATAGTCAAAATCCTGGGTGTTGGTCCACTTTAATCTGATCCTGGGGTCCTCCCGCGCAGAAGACATTGTTATTGACAGACTCCACCGGGCCCTGGGCCCCAAACCAGCAGATGCGCAGCGTCCCAGGGATGTGATCTGCAGAATACATTACTACAGGACCAGGGAAGATATCTTGAGAAAGGCGTGGGAGAAGGGCCCAATCAGATTTGAGGGCTCCTCCGTGACGGTCCTCCCTGACCTCTCATCCAGAACACTTCAAATGCGGCGAATACTGCGGCCCTTATTGGAGGTCATTCAGCGTCAAGGGGCCTCCTACCGCTGGGGGTTTCTGTTTCACCTCATCATCCGTAGAAATGGGAGATCCTTCGCTCTGAAGACGTATGACTAGCTTCCGCAGCTTTCTAGCTTCCGCTAGAGCCGAGGGCTTTTTCCCTCCTGGGGGGAGCCCGTCACGGATGGAGGGGTGGGGCGGCCCAAGGTTGGTGGGGGAGGTTCTGGGGGGCACTCGCTGGGGGAGGTCCGGCCAAAAATACGCCCCTCCTTGCTGCAATGTCTTGAGGCACCTTGCCTCCTTGGTTATTGGGCTTTAGTTTTAATGATTACCCTGGGGTGTTTCGGGTGGGGGGGAGCCCTTTGGGGCGGCCCGCCGCCCCGGCCGCCCGGCTTCGCTCTCGCACCCACGTGTTCCGCGGGGTGGGGTGGGGTCAGTCGGTTCGGGGGGGCGCGCCCTCCTCACTAACACGGGCCGGGACGCCTGACCGGGTGTCGCTCTGGGGGCCCGCTCTGGGCCTTATGGCTTAGACCGGGTGGGTGTCCTTGTTTGTGTAACACCTATGGGATTACAATGTTACAGCCTCAGGAGTTGAATGTTGATTAAGCTTGCTGTTAAGTTATTCTTAAACTTTGCGAAGATTGATAATTAATGACTGCACCTTCTGTGCTCGGGCCGGGGGGTCTGGAGCCGGTGACATGAGTGTTCAGCCCCCCTTTGTGGGTGCCAGAAACCTTTGGACCTCGGGTCTGAAGGGGGCATTGACTGCCCTGCTCCCCCCTCCTGTTTGTGGGGGGTGGGCAGGGGGGTTGGAACCACCGCTGGATGGGGTGGGGGGTGACCCCCCCCAGCCCATGCGGGCCGATCGCGGGCTCCGCCCCGGGGCCTTGGGCCCACAGGGTATCAAGATGTTGCATTGTCATAATGTTATAACGCGGTTAAGGCCTGTATTGGAGGAGACAGTTGTTTCCTTATCTCGTAGTTCTTATTTCTCGTTTTTATTAGTCTGTACATAATGTGACATTACTTTCCAGTATGTGCATCTCCTACGCCTTTGCTGTTCCCGTCTTACATACCCCCAACTTAGGTACCCCTGACTGGGTTTAGCGCCACCGCTGCCGGCGCTTCCCCACACAGGGAAACGAGGGTATTCGCGGTCCTTGGGCTCCGCGAAACCCCTCGTGAGAGAGCTTAGCGCGGGTTCACCTGACCCCGGTGTCCCACTCTCCCTAATACCCCCTTCCGGAATCGTAACTTCCCTCTCCACTCCCACCCCTTACCTACCTCCTCCCCCTATAGGAGCTGCGTAGCTGTCCACCTAATTCAAGTCCCGTCCCCCCTTCCCCCCGTTAGTTGGAAACCTCCTTTTGTGCTCATCTTCCGGCACTTCCCCCCCCACTTTTTTTTTTTTGTTTTTTTTTTTTCCTCTTTTTTCTTCTTTTTACCACTATACCCCTCTCCCTTTCCCTTTTTCTTACCGTACCCCTATTTCCCTACCCTTCCTAGACTTCATCCTCCTAAAACCGTCCAGCCCCGCCTCTTGCTGGCACTCTCCCCTCGGCTGCCTGACACCTGACATTTATAGTCACTGCTTTACTCCACGCTCATCCCAGAGCCAACGCCTCCTCTGCGGTATGGCTAAGTTGACAGTCTGCTCCCTGAACATCAAAGGGCTAAATGTCCCTGAAAAACCTTCCAAGGTTCTATATGACCTACACAAGCAGAAGGTGAGCATTCTTCTCCTCCAGGAAACCCACTTCCAGGGAGATAAAGTGCCGAACCTACGCCATAGATACTTCACGTCATGGTTTCACAGCACCAACCCGCAGAGCAAATCTCGGGGTGCGTCCATCGCGATCCACAAATCCCTGCCCTTCATAGAGATAGATCACCTTGTGGACCCCGAGGGAAGATTTGTCTTCCAGGCGAGAGCACTTCAGAGGTACCTTAGGAGATTGGAGGAGTTCGCTGAAGGAATCTTGATTCTGGGAGGAGACTTCAATCTTACTTTGAACCCCACCTTAGACTCCTCATCCGGAAGGTCCTCTGTACCACTGGGAAAATTGCAGTCCTTACGGAGGACACTCCATGGTATGCAGCTGATAGATGTATGGAGATTAGAGCATGGACAAGCTAGAGATTATACATATTTCTCGCCCATGCACGGATCTTACAGTCGCATCGACTATATCTTCATGAGCCATCACGCCCTGCAATGGCACCCTGAATCGCGCATCGGCCCCCTTTTGTGGTCGGATCATGCGCCGGTCTTCGTAGCGTTCGATCTACCAAACGCAGCACCGAAGAGTTGGAACTGGCGCATGAATGACAACCTGCTAAAAGACAGAAACATGCATGACCAAAATCAGAGAAGCGATAACCCACTTTGCAGCCGACCATGAAGGGGATGACTGCTCACCAACAATCCAATGTGAGGCACTTAAATGCGTCCTCAGGGGAATATTTATCCAAGAGGGTTCAAGGCTGAAGCGCGAGAGGGCGGCGCTGGTCGTTAAGACATTAGATACTATCAATGACTTGGAAACCAGACACAAACAAGATCCCACCCCGGAGCTGCTATCGGAGCTTTCGCTCCACAGAAACAACTTACTCAAAATCTACGACCAAGCGCATCTTAGATATAGGGATAGACAACGGGCCTCAATGTATGAACAGGCTGATAAGTGCGGGAAGCTCCTGGCCAGATCGCTCCATAGTAGGACAGGAGCAACATACATTCCAAGTATCAACTCCGGGTAAGGAGAGGTCTTTACGGACCCGTCTAAGATCCCAGAGGTGTTCAGAAGCTTTTACAGCAGCTTATATAACCTCCATCCGGACACCAACCAAGCCTCAGCAGCGGCGCTAGAAACAAGCATAAATGACTACATAGCGGAGACTCCACTCCCAACAATCGCTGAGGATTCCGCGGCAGACTTGGAGGTGCTCTTCACGGAATCTGAAATCCTGAGGGCCATCCAGGAAGCCCCAGTGGGGAAAAGCCCAGGCCCGGACGGTTTCACTCCGCGATTCTACAAGACCTTGGCCCCGCAGCTGGCCCCCTGGCTAGTGAGAGCCTTCAATCATATAGGAGAAGACACCCCTTTTCCTAAACAGGCGCTGGAAGCCATAGTCACGGTGATCCCTAAACCGGATAAAGATCCCTCAATATGCGGCAGTTACAGGCCTATCTCCTTACTAAATGTAGACCTGAAGCTGTACGCAAAAATAATAGCCACTAGAATCAAGCCGCTGATTCCTCATTTAATACACTTGGACCAGGTGGGATTTGTTCCTGGCCGCGAGGCTAGGGACAATACCAACAAGTTACTGGACCTCATCGCTTACGTACATAAGACTAACACCCCAGCATGTGTCCTATCCTGCGACGCCGAGAAGGCGTTCGACAGGGTAAGCTGGCGCTTTCTCAGGGCCACCCTCTCTCAGATCGGCATGGGTCCCACTATTATCTCCAAGATCTTGGCGCTATACCAGAATCCCTCGGCCCGCGTGAGAACTAACGGGATATTGTCCAATGCCTTCACGATCACAAATGGTACTCGTCAGGGTTGCCCTCTCTCACCCCTGCTATATATACTCACAATGGAGCACTTGGCGATAGCTATTAGAAATAACCCGGATATCAGGGGAATCGAATGCAGTGAGAGGCAATATAAAGCCTCGATTTTCGCGGACGACCTGCTCCTCCACTTGACCTCCCCGGCCATATCTTTCCCGGCAGTGCTTAGGGAGTTTGAGAGATTTGGCCAACTCTCCAATTTCCGTATCAATTATGCAAAGTCTGAGGCACTGAACCTTACTCTGCCTCAGCCCTTAGTGGAGCGACTCCGGAGCAGTTTCCCTTTCAAGTGGCAGCCTTCCGCAATAAAGTACCTGGGAACCCTTATACCGTCCGATCTGAACAACCTCTATGAGCTGAACTTCAAAGCTCTGCAGACCAAAGTCACCCAGGACCTAGCGAAGTATGATAGGGGACGATACTCATGGTTCGGAAGGATAAATATCCTAAAAATGGACATACTACCCAGGTTCCTATATCTTTTTCAAACTATCCCGATTAGACTCCCCCGGCACTTTTTCAAAGCCCTACAGGCAGCCTTCCTGAGGTTCATTTGGGGTGCACGGAAGCCACGTATCAGATTAAATATATTGATCAGACCCAAGAGTAGAGGCGGAACTGGGGCTCCAGACCTGAAGCTCTACCACTCGGCGGCCATCATTACGAGGATGGCGGACTGGAAGTACAGGAAAAAGGACAAGTTGTGGGTCCAACTGGAACAGGATCTTCTGGGGTATAACCCGTGCTCCCTCCCGTGGACACCTACTATGGGAAACGCTAATAGAAAAGGGATCCCCTACCTGATCCAGCATTTTCTTTACAGCTGGGACGGCTTGCAAAGGCAGGAAGAACTGGTGAGTAGGCCAGGCCCCCTTACCCCCCTCTTTAACAACCTGGAATTTATACCGGGACAGAACACTCCCCGATTCCTGACCTGGAGTGAGAGGGATGATGTTAGGCTGAGGGACGTGCTGGTGGGGGGGAGACTGCCATCCCTGGCGGATTTGAGAGAACAAAATGTGGGTGGGCACTTATCCTGGCTGCACCACTGGCAGTTGGAGGCATTCCTCAATGCGGAGGGGCGCCTTACCAGGGCGGCTCTCCCCTTGACACCTTTGGAGGAATGCCTCACACAGGAGCATCCACTGGAACACGTGATATCGACATTCTATAGTCCACTGGTGGCTTCCAAGCACACATCGGAATTGGAGTTCATGTCCAAATGGGAGAGAGATCTGGGGATAGTAATCACAGAGGAGGATGCCCGGAAGATCTTCACGCTGACACATAAACTCGTGAGGGCCAGCTCTGCTCAGGAGAAAAACTACAAAGTGCTCACGCGGTGGTACCGGTGCCCAGCAGACATAGCATTGTACTCACGTGGAGAATCGGACGCTTGCTGGAGATGCGAGAAACCTCGAGGAGGGATGTTACATATATGGTGGGAGTGTCCTCCAATCCTGAAGCTCTGGGACACCGTCTTCAAGATCCACACTGAGGTAGAGGGCTCGGTAGTACCGAACAGTCCGGGGATCGCTCTGCTCTCCTTGATCCCTGGCTCTATTGCCAAGGCGAAGAAAGGAGTTCTCAAATATTTCCTCACGGCAGTAAGATCAATCATCCCCAGGCACTGGAAATCCCCCATTCCTCCAAACATAGCAGAATGGTTCGCTGAAATGGACCATGTACTTAGAATGGAGGAACGGATAGCAGTAGATAGAGAGAGAGAGCAGATGGACACTGGACAACCTGGATGAACTGGATCAGGCTCAGGGAGTCGGACGCGGCAAAGGCCTACATGGGGCCAGGAGTCGGCGGTGAATGAGAGGCCTCTCAGATGAGGTTCGAGGCTGGAAAGACCTTCCCAATACATGTGTCAGCAGGCCATCGGTGTGGGATCTACTACCTGCTTCCGCCCCTCCCCGTGTACTGCTTTCCCTCCCCTCACTATCCTTGCCTTCCCCCTCTCCCCCCCCCTTCTGTTCATCTTACTTTCTTAATATCCTACTCATCTTACACGGTTTCTTTTTGTGCCGTGGATTCCCCCCTCCCTCCGGCTGGGTGGGCCCCTCCACGCTGGTCTCCCTACGACCCGGATTGATCTGGGGGGCCCCCTCTGGGGCGCGTGCGCTTCGGGCCTTCCTTTCCCCCCCCAGTTGGTGCCCTCCGGGGCGGTGCCTGAGCCCTTTACTGGGGCTACGTGCGATGGAATTCCTGTCATTCCCCTCCGGGTGGGGGGGTCTGTTGCCTGGGGCGGATGGGGAGGCCCGGCGCGGTGCGGCCCTGGGGCCCCCTACGTGTGCACTGAGGCGCCAAGGCGCCCCCCAATAGTGGCCTTCGACGCGTTGGAGATGGATTCCTGGAAGCCTGTACGCTGGCGACTCGGCGGGCCACTGGAAAGATGGAGAGATGCAGGCGCGGCGTGCTTTCGAGTGCATGTGTTATACTTAGGGGCGGGTGGCTGGCAGGGGGGACTTGGGTCGGCCCGGCTGTGCCTGGGGTCGGGGGGGGAGCACGGACTGTCTTTATGTTTACTCGACTGTATTTCCTTTTCTTGTATTGTTATTTCTGCTTGTATTTGAAAAATTACCAATAAAAAGAGATTAAACTAAGACCATAACCATTTGCACTTATTATAATTGAAATTAGGCCTGATAAAGACACTTTTGCTGTGCATAGCACTACTTGTCCCAGGTGCACTGCTGGTTTTTGGGGCATCCCATTCTGTGACTACAGCAGCCTCTATTTAAGACCATATAACCATTTGCACTTATTATAATTGAAATTAGGCCTGATAAAGACACTTTTGCTGTGCATAGCACTACTTGTCCCTGCCAGGTGCACTCCTGTTTGGGGCATCCCATTCTGTGACTACAGCAGCCTCTATTTAAGACCATAACCATTTGCACTTATTATAATTGAAATTAGGCCTGATAAAGACACTTTTGCTGTGCATAGCACTACTTGTCCCAGGTGCACTGCTGGTTTTTGGGGCATCCCATTCTGTGACTACAGCAGCCTCTATTGAAGACCATATAACCATTTGCACTTAATATAATTGAAATTAGGCCCGATAAAGACACTTTTGCTGTGCATAGCACTACTTGTCCCAGGTGCACTGCTGGTTTTTGGGGCATCCCATTCTGTGACTACAGCAGCCTCTATTTAAGACCATATAACCATTTGCACTTATTCTAATTGAAATTAGGCCTGATAAAGACACTTTTGCTGTGCATAGTCTTACTGCTGCCTGCCAGGTGCACTGCTGGTTTTTGGGGCATCCCATTCTGTGACTACAGCAGCCTCTATTTAAGACTATATAACCATTTGCACTTATTCTAATTGGAATTAGGCCTGATAAAGACACTTTTGCTGTGCATAGCACTACTGGTCCCTGCCAGGTGCACTCCTGTTTTTGGGGCATCCCATTCTGTGACTACAGCAGCCTCTATTTAAGACCATATAACCATTTGCACTTATTCTAATTGAAATTAGGCCTGATAAAGACACTTTTGCTGTGCATAGCACTACTGGTCCCTGCCAGGTGCACTGCTGGTTTTTGGGGCATCCCATTCTGTGACTACAGCAGCCTCTATTTAAGACCATATAACCATTTGCACTTATTATAATTGAAATTAGGCCTGATAAAGACACTTTTGCTGTGCATAGCACTACTTGTTCCAGGTGCACTGCTGGTTTTTGGGGCATCCCATTCTGTGACTACAGCAGCCTCTATTTAAGACCATATAACCATTTGCACTTATTCTAATTGAAATTAGGCCTGATAAAGACACTTTTGCTGTGCATAGCACTACTGGTCCCTGCCAGGTGCACTGCTGGTTTTTGGGGCATCCCATTCTGTGACTACAGCAGCCTCTATTTAAGACCATATAACCATTTGCACTTATTCTAATTGAAATTAGGCCTGATAAAGACACTTTTGCTGTGCATAGCACTACTGGTCCCTGCCAGGTGCACTCCTGTTTTTGGGGCATCCCATTCTGTGACTACAGCAGCCTCTATTTAAGACCATATAACCATTTGCACTTATTATAATTGAAATTAGGCCTGATAAAGACACTTTTGCTGTGCATAGCACTACTTGTCCCAGGTGCACTGCTGGTTTTTGGGGCATCCCATTCTGTGACTACAGCAGCCTCTATTTAAGACCATATAACCATTTGCACTTATTCTAATTGAAATTAGGCCTGATAAAGACACTTTTGCTGTGCATAGCACTACTTGTCCCTGCCAGGTGCACTCCTGTTTGGGGCATCCCATTCTGTGACTACAGCAGCCTCTATTTAAGACCATAACCATTTGCACTTATTATAATTGAAATTAGGCCTGATAAAGACACCTTTGCTGTGCATAGCACTACTTGTCCCAGGTGCACTGCTGGTTTTTGGGGCATCCCATTCTGTGACTACAGCAGCCTCTATTTAAGACCATATAACCATTTGCACTTATTCTAATTGAAATTAGGCCTGATAAAGACACTTTTGCTGTGCATAGCACTACTTGTCCCTGCCAGGTGCACTCCTGTTTGGGGCATCCCATTCTGTGACTACAGCAGCCTCTATTTAAGACCATAACCATTTGCTCTTATTATAATTGAAATTAGGCCTGATAAAGACACTTTTGCTGTGCATAGCACTACTTGTCCCAGGTGCACTGCTGGTTTTTGGGGCATCCCATTCTGTGACTACAGCAGCCTCTATTTAAGACCATATAACCATTTGCACATATTATAATTGAAATTAGGCCTGATAAAGACACTTTTGCTGTGCATAGCACTACTTGTCCCAGGTGCACTGCTGGTTTTTGGGGCATCCCATTCTGTGACTACAGCAGGCTCTATTTAAGACCATATAACCATTTGCACTTATTCTAATTGAAATTAGGCCTGATAAAGACACTTTTGCTGTGCATAGTCTTACTGCTGCCTGCCAGGTGCACTGCTGGTTTTTGGGGCATCCCATTCTGTGACTACAGCAGCCTCTATTTAAGACCATATAACCATTTGCACTTATTCTAATTGAAATTAGGCCTGATAAAGACACTTTTGCTGTGCATAGCACTACTGGTCCCTGCCAGGTGCACTCCTGTTTTTGGGGCATCCCATTCTGTGACTACAGCATCCTCTATTTAAGACCATATAACCATTTGCACTTATTCTAATTGAAATTAGGCCTGATAAAGACACTTTTGCTGTGCATAGTCTTACTGCTGCCTGCCAGGTGCACTGCTGGTTTTTGGGGCATCCCATTCTGTAACATAGCATACCCCTCTTTATTTACACTAACCAGCTCTCTAATTCACACTAGGCAGGCCTGTTGGAGGCTGAGTGTTACTGCTCACTGTTGTTGTGCATTATATTCTGTTTCATATAGACCCACCGCTGCCTGGGGGTTCTTAAAATATCACCTACTACCACGCCAGTTAGACTATGTCGGGCAGACAAGTGCCTGGAAGTGAAAAGAGGAGTGGCAGAGGCCAAGATTCCGCAGGCAGAGCTCGCAGCAGACTGGGGGCCAGTAGCAGCAGGAGTCACGCTGAGAGACCTAATCTGCCAGTATCTGCTAGCGGTCGGGTCTCCACCAGTAACGCATCTGCCGTGGTTGATTGGTTGACGCGCTCATCAACAACATCATCACAACTTACGTCTGAGACCCCCAGTCTAGGGTCGGTAGGTTCCTCTGACACAACCATGAGTTGGCATGCCCCGAGAGCAGTCCCTGTCCTCCCATTGCCTCTGTCCTACGCCGTTCCCTCCCCCAGCGACGTATCCTATGCTTTGGGTTCAGCTCCTCTCTTTAGTGAGGAGGACGATCAGATAGAGGACAGTCTGCAGCTACTGCCCAGCCAAGAAATGGAGGTGGCTTCTTTAGCTAGGCAGACAAGTAGTGAAGTGGACAGTGTCGTGGGTGCTGCGAGCGTTCCAGCTCCTGCGCCACGACACTGTTGACGAATCCACGAACATCAGTGATGTACAGCCACAACTCGGCGATAATGATGATGACGATGAAGCCGATCGCACTTGGGAGCCGGGTGATGAAGGGGCTTCATCGTCATCATCAGGAGAAGAGGGGCGCAGGTTGCCCCGGAGTCAGCAGCTCAGGCAGCAAGGTGGCAGCAGCATGGCTGGCAGGCAGCATGGGGGCACAATTGTAAAGCCTGGAGCCAAACGGGGCCGGGGTAGAGCACCTGCTGCGCGGCAGGCTACCTTATCGGGAGGTAGTGGGGCAGGGGTTCCTGGAGTTGGCAACAGCAGCAGCGAATCAGTGAGGCCTGTTGGTGGAAAAAGTAGCTACTCGGCAGTGTGGCAGTTTTTCCTGAAGCATCCGCAGGAGGGTAACATGGCCACATGCAAGCTATGTAGGCAGAAGGTGAAGCGTGGCCAGGGTCCAAATGTTGGCACCACGGCCCTGCGTCAACATATGCAGCGTCACCATAAAGCGGCCTGGGAGAACCTAGGCTCCGGAGAGGTGGGCCAGACTGCTTCCTCACCGAGTGGCACGCCGCTCCCAATTTCTGCCAGCCAAGGCTCCAGCACCTCAGCCGAAGGCAGCTGTGCGTCATACCCATCCTCTGTCGCTCCTGCTCCTCCTCCTCCTCCTCCAAGTCATGCATCCCGCCAGCAATCCATCAGCGAAGCCATGTCCAAGAGACAGCAGTATGCGCCCACTCATCCTACGGCGCAGAAGCTGAATGTGCTCCTGTCCAAGTTGCTGGTGCTGCAGTCGCTCCCTTTTCAGGTGGTGGAATCTGCACCTTTCAGAGAACTGATGGCTTGTGCCGAGCCGAGGTGGAGAATCCCAAGCCGTCATTTCTTTGCCAAGAAGGCAGTACCAGCGCTGCACACTTTTGTTGAACAGAAGGTGGGCCAGTCCTTGAGCCTGTCGGTGTGTAGCAAAGTGCATGGCAGCGCCGACATCTGGAGCTGTAACTACGGTCAGGGACAGTACATGTCGTTTACGGCCCACTGGGTGAATGTGGTCCCTTTGCAGCAGCAGCAGCAACTTGGACAGGTCACGCCGCTTCGGCCTCCGCGCTCCCTGCCCGTTGGGCCTGTGACACCGTGCGACTCGGCCTCCTCATCCTCCGCCATCTCCTTACCCTCCACTAGAGGCTCAAGTCTCAGTGCCCCTCCAGTCTACCATGTGTGCAGGGCACGGAGGTGTCACGCAGTGCTTCACATGGTTTGTCTTGGCGAACGGAGTCACACAGGGGAGGAACTGCTTAAATTTATTCATCAGGAAATCCAAACATGGCTTACTCCAAGAAAACTTAAAATGGGAATCATGGTTACCGACAATGGGAAGAACATTTTGTCTGCGCTGCGCCAAGGAAGCCTGACCCATGCCCCCTGCATGGCTCACGTCTTCAATCTGGTTGTCAAGCGGTTTCTGAAGTGTTCCCCCCATCTGCAAGACATCCTAACAACTTCAAGGAAACTTTGCATGCACTTCAGCCACTCCTACACCGCCAAACACACCCTTCTTGAGCTACAGCGTCAGAATGGTATCCCCCAACATAGTCTGATTTGCGATGTTTCCACCCGTTGGAATTCCACCCTTCACATGTTGGACCGATTATATGAACAGAGAAAAGCCATCACGGATTTCCTGATGATCCAAGCAGATAGGGGGACTCCCCTGTGTAACTTCAATGTCAACCAGTGGCAGCTCATACGTGACACCTGCCATTTGCTCAGGCCCTTTGAGGAAGCCACTTTATTTGTCAGTCGGCAGGATTACGGGATGAACGACGTGATTCCACTGCTTCATGTACTACAGCACATGTTGGAAACCATGGCTGGTCAGGGCACTGGAGACATGGCGTTTACATCTTACGGCCACATGAACCCCGTTGGAGCTGAACTGGAGGAGGAGGAGGAGGAGGAAGAGGAGGAGGAGGAGTTGCCCAGCGAAACACAGTTTAGGCTTGGCGAAATGGCTGGTTTATCTAGTCAGCGGACAGGAGAGGAGGAGCAGGAGCAGCCAGAGGAGCTAGAGGTTTTTGAGGAAGGCGAGACAGAGGACCCGGGCACACCGTGGCAGTATGCAGTGGAGATGGAGACAGGTAGTCCATCCGAGTCACTTGCGCAAATGGCAGGAAGCATGCTCACGTGCTTGCGTAGTGACCCCAGAATTGTTTCCATCTGTCGGCGGGATGACTTCTGGCTGTCCACCTTATTGGACCCTCGCTTCCGGCACAAAATGGGGGCATTTTTTAAACCCACCGAGAGGGAGGACAAACTGAACTACTACAAAGACATTCTACGTAGGCAGTTGGCCGATGCCTATCTGCGCCATGGTCCATACTCTCGCAGGTCTGACTCAAGGGGACCTCTGCGCTCACCTTCCACTGCCATGGCCGCTGGGGGGGGTTGGCAGGAGCAGCAGCAGCAGCTCCATCAGCAGCAGCAGCCTCAGTCTTCAGTCGCTAATGAGTAGCTTTCTACACCCGCATAGTGAGGCTACTCATGAGCAGCAGGAAGACCTGGAGCAGGACCTGAACCAGCAGGTCATGTCATACTTTGACATGACCATGCCAACACACCTTGAGGATCCGCTGGACTTCTGGGCAGCCAAACTTGATTTGTGGCCGCAACTAGCAGAGTTTGCCCTGGAAAAGCTGTCCTGCCCGGCAAGTAGCGTGCCATCTGAGCGGGTGTTTAGTGCGGCGGGGGCCATAGTTACGGCGAGGAGAACTCGTCTGTCAACTAAAAATGTGGAGAGACTCACCTTTGTCAAAATGAATCAGGGATGGATCAGCCAGGATTTCCACCCACCAATGCCTGATGCATGCGACTAGATTCAGCATGGTGCCACGTTTTACACTTTCCAAATGGTGCAAAACATATTTATGTCTTTAGGCCAATTTTTGGGCTCCTGCTGATGCCAACTCCAGGGTGTGATTCATCCAATTTTTGGGCTCCTGAAGCCAACCCCAGTGTCTCTTTAAAGTAATATTTGGGCTCCTGCTGCTGCTGCCAACTTCTGCCAACTCCAGGGTGTGATTCATCCAATTATTGGGCTCCTGAAGCCAACTCCAGTGTATATTTGGGCTCCTGTTGCTGCTGCTGCCAACTTCTGCCAACTCCAGGGTGTGATTCATCCAATTTTTGGGCTCCTGAAGCCAACCCCAGGGTCTCTTTAAAGTAATATTTGGGCTCCTGCTGCTGCTGCTGCCAACTTCTGCCAACTCCAGGGTGTGATTCATCCAATTTCTGTGCTCCTGAAGCCAACTCCAGTGTCTCTTTAAAGTAATGTTTGGGCTCCTGTTGCTGCTGCTGCCAACTTCTGCCAACTCCAGGGTGTGATTCATCCAATTTTTGGGCTCCTGAAGCCAACTCCAGTGTATATTTGGGCTCCTGCTGCTGCTGCTGCCAACTCCAGGGTGTGATTCATCCAATTTTTGGGCTCCTGAAGCCAACCCCAGGGTCTCTTTAAAGTAATGTTTGGGCTCCTGCTGCTGCTGCTGCCAACTCCAGGGTGTGATTCATCCAATTTTTGGGCTCCTGAAGCTATCCCCAGGGTCTCTTTAAAGTAATATTTGGGCTCCTGCTGCTGCTGCCAACTTCTGCCAACTCCAGGGTGTGATTCATCCAATTTCTGTGCTCCTGAAGCCAACTCCAGTGTCTCTTTAAAGTAATGTTTGGGCTCCTGTTGCTGCTGCTGCCAACTTCTGCCAACTCCAGGGTGTGATTCATCCAATTTTTGGGCTCCTGAAGCCAACTCCAGTGTATATTTGGGCTCCTGCTGCTGCTGCTGCCAACTCCAGGGTGTGATTCATCCAATTTTTGGGCTCCTGAAGCCAACCCCAGGGTCTCTTTAAAGTAATGTTTGGGCTCCTGCTGCTGCCAACTTCTGCCAACTCCAGGGTGTGATTCATCCAATTTTTGGGCTCCTGAAGCCAACTCCAGTGTATATTTGGGCTCCTGCTGCTGCTGCTGCCAACTCCAGGGTGTGATTCATCCAATTTTTGGGCTCCTGAAGCCAACTCCAGTGTATATTTGGGCTCCTGCTGCTGCTGCTGCCAACTCCAGGGTGTGATTCATCCAATTTTTGGGCTCCTGAAGCCAACCCCAGGGTCTCTTTAAAGTAATGTTTGTGCTCCTGCTGCTGCTGCTGCCAACTCCAGGGTGTGATTCATCCAATTTTTGGGCTCCTGAAGCCAACTCCAGTGTCTCTTTAAAGTAATATTTGAGCTCCTGCTGCTGCTGCTGCCAACTCCAGGGTGTGATTCATCCAATTTTTGGGCTCCTGAAGCCAACTCCAGTGTATATTTGGGCTCCTGCTGCTGCTGCTGCTGCCAACTCCAGGGTGTGATTCATCCAATTTTTGGGCTCCTGAAGCCAACTCTAGTGTATATTTGGGCTCCTGCTGCTGCTGCTGCCAACTCCAGGGTGTGATTCATCCAATTTTTGGGCTCCTGAAGCCAACCCCAGTGTCTCTTTAAAGTAATGTTTGGGCTCCTGCTGCTGCTGCTGCTGCCAAATTCTGCCAACTCCAGGGTGTGATTCATCCAATTTTTGGGCTCCTGAAGCCAACCCCAGGGTCTCTTTAAAGTAATGTTTGGGCTCCTGTTGCTGCTGCTGCCAACTTCTGCCAACTCCAGGGTGTGATTCATCCAATTTTTGGGCTCCTGAAGCCAACCCCAGGGTCTCTTTAAAGTAATATTTGGGCTCCTGCTGCTGCTGCTGCAAACTTCTGCCAACTCCAGGGTGTGATTCATCCAAATTTTGTGCTCCTGAAGCCAACTCCAGTGTCTCTTTAAAGTAATGTTTGGGCTCCCGTTGCTGCTGCTGCCAACTTCTGTCAACTCCAGGGTGTGATTCATCCAATTTTTGGGCTCCTGAAGCCAACTCCAGTGTATATTTGGGCTCCTGCTGCTGCTGCCAACTCCAGGGTGTGATTCATCCAATTTTTGGGCTCCTGAAGCCAACCCCAGGGTCTCTTTAAAGTAATGTTTGGGCTACTGCTGCTGCTGCCAACTTCTGCCAACTCCAGGGTGTGATTCATCCAATTTTTGGGCTCCTGAAGCCAACTCCAGTGTATATTTGGGCTCCTGCTGCTGCTGCTGCCAACTCCAGGGTGTGATTCATCCAATTTTTGGGCTCCTGAAGCCAACTCCAGTGTATATTTGGGCTCCTGCTGCTGCTGCTGCCAACTCCAGGGTGTGATTCATCCAATTTTTGGGCTCCTGAAGCCAACCCCAGGGTCTCTTTAAAGTAATGTTTGGGCTCCTGCTGCTGCTGCTGCTGCCAACTCCTGCCAACTCCAGGGTGTGATTCATCCAATTTTTGGGCTCCTGAAGCCAACTCCAGTGTATATTTGGGCTCCTGCTGCTGCTGCCAACTCCAGGGTGTGATTCATCCAATTTTTGGGCTCCTGAAGCCAACTCTAGTGTATATTTGGGCTCCTGCTGCTGCTGCTGCCAACTCCAGGGTGTGATTCATCCAATTTTTGGGCTCCTGAAGCCAACCCCAGTGTCTCTTTAAAGTAATGTTTGGGCTCCTGCTGCTGCTGCTGCTGCCAAATTCTGCCAACTCCAGGGTGTGATTCATCCAATTTTTGGGCTCCTGAAGCCAACCCCAGGGTCTCTTTAAAGTAATGTTTGGGCTCCTGTTGCTGCTGCTGCCAACTTCTGCCAACTCCAGGTTGTGATTCATCCAATTTTTGGGCTCCTGAAGCCAACCCCAGGGTCTCTTTAAAGTAATATTTGGGCTCCTGCTGCTGCTGCAAACTTCTGCCAACTCCAGGGTGTGATTCATCCAAATTTTGTGCTCCTGAAGCCAACTCCAGTGTCTCTTTAAAGTAATGTTTGGGCTCCCGTTGCTGCTGCTGCCAACTTCTGTCAACTCCAGGGTGTGATTCATCCAATTTTTGGGCTCCTGAAGCCAACTCCAGTGTATATTTGGGCTCCTGCTGCTGCTGCCAACTCCAGGGTGTGATTCATCCAATTTTTGGGCTCCTGAAGCCAACCCCAGGGTCTCTTTAAAGTAATGTTTGGGCTACTGCTGCTGCTGCCAACTTCTGCCAACTCCAGGGTGTGATTCATCCAATTTTTGGGCTCCTGAAGCCAACTCCAGTGTATATTTGGGCTCCTGCTGCTGCTGCTGCCAACTCCAGGGTGTGATTCATCCAATTTTTGGGCTCCTGAAGCCAACTCCAGTGTATATTTGGGCTCCTGCTGCTGCTGCTGCCAACTCCAGGGTGTGATTCATCCAATTTTTGGGCTCCTGAAGCCAACCCCAGGGTCTCTTTAAAGTAATGTTTGGGCTCCTGCTGCTGCTGCTGCTGCCAACTCCTACCAACTCCAGGGTGTGATTCATCCAATTTTTGGGCTCCTGAAGCCAACTCCAGTGTATATTTGGGCTCCTGCTGCTGCTGCCAACTCCAGGGTGTGATTCATCCAATTTTTGGGCTCCTGAAGCCAACTCTAGTGTATATTTGGGCTCCTGCTGCTGCTGCTGCCAACTCCAGGGTGTGATTCATCCAATTTTTGGGCTCCTGAAGCCAACCCCAGGGTCACTTTAAAGTAATATTTGGGCTCCTGCTGCTGCTGCTGCTGCCAACTTCTGCCAACTCCAGGGTGTGATTCATCCAATTATTGGGCTCCTGAAGCCAACTCCAGTGTATATTTGGGCTCCTGTTGCTGCTGCTGCCAACTTCTGCCAGCTCCAGGGTGTGATTCATCCAATTTTTGGGCTCCTGAAGCCAACCCCAGGGTCTCTTTAAAGTAATATTTGGGTTCATGCTGCTGCTGCTGCCAACTTCTGCCAACTCCAGGGTGTGATTCATCCAATTTCTGTGCTCCTGAAGCCAACTCCAGTGTCTCTTTAAAGTAATGTTTGGGCTCCTGTTGCTGCTGCTGCCAACTTCTGCCAACTCCAGGGTGTGATTCATCCAATTTTTGGGCTCCTGAAGCCAACTCCAGTGTATATTTGGGCTCCTGCTGCTGCTGCTGCCAACTCCAGGGTGTGATTCATCCAATTTTTGGGCTCCTGAAGCCAACCCCAGGGTCTCTTTAAAGTAATGTTTGGGCTCCTGCTGCTGCCAACTTCTGCCAACTCCAGGGTGTGATTCATCCAATTTTTGGGCTCCTGAAGCCAACTCCAGTGTATATTTGGGCTCCTGCTGCTGCTGCTGCCAACTCCAGGGTGTGATTCATCCAATTTTTGGGCTCCTGAAGCCAACTCCAGTGTATATTTGGGCTCCTGCTGCTGCTGCTGCCAACTCCAGGGTGTGATTCATCCAATTTTTGGGCTCCTGAAGCCAACCCCAGGGTCTCTTTAAAGTAATGTTTGGGCTCCTGCTGCTGCTGCTGCCAACTCCAGGGTGTGATTCATCCAATTTTTGGGCTCCTGAAGCCAACTCCAGTGTCTCTTTAAAGTAATATTTGAGCTCCTGCTGCTGCTGCTGCCAACTCCAGGGTGTGATTCATCCAATTTTTGGGCTCCTGAAGCCAACTCCAGTGTATATTTGGGCTCCTGCTGCTGCTGCTGCTGCCAACTCCAGGGTGTGATTCATCCAATTTTTGGGCTCCTGAAGCCAACTCTAGTGTATATTTGGGCTCCTGCTGCTGCTGCTGCCAACTCCAGGGTGTGATTCATCCAATTTTTGGGCTCCTGAAGCCAACCCCAGTGTCTCTTTAAAGTAATGTTTGGGCTCCTGCTGCTGCTGCTGCTGCCAAATTCTGCCAACTCCAGGGTGTGATTCATCCAATTTTTGGGCTCCTGAAGCCAACCCCAGGGTCTCTTTAAAGTAATGTTTGGGCTCCTGTTGCTGCTGCTGCCAACTTCTGCCAACTCCAGGGTGTGATTCATCCAATTTTTGGGCTCCTGAAGCCAACCCCAGGGTCTCTTTAAAGTAATATTTGGGCTCCTGCTGCTGCTGCTGCAAACTTCTGCCAACTCCAGGGTGTGATTCATCCAATTTTTGTGCTCCTGAAGCCAACTCCAGTGTCTCTTTAAAGTAATGTTTGGGCTCCCGTTGCTGCTGCTGCCAACTTCTGTCAACTCCAGGGTGTGATTCATCCAATTTTTCGGCTCCTGAAGCCAACTCCAGTGTATATTTGGGCTCCTGCTGCTGCTGCCAACTCCAGGGTGTGATTCATCCAATTTTTGGGCTCCTGAAGCCAACCCCAGGGTCTCTTTAAAGTAATGTTTGGGCTACTGCTGCTGCTGCCAACTTCTGCCAACTCCAGGGTGTGATTCATCCAATTTTTGGGCTCCTGAAGCCAACTCCAGTGTATATTTGGGCTCCTGCTGCTGCTGCTGCTGCCAACTCCAGGGTGTGATTCATCCAATTTTTGGGCTCCTGAAGCCAACTCCAGTGTATATTTGGGCTCCTGCTGCTGCTGCTGCCAACTCCAGGGTGTGATTCATCCAATTTTTGGGCTCCTGAAGCCAACCCCAGGGTCTCTTTAAAGTAATGTTTGGGCTCCTGCTGCTGCTGCTGCTGCCAACTCCTGCCAACTCCAGGGTGTGATTCATCCAATTTTTGGGCTCCTGAAGCCAACCCCAGGGTCTCTTTAAAGTAATGTTTGGGCTCCTGTTGCTGCTGCTGCCAACTTCTGCCAACTCCAGGGTGTGATTCATCCAATTTTTGTGCTCCCGAAGCCAACTCCAGTGTCTCTTTAAAGTAATGTTTGGGCTCCTGTTGCTGCTGCTGCCAACTTCTGCCAACTCCAGGGTGTGATTCATCCAATTTTTGGGCTCCTGAAGCAAACTCCAGTGTATATTTGGGCTCCTGCTGCTGCTGCTGCTTGCATCTCCAGGGTGTGATTCATCCAATTTTTGGGCTCCTGAAGCCAACTCCAGTGTCTCTTTAATGTAATATTTGGGCTCCTGCTGCTGCTGCTGCCAACTCCAGGGTGTGATTGATCCAATTTTTGGGCTCCTGCTGCTGCCAACTCCAGTGTCTCTTTAAAGCAATGTTTGGGCTCCTGCCCCTCATAGTGATGCCACTTCAACTGTCTGCAATTGTGCCGCTCTGCGATTCTATTAGCGATGCCTCTGATCTGCATGTGATATTTATTCAAAGTATTATTTAACTAACCCAGCACGCATCCTGTGCGTGTTACAGCAAGGCAGAATGGTTTACAACCCTATTGAGGCTCTAGGAGGCTCAGAAATAGACGTTTTTAATAGCGAAACGATTTTTGTCGGAAAATTCGGCGAATCAGTCGAATCGAATTTTTCAAAAGTTCGCTCATCTCTAATTACCACCTTTATCTGCTTGTTATCTGCAGGGAATAGTTCAATCTGACTAAATATTGAGGCACACTTGGCCATGTGTTAGCTAAAACTAAACTACATTGGCTAACACATGATCAAGCCACATAATAGTTTGAAGTTGGGGTACACCAGAAGAGAGGCTACTGTGCTAGAGGCCATATGGCAACTTCACAACAATATCAGGTCTCATTTCCTAAGAAAATGATATAGGCCAAAAACACTGGATGCATATAGTTTACTAACAAAATTATTATAATTCTTACCTCGACTATGCCCAAGTGCGGAAACTGCAGCATCTGTGGAGGAGGGGTCGTCTCTATGATGCCCTTAAAAACATTTTTAAACACAAAGAAACATTTTAGACACAACAATCTAACAATTGAACTACAAAGCAAAACTGCAAGTACACTCACCAGGGTGTACAGGGATGACCTGTTGCTTGGATCCCAGGGAGGAGATGAAGATGAAGGCAGGGAGCCTCCACTCCTCAAAATCGGCCCAGCAGAGCCAAAACCTTAGGGGCCACCCTCCTCCCTCTCACTCTGCTGAGTCCGATTCGGAGGAGCTGAGGCTCCACACTGCCCTCATCCCAGCAGCAGACACTGGGGGGTCATCCCCTTCCTCCCCTGGGTCCTCAATTTGGGATTGGCGAGAGGGCCCCTCCCCCGCAGACTCATCCGACCCAACCACTCATCTGTGGGGGAGGAAATCTTTCCTGTGCTTACGCAGGGGAAGACGCTTATCTGTGGAGAGGGAAAAAAACACAAAGGAGAAATTATAAGACATCAGCAGTTTAATGTGTAGATATAGATGAAGATAAACACAGAGCAGTAGATATATGCTGGCAAGTTGCCACAATGTGCAATATCCCACGGTGCATGCACTCCACATGACAGGGTGCAAGAGAAATCCTCCACCGACAGTGCAAGCTCTTACCAGCTTCAAATCAATAAAGCGCTTTCAGATAATCTTAGGCAGCGTTGGTAAGGCTTCCATATACGTCCACTTCAGATTATATGCTTATCAAGCATAAGTCAAACCATATACCAACATACACACATAAAAAACAGAAGCCGAATATAATGTAATTCTGTAAAACTCGGCAACTTTAATGTGTAAAAATCCAAAATGCACTCACAAACAAGTAAAAAGAATCAGCTTAGAAATTTGATCACAGTCTCGCCGGCCCTGGAATCTGACAGCCACCGTGATCGGTCCAAAGAAAGTTTAAAAGATAATAAGAGTTCCCAAAGATAAATTTTTGGATCCACCGCTCGCCACCGCCGGCGCGTTTCGTCGCCACAAGGCAACTTTAACTAGGCACGCCATCTTGCTTGTGTGCATTTCAGACTTGCATTCGAGAGAGAAAGGTGGCTGCTGCAGCTAGGGACAGAGAGTTAGCGATAGGTAGGGAGATTTACAGATAGGTAGGGGGATTTACAGATAGGTAAAGAGAGAGACAGATAGGGAGATTTAGAGTGGTAGACAGGCTAGGGAAAGATAGGTTTAAAACTGGAACAATCCAGCAGCATACAAGTCACATTGACAGGGTGCCTAGTGCTGGCTATGATTCATATTTCATAATTACTGGGTTACTGTTAATATATTTGGTTTGGTTTAAATACAGCTGCACACTGTGCATGCAATGCACATGCTATTTAACCCTTTCTGCTATTTAGGTCTGAACGCTATTTTAACCCTATCTGTTAAATACAGCTGCACACTGTGCATGCAATGCACATGCTATTTAAACCTTGCTGCTATTTAGGCCTGAACGCTATTTTAACTCTATCTGTTCAGCTTAAAATATACCAGGCCACACAGGCATCCAAAGGCACATGCTATTTTAACCCTATCTGTTAAACAAAAGCATTTCTCATACTTGGATTAGTGTTAAAATTTTCTGCTCAGCTTAAAATATACCAGGCCACACGGGCATCCCAAGGCACATGCTATTTTAACCCTATCTGTTAAACAAAAGCATTTCTCATACTTGGATTAGTGTTAAAATTTTCTGTTCAGCTTAAAATATACCAGGCCACACGGGCATCCCAAGGCACATGCTATTTAACCCTATCTGTTAAACAGAAGCATTTATCATACTTGGATTAGTGTTAAAATGTTCTGCTCAGCTTAAAATATACCAGGCCACACGGGCATCCCAAGGCACATGCTATTTTAACCCTATCTGTTAAACAAAAGCATTTCTCATACTTGGATTAGTGTTAAAATTTTCTGTTCAGCTTAAAATATACCAGGCCACACGGGCATCCCAAGGCACATGCTATTTAACCCTATCTGTTAAACAAAAGCATTTCTCATACTTGGATTAGTGTCAAAAGTTTCTACTCAGCTAAAATATACGAGGCCACACGGGCATCCCAAGGCACATGCTATTTTAACCCTATCTGTTAAATACAGCTGCCCACTGTGCATGCAATGCACATGCTATTTAACCCTTTCTGCTATTTAGGCCTGAACGCTATTTTAACCCTATCTGTTAAATACAGCTGCACACTGTGCATGCAATGCACATGCTATTTAACCCTTTCTGCTATTTAGGCCTAAACGTTATTTTAACCCTATCTGTTAAATACAGCTGCACACTGTGCATGCAATGCACATGCTATTTAACCCTTTCTGCTATTTAGGCCTGAACGCTATTTTAACCCTATCTGGTAAATACAACTGCACACAGTGCATGCAATGCACATGCTATTTAACCCTTTCTGCTATTTAGGCCTGAATGCTATTTTAACCCTATCTGTTAAATACAGCTGCACACTGTGCATGCAATGCACATGCTATTTAACCCTTTCTGCTATTTAGGCCTGAACGCTATTTTAACCCTATCTGTTAAATACAGCTGCACACTGTGCATGCAATGCACATGCTATTTAACCCTTTCTGCTATTTAGGCATGAATGCTATTTTAACCCTATCTGTTAAACAAAAGCATTTCTCATACTTGGATTAGTGCCAAAAGTTTCTGTTCAGCTTAAAATATACCAGGCCACACGTGCCTCACAAGGCACATGCTATTTAACCCTATCTGTTAAACAAAAGCATTTCTCATACTTAGATTAGTGTTAAAATTTTCTGCTCAGCTTAAAATATACCAGGCCACACGGGCATCCCAAGACACATGCTATTTTAACCCTATCTGTTAAACAAAAGCATTTCTCATACTTGGATTAGTGTTAAAATTTTCTGTTCAGCTTAAAATATACCAGGCCACACGGGCATCCCAAGGCACATGCTATTTTAACCCTATCTGTTAAACAAAAGCATTTCTCATATTTGGATTAGTGTCAAAATTTTCTGCTCAGCTTAAAATATACCAGGCCACACGGGCATCCCAAGACACATGCTATTTTAACCCTATCTGTTAAACAAAAGCATTTCTCATACTTGGATTAGTGTTAAAATTTTCTGTTCAGCTTAAAATATACCAGGCCACACGGGAATCCCAAGGCACATGCTATTTAACCCTATCTGTTAAACAAAAGCATTTCTCATACTTGGATTAGTTTCAAAAGTTTCTGCTCAGCTTAAAATATACCAGGCCACATGGGCATCCCAAGGCACATGCTATTTTAACACTATCTGTTAAACAAAAGCATTTCTAATACTTGGATTAGTGTTAAAATTTTCTGTTCAGCTTAAAATATACCAGGCCACATGAGTATCCCAAGGCACATGTTATTTAACCCTATCTGTTAAACAAAAGCATTTCTCATACTTGGATTAGTGTCAAAAGTTTCTGTTCAGCTTAAAATATACCAGGCCACACGGGCATCCCAAGGCACATGCTATTTTAACCCTATCTGTTAAACAAAAGCATTTCTCATACTTGGATTAGTGTTAACATTTTCTGCTCAGCTTAAAATATACCAGGCCACACGGGCATCCCAAGGCACATGCTATTTTAACCCTATCTGTTAAACAAAAGCATTTCTCATATTTGGATTAGTGTTAAAATTTTCTGTTCAGCTTAAAATATACCAGGCCACACGGGCATCCCAAGGCACATGCTATTTTAACCCTATCTGTTAAACAGAAGCATTTCTCATACTTGGATTAGTGTTAAAATGTTCTGCTCAGCTTAAAATATACCAGGCCACACGGGCATCCCAAGGCACATGCTATTTTAACCCTATTTGTTAAACAAAAGCATTTCTCATGCTTGGATTAGTGTTAAAATTTTCTGTTCAGCTTAAAATATACCAGGCCACACGGGCATCCCAAGGCACATGCTATTTAACCCTATCTGTTAAACAAAAGCATTTCTCATACTCGGATTAGTGTCAAAAGTTTCTGCTCAGCTTAAAATATACCAGGCCACACGGGCATCCCAAGGCACATGCTATTTAACCCTATCTGTTAAACAAAAGCATTTCTCATACTTGTATTAGTGTCAAAAGTTTCTGCTCATCTTAAAATATACGAGGCCACAGGGGCATCCCAAGGCACATGCTATTTTAACCCTATCTGTTAAATACAGCTGCCCACTGTGCATGCAATGCACATGCTATTTAACCCTTTCTGCTATTTAGGCCTGAACGCTATTTTAACCCTATCTGGTAAATACAGCTGCACACAGTGCATGCAATGCACATGCTATTTAACACTTTCTGCTGTTTAGGCCTGAATGCTATTTTAACCCTATCTGTTAAATACAGCTGCACACTGTGCATGCAATGCACATGCTATTTAACCCTTTCTGCTATTTATGCCTGAACGCTATTTTAACCCTATCTGTTAAATACAGCTGCACACTGTGCATGCAATGCACATGCTATTTAACCCTTTCTGCTATTTAGGCCTGAACGCTATTTTAACCCTATCTGTTAAATACAGCTGCACACTGTGCATGTAATGCACATGCTATTTAACCCTTTTTGCTATTTAGGCCTGAATGCTATTTTAACCCTATCTGTTAAACAAAAGCATTTCTCATACTTGGATTAGTGTCAAAAGTTTCTGTTCATCTTAAAATATACCAGGCCACACGTGCATCCCAAGGCACATGCTATTTAACCCTATCTGTTAAACAAAAGCATTTCTCATACTTAGATTAGTGTTAAAAGTTTCTGTTCAGCTTAAAATATACCAGGCCACACGGGCATCCCAAGGCACATGCTATTTAACCCTATCTGTTAAACAAAAGCATTTCTCATACTTGGATTAGTGTTAAAATTTTCTGCTCATCTTAAAATATACCAGGCCACACGGGCATCCCAAGGCACATGCTATTTTAACCCTATCTGTTAAACAAAAGCATTTCTCATACTTGGACTAGTGTTAAAATTTTCTGTTCAGCTTAAAATATACCAGGCCACACGGGCATACCAAGGCACATGCTATTTAACCCTATCTGTTAAACAAAAGCATTTCTCATACTTGGATTAGTGTCAAAAGTTTCTGCTCAGCTTAAAATATAAGCCAACTTACGAACCTCTCAATGTGTTCGTGATTAAAGCGACCACCTAAATACCCCTACTATTTACAAAGTACTATTGTGGTTGGTACACTGTCCGGCCCCCATATACAAACCGATCTTGGTTCAGGAATAGGTTATCCTGAAACAAATGTCCGGGCTCAGAACCGTAACCACACCTTACAACTTGTTAAGAATTCAGTTTCAATTTATTGAAAACATTTAGAACTAAATTTATACTTTTTTGACTTTTATACATAATACAATACAAGTATCTATTCCACATTCCTTAAGTCATAAAAAACTCATTGAGAGTTACCAGTACAATATTTCATCAGTTTTTTGAGATAAGGGCAGACATGTATCATGTTTCGCCTTCTACGGCTTCCTCAATGCCCTATACATGTAACAGACAAATATTGTATGTGATTAATATTGTTAGTCATAAGTAGACAAACACTCATTTCCTATTGTTAATAACATTGTTGATTAATTGATTAATTACATATATACATGTGATTTTAATTCAACACAAATAAAGATTGGAGAAAAGACATAATGATACCTGATACTGGTGATGTCACAGATAATATAGCAGCACACATGTGACTTGAAAATTCCACAAGGCGAACCGGTGGTGTGCTCTCATCTATTTATCAAAGACCATGCCAATCAATTCAAAAGTTTACATTTAATCATATGTTTTAATCTTATGTTATTTGGGGGCATAAAATTTGTACCTGGTTATTGTATTCATTCTTGATGGGGATTCATAGGGATTCGATTTTTCCCTTGCAATAGTCCCTATATATGGTGAAAAGGGACCCTGTATGCATTAAAAACGGGCATTAACTAACTGCCTCCACAATAGTTTGTTATTTAAAAACACCAGTTTTATGTGTACAAATAAGGGAACTTGCCTGTATTATTGTGATGTCCCCGTCTGTGCAGTGCAGTCGCGGTGGCAGGCAAAGTTAAACTGCCGCATTAAACATATTATTGTATGGTCTCTCAAAATTATCTGTACCTGCGGTCCTCCACGCCGTTCCGCGCTTCAGATATGTCCGTCTCAGTATGTACTGTTGCCGCTGTGCCTGATGTATCCGCCTCAATATCTGTTGTTCCCGCTATGTGTATCTGCGGTATATTTACCCGCCACCGCGCCAGCGCCGCTCTCTTATGCGCTCCAAGACAGGTGGAGCGCATTAACCTCATCACCCGGCTTCCGCCGGAAGTTGAGTGACACGGCGCTGGTCCGGCTCCATGTCTCTGAAACTGGCGCCATTTTGGTGAAGACTCACCATTTTGCCCGCGGCTTTTTCTCCCTACAAAGTAGGGCATCCGAGCCTCGGCATCCGCCATATCTGTGTAGCTCAAAGACGTTTGTTTATTACGGTTCAAGAAGAGAAAACAGCCACACAAATCGGTGACAATCTCTGCACTTGATTACATTACATTAGTATCAATAATTTCTTTGTTGTATATGGAGCCGGATCTGCTCTGCACAGGCATTTAGAACCCTATATCTATAGTGACAGCAGCTGTCAGGCAAAAAAGGCTTGATGTTAATGTCCCTTACAACCTTCGTTTCTGGTTCATATTCACCTCAAGCATTAGGTATCCCTATCAGTAGTGCATTCCACACAGGGGGACACTGATGCCTATGTCCATTAAAAGTGTTACCCCTAATTCCCATATCCTCATATTTTCTACAGCCACACCTGCGCTGCACAGCCACAGACGGAGTGCTATGTTATCAACAGGAGCTCTATCAGACATTGGAGCAATTTTATGCTATTGCAGTTATTCCAAAAGGCTCCTGTGCCACCGATGGTCCGTGCAGCGTAGGGGGCACATAAAATTGCTTGGGTTGAGCCTGGGGTTGAGCCTGGGCAAGCAATTTTATGTGCCCCCTACGCCGGGTGATGAGGTTAATGCGCTCCACCTGTCTTGGAGCGCATAAGAGAGCGGCGCTGGCGCGGTGGCGGGTAAATATACCGCAGATACACATAGCGGGAACAACAGATATTGAGGCGGATACATCAGGCACAGCGGCAACAGTACATACTGAGACGGACATATCTGAAGCGCGGAACGGCGTGGAGGACCGCAGGTACAGATCATTTTGAGAGACCATACAATAATATGTTTAATGCGGCAGTTTAACTTTGCCCGCCACCGCGACTGCACTGCACAGACGGGGACATCACAATAATACAGGCAAGTTCCCTTATTTGTACACATAAAACTGGTGTTTTTAAATAACAAACTATTGTGGAGGCAGTTAGTTTATGCCCGTTTTTAATGCATACAGGGTCCCTTTTCACCATATATAGGGACTATTGCAAGGGAAAAATCGAATCCCTATGAATCCCCATCAAGAATGAATACAATAACCAGGTACAAATTTTATGCCCCCAAATAACATAAGATTAAAACATATGATTAAATGTAAACTTTTGAATTGATTGGCATGGTCTTTGATAAATAGATGAGAGCACACCACCGGTTCGCCTTGTGGAATTTTCAAGTCACATGTGTGCTGCTATATTATCTGTGACATCACCAGTATCAGGTATCATTATGTCTTTTCTCCAATCTTTATTTGTGTTGAATTAAAATCACATGTATATATGTAATTAATCAATTAATCAACAATGTTATTAACAATAGGAAATGAGTGTTTGTCTACTTATGACTAACAATATTAATCACATACAATATTTGTCTGTTACATGTATAGGGCATTGAGGAAGCCGTAGAAGGCGAAACATGATACATGTCTGCCCTTATCTCAAAAAACTGATGAAATATTGTACTGGTAATTCTCAATGAGTTTTTTATGACTTAAGGAATGTGGAATAGATACTTGTATTGTATTATGTATAAAAGTCAAAAAAGTATAAATTTAGTTCTAAATGTTTTCAATAAATTGAAACTGAATTCTTAACAAGTTGTAAGGTGTGGTTACGGTTCTGAGCCCGGACATTTGTTTCAGGATAACCTATTCCTGAACCAAGATCAGCTTAAAATATACCAGGCCACACGGGCATCCCAAGGCACATGCTATTTTAACCCTATCTGTTAAACAAAAGCATTTCTCATACTTGGATTAGTGTTAAAATTTTCTGCTCATCTTAAAATATACCAGGCCACACGGGCATCCCAAGGCACATGCTATTTTAACCCTATCTGTTAAACAAAAGCATTTCTCATACTTGGATTAGTGTTAAAATTTTCTGTTCAGCTTAAAATATACCAGGCCACATGAGTATCCCAAGGCACATGTTATTTAACCCTATCTGTTAAACAAAACCATTTCTCATACTTGGATTAGTGTCAAAATTTTCAGCTCAGCTTAAAATATACCAGACCACACGGGCATCCCAAGGCACATGCTATTTAACCCTATCTGTTAAACAGAAGCATTTCTCATACTTGGATTAGTGTTAAAATGTTCTGCTCAGCTTAAAATATACCCGGCCACACGGGCATCCCAAGGCACATGCTATTTTAACCCTATCTGTTAAATACAGCTGCACACTGTGCATGCAATGCACATGCTATTTAACCCTTTCTGCTATTTAGGGCTGAACGCTATTTTAACCCTATCTGTTAAATACAGCTGCACACTGTGGGCCTGATGCAGAGCCTCCTCTGAACTGCCCTTAAAACCCTCCAATTGTCCGGGGCTCCCGTTTGAATCGTGGCTCAAATGTGATGCAGAGCCTCCGTCGGAATGGCTCCCTAACTGATCCGTCAATTTCACTTTACTCGGAAAGCTTTTTTTGCTCTCTCGGGTGCCTTCAATTTGATCGGGGCTCCCGTTCACGTTCACACGGGCGGGCCGTTTTTCCCTGATTTTTCCTGCCTTTTTGAACGTACCTGCTTGGTTTCCGTCGTATTTGACCTTCCATTTTGGTGGTTTTAGCAAGTATACTTACATCTCCATGGCTCTTCAGTTGCCAATCTGGCTACACGCAAGCGCACATCCCTCAAACTCCATTGGAATATACATATGGCAACCACTGCCAATTTGACACATATTTTTTTGGGAACAATAAATTTGGGTTCTTCCTTTTTCCTTGCCATTAATGCATACCTTAATCTCCTTTGTGTTCCTTTTTCCTTGCCATTAATGCATACCTTAATTCTTTCTGATTGTTTTGGATTTATTGTACCATATCTAAACTTTTTGTGTCATGGAAATGTGTGATGATGTTGTGTGATTGTACATTTGCAGGAAACACAACTTTTTTTTTTTTTTTTTTTTTTTTTATTTTATTCCAGCGTTTGAAATTGAATTTTTTAAACAAAGTTTTTTTACAAATAATTGAATCTAAATGTTTTAACAAATAAACTATTTTCATTTTAAGCCAAATTAAAATTCTTTAGGCCTCGGTGTCTTGTGCCTGTGATTTTCTTGTATCTGTGAATGAAAAACAACATTAGTTTAGCATTGTTTATTTGGTTTGGTTGTGCGTGGTTTTTTTGGTGCCCTTTTTAAACCGGACCTTCTGCGTTTTTTACTGAAAAGGCAAAACTCTTAACCAAAGATTCCGCAGCATCTCAAAATAATAGATAGTAATTTTTTAGTCAATCAATAATTATTCTTTCCACCACTGGGCTGCAACTCAGTTCAGGAATTTAGTATACGGCCGCCGCCATCTTGACTCAGAAGCATCACACTTACTGAGGAGAGGAGAGTGGGATAAGGTACAGGGGGTGGGTTATAGCTGTGCTTTGCTCACACAGAGCAGAGACCTCTTGAAAAGGTCAGCAATCCCAGAATGCAGAGCAGCACAGTTAGAAGGCACTTCCTGTTTGCAGGCTGCCTGATAAGATGGCGGCTTCCATAATCCGCCATCTTGGATGTTGAAAGCCTCATAACATGCACTAGGTGCAGGTAGGATGATTTTGAAGGTGGGCAAACTTTATGTACAGGGTGTGGGAAACATATAAGATAGACTTATTCTGAGTGAAGGTCCGCTTTAAGGGCTTTTTAGACAAAGTCTTTGGTTGTTTTTTTTGGTTTTTACATTTTGTGGCCAATGGATTTGTTGGTTCATTTACTTTGGTACCCAAAAACGCCACTTACCATGTTTTAGGCGCATATTGCGTCAGGGGCGGAGGCTCCATTCTTGCTCCCTTGGTTGCTGCTGTGAATCTGTTTGCTTGACAAAGACACTGATATTAGAGACTGTTGTTGTCTCATGTACACAAAAAGCATTAACGAGTTTGCTGGCCTAACTAAAGTCACTTTTTGAACCTCTTGCTGCCTCACATTGCCCTAGTTCTTCTATCTGCATGTAGCCTAGTTTTGAGCTGCGTACATGTGTTAAACTAAGGTGGGCTTGTATGTAACGTGAAAAACGAAGTTGTTTCAGACTATTCTGGTGTTTTTTTTTTTTTATTACAAGGAATGTGTGCGCGCACATAAACGCACGCGCGCATACTCACATCCATGATGATGTCGTCCTGCTCCGAGGTAAAGATTGCGGGCGCGCACCCGCTGTTGACCACGCCCACACGGAAAACATATTTAAAGCACAAGGCACTCAGCTCTGTGTTGGATACCATATCAATATGGGCAGACCTAAAGGGAGCAAAAAGAGCCAACCAAGGGCCGAGGCACATAGCAGCCGCACACATGCCTCATCCTCCACAAGACAGAAGAGCAGGCACCAGACACATGCCGAACATGCCCCCACTAAAACGGTGGATACTCCACACAAACAGGCACATTCCAAAAAACGCAGGACCAAGGGTACATTAACCCATTTACCACCACCTGCAAAAAAACCACGCACACACAAGGGTACCCCATCTAGTCAGACCATGCAGCATCCTCCACCTCCACACACCAAGCATACCCACAAATCCAAACACATAAGCAAGGGTAAGCGCATTGCAAAAACCACCACCCCACCCAGGTCACCCACCCCTCCACCTCCACCCTCTGGTTCCCCCAATTCCAGTACCTCAGATTCCACATGCAGCTCCACATCTGATAGCTCAACAGGAACCCAGACATTAAGCCAGAGAAGCACACACACAACATCCCCCTCCCCCATAAGCCAAAGAAGCACACACGACTCCCCAGATACCCAACCATCAATTTCCTCAGAGGCAGGGGAGACCACACACCCATGTGGCAGACAACTACGGCGTGGCTCACTAACTGCCCGATTTTGCGATGCTCAAAGCATGGCGGTGGCAAATGCAGTTTGCGAACATTATGATGCCCTATTTGGCCGCACCCCCAAAACAACCACAAAGCAGGCTAAGATGGAAATCTGGACTAATATTTGCAGGCAGGTCAATAGTGTGGGATCAGTCCGGAGAGATATTCAGCAAATAAAAAGGAAATTTGGGGACCTGAAATACTACAGCAAATAAAAAATGGACATGCGCCGTCAGCAGAGGTAATGGACAATTTTTAGTCACATTGTTAAAAGGATGTAACACTTATTAGGTGTAATTTAATCTTCCCCAGCCAACAGACAGGGGGTGGAGCAGAAGTAAAGGAAAAAGTAAAATGCATTTTTTTTAACATTGTTAAAAGGATGTAACACTTATTAGGTGTGATTTAATCTTCCCCAGCCAACAGACAGGGGGTGGCTTACCCACTAAAATTATCCTTACGCCCGCCGAGGAACATGTATATACATTCATACACCCGGCCAGCATCCAGGGACTGGCAGAGGCACAAGACACAGACCGGAATGTAAGGTCCCAAGGTGAGTCTGATTTTGCCATGACCTAGTACAAAAAGTTCAAGAAGGCAGTGTTATGCTACACAACACACTGTACTTGGCCATTTACCTAATCTTCCTATCTACATACTAAAGACCAAGTCAACAGGACACACCAGGCCCCCAAACCCTGCGTTAGCACTGAGGCCAAGGGCACACCAGGCTTCTACACCACAAACCCAAATTGTGGATTGCGATGAGGTAAGTCAATGGGCCTTGATGTGTACTTTTAACATTGATATTTGCGAGCTTTTGTGGACAGAAATAAACTAAAAGGATGCTATATTTCTTAACAGACCACAGGAAGCCCACCCATCATCGACCATATACGAGATTTGGAGGAGGACACCCCACATATGTCACTAACCACTACTGCACCAGTGGCAGCAACGCAGGCAACCCCGGCACAGCCACCACATCCACAACCACCATCGGAACCAGAACCAACCACCCGTCCCACTGCTCCTACCCAGTCTAGACGCCATATTTCCCAAAGAAGGCAACTTCAAATTTTGGAGGAAACATGGAGGCAGGAAAATATTGCCTTTGCTGCGACAACACAGCAATTCAATGAGACTGTGTGCACCCAACTCACAAACCTCAACGCCCAAGTAGAGGTATTAAACAGCAATATCTCTGCCCTAACCAGCCATATGGCTGAGATTAATCAAAGCCTGGCCCACATTGCAGCCAATTTGCAGGCACAACATCATTCCTCGTCAGCATGCAACCCAACATACCACTAATTTGTGGGGAATACATTTTCTCTGCCCACGTGTAATTTTTCTTTTGGGACCAAAAAAAAAATGACAAAACAAAATTTGTTTGAAAAATAAAAAAAAAACAAAAAAAAAAAAAAAATTGTGGTCTCTGAAAAAACACAAAACACTAGTTGTGCACGTATGGTTTGCGCGGTGCCACTTTGGGTGCAAGAAAAAGGAGGGGTGGGGAGGGCTGAAACTAAAGGTGGTGGAGTAGCCCACAAGCCATGATTAGGTTTAGGACCGTTGCAGGCGTCTATTGTAGTGCCCCCCCCAGTCACATCAAGACAACGGAACCTCATCTTCAAGAGAACAAAGCCTGGCTCCAACACAGAGCGAGTACTCCTGGGGGCAGTATTGTCGCGCTCCTCTGCCTGTGAAGATCGGTGCAGGATGGGGGTCTTCATCCAGGGGACCAAAGGATAGGCAGAGTCTCCTGCCCTAAAACCAAAAAACAAAAAAAATTTAAAAAAGGTGTGCATTGCAACAATAGAAAAGAGGGACAAATAGGTGAGCGGGGTAGGGTGGGAGGAAAGGACATTTGTAATGAGACTACATGCACATCCAACCTGTACTCTGATTTAAAAAGTCTGGGGAATACTACTTACATAAGAGGGCAAGAACATGACGCAATAGGGTACAATCACTTAACCCATTTAATTTGTAGATCAATAATTGGGCTCCAAATATACTACGCCAAAAGTTACCAAATAGTGTGTTACGGGAACAAACACAGTCAGAGAGGGTGGGCAACCAATACAAGTTTCAGACACATACCCAGTAGCCAGCCACCAAATAGATCGGCAGATTTGAATCGCTCATGTAGGCAGGAATTCCTAGGCAGGGAAAGCCAGAAAAAATGACTCCCAAAAACCAAATCAGGGCCAGCCAGTGCCTGCACATTTATCCTATGTCCCATCTTCAAATGCCTGCACACAAACAATAAAATAAAAATGATGGAGACCCTGTAAAAAGGATACCCAAAAAAAAACCCATAAAAAATATCAAATACTCATGCCATCGATGTCCAAAGGCGTGCAGTGCAGCCTGGTTTCTGCCATACTCAGCAGGACAAGACGGCGTAGCTGGCGCTGATGTGCTCCAACAGAGGACTGCATATTATTGCCCGAGTGCAAATACGGCTGCTCTGACTTGCCGTAAGTGAAGGCTCGGCGGCCCCGTTTTATTAGGGTGATTTCAATAGGAAATCAAGGCTCTGCATCACTGAAAAAAACGGACCAATGAACGAGGCGTCCGTTTTCCCGGGAAACAGCCTCGTGCGAGCCGACAATCGGAAAGGCGGCTGAGCGCACACCTGAGCGCATAAACGCACACTAAAACATAGCACCCTTTCCTGACCCGATCAAAGGCCAAAACCAACGGGAAAATGCACGGGATAGCTGAACGGGGAGGCTCTGCATCAAGCCATGTGCATGCAATGCACATGCTATTTAACCCTTTCTGCTATTTAGACCTAAACGTTATTTGAACCCTAACTGTTAAATACAGCTGCACACTGTGCATGCAATGCACATGCTATTTAACCCTTTCTGCTATTTAGAACTGAACGCTATTTTAACCCTATCTGGTAAATACAGCTGCACACAGTGAATGCAATGCACATGCTATTTAACCCTTTCTGCTATTTAGGCCTGAATGCTATTTTAACCCTATCTGTTAAATACAGCTGCACACTGTGCATGCAATGCACATGCTATTTAACCCTTTCTGCTATTTAGGCCTGAACGCTATTTTAACCCTATCTGTTAAATACAGCTGCACACTGTGCATGCAATGCACATGCTATTTAACCCTTTCTGCTATTTAGGCCTGAATGCTATTTTAACCCTATCTGTTAAACAAAAGCATTTCTCATACTTGGATTAGTGTCAAAAGTTTCTGTTCAGCTTAAAATATACCAGGCCACACGTGCATCCCAAGGCACATGCTATTTTAACCCTATCTGTTAAACAAAAGCATTTCTCATACTTGGATTAGTGTTACAATTTTCTGTTCATCTTAAAATATACCAGGCCACACGGGCATCCCAAGGCACATGCTATTTTAACCCTATCTGTTAAACAAAAGCATTTCTCATACTTGGATTAGTGTTAACATTTTCTGTTCAGCTTAAAATATACCAGGCCACACGGGCATCACTAGGCACATGCTATTTAACCCTTTCTGCTATTTAGGCCTGAATACTATTTTAACCCTATCTGTTAAATACAGCTGCACACTATGCATGCAATGCACATGCTATTTAACCCTTTCTGCTATTTAGGCCTGAACTCTATTTTAACCCTATCTGTTAAATACAGCTGCACACTGGGCATGCAATGCACATGCTATTTAACCCTTTCTGCTATTTAGGCCTGAACTCTATTTTAACCCTATCTGGTAAATACAGCTGCACACAGTGCATGCAATGCATATGCTTTTTAACCCTCTCTGCTATTTAGGCCTGAATGCTATTTTAACCCTATCTGTTAAACAAAAGCATTTCTCATACTTGGATTAGTGTCAAAAGTTTCTGTTCAGCTTAAAATATACCAGGCCACACGTGCATCCCAAGGCACATGCTATTTAACCCTATCTGTTAAACAAAAGCATTTCTCATACTTAGATTAGTGTTAAAAGTTTCTGTTCAGCTTAAAATATACCAGGCCACACGGGCATCCCAAGGCACATGCTATTTTAACCCTATCTGTTAAACAAAAGCATTTCTCATACTTGGATTAGTGTTCACATTTTCTGCTCAGCTTAAAATATACCAGGCCACACGGGCATCCCAAGGCACATGCTATTTTAACCCTATCTGTTAAACAAAAGCATTTCTCATACTTGGATTAGTGTTAAAAGTTTCTGTTCAGCTTAAAATATACCAGGCCACACGGGCATCCCAAGGCACATGCTATTTTAACCCTATCTGTTAAACAAAAGCATTTCTCATACTTGGATTAGTGTTAAAAGTTTCTGTTCAGCTTAAAATATACCAGGCCACACGGGCATCCCAAGGCACATGCTATTTAACCCTATCTGTTAAACAAAAGCATTTCTCATACTTGGATTAGTGTCAAAAGTTTCTGTTCAGCTTAAAATATACCAGGCCACACAGGCATCCCAAGGCACATGCTATTTTAACCCTATCTGTTAAACAAAAGCATTTCTCATACTTGGATTAGTGATACAATTTTCTGTTCAGCTTAAAATATACCAGGCAACACGGGCATCCAAGGCACATGCTATTTTAACCCTATCTGTTAAACAAAAGCATTTCTCATTCTTGGATTAGTGTTAAAATTTTCTTTTCATCTTAAAATATACCAGGCCACACAGGTATCCCAAGGCACATGCTATTTAACCCTATCTGTTAAACAAAAGCATTTCTTATACTTGGATTAGTGTTAAAATTTTCTGTTCAGCTTAAAATATACCAGGCCACACGGGCATCGCTAGGCACATGCTATTTAACCTTATCTGGTATACAACATAAGCGTTGATCAGTATCAGCTGCTTTATTAAGCTACTTCAGTTTGCACTTGTTTTTGACTGCTTTTAATAAACCAGGCCGCAGGGCACCCCAAAGCTGCACCTTGCACCCTATCTGGTATACAACATAAGCGTTGATCAGCATCAGCTGCTTTATTAAGCTACTTCAGTTTGCACTTGTTTTTGACTGCTTTTAATAAACCAGGCCGCAGGGCACCCCAAAGATGCACCTTGCACCCTATCTGTTTATACTAAATAAGCATCTACAGCCTCAGCTTTATTAAGTTATTGCATTTTGAATTGGTTTTGGTCTGCTTTAAATACACCAGGCCGCAGGGTATCCCAAACCTGCATGTTGCACCCCATCTGTTATACTAAATAAACGTTGTTCAGCATCAGCTTTATTAAGCTATTGCATTTTGCATTGGTTTTTGTCCTGCTGCCAAAACACTAGGCCCCAGGGTATCCCAAACCTGCACTTAGCAGCCTATCTGTTATACTAAATACGCTTGTTGATCCTTCCTCAGCTTAATCAAAGTATTGCATTTTGAATTCATCTTTGGTCTGCCTTTAACAAAAAAAACACCAGGCCGCAGGGCATCCCAAACCTGCATTAGGCAGCCTATCTGTTATACTAAATACGCTTGTTGATCCTTCCTCGGCTGAATCTGAGCATTGCATTTTGAATTGGTTTTTGTCCTGCAGTCAAAACACCAGCCCACATGGGTAGAGATGAGCGAAGTTTTGAAATTCGATTCGGCTGATTCGCCGAATTTTCTGGCAAAAATCGTTTCGATCCGAATTTATTCTCGGCGAATCGCTATTAACCACCCTTGATTTCCCCCGTGCTAGTAAGAAAATAACTGTACAAAAATACTCACCTGACCCCTTTATTGAATTGGCCGGGTATCCTCTTTCATTTGGTGCCATCCGATCCCCCCTAGGGGCTCGGATGGCCCCAGGAAAGCCCCTGGAAAAGCCCCCCCCCCCCCAATTTTCTGTCATTTGAAAAAAAAAGCCCAGCTGCAAAGTTGGGCGGGCGGGAGGGAGGTAATGACAGCGGGCGGGGAAGTAATGACAGCTTGGAAAGAAAGCGGGCGGGGCGGGAGGTAAGAATTACAGCTTGGAAAGAAAGTGGGTGGGAGGGAGGAATGACAGCTTGGAAAGAAAGTGGGTGGGGTGGGAGGGAGGAATTACAGCTTGGAAAGAAAGTGGCTGGGGCGGGAGGGAGGAGTTACAGCGGGCGGGGAGGTAATGACAGCTTGGAAAGAAAGTGGGCCGGGCGGGAGGGAGGTACTGAAAGCTAGGAAAGAAAATGGGCGGGGCGGGAGGGAAAAATGACAGCTTGGAAAAAAAGTGGGTGGGAGGGAGGAATGACAGCTTGGAAAGAAAGTGGGCAGGAGGGAGGAATGACAGCGGGCGGGGAGGTAATGACAGCTTGGAAAGAAAGTGGGCGGGGTGGGAGGGAGGAATTACAGCTTGGAAAGAAAGTGGGCGGGAGGGAGGAATGACAGCTTGGAAAGAAAGTGGGCCGGGCAGGAGGGAGGAGTTACAGCGGGCGGGGAGGTAATGGCAGCTTGGAAAGAAAATGGGCGGGCGGGAGGGAGGAATGACAGCTTGGAAAGAAAGTGGGCAGGGCGGGAAGGAGGAATGACAGCCGGTGGGGAGGTAATGACAGCTTGGAAAGAAAATGGGCGGGCGGGAGGTTGGAATGACATCTTGGAAAGAAAATTGGGCAGGGCGGGAGGGAGGAATGATAGCGGGCGGGGTGGGAGGGAGGAATAATAGCGGGCGGGGTGGGAGGGAGGAATGACAGCGGACGGGGCAGGCAGGAGGAATGAGAGCACGTAAGGCGAGCGGAAAGATAGGGGGCGGGGTGGACGAGCGTGAAGAAAGAGCACGTGAAAAAGGTAAAAGCTGACTGCCTGTCAATGATTGGGGGGGGCGAAAACTGAATGTTTAGTTAATCTGGGGGAAGATTGCAGGGGTTTGGGATGCCCAGTGATACCTTTAAAGTGGAACCCACCAGCGGCTGGCCTGGAATCTAAAAGATTCCAGGGCTGGCCGCTGGCTTTTCCCTGAGGCATTCTGATTCGGGATGCCCCCGCTGTGTGAACCCCCCTTCTCCAGGGCACCTGTAAAAACTCACCTTTCCCAATCCCTGTCTTTTCCCAGCTCTGTCCCATCCCATCTCTCTATTCCCAGCTCTGCCCCATCCCATCTGTCTTTTCCCAGCTCTGTCCCATCCCATCTCTCTATTCCAAGCTCTGCCCCATCCCATCTGTCTTTTCCCAGCTCTGTCCCATCCCATCTCTCTATTCCCAGCTCTGTCCCATCCCATCTCTCTATTCCCAGCTCTATCCCATCCCATCTCTCTATTCCCAGCTCTGTCCCATCCCATCTCTCTATTCCCAGCTCTGCCCCATCCGATCTGTCTTTTCCCAGCTCTGCCCCATCCCATCTATATTTTCCCAGCTCTGTCCCATCCCATCTATCTTTTCCCAGCTCTGCCCCATCCCATCTGTCCTTTCCCAGCTCTGCCCCGTCCCATCTGTCTTTTCCCAGCTCTGCCCCATCCCATCTGTCTTTTCCCAGCTCTGCCCCATCCCATCTCTCTATTCCCAGCTCTGTCCCATCCCATCTCTCTATTCCCAGCTCTGCCCCATCCCATCTCTCTATTCCCAGCTCTGTCCCAACCCATCTCTCTATTCCCAGCTCTGTCCCATCCCATCTGTCTTTTCCCAGCTCTGCCCCATCCCATCTCTATATTCCCAGCTCTGTCCCATCCCATCTCTCTTTTCCCAGCTCCGTCCCATCCCATCTGTCTTTTCCCAGCTCGGTCCCATCCCATCTCTCTTTCCCAGCCCCATTCCATCTGTCTTTTCCCAGCTCGGTCCCATCCCATCTCTCTTTTCCCAGGTCCATCCCATCTCTCTTTTCCCAGCTCGGTCCCATCCCATCCCGTAATTAGATAGATAGGTTAATTAGATAAATAGATATATGGATTAATTAATAAGATAGATAAATAGATAGATAGATAGATAGATAGATAGATAGATAGATAGATAGAATAATTAGATAGATAGATAGATAGAATAATTAGATAGATAGATAGATAGATAGATAGATAGATAGATAGATAGATAGATAGATAGATAGATAGAATAATTAGATAGATAGATAGATAGATAGATAGATAGATAGATAGATAGATAGATAGATAGATAGATAGATAGATATAGATTAATTAGATAGATTAATTGGATAGATACATAGATATATAGATTAATTAGATAGATAGATAGATAGATAGATAGATAGATAGATAGATAGATAGATAGATTAGAGGGAAAAGACTGGAGGGAAAAGCTGGTAATTCGGCTTTTAAATAGTCTATTTATCTATCAAATTAATATATATTTATATATCTAATTAATCGATCTTTCTACCTATCTATCTAATTAATCTATATATCTATTTATCTATCCAATTAATCTATTTATCTAATTAATTAATCTATCTATCTAACTATTCTATCTGTCTATCGAATCTATCTATCTAATCTATTTATCTAATCTATCTATCTATCTATCTATCTATCTATATATCTAATTAATCTATCTATATATCTAATTAATCTAGAAATCTAATTAATCTATCTATCTATCTATCTATCTATCTATCTATCTATCTATTTAATTCATCTATGTATGTATGTATGTATGTATCTAATCTATCTATCTATCTATCTATCTATCTATCTATCTATGTAATTCATCTATCTATCTATCTATGTATGTATGTATCTATTTAATTCATCTATCTATTATCATCCTCCAAATTCATACTCTATTATCATCCGCCAAATTCATACTCTATCATCACCCGCCAGGCTTATACTCTATTATCATCTGCCAGGCTTATACTCATATTATCATCCGCCAAATTCATTCTCTATTATCATCCATTAAATTCATACTCTATTATCATCCGCAAAATTCATACTCATATTATCATCCGCCAAATTCATTCTCTATTATCATCCATTAAATTCATACTCTATTATCATCCACCAAATTCATTCTCTATTATTATCCGCCAAATTCATTCTCTATTATCATCCTCCAAATTCATACTCTATTATCATCCACCAAATTCATTCTCTATAATCATCCATTAAATTCACACTCTATTATCATCCGCAAAATTCATTCTCTATTATCATCCACCAAATTCATTCTCTATTATCATCCACCAAATTAATTCTCTATTATAATCCACCAAATTCATTCTCTGTTATCATCCACCAAATTCATTCTCTATTATCATCCTCCAAATTCATGCTCTATTATCATCCATTAAATTCACACTCTATTATCATCCGCCAAATTCACTCTCTATTATCATCCACCAAATTCATTCTCTATTATCATCCACCAAATTCTTACTCTATTATCATCCTCCAAATTCATGCTCTATTATCATCCATTAAATTCACACTCTATTATCATCCATTAAATTCACACTTTCTTATCATCCGCCAAATTCATTCTCTATTATCATCCACCAAATTCATTCTCTATTATCATCCACCAAATTCATTCTCTATTATCATCCACCAAATTCATTCTCTATTATCATCCACCAAATTCATTCTCTATTATTATCTGCCAAATTCATTCTCTATTATCATCCTCCAAATTCATACTCTATTATCATCCGCCAAATTCATTCTCTATTATCATCCATTAAATTCACACTCTATTATCATCCGCCAAATTCATTCTCTATTATCATCCATTAAATTCACACTCTATTATCATCCGCCAAATTCATTCTCTATCATCCACCAAATTCATTCTCTATTATCATCCACCAAATTCATTCTCTATTATCATCCACCAAATTTATTCTCTATTATCCTCCACCAAATTCATTCTCTATTATCATCCACCAAATTCATTTTCTATTATCATCCACCAAATTCTTACTCTATTATCATCCTCCAAATTCATGCTCTATTATCATCCATTAAATTCACACTATATTATCATCTGCCAAATTAATTCTATATTATCATCCACCAAATTCATTCTCTATTATCATCCACCAAATTCTTACTCTATTATCATCCTCCAAATTCATGCTCTATTATAATAACTGTACAAAAATACTCACCTGACCCCTCTATCGAATTGGCCGGGTATCCTCTTTCATTTGGTGCCATCCGATCCCCCCTAGGGGCTCGGATGGCCCGAGGAAAGCCCCTGGAAAAGCCCCCCCCTAGGGGCTCGGATGGCCCGAGGAAAGCCCCTGGAAAAGCCCCCCCCGATTTTCTGTCATTTGAAAAAAAAAGCCCAGCGCAAAGTTGGGCGGGCGGGAGGGAGGTAATGACAGCGGGCGGGGAAGTAATGACAGCTTGGAAAGAAAGCGGGCGGGGCGGGAGGGAGGAATTACAGCTTGGAAAGAAAGTGGGCGGGAGGGAGGAATGACAGCTTGGAAAGAAAGTGGGTGGGGTGGGAGGGAGGAATTACAGCTTGGAAAGAAAGTGGCTGGGGCAGGAGGGAGGAGTTACAGCGGGCGGGGAGGTAATGACAGCTTGGAAAGAAAGTGGGCAGGGCGGGAGGGAGGTACTGAAAGCTAGGAAAGAAAATGGGCGGGGCGGGAGGGAGAAATGACAGCTTGGAAAAAAAGTGGGTGGGAGGGAGGAATGACAGCTTGGAAAGAAAGTGGGCGGGAGGGAGGAATGACAGCGGGCGGGGAGGTAATGACAGCTTGGAAAGAAAGTGGGCGGGGTGGGAGGGAGGAATTACAGCTTGGAAAGAAAGTGGGCGGGAGGGAGGAATGACAGCTTGGAAAGAAAGTGGGCGGGGCAGGAGGGAGAAGTTACAGCGGGCGGGGAGGTAATGACAGCTTGGAAAGAAAGTGGGCGGGCCGGAGGGAGGAATGACAGCTTGGAAAGAAAGTGGGCGGGGCGGGAAGGAGGAATGACAGCCGGTGGGGAGGTAATGACAGCTTGGAAAGAAAATGGGCGGGCGGGAGGTTGGAATGACATCTTGGAAAGAAAATGGTCAGGGCGGGAGGGAGGAATGATAGCGGGCGGGGTGGGAGGGAGGAATGACAGCGGATGGTGCAGGCAGGAGGAATGAGAGCTCGTGGGGCGAGCGGAAAGATAGGGGGCGGGGCGGCCGAGCGTGAAGAAAGAGCACCTGAAAAAGGTAAAAGCTGACTGCCTGTCAATGATTGGGGGGGCGAAAACTAAATGTTTCGTTAATCTGGGGGAAGATTGCAGGGGTTTGGGATGCCCAGTGATACCTTTAAAGTGGAACCCACCAGCGGCTGGCCTGGAATCTAAAAGATCTAAAAGATTCCAGGGCTGGCCGCTGGCTTTTCCCTGAGGCATTCTGATTTGGGATGCCCCCGCTGTGTGAACCCCCCTTTCTCCAGGGCACCTGTAAAAACTCAACTTTCCCAGCCCCATCCCATCTGTTTTTTCCCAGCTCTGCCCCATCCCATCTGTCTTTTCCCAGCTCTGTCCCATCCCATCTCTCTATTCCCAGCTCTGCCCCATCCCATCTGTCTTTTCCCAGCTCTGTCCCATCCCATCTCTCTATTCCAAGCTCTGCTCCATCCCATCTGTCTTTTCCCAGCTCTGTCCCATCCCATCTCTCTATTCCCAGCTCTGTCCCATCCCATCTCTCTATTCCCAGCTCTATCCCATCCCATCTCTTTATTCCCAGCTCTGTCCCATCCCATCTCTCTATTCCCAGCTCTGCCCCATCCCATCTGTCTTTTCCCAGCTCTGCCCCATTCCATCTATCTTTTCCCAGCTCTGTCCCATCCCATCTATCTTTTCCCAGCTCTGCCCCATCCCATCTGTCCTTTCCCAGCTCTGCCCCATCCCATCTGTCTTTTCCCAGCTCTGCCCCATCCCATCTGTCTTTTCCCAGCTCTGCCCCATCCCATCTCTCTATTCCCAGCTCTGCCCCATCCCATCTGTCTTTTCCCAGCTCTGTCCCATCCCATCTCTCTATTCCAAGCTCTGCTCCATCCCATCTGTCTTTTCCCAGCTCTGTCCCATCCCATCTCTCTATTCCCAGCTCTGTCCCATCCCATCTCTCTATTCCCAGCTCCATCCCATCCCATCTCTTTATTCCCAGCTCTGTCCCATCCCATCTCTCTATTCCCAGCTCTGCCCCATCCTATCTGTCCTTTCCCAGCTCTGCCCCATCCCATCTATCTTTTCCCAGCTCTCTCCCATCCCATCTATCTTTTCCCAGCTCTGCCCCATCCCATCTGTCCTTTCCCAGCTCTGCCCCATCCCATCTGTCTTTTCCCAGCTCTGCCCCATCCCATCTGTCTTTTCCCAGCTCTGCCCCATCCCATCTCTCTATTTCCAGCTCTGTCCCATCCCATCTCTCTATTCCCAGCTCTGCCCCATCCCATCTCTCTATTCCCAGCTCTGTCCCATCCCATCTCTCTATTCCCAGCTCTGTTCCATCCCATCTCTCTATTCCCAGCTCTGTCCCATCCCATCTCTCTATTCCCAGCTCTGCCCCATCCCATCTCTCTATTCCCAGCTCTGTCCCATCCCATCTCTCTATTCCCAGCTCTGTTCCATCCCATCTCTCTATTCCCAGCTCTGTCCCATCCCATCTCTCTATTCCCAGCTCTGCCCCATCCCATCTCTCTATTCCCAGCTCTGTCCCATCCCATCTCTCTATTCCCAGCTCTGTCCCATCCCATCTGTCTTTTCCCAGCTCTGCCCCATCCCATCTCTCTATTCCCAGCTCTGTCCCATCCCATCTCTCTTTTCCCAGCTCCGTCCCATCCCATCTGTCTTTTCCCAGCTTGGTCCCATCCCATCTCTCTTTCCCAGCCCCATTCCATCTCTCTTTTCCCAGCTCGGTCCCATCCCATCTGTCTTTTCCCAGCTCCATCCCATCTCTCTTTTCCCAGCTCGGTCCCATCCCATCCCGTAATTAGATAGATAGGTTAATTAGATAAATAGATATATGGATTAATTAATTAGATAGATAAATAGATAGATAGATAGATAGATAGATAGATAGATAGATAGATAGATAGAATAATTAGATAGATAGATAGATAGATAGATAGATAGATAGATAGATAGATAGATAGATAGATAGATAGATAGATATTAGATAGATAGATTAATTGGATAGATACATAGATATATAGATTAATAAGATAGATAGATAGATAGATAGATAGATAGATAGATAGATAGATAGATTAGAGGGAAAAGGCTGGAGGGAAAAGCCAGTAATTCGGCTTTTAAATAGTCTATTTGTCTATCAAATTAATATATATTTATATATCTAATTAATCTATCTATCTACCTATCTTTCTAATTAATCTATATATCTATTTATCTATCCAATTAATCTATTTATCTAATTAATTAATCTATATATCTAACTATTCTATCTGTCTATCTAATCTATCTATCTAATCAATTTATCTAATTAATCTATCTATCTATATATCTATCTATATATCTAATTAATCTATCTATATATCTAATTAATCTAGATATCCTATCTATCTATCTATCTACCTATCTATCTATCTATCTATCTATCTAATTCATCTATCTATCTATGTATCTTTATCTATCTATCTATCTATCTATCTATCTATCTATCTTTGTATGTATCTATTTAATTCATCTATCTATCTATCTATCTATCTATCTATGTAATTCATCTATCTATCTATGTATGTATGTATCTATTTAATTCATCTATCTATTATCATCCTCCAAATTCATACTCTATTATCATCCTCCAAATTCATACTCTATTATCACCCGCCAGACTTATACTCTATTATCATCCTCCAGGCTCATACTCTATTATCATCCGCCAGGCTTATACTCATATTATCATCCGCCAAATTCATTCTCTATTATCATCCATTAAATTCATACTCTATTATCATCTGAAAAATTCATACTCATATTATCATCCGCCAAATTCATTCTTTATTATCATCCATAAAATTCATACTCTATTATCATCCTCCAAATTCATACTCTATTATTATCCGCCAAATTCATTCTCTATTATCATCCACCAAATTCATTCTCTATTATTATCCGCCAAATTCATTCTCTATTATCATCTACCAAATTCATTCTCTATTATCATCCATTAAATTCACACTCTATTATCATCCGCCAAATTCATTCTCTATTATCATCCACCAAATTCATTCTCTATTATCAACCACCAAATTCATTCTTTATTATCATCCACCAAATTCATTCTCTAATATCATCCACCAAATTCATTCTCTATTATCATCCACCAAATTCATTCTCTATTATCATCCACCAAATTCTTACTCTATTATCATCCTCCAAATTCATGCTCTATTATCATCCTCCAAATTCATACTCTATTATTATCCGCCAAATTCATTCTCTATTATCATCCACCAAATTCATTCTCTATTATCATCCACCAAATTCTTACTCTATTATCATCCACCAAATTCTTACTCTATTATCATCCTCCAAATTCATACTCTATTATTATCCGCCAAATTCATTCTCTATTATCATCCACCAAATTCATTCTCTATTATTATCCGCCAAATTCATTCTCTATTATCATCTACCAAATTCATTCTCTATTATCATCCATTAAATTCACACTCTATTATCATCCGCCAAATTCATTCTCTATTATCATCCACCAAATTCATTCTCTATTATCAACCACCAAATTCATTCTTTATTATCATCCACCAAATTCATTCTCTAATATCATCCACCAAATTCATTCTCTATTATCATCCACCAAATTCATTCTCTATTATCATCCACCAAATTCTTACTCTATTATCATCCTCCAAATTCATGCTCTATTATCATCCATTAACCCTTTAAATGCCAGCCACGTAAAATTTACGTGGTTGCCTCTCCGTCACTTAAGTGCCAGCCACGTAAAATTTACGTGCCTGGCATTTACCCCTGCTAGTGGGCAAAAAAAAAAAAAAAAATTACTCACCTGACCCCTCGTTGGATCCGGCCGGGTCTCCTCTTTAATTTGGTGCCATCCGATCCCCCGTGGGGGATCCCCCGGAGAGCCCCCGGAATAGGCCGCCCCCCCCCCGCTTCTGCAGCAGCAGCTGCTAACTGTAAAAAAAAAAAAAATAAAAATGACATTCACTTACCTGTGTGTGCGCTGGCTCCCGCTGTCCCTCCTCTTCACCTGGGGGGCCTCCGATCCCCCCCCAGGACTTACCGATCTTCAGGAGAGAGCCCAGAAGGCTCTCTCCTCTCTCCTCTTCGATGGCGGCCGCCATCTTGCCGCTAAGCCCCGCCCCCTTGGGGGCGGGGCTATGACGTCACCCCGGTCCGTCGCAGCGTCAAGCCCGCCCCTTTTGGGGGCGGGGCTGTGACGTCATCCCAGCCCCGATCACCGGCTTCAGCGTTCTCAGCTGTCAGATGCCAGTGATCGGCAACGGGGAAGGAGGTGGCAGGAGATCCTCTGATCTCCTGCCTCCCCCTTCTCTGATGCCGATCACCGGCATCTGTCAGCAGAGCGGCGTGGGACAAAGGAGCTTATAATCGGAGGTAAGTACAGTAAAAAAAATTTTTTTTTTTTTTTTAATAAAATACTTTTGTGTGCCGTTTTTTTCATTTAACCCTTTGTGAACTGGTAAGGGGTCCATGAGACCCCTTATACCAGTTCACAAGGCTCTGGGTATGGCAAGTCACCTGCAGCTAGTGGGTGGCTTGCCATTAACCCCCAGCCCCCCATTACCTGCCTCCCCAACAGCCAGGGGGGGGCAGAAGGGCCCGGGCCACTTAGTGGCTACGTGGGCTAGTAGCCTGCAGGGCCAGGGGCCACCAACGCTGGCCCCTGCGCCCTGTTCTACAAGCCCCCATAGCTGGCCCGGGTCGGTAATGCTGGGTAGGGGGGACCCTACGTCATTTTTTTTTGGGATTTTTAAGGGTTTTTAACCCTTAAAATTCCAAAAAAAAATGGGGTCTCCCCCCCTAGGAGGGGGAACCCTATGTCATTTTTTTTTAATTAACCCTTTTGTTTTCTGTCATCCAGCAGCTATAAAAGGCTGAAAGAGTGCTCCACTATGGATGGGAGGTAAGTATTAAAAAAAAAAAATAATAAAATATTTTTTCTCTTTGTGTGTCTGTGTTTTATTTTTACATTTAACCCCTTGTGAACTGGTAAGGGGTCCATGACCCCTATACCAGTTCACAAGGCTGGGGGAGGTGGCAAGTCACCTGCGCTAGCCGGTGACTTGCCATTAACCCCCGGCACCCCCATTACCTGCCTCCCCAAAGCCCAGGGGGGGGCAGAAGAGCCCGGGCCCACTGGCTATGCGGGCTTGTAGCCTGCAGGGCCAGGGGCCACAAAAGCTGGCCCCTGCGCCCCGTTCCTACAAGCCCTACATAGCTGGTCCCGGGCTGGTTACTTTGGGTGAGGGGGGGCCCATGTCATTTTTTTTTATTTTTAAGGATTTTTAACCCTTAAAAATCCCCCCAAAAAATGGGCCCCCCCTCCCGGGAGGGGGGACCCTATGTCATTTTTTTTTCTCGATTTAACCCTTTGTAGTGTGGATGGTAGTTGTATTTTATTTGTAAATGTTAAAAATTGCTTGTTTCAGTTAGGGGGGTCTCCTGGGCAGGAACAGGGGGCTACCGATAAATATGTGGTACCGTTCTAATCGGTAGAAATGGGGCTTTCACATGCAATATGGTTTTCTTTAATAAAATAAATTTTTATGTAAAAATATTTTCTAAAAAAAATTTTATTTATTTATTTTTTTTTACTTAATAATAAATAAAATTAATAATAAATAAAATTTACAAACAAGACATTTCATGTTAAAGCCTAAACTCTGCTGCAAAAAATATATATATAATTTTCCTGAAAATTTCAGCAAAAATGACGCAAAACATGGCGCAAAACATGGCGCAAAATGGGGAAAAATGACCTGTCAACAGAGGGTGACAAAATCTCAAGTAAGCTGGCAATTAAAAGGGTTAATAGTACCTCTGCATGTTGGGTATTGTTCTGTTCGGGGGACCTTGCGCTTTCAGACTTAGCTTGTTTTTTCTGGTTTGCATATTTATATTTTAGTAAAAGGTGTTTTTTATTCTGCTTTTTTATACATTTTTTAGGGAAACCCTGCGCAACCAAAGAGTTCTTTGAGGGATTAATTCCAGAAAGATGAGCCCACTACAACAAGCTGGGTACGCTTAGAAAGCTTAACATGTGTACTTTCAGGGAATATATGGTTTATGGGGGATATTCCAAATGTAAAGGGTTGTTTTGGTTGAAAAATCGCAAGGTGCGCACTTTGTCTGCAGAGCTGAAATTTTCAAGAAAAATTACCGTTACGCATATGCTTTACTTTGGGGTGTTTGGCAACTCTTTCCTTGACAGAACCCATGCATGTTGGGTATCGTTCTGTTCGGGGGATGTTGCTTTTTCAGATCATACTTGTTTTTTCTTGTTTGTATATAGTTTTTTTAGGAAAATGTGGCTTTGATTCTGCTTTTTTATCCTTTTTTTAGGGAAACTCTTTGCAACCAAAGAATACATTGAGGGATTACTTCTAGAAAACTGTGGCCACATCAACAAGCCTGGTACAAATAGAAAGCCTGAGGTGTGTACTTCCAGAGAATATATAGTTTGTGGGGGGTATTTCAAATGTAAAGGGTTGTTTTTCTGGAAAAACTGCAAGGTGCGCATAGCGCATATCACAGTTGTATTTTTTCAGAAAATCCCGTAAAGCTCTGTTTCAGTTTGGGGGAGTCTCCTGGGCAGGAAAGGGTGTCTACCTATACATATGTGGTATCGCTGTAACCGGGAGAAATTGGGGTTTCACACGCAATAAGATTTTATTGACAAACTTACATTTTTTATTACAAAAAAACCCTACAAATTGTAAAAAATTGATTTTTTAAAAATTTTTTGCACATATTTCGCCAAAAAATATTGAGAATACACCTAAAAAATGACAAACAAGACATTTCATGTTAAAGCTCAGACTCTGCTGAAAAAAACAATATATCATTTTCCTGGGAAATCCCTGGAAATCCCTTAAAAAATCACATTTGAACATGGGGAGTGCAAAATAGTGCAAAATGGTCTGGCAACAGAGTGTGACAAAAACTCCAGGTAGGCTGGCACTTAAAGGGTTAAATTCACACTATATTATCATCCGCCAAATTCATTCTCTATTATCATCCACCAAATTAATTCTCTATTAACATCCACCAAATTCATTCTCTATTATCATCCACCAAATTAATTCTCTATTATCATCCACCAAATTCATTCTCTATTATTATCCGCCAAATTCATTCTCTATTATCATCCTCCAAATTCATACTCTATTATCATCCACCAAATTCATTCTCTATTATCATCCATTAAATTCACACTCTATTATCATCCGCCAAATTCATTCTCTATCATCCACCAAATTCATTCTCTATTATCATCCGCCAAATTCATTCTCTATCATCCACCAAATTCATTCTCTATTATCATCCACCAAATTCATTCTCTATTATCATCCACCAAATTCATTCTCTATTATCATCCACCAAATTCATTCTCTATTATCATCCACCAAATTCTTACTCTATTATCATCCTCCAAATTCATGCTCTATTATCATCCATTAAACTCATACTCTATTATCATCCACCAAATTCATTCTCTATTATCATCCATTAAATTCATACTCTATTATCATCCGCCAAATTCATACTCTATTATCATCCGCCAAATTCATACTCTATTATCATCCGCCAAATTCATACTCTATTATCATTCCCCAAATTCATTCTCTATTATCATCCATTAAATTCATACTCTATTATCATCCACCAAATTCATTCTCTACTATCATCCATTAAATTCATACTCTATTATCAGCCGCAAAATTCATACTCATATTATCATCCGCAAAATTCATACTCAAATTATCATCCACAAAATTCATACTCTATTATCATCCGCCAGGCTCACACTCTATTATCATCCATTAAATTCATATTCCATTTTCATCCTCCAAATTCATGCTCTATTATCATGCATTAAATTCATATTCCATTATCATCCTCCAAATTCATACTCTACTATCATCCACCAAATTCATTCTCTATTATCATCCACCAAATTCATTCTCTATTATCATCCTCCAAATTAATTCTCTATTATCATCCACCAAATTCTTACTCTATTATCATCCTCCAAATTCATGCTCTATTATCATCCATTAAATTCACACTCTATTATCATCCACCAAATTCACTCTCTATTATCATCCACCAAATTCATTCTCTATTATCATCCACCAAATTCATTCTCTATTATCATCCACCAAATTCTTACTCTATTATCATCCTCCAAATTAATGCTCTATTATCATCCATTAAATTCACACTCTATTATCATCCGCCAAATTCATTCTCTATTATTATTCGCCAAATTCATTCTCTATTATCATCCATTAAATTCATACTCTATTATCATCCGCCAAATTCATGCTCTATTATGATCCATTAAATTCATACTCTATTATCATCCACCAAATTCATACTCTATTATCATCCACCAAATTCATTCTCTACTATCATCCATTAAATTCATACTCATATTATCATCCGCAAAATTCATACTCATATTATCATCCGCAAAATTCATACTCAAATTATCATCCACAAAATTCAAACACTATTATCATCCGCCAGGCTCACACTCTATTATCATCCATTAAATTCATATTCCATTTTCATCCTCCAAATTCATGCTCTATTATCATCCATTAAATTCACACTCTATTATCATCCGCCAAATTCATTCTCTATTATTATCCGCCAAATTCATTTTCTATTATCATCCATTAAATTCATACTCTATTATCATCCTCCAAATTCATGCTCTATTATGATCCAGTAAATTCATACTCAATTATCATCCTCCAAATTCATACTCTATTATCATCCGCCAAATTCATACTCTATTATCATCCGCCAAATTCATTCTCTATTATCATCCATTAAATTCATACTCTATTATCATCCACCAAATTCATTCTCTATTATCATCCATTAAATTCATACTCTATTATCATCCACCAAATTCATTCTCTATTATCATCCGCCAAATTCATTCTCTATCATCCACCAAATTCATTCTCTATTATCATCCACCAAATTCATTCTCTATTATCATCCACCAAATTCATTCTCTATTATCATCCACCAAATTCATTCTCTATTATCATCCTCCAAATTAATTCTCTATTATCATCCACCAAATTCTTACTCTATTATCATCCTCCAAATTCATGCTCTATTATCATCCATTAAATTCACACTCTATTATCATCCACCAAATTCACTCTCTATTATCATCCACCAAATTCATTCTCTATTATCATCCACCAAATTCATTCTCTATTATCATCCACCAAATTCTTACTCTATTATCATCCTCCAAATTAATGCTCTATTATCATCCATTAAATTCACACTCTATTATCATCCGCCAAATTCATTCTCTATTATTATTCGCCAAATTCATTCTCTATTATCATCCATTAAATTCATACTCTATTATCATCCGCCAAATTCATGCTCTATTATGATCCATTAAATTCATACTCTATTATCATCCACCAAATTCATACTCTATTATCATCCACCAAATTCATTCTCTACTATCATCCATTAAATTCATACTCATATTATCATCCGCAAAATTCATACTCATATTATCATCCGCAAAATTCATACTCAAATTATCATCCACAAAATTCAAACACTATTATCATCCGCCAGGCTCACACTCTATTATCATCCATTAAATTCATATTCCATTTTCATCCTCCAAATTCATGCTCTATTATCATCCATTAAATTCACACTCTATTATCATCCGCCAAATTCATTCTCTATTATTATCCGCCAAATTCATTTTCTATTATCATCCATTAAATTCATACTCTATTATCATCCTCCAAATTCATGCTCTATTATGATCCAGTAAATTCATACTCAATTATCATCCTCCAAATTCATACTCTATTATCATCCGCCAAATTCATACTCTATTATCATCCGCCAAATTCATACTCTATTATCATCCATTAAATTCATACTCTATTATCATCCACCAAATTCATTCTCTATTATCATCCATTAAATTCATACTCTATTATCATCCACCAAATTCATTCTCTATTATCATCCGCCAAATTCATTCTCTATCATCCACCAAATTCATTCTCTATTATCATCCACCAAATTCATTCTCTATTATCATCCACCAAATTCATTCTCTATTATCATCCACCAAATTCATTCTCTATTATCATCCACCAAATTCTTACTCTATTATCATCCTCCAAATTCATGCTCTATTATCATCCATTAAATTCATACTCTATTATCATCCTCCAAATTCATACTCTATTATCATCCGCCAAATTCATACTCTATTATCATCCGCCAAATTCATACTCTATTATCATTCCCCAAATTCATTCTCTATTATCATCCATTAAATTCATACTCTATTATCATCCACCAAATTCATTCTCTATTATCATCCATTAAATTCATACTCTATTATCATCCACCAAATTCATTCTCTACTATCATCCATTAAATTCATACTCTATTATCAGCCGCAAAATTCATACTCATATTATCATCCGCAAAATTCATACTCAAATTATCATCCACAAAATTCATACTCTATTATCATCCGCCAGGCTCACACTCTATTATCATCCATTAAATTCATATTCCATTTTCATCCTCCAAATTCATGCTCTATTATCATGCATTAAATTCATATTCCATTATCATCCTCCAAATTCATACTCTACTATCATCCACCAAATTCATTCTCTATTATCATCCACCAAATTCATTCTCTATTATCATCCTCCAAATTAATTCTCTATTATCATCCACCAAATTCTTACTCTATTATCATCCTCCAAATTCATGCTCTATTATCATCCATTAAATTCACACTCTATTATCATCCGCCAAATTCACTCTCTATTATCATCCACCAAATTCATTCTCTATTATCATCCACCAAATTCATTCTCTATTATCATCCACCAAATTCTTACTCTATTATCATCCTCCAAATTAATGCTCTATTATCATCCATTAAATTCACACTCTATTATCATCCGCCAAATTCATTCTCTATTATTATTCGCCAAATTCATTCTCTATTATCATCCGCCAAATTCATGCTCTATTATGATCCATTAAATTCATACTCTATTATCATCCACCAAATTCATACTCTATTATCATCCACCAAATTCATTCTCTACTATCATCCATTAAATTCATACTCATATTATCATCCGCAAAATTCATACTCATATTATCATCCGCAAAATTCATACTCAAATTATCATCCACAAAATTCATACTCTATTATCATCCGCCAGGCTCACACTCTATTATCATCCATTAAATTCATATTCCATTTTCATCCTCCAAATTCATGCTCTATTATCATCCATTAAATTCACACTCTATTATCATCCGCCAAATTCATTCTCTATTATTATCCGCCAAATTCATTTTCTATTATCATCCATTAAATTCATACTCTATTATCATCCTCCAAATTCATGCTCTATTATGATCCAGTAAATTCATACTCAATTATCATCCATTAAATTCATACTCTATTATCATCCACCAAATTCATTCTCTATTATCATCCATTAAATTCATACTCTATTATCATCCACCAAATTCATTCTCTACTATCATCCATTAAATTCATACTCTATTATCAGCTGCAAAATTCATACTCATATTATCATCCGCAAAATTCATACTCAAATTATCATCCACAATATTCATACTCTATTATCATCCGCCAGGCTCACACTCTATTATCATCCATGAAATTCATATTTTATTATCATCCTCCAAATTCATACTCTATTATCATCCATTAAATTCATACTCTATTATCATCCGCCAAATTCATTCTCTATTAACATCCATTAAATTCATACTCTATTATCATCCACCAAATTCATTCTCTATTATCATCCATTAAATTCATACTCTATTATCATCCACCAAATTCATTCTCTATTATCATCCATTAAATTCATACTCTATTATCATCCACCAAATTCATTCTCTACTATCATCCATTAAATTTATACTCTTTTATCAGCCGCAAAATTCATACTCATATTATCATCCACAAAATTCATACACTATTATCATCCGCCAGGCTCACACTCTATTATCATCCATTAAATTTATATTCCATTATCATCCTCCAAATTCATACTCTATTATCAGCCGCAAAATTCATTCTCTATTATCATCCATTAAATTCATACTCTATTATCATCCACCAAATTCATACTCTATTATCATCCGCCAGGCTCACACTCTGTTATCATCCATTAAATTCATATTCTCATTATCATCCTCCAAATTCATACTCTATTATCATCCGCCAAATTCATTCTCTATTATCATCCATTAAATTCATACGATATTATCATCCATTAAATTCATACTCTATTATCATCCTCCAAATTTATACTCTATTATCATCCTCCAAATTTAATCTCTATTATCATCCATTAAATTCATACTCTATTATCATTCCCCAAATTCATTCTCTATTATCATCCATTAAATTCATACTCTATTATCATCCACCAAATTCATTCTCTACTATCATCCATTAAATTTATACTCTTTTATCAGCCGCAAAATTCATACTCATATTATCATCCACAAAATTCATACACTATTATCATCCGCCAGGCTCACACTCTATTATCATCCATTAAATTTATATTCCATTATCATCCTCCAAATTCATACTCTATTATCATCCGCCAAATTCATTCTCTATTATCATCCATTAAATTCATACGATAGTATCATCCTCCAAATTCATACTCTATTATCATCCTCCAAATTCATACTCTATTTTCATCCTCCAAATTCAATCTCTATTATCATCCATTAAATTCATACTCTATTATTAGAGATGAGCGAGTAGTATTCGACCGAGTCGGTATTAGATCGAATACTACGCTATTCGTCATACTCGATTTAGATCGAGTACAGCGGCGATGGCGCACTTACAATTCGTTTCCCCTCCCACCTTCCCTGGCGCGTTTTTTACACCAATCACCATGCAGGGGGGGGTGGGACAGGTCCTGGGAGGACGCTGGCATCGCGAGAACGGCATCTAGACGCATTGGCTGGAAAAACCATGTGACCTCGAATCTACAAAACTCAGCACTTCCTCTTCGTCAGCATTAGCAGCTTGAACTTAGTGAGGGATAGACGCTAAGAGCAGGGAAAGACAGGCTGTAGCTGTATGTAGGCAGGCAGGGCCCCAGAAGCTCAGAATATCGCATTTACCACCATATATACCAGCTACCAGAAGACAGGAGAGTCATTGAGAGCCCTTATTAGGGCTACTATGCTGAACGGTATATAGCTCCTTCTAGCTATATACACACTGCACACAACGGCTGCTTTAGTGAGGGGTAGCTGCTGCTGCAGTAGGGACAGAGAGGCTTCAGTGGTGTATTAGCACCTATATACAAAACTATATACACTCTGCACAAAACGGCTGCTTTAGTGAGGGGTAGCTGCTGCTGCTGGAATAGGGACAGAAAGACTTCAGTGGTGTATTAGCACCTATATACAAAACTATATTTGGCACTACTGTTTTGTGTCCTCTGTGCCAACAAAACCCTGTTATATACCCGGTGCGTATAGGCACCATTTCACCTTCTGGCAGTATACGGCTGTATAGCCAGGTGTTCTCCTAAAAAATATATATATATTTGGCACTACTGTTTTGTGTCCTCTGTGCCAACAAAACCCTGTTATATACCCGGTGCGTATAGACACCATTTCACCTTCTGGCAGTATACGGCTGTATAGCCATGTGTTCTCCTAAAAAATATATATATATATATATATGGCACTACTGTTTTGTGTCCTCTGTGCCAACAAAACCCTGTTATATACCCAGTGCGTATAGGCACCATTTCACCTTCTGGCAGTATACGGCTGTATAGCCAGGTGTTCTCCTAAAAAATATATATATATTTGGCACTACTGTTTTGTGTCCTCTGTGCCAACAAAACCCTGTTATATACCCGGTGCGTATAGGCACCATTTCACCTTCTGGCAGTATACGGCTGTATAGCCAGGTGTTCTCCTAAAAAGAGGTCTCAGCTCTTGGGCCTTAATACAATTTTTAAGAGGTCTCAGCTCTTGGGACTCCACACAATGTTTGAGAGGTCTCAGCTCTTGGGCCTTAATAATATTTTTAAGAGGTCTCAGCTCTTGGGACTCCACACAATTTTTAAGAGGTCTCAGCTCTTGGGCCTCAATATAATTTTTAAGAGGTCTCAGCTCTTGGGCCTCCACACAATTTTTAAGAGGTCTCAGCTCTTGGGCCTCCACACAATTTCTAAGAGGTCTCAGCTCTTGGGCCTTAATACAATTTTTAAGAGGTCTCAGCTCTTGGGACTCCACACAATGTTTGAGAGGTCTCAGCTCTTGGGCCTTAATACAATTTTTTAGAGGTCTCAGCTCTTGGGACTCCACACAATTTTTAAGAGGTCTCAGCTCTTGGGCCTTAATACACTTTTTAAGAGGTCTCAGCTCTTGGGCCTCCACACAATTTTTAAGAGGTCTCAGCTCTTGGGCCTCCACACAATTTCTAAGAGGTCTCAGCTCTTGGGCCTTAATACAATTTTTAAGAGGTCTCAGCTCTTGGGACTCCACACAATGTTTGAGAGGTCTCAGCTCTTGGGCCTCCACACAATTGTTAACAGGTCTCAGCTCTTGGGCCTCCACACAATTTTTAAGAGGTCTCAGCTCTTGGGCATCCACACAATTTTTAAGAGGTCTCAGCTCTTGGGCCTCCACACAATTTCTAAGAGGTCTCAGCTCTTGGGACTCCACACAATTTTTAAGAGGTCTCAGCTCTTGGGCCTTAATACAATTTTTAAGAGGTCTCAGCTCTAAGCTTCCCTTACTGCTGGGGTGACACACTGTAACAAACCTCCTTCTGTAAGCTTCCCTTACTGCTGGGGTGACACACTGTAACAAACCTCCTCCTGTAAGCTTCCCTTACTGCTGGGGTGACACAATGTAACAAACCTCCTCCTGTAAGCTTCCCTGACTGCTGGGGTAACACACTGTAACAAACCTCCTCCTGTAAGCTTCCCTGACTGCTGGGGTGACACACTGTAACAAACCTCCTCCTGTAAGCTTCCCTTACTGCTGGGGTGACACACTGTAACAAACCTCCTCCTTTAAGCTTCCCTTACTGCTGGGGTGACACAATGACACAAGAAGACATGTCTGACCACATCTCACACACACACACACACAATGACAATTAGGGGTGGGGTCTATTTGTTTTCCCCCTTGCCTATGCCATCTGTGGTTGTCATAGGCAACGTGATTTTAAGGGGTGCAGAATTTTGTTCTTCTTTTTTGTACAGTTTGGCTTGGGGTCCATGGCAATGTAGAGGAAAGAAGGTTTCTGTCACGCTCCCGGAACCACGATTACCACTTGGACAACTCCAGCTCTCTTAGTAAGGACCTCAACCCCCAATCTCCGCAGCCAGCTTCACCTATAGGAGCCCCCGCTTGCCGAGACGCAGAACACGCCTGCTCGGGATCGGTTGCCCCCAGGACTTTATGGCTCAAAGGATGAGGTCTTACCGTACAGAGAACTGGAGAGCCCGCGGCTGGAAGTGGAATCGGGTAGCCGGTATGTGAGCGTAAGGTGGAAGTCCAGCAGACAGGCAAGGGTCGGTAACAGGAATGGAGATCGAGGATGGTCAAAGGCAAGCAAGGGTCGGCAACAGGAGTGGAGATCGAGGATGGTCAAACAAGCGAGGGTCGGCAACAGGAGTGGAGATCTAGGATGGTCAAGGCAAGCAAGGGTCGGCAACAGGAGTGGAGATCGAGGATGTTCAAACAAGGTGGGAGGGGAAACGAATTGTAAGTGCGCCATCGCCGCTGTACTCGATCTAAATCGAGTATGACGAATAGCGTAGTATTCGATCTAATACCGACTCGGTCGAATACTACTCGCTCATCTCTAATAATAGAGTATGAATTTAATGGATGATAATAGAGATTGAATTTGGAGGATGAAAATAGAGTATGAATTTGGAGGATGATAATAGAGTATGAATTTGGAGGATGATAATATCGTATGAATTTAATGGCTGAGAGCAGCGCCGCCGGAGGGAATAAACTGAACGTGCTCGCGCACGCGCGCGAGCACGAGAAGCGACGCCGGAGCCGCCGAGTGAGCAGGGAGGTGCGTGCGCGCCAGCCTGCACAGAAGCCGCCGCCCGCCGCGGCCGCCGGACAGGTGGCTGCGCAGCGGGAGCGGGCGGCTGAGGACCCGGGACGACGCTGGAACGGGGAACCGGTAAGGAGGTAATGACAGTTTCCTTGTCTTGTCTCACTTTACGTGGAAGTTATATTGTGTTTGGAGTGTATTGTTGAGAGGCTGTGATAGTGGCGTAATAGTGCGACTTGGGCGCGTTATATGCACCCAGACATGCTTCCCCTGCTGTCCCAGTTGCATTCCAGCAGTGTTGGCATCATTTTCTGATGTTTCAGGGTGGACTTGGTGACCTACAAGTGGTCGAATTGAGATTTCCAAGTGGCGAGCATTTTTTTCCCATAGACTATAATGGGATTCGATAATCGGTCGAGTAGTCGAGTAACGCGGTCTATTCGAATCGAAATTCGAAATTTCGAATATTTCACTACTCGCTCATCTCTATCTATTATCATCCACCAAATTCATTCTCTACTATAATCCATTAAATTCATACTCTATTATCATCCACCAAATTCATTCTCTATTATCATCCATTAAATTCATACTCTATTATCATCCTCCAAATTCATACTCTATTATCATCCATTAAATTCATACTCTATTATCATCCACCAAATTTATTCTCTACTATCATCCATTAAATTCATACTCTATTATCAGCCGCAAAAATTCATACTCATATTATCATCCGCAAAATGCATACTCTATTATCATCCGCGAGGCTCACACTCTATCATCATCCATTAATATCATAATCCATTATCATCCTCCAAATTCATACTCTATTATCATCCATTAAATTCATACTTTATTATCATCTGTCAAATTCATACTCTATTATCATCCATTAAATTCATACTCTATTATCATCCGCCAGGCTCACACTCTATTATCATCCATTAAATTCATATTCCATTATCATCCTCCAAATTCATACTCTATTATCATCCATTAAATTCATACTCTATTATCATCCGCCAAATTCATTCTCTATTATCATCCATTAAATTCATACTCTATTATCATCCACCAAATTCATTCTCTATTATCATCCATTAAATTCATACTCTATTATCATCCACCAAATTCATTCTCTACTATCATCCATTAAATTTATACTCTATTATCAGCCGCAAAATTCATACTCATATTATCATCCACAAAATTCATACACTATTATCATCCGCCAGGCTCACACTCTATTATCATCCATTAAATTTATATTCCATTATCATCCTCCAAATTCATACTCTATTATCATCCGCCAAATTCATTCTCTATTATCATCCATTAAATTCATACGATATTATCATCCTCCAAATTCATACTCTATTATCATCCTCCAAATTCATACTCTATTTTCATCCTCCAAATTCAATCTCTATTATCATCCATTAAATTCATACTCTATTATTAGAGATGAGCGAGTAGTATTCGACCGAGTCGGTATTAGATCGAATACTACGCTATTCGTCATACTCGATTTAGATCGAGTACAGCGGCGATGGCGCACTTACAATTCGTTTCCCCTCCCACCTTCCCTGGCGCGTTTTTTACACCAATCACCATGCAGGGGGGGTGGGACAGGTCCTGGGAGGACGCTGGCATCGCGAGAACGGCGTCTAGACGCATTGGCTGGAAAAACCATGTGACCTCGAATCTACAAAACTCAGCACTTCCTCTTCGTCAGCATTAGCAGCTTGAACTTAGTGAGGGATAGACGCTAAGAGCAGGGAAAGACAGGCTGTAGCTGTATGTAGGCAGGCAGGGCCCCAGAAGCTCAGAATATCGCATTTACCACCATATATACCAGCTACCAGAAGACAGGAGAGTCATTGAGAGCCCTTATTAGGGCTACTATGCTGAACGGTATATAGCTCCTTCTAGCTATATACACACTGCACACAACGGCTGCTTTAGTGAGGGGTAGCTGCTGCTGCAGTAGGGACAGAGAGGCTTCAGTGGTGTATTAGCACCTATATACAAAACTATATACACTCTGCACAAAACGGCTGCTTTAGTGAGGGGTAGCTGCTGCTGCTGGAATAGGGACAGAAAGACTTCAGTGGTGTATTAGCACCTATATACAAAACTATATTTGGCACTACTGTTTTGTGTCCTCTGTGCCAACAAAACCCTGTTATATACCCGGTGCGTATAGGCACCATTTCACCTTCTGGCAGTATACGGCTGTATAGCCAGGTGTTCTCCTAAAAAATATATATATATTTGGCACTACTGTTTTGTGTCCTCTGTGCCAACAAAACCCTGTTATATACCCGGTGCGTATAGGCACCATTTCACCTTCTGGCAGTATACGGCTGTATAGCCATGTGTTCTCCTAAAAAATATATATATATATATATTTGGCACTACTGTTTTGTGTCCTCTGTGCCAACAAAACCCTGTTATATACCCAGTGCGTATAGGCACCATTTCACCTTCTGGCAGTATACGGCTGTATAGCCAGGTGTTCTCCTAAAAAATATATATATATTTGGCACTACTGTTTTGTGTCCTCTGTGCCAACAAAACCCTGTTATATACCCGGTGCGTATAGGCACCATTTCACCTTCTGGCAGTATACGGCTGTATAGCCAGGTGTTCTCCTAAAAAGAGGTCTCAGCTCTTGGGCCTTAATACAATTTTTAAGAGGTCTCAGCTCTTGGGACTCCACACAATGTTTGAGAGGTCTCAGCTCTTGGGCCTTAATAATATTTTTAAGAGGTCTCAGCTCTTGGGACTCCACACAATTTTTAAGAGGTCTTAGCTCTTGGGCCTTAATACAATTTTTAAGAGGTCTCAGCTCTTGGGCCTCCACACAATTTTTAAGAGGTCTCAGCTCTTGGGCCTCCACACAATTTCTAAGAGGTCTCAGCTCTTGGGCCTTAATACAATTTTTAAGAGGTCTCAGCTCTTGGGACTCCACACAATGTTTGAGAGGTCTCAGCTCTTGGGCCTTAATACAATTTTTAAGAGGTCTCAGCTCTTGGGACTCCACACAATTTTTAAGAGGTCTCAGCTCTTGGGCCTTAATACAATTTTTAAGAGGTCTCAGCTCTTGGGCCTCCACACAATTTTTAAGAGGTCTCAGCTCTTGGGCCTCCACACAATTTCTAAGAGGTCTCAGCTCTTGGGCCTTAATACAATTTTTAAGAGGTCTCAGCTCTTGGGACTCCACACAATGTTTGAGAGGTCTCAGCTCTTGGGCCTCCACACAATTGTTAACAGGTCTCAGCTCTTGGGCCTCCACACAATTTTTAAGAGGTCTCAGCTCTTGGGCATCCACACAATTTTTAAGAGGTCTCAGCTCTTGGGCCTCCACACAATTTCTAAGAGGTCTCAGCTCTTGGGACTCCACACAATTTTTAAGAGGTCTCAGCTCTTGGGCCTTAATACAATTTTTAAGAGGTCTCAGCTCTAAGCTTCCCTTACTGCTGGGGTGACACACTGTAACAAACCTCCTTCTGTAAGCTTCCCTTACTGCTGGGGTGACACACTGTAACAAACCTCCTCCTGTAAGCTTCCCTTACTGCTGGGGTGACACAATGTAACAAACCTCCTCCTGTAAGCTTCCCTGACTGCTGGGGTAACACACTGTAACAAACCTCCTCCTGTAAGCTTCCCTGACTGCTGGGGTGACACACTGTAACAAACCTCCTCCTGTAAGCTTCCCTTACTGCTGGGGTGACACACTGTAACAAACCTCCTCCTTTAAGCTTCCCTTACTGCTGGGGTGACACAATGACACAAGAAGACATGTCTGACCACATCTCACACACACACACACAATGACAATTAGGGGTGGGGTCTGTTTGTTTTCCCCCTTGCCTATGCCATCTGTGGTTGTCATAGGCAACGTGATTTTAAGGGGTGCAGAATTTTGTTCTTCTTTTTTGTACAGTTTGGCTTGGGGTCCATGGCAATGTAGAGGAAAGAAGGTTTCCTTGTCTTGTCTCACTTTACGTGGAAGTTATATTGTGTTTGGAGTGTATTGTTGAGAGGCTGTGATAGTGGCGTAATAGTGCGACTTGGGCGCGTTATATGCATCCAGACATGCTTCCCCTGCTGTCCCAGTTGCATTCCAGCAGTGTTGGCATCATTTTCTGATGTTTCAGGGTGGACTTGGTGACCTCCAAGTGGTCGAATTGAGATTTCCAAGTGGCGAGCATTTTTTTCCCATAGACTATAATGGGATTCGATAATCGGTCGAGTAGTCGAGTAACGCGGTCTATTCGAATCGAAATTCGAAATTTCGAATATTTCACTACTCGCTCATCTCTATCTATTATCATCCACCAAATTCATTCTCTACTATAATCCATTAAATTCATACTCTATTATCATCCACCAAATTCATTCTCTATTATCATCCATTAAATTCATACTCTATTATCATCCTCCAAATTCATACTCTATTATCATCCATTAAATTCATACTCTATTATCATCCACCAAATTTATTCTCTACTATCATCCATTAAATTCATACTCTATTATCAGTCGCAAAAATTCATACTCATATTATCATCCGCAAAATGCATACTCTATTATCATCCGCGAGGCTCACACTCTATCATCATCCATTAATATCATAATCCATTATCATCCTCCAAATTCATACTCTATTATCATCCATTAAATTCATACTTTATTATCATCTGTCAAATTCATACTCTATTATTAGAGATGAGCGAACTTTTGAAAAATTCGATTCGACTGATTCGCCGAATTTTCCGACAAAAATCGTTTCGACCCGAATAAATTCGCGACGAATCGCTATTAAAAACGGCTATTTCTGAGCCTCCTACAGCCTCAATAGGGTTGTAAACCATTCAGCCTTGCTGTAACACGCACAGGATGCGTGCTGGGTTAGTTAAATAATACTTTGAAGAAATATCACATGCAGATCAGAGGCATCGCTAATAGAATCGCAGAGCGGCACAATTGCAGAGAGTTGAAGTGGCATCACTATGAGGGGCAGAAGGAGCCCAAATATACACTGGAGTTGGCCTCAGGAGCCCAAAAATTGGATGAATCACACCCTGGAGTTGGCAGGAGTTGGCAGCAGCAGCAGCAGGAGCCCAAATATACACTGGAGTTGGCTTCAGGAGCCCAAAAATTGGATGAATCACACCCTGGAGTTGGCAGGAGTTGGCAGCAGCAGCAGCAGGAGCCCAAATATACACTGGAGTTGGCTTCAGGAGCCCAAAAATTGGATGAATCACACCCTGGAGTTGGCAGGAGTTGACAGTAGCAGCAGCAGGAGCCCAAATATACACTGGAGTTGGCCTCAGGAGCCCAAAAATTGGATGAATCACACCCTGGAGTTGGCAGGAGTTGACAGTAGCAGCAGCAGGAGCCCAAATATACACTGGAGTTGGCCTCAGGAGCCCAAAAATTGGATGAATCACACCCTGGAGTTGGCAGGAGTTGACAGTAGCAGCAGCAGGAGCCCAAATATACACTGGAGTTGGCCTCAGGAGCCCAAAAATTGGATGAATCACACCCTGGAGTTGGCAGGAGTTGACAGTAGCAGCAGCAGGAGCCCAAATATACACTGGAGTTGGCCTCAGGAGCCCAAAAATTGGATGAATCACACCCTGGAGTTGGCAGGAGTTGACAGTAGCAGCAGCAGGAGCCCAAATATACACTGGAGTTGGCCTCAGGAGCCCAAAAATTGGATGAATCACACCCTGGAGTTGGCAGGAGTTGGCAGCAGCAGCAGCAGGAGCCCAAATATACACTGGAGTTGGCTTCAGGAGCCCAAAAATTGGATGAATCACACCCTGGAGTTGGCAGAAGTTGACAGTAGCAGCAGCAGGAGCCCAAATATACACTGGAGTTGGCATCAGGAGCCCAAAAATTGGATGAATCACACCCTGGAGTTGGCAGGAGTTGACAGTAGCAGCAGCAGGAGCCCAAATATACACTGGAGTTGGCCTCAGGAGCCCAAAAATTGGATGAATCACACCCTGGAGTTGGCAGGAGTTGACAGTAGCAGCAGCAGGAGCCCAAATATACACTGGAGTTGGCTTCAGGAGCCCAAAAATTGGATGAATCACACCCTGGAGTTGGCAGGAGTTGACAGTAGCAGCAGCAGGAGCCCAAATATACACTGGAGTTGGCTTCAGGAGCCCAAAAATTGGATGAATCACACCCTGGAGTTGGCAGGAGTTGACAGCAGCAGCAGCAGGAGCCCAAATATACACTGGAGTTGGCCTCAGGAGCCCAAAAATTGGATGAATCACACCCTGGAGTTGGCAGAAGTTGGCAGCAGCAGCAGCAGGAGCCCAAATATACACTGGAGTTGGCTTCAGGAGCCCAAAAATTGGATGAATCACACCCTGGAGTTGGCAGAAGTTGGCAGCAGCAGCAGCAGGAGCCCAAATATACACTGGAGTTGGCTTCAGGAGCCCAAAAATTAGATGAATCACACCCTGGAGTTGGCAGGAGTTGACAGTAGCAGCAGCAGGAGCCCAAATATACACTGGAGTTGGCCTCAGGAGCCCAAAAATTGGATGAATCACACCCTGGAGTTGGCAGGAGTTGACAGTAGCAGCAGCAGGAGCCCAAATATACACTGGAGTTGGCTTCAGGAGCCCAAAAATTGGATGAATCACACCCTGGAGTTGGCAGGAGTTGACAGTAGCAGCAGCAGGAGCCCAAATATACACTGGAGTTGGCCTCAGGAGCCCAAAAATTGGATGAATCACACCCTGGAGTTGGCAGGAGTTGACAGTAGCAGCAGCAGGAGCCCAAATATACACTGGAGTTGGCTTCAGGAGCCCAAAAATTGGATGAATCACACCCTGGAGTTGGCAGAAGTTGGCAGCAGCAGCAGCAGGAGCCCAAACATTACTTTAAACAGACCCTGGGGTTGGCCTCAGGAGCCCAAAAATTGGATGAATCACACCCTGTGGAGAGTCATGTGGAGAAAAAGTAGCTTAGTTAGTAATATCTACATAAAATTATGAATAAACAAATGCAAAAGTTTGCCAAAGTGAAGTTTTGTTTGAGGGTGTGTTTCCACCTTTTAATTAAATCAGAAACAAGAAGGTGTCATTGCCTCTGACTAATTAGCCCTCAAAAATTCTTGGAATTTTTAATCTGGAATCATGTCTGATCCGTCTTATCCGAAGAATATTAATAAAAAGTAAGAGTAACGTAAAGGATTTTTTATCAATACTTACTTGTGGTCCGATGCGGAGGAATGTCTGTAACTTGAGAGCAGCGCCTTAAATCTGTTTTGCACGATCCATCTTTCTTGGTCTGGCCCCGTCATCAATCTACTGGAATACATCAGGCATTGTTGGGAGGAAAGCTTGGCTGATCCATGCGCCATTCATTTCCACGCAGGGCAGTCTCTGGAAAAAAAAAGTCTGTATAAACCAGGGTCTTTTTCATATAAAAACAAATGGTTATTCTTGCTTTTCAACCATATGTTCCACAGCTTTACCAGTCATTGTGTCAGCCAATGAAGCAACTTTGTCTGGAAGTGCTGCAAAAGCAGTCCACTGCATCACAAGTGGCATCTGACACCCCCAGTCAACTGTCTGCCTGTTATGCTTTGGGTTCAGCTCCACTATCCATTGATCTGATATCCAAGATCTGATAATCATAAAATTCAGCAGCTACTGCCCAGCCAAGAAGTGGAGGAGACACTCGCCTCTTCTTCCACTATCCGGCAACTAGTGATGAGGAGAGTGTCGTGGGAGGAGGTGTTGCAAGCCGAGGTAGTGGAAGAGGGTCCCTGGAGTCTGCGGCGGTGGCGGCGGCAGCAGCAGCGAATTATTGCGGACTGTTGGTAGGAAAAATCAGCTACTCAGCGATGTGGCAGTGTTCCATGCAGCATCCTGTGGAGAAAAAGTAGGTTAGTTAGTGTATATACATAAAATTATGAATAGACAAATGCAATAGTATTGCGAAAGTGAAGTTTTGTTTGAGGGTGTGTTTCCACCTTGCAATTAAATCAGAAACAACTAGCTATCATTTGCCTCTGAATAATTAGCCCTCAAAAATTCTTGGAATTTTTAATCTTGATGTCTGAGGGATTTCTCCTCTCAGACAGCGTCACCATAAGTCCAGCCTGCTGCATTACCCAGTGGTGGACCTTTCAGAGAACTGATGGCTTGTGCCGAGCCGAGGTGGAGAGTCACATGGCATGGTTGTTGAACAGAAGGTGGGCCAGTCCTTTAGCCTGTCAGTGTGTACCAAAGTGCACAGTGTTGTCTACGCCTGGAGCTGTAACTATAGACTCATGGTGGACAATATATATCCTTTTAGGCCCCCTTGGTGATTGTTGTTTCACGCTGTTCTTCACATGGTTTTCCTTGACCATCAGAGTCACACATGGGAGGAACTACTAAAAATGAGAACTCAATCCATGAAAGCATTGCTTAATCCACGAAAACTGCAAATTTGGACCCATGGTGACTGACACTTGGAAGAACATCTTGTTTGCGCTGCGACAAGGAAGCCAGAGTCATGCGTCCTGACATGGCACACGTGTTCAGTCTAGTTTTGAAGTCTTGCCCCCATCTGAAAGACATCCGAACAACAGGAAAGAAAGTTAGCATGCACTTCTGGCACTCCTACACCACCAAGCACAACCTTATTGAGCCTCAGCGTCACAAAGGTGTACCCCACCATAGTCTGATTTGCGATGTTTCCACCCGTTGGAATTCCACCCTCCATATGCAGGATCCACTATAGCAGTGGTCCCCAACCCTGTCCTCAAGGCCCACCAACAGGCCAGGCTTTGCAGATCTCCACAAAGATGCTCAGGTGGAGTAATTAGTGCAGCTGCAGAGCAATAGAGCTGGCTATTTGGAGATCCAAAAAACATGACATGTTGGTGGGCCTTGAGGACAGGGTTGAGGACCACTGCACTATAGGAACAGAGAAAAGCCATCACGGATTTCTGGATGATCCAAACGGATAGGGGGACACCCCTGTGTAAATTCAATGTAAACCATTGGCAGCTCATACGTGACACCGACCGTTTGTTTAGGCCCTTTGAGGAAGCTACATTATTAGTCAGTTGCCAGGACTATGAGATGAACGATGAGATTCCACTGCTTCATGTACTACAACACATGTTGGAAAGCATGGCTGGTCAGGGCACTGGAGACATGGCACATACATTTCACAGCCACATGAAGCCTGTGGGGGCTGAAGTGGAGGAGGAGGAGGGGGTGGGGCACAGCAAACCACAGTTTAGGTTTCACAAAATGACCATTTTATCTAGTCATCTGACAGGAGAGGAGGTGCAGCCACAGGAGCTAGAGGGTTGTGAGTAAGGCGAGACAGAGGACCCAGACACACCATGGCAGTTTACAGTGGAGATGGAGACAGGTAGTCCCTCCGAGTCACTTGCACAAATGGCACGATGCATGCTCACATGCATGCGTACTAGTGAGCGCAGAATTGTCTCCATTTGTCAGCGGGAAGACTTCTGGCTCTCCAACTTATTGGACCCTCGCTTCCGGCACAAAATGGGGGCATTTTTTACGCCCACTGAGAGGGAGGAAAAACTGACCTACTACAGAGACATCCCACGTAGTCAGTTGGGCGATGTCTATTTGCGCCATGGCCCATACTCCCGCAGGTCTGACTCTAGGGGAACTTTGCGATCACCTTCCACTGCCATGGCTGCTGGGGGGGTGGAAGGAGCAGCAGCAGCTCCATCAGCAGCAACCTCAGTCTTCAGTCGCTAGTGAGTAGCTTTCTACACCCGCATAGTGAGTCTACTCATGAGAAGCAGGAAGACCTGGAGCTGGACCTCAAACAGCAGGTCATGTCATACCTTGACATGACCATGCCAACACACCTTCAAGATCCACTGGATTTGCTGGGAAGCCAAACTTGACTTGTGCCCGCAACTAGCAGAGTTTGCCCTGGAAAAGCTGTACTGGCCGGACAGTAGTTGATTTAGATGGCAACTGGGCTGCTCTATATAACGAAGCAAAATGGCAAATTTACCTCACTATATAAGCTATTGCCCCTCAGATTTACACAGGGGCTGCTCTATATTATGCTGCAAAATGGCAAATTAACCTCACAATATAAGCCATTGCAGCTCTATATAAATAAAAATAAATAAATAAAAAAAGGGCCTGTAGAAGCTTATTTAGTATAACAGATAGGGTGACATGTGCTGGTTTGGGATGCCCATATGGGCTAGTGTTTTGGCAGCAGTACAAAAACCAATGCAAAATGCAATAGCTTAATAAAGCTGATGCTGATCAACGCTTATTTAGTATAACAGATGGGGTGCAACATGCAGGTTTGGGATGCCCTGCGGCCTGGTGTATTTAAAGCAGACCAAAACCAATTCAAAATGCAATAACTTAATAAAGCTGAGGCTGTAGATGCTTATTTAGTATAAACAGGTAGGGTGCAAGGTGCAGCTTTGGGGTGCCCTGCGGCCTGGTTAAATGAAAGCAGTCAAAAAGGAAGTGCAAACTGAAGTAGCTTAATGAAGCTGATGCTGATCAACGCTTATGTTGTATACCAGATAGGGTGCAAGGTGCAGCTTTGGGGTGCCCTGCGGCCTGGTTTATTAAAATCAGTCAAAAACAAGTGCAAACTGAAGTAGCCTGATCAACGCTTATGTTGTATAACAGATAGGTTTAAAATAGCATGTGCCTTGGGATGCCCGTGTGGCCTGTTATATTTCAAGCTGAACAAAAAGTAACAATAATCCAAGTATGAGACATCATTTTGACCTTCTTCACAGCGCCATACTTTGAAAAAAAAAAATTAATTTCATGCCGATCAATCCAAAGGTCAATGCCCCTAACAAAAATAGTGTTCGGTATAAGTTTTCCTTCTGGAAGGACGTAACCTTTAGTTTACATGGTTGGGGTAGGTTATCTTACAAATTGGGATACCCCACTGTATATGAAACCGAATATAAATGCACACCCAAAAGTGGACACTCAGCCTCCAAGAGGCCTGCTTAGTTTAAATAAGAGAGCTGCTTAGTATGGTAGGTAGGTTATGTTATGTTACAGAATGGGATGCCCCAAGCAGACTTGAGATCAGTATATATGCACACAGCAGCAGTGTGTTAGCAGGCTCATACAGGCCAAATTTCTTTAAATAAATGTGCAGCTTACAGTAAATGCAGAGGCTAATGGTATGTTAAAGAATGGGATGTCCCAAAAACCAGAGAGCACCTGGCAGGCAGCAGTAAGACTATGCACAGCAAAAGTGTCTTTATCATGCCTAATTTCAATTAGAATAGGTGCAAATGGTTAGGTTCTTAAATAGAGGCTGGTGTAGTCACAGAATGGGATGCCCTAAAAACCAGCAGTAAGTACACCTGGCAGGGTCCAGTAGTGCTATGCCCAGCAAAAGTGTCTTTATCAGGCTAATTTCAAATATGATAAGAGCAAATGCTTATATGGTCTTAAACAGAGGCTGCTTTAGTCACAGAATGGGATGCCCCCAAAAAAAGATCCAGTAGTACTATGCCCAGCAAAAGTGTCTTTATCAGGCTAATTTCAAATATGATAAGAGCAAATGCTTATATGGTCTTAAACAGAGGCTGCTTTAGTCACAGAATGGGATGCCCCGGGCAGGAATCGAGCTGGCAGGGTCCAGTAGTGCTTTGGCCAGCAAAAGTGTCTTTATCAGGCCTAATTTCAAATATGATAAGAGCAAATGCTTATATGGTCTTAAACAGAGGCTGCTTTAGTCACAGAATGGGATGCCCTGGGCAGGAATCGACCTGGCAGGGTCCAGTAGGGCTTTGGCCAGCAAAAGTGTCTTTATCAGGCCTAATTTCAAATATGATAAGAGCAAATGCTTATATGGTCTTAAACAGAGGCTGCTTTAGTCACAGAATGGGATGCCCTGGGCAGGAATCGACCTGGCAGGGTCCAGTAGTGCTTTGGCCAGCAAAAGTGTCTTTATCAGGCCTAATTTCAAATATGATAAGAGCAAATGCTTATATGGTCTTAAACAGAGGCTGCTTTAGTCACAGAATGGGATGCCCTGGGCAGGAATCGACCTGGCAGGGTCCAGTAGGGCTTTGGCCAGCAAAAGTGTCTTTATCAGGCCTAATTTCAAATATGATAAGAGCAAATGCTTATATGGTCTTAAACAGAGGCTGCTTTAGTCACAGAATGGGATGCCCTGGGCAGGAATCGACCTGGCAGGGTCCAGTAGTGCTTTGGCCAGCAAAAGTGTCTTTATCAGGCCTAATTTCAAATATGATAAGAGCAAATGCTTATATGGTCTTAAACAGAGGCTGCTTTAGTCACAGAATGGGATGCCCTGGGCAGGAATCGACCTGGCAGGGTCCAGTAGGGCTTTGGCCAGCAAAAGTGTCTTTATCAGGCCTAATTTCAAATATGATAAGAGCAAATGCTTATATGGTCTTAAACAGAGGCTGCTTTAGTCACAGAATGGGATGCCCTGGGCAGGAATCGACCTGGCAGGGTCCAGTAGGGCTTTGGCCAGCAAAAGTGTCTTTATCAGGCTAATTTCAAATATGATAAGAGCAAATGCTTATATGGTCTTAAACAGAGGCTGCTGTAGTCACAGAATGGGATGCCCCGGGCAGGAATCGAGCTGGCAGGGTCCAGTAGGGCTTTGGCCAGCAAAAGTGTCTTTATCAGGCCTAATTTCAAATATGATAAGAGCAAATGCTTATATGGTCTTAAACAGAGGCTGCTTTAGTCACAGAATGGGATGCCCTGGGCAGGAATGGACCTGGCAGGGTCCAGTAGGGCTTTGGCCAGCAAAAGTGTCTTTATCAGGCTAATTTCAAATATGATAAGAGCAAATGCTTATATGGTCTTAAACAGAGGCTGCTTTAGTCACAGAATGGGATGCCCCGGGCAGGAATCGAGCTGGCAGGGTCCAGTAGGGCTTTGGCCAGCAAAAGTGTCTTTATCAGGCCTAATTTCAAATATGATAAGAGCAAATGCTTATATGGTCTTAAACAGAGGCTGCTTTAGTCACAGAATGGGATGCCCTGGGCAGGAATCGACCTGGCAGGGTCCAGTAGGGCTTTGGCCAGCAAAAGTGTCTTTATCAGGCCTAATTTCAAATATGATAAGAGCAAATGCTTATATGGTCTTAAACAGAGGCTGCTTTAGTCACAGAATGGGATGCCCTGGGCAGGAATGGACCTGGCAGGGTCCAGTAGGGCTTTGGCCAGCAAAAGTGTCTTTATCAGGCTAATTTCAAATATGATAAGAGCAAATGCTTATATGGTCTTAAACAGAGGCTGCTGTAGTCACAGAATGGGATGCCCCGGGCAGGAATCGAGCTGGCAGGGTCCAGTAGGGCTTTGGCCAGCAAAAGTGTCTTTATCAGGCCTAATTTCAAATATGATAAGAGCAAATGCTTATATGGTCTTAAACAGAGGCTGCTTTAGTCACAGAATGGGATGCCCTGGGCAGGAATGGACCTGGCAGGGTCCAGTAGGGCTTTGGCCAGCAAAAGTGTCTTTATCAGGCTAATTTCAAATATGATAAGAGCAAATGCTTATATGGTCTTAAACAGAGGCTGCTTTAGTCACAGAATGGGATGCCCCGGGCAGGAATCGAGCTGGCAGGGTCCAGTAGTGCTTTGGCCAGCAAAAGTGTCTTTATCAGGCCTAATTTCAAATATGATAAGAGCAAATGCTTATATGGTCTTAAACAGAGGCTGCTTTAGTCACAGAATGGGATGCCCTGGGCAGGAATGGACCTGGCAGGGTCCAGTAGGGCTTTGGCCAGCAAAAGTGTCTTTATCAGGCTAATTTCAAATATGATAAGAGCAAATGCTTATATGGTCTTAAACAGAGGCTGCTGTAGTCACAGAATGGGATGCCCCGGGCAGGAATCGAGCTGGCAGGGTCCAGTAGTGCTTTGGCCAGCAAAAGTGTCTTTATCAGGCCTAATTTCAAATATGATAAGAGCAAATGCTTATATGGTCTTAAACAGAGGCTGCTTTAGTCACAGAATGGGATGCCCTGGGCAGGAATGGACCTGGCAGGGTCCAGTAGGGCTTTGGCCAGCAAAAGTGTCTTTATCAGGCTAATTTCAAATATGATAAGAGCAAATGCTTATATGGTCTTAAACAGAGGCTGCTTTAGTCACAGAATGGGATGCCCTGGGCAGGAATCGACCTGGCAGGGTCCAGTAGGGCTTTGGCCAGCAAAAGTGTCTTTATCAGGCCTAATTTCAAATATGATAAGAGCAAATGCTTATATGGTCTTAAACAGAGGCTGCTTTAGTCACAGAATGGGATGCCCTGGGCAGGAATCGACCTGGCAGGGTCCAGTAGGGCTTTGGCCAGCAAAAGTGTCTTTATCAGGCCTAATTTCAAATATGATAAGAGCAAATGCTTATATGGTCTTAAACAGAGGCTGCTTTAGTCACAGAATGGGATGCCCTGGGCAGGAATCGACCTGGCAGGGTCCAGTAGTGCTTTGGCCAGCAAAAGTGTCTTTATCAGGCCTAATTTCAAATATGATAAGAGCAAATGCTTATATGGTCTTAAACAGAGGCTGCTTTAGTCACAGAATGGGATGCCCTGGGCAGGAATCGACCTGGCAGGGTCCAGTAGGGCTTTGGCCAGCAAAAGTGTCTTTATCAGGCCTAATTTCAAATATGATAAGAGCAAATGCTTATATGGTCTTAAACAGAGGCTGCTTTAGTCACAGAATGGGATGCCCTGGGCAGGAATGGACCTGGCAGGGTCCAGTAGGGCTTTGGCCAGCAAAAGTGTCTTTATCAGGCTAATTTCAAATATGATAAGAGCAAATGCTTATATGGTCTTAAACAGAGGCTGCTGTAGTCACAGAATGGGATGCCCCGGGCAGGAATCGAGCTGGCAGGGTCCAGTAGGGCTTTGGCCAGCAAAAGTGTCTTTATCAGGCCTAATTTCAAATATGATAAGAGCAAATGCTTATATGGTCTTAAACAGAGGCTGCTTTAGTCACAGAATGGGATGCCCTGGGCAGGAATGGACCTGGCAGGGTCCAGTAGGGCTTTGGCCAGCAAAAGTGTCTTTATCAGGCTAATTTCAAATATGATAAGAGCAAATGCTTATATGGTCTTAAACAGAGGCTGCTTTAGTCACAGAATGGGATGCCCCGGGCAGGAATCAAGCTGGCAGGGTCCAGTAGTGCTTTGGCCAGCAAAAGTGTCTTTATCAGGCCTAATTTCAAATATGATAAGAGCAAATGCTTATATGGTCTTAAACAGAGGCTGCTTTAGTCACAGAATGGGATGCCCTGGGCAGGAATGGACCTGGCAGGGTCCAGTAGGGCTTTGGCCAGCAAAAGTGTCTTTATCAGGCTAATTTCAAATATGATAAGAGCAAATGCTTATATGGTCTTAAACAGAGGCTGCTGTAGTCACAGAATGGGATGCCCCGGGCAGGAATCGAGCTGGCAGGGTCCAGTAGTGCTTTGGCCAGCAAAAGTGTCTTTATCAGGCCTAATTTCAAATATGATAAGAGCAAATGCTTATATGGTCTTAAACAGAGGCTGCTTTAGTCACAGAATGGGATGCCCTGGGCAGGAATGGACCTGGCAGGGTCCAGTAGGGCTTTGGCCAGCAAAAGTGTCTTTATCAGGCTAATTTCAAATATGATAAGAGCAAATGCTTATATGGTCTTAAACAGAGGCTGCTTTAGTCACAGAATGGGATGCCCTGGGCAGGAATCGACCTGGCAGGGTCCAGTAGGGCTTTGGCCAGCAAAAGTGTCTTTATCAGGCCTAATTTCAAATATGATAAGAGCAAATGCTTATATGGTCTTAAACAGAGGCTGCTTTAGTCACAGAATGGGATGCCCTGGGCAGGAATCGACCTGGCAGGGTCCAGTAGTGCTTTGGCCAGCAAAAGTGTCTTTATCAGGCCTAATTTCAAATATGATAAGAGCAAATGCTTATATGGTCTTAAACAGAGGCTGCTTTAGTCACAGAATGGGATGCCCTGGGCAGGAATCGACCTGGCAGGGTCCAGTAGGGCTTTGGCCAGCAAAAGTGTCTTTATCAGGCCTAATTTCAAATATGATAAGAGCAAATGCTTATATGGTCTTAAACAGAGGCTGCTTTAGTCACAGAATGGGATGCCCCGGGCAGGAATCGAGCTGGCAGGGTCCAGTAGTGCTTTGGCCAGCAAAAGTGTCTTTATCAGGCCTAATTTCAAATATGATAAGAGCAAATGCTTATATGGTCTTAAACAGAGGCTGCTTTAGTCACAGAATGGGATGCCCTGGGCAGGAATCGACCTGGCAGGGTCCAGTAGGGCTTTGGCCAGCAAAAGTGTCTTTATCAGGCCTAATTTCAAATATGATAAGAGCAAATGCTTATATGGTCTTAAACAGAGGCTGCTTTAGTCACAGAATGGGATGCCCTGGGCAGGAATCGACCTGGCAGGGTCCAGTAGTGCTTTGGCCAGCAAAAGTGTCTTTATCAGGCCTAATTTCAAATATGATAAGAGCAAATGCTTATATGGTCTTAAACAGAGGCTGCTTTAGTCACAGAATGGGATGCCCTGGGCAGGAATCGACCTGGCAGGGTCCAGTAGGGCTTTGGCCAGCAAAAGTGTCTTTATCAGGCCTAATTTCAAATATGATAAGAGCAAATGCTTATATGGTCTTAAACAGAGGCTGCTTTAGTCACAGAATGGGATGCCCTGGGCAGGAATCGACCTGGCAGGGTCCAGTAGGGCTTTGGCCAGCAAAAGTGTCTTTATCAGGCCTAATTTCAAATATGATAAGAGCAAATGCTTATATGGTCTTAAACAGAGGCTGCTTTAGTCACAGAATGGGATGCCCTGGGCAGGAATGGACCTGGCAGGGTCCAGTAGGGCTTTGGCCAGCAAAAGTGTCTTTATCAGGCTAATTTCAAATATGATAAGAGCAAATGCTTATATGGTCTTAAACAGAGGCTGCTGTAGTCACAGAATGGGATGCCCCGGGCAGGAATCGAGCTGGCAGGGTCCAGTAGTGCTTTGGCCAGCAAAAGTGTCTTTATCAGGCTAATTTCAAATATGATAAGAGCAAATGCTTATATGGTCTTAAACAGAGGCTGCTTTAGTCACAGAATGGGATGCCCTGGCAGGAATGGACCTGGCAGGGTCCAGTAGGGCTTTGGCCAGCAAAAGTGTCTTTATCAGGCTAATTTCAAATATGATAAGAGCAAATGCTTATATGGTCTTAAACAGAGGCTGCTGTAGTCACAGAATGGGATGCCCCGGGCAGGAATCGAGCTGGCAGGGTCCAGTAGGGCTTTGGCCAGCAAAAGTGTCTTTATCAGGCCTAATTTCAAATATGATAAGAGCAAATGCTTATATGGTCTTAAACAGAGGCTGCTGTAGTCACAGAATGGGATGCCCCGGGCAGGAATCGAGCTGGCAGGGTCCAGTAGGGCTTTGGCCAGCAAAAGTGTCTTTATCAGGCCTAATTTCAAATATGATAAGAGCAAATGCTTATATGGTCTTAAACAGAGGCTGCTTTAGTCACAGAATGGGATGCCCTGGGCAGGATGGACCTGGCAGGGTCCAGTAGGGCTTTGGCCAGCAAAAGTGTCTTTATCAGGCTAATTTCAAATATGATAAGAGCAAATGCTTATATGGTCTTAAACAGAGGCTGCTTTAGTCACAGAATGGGATGCCCCGGGCAGGAATCGAGCTGGCAGGGTCCAGTAGTGCTTTGGCCAGCAAAAGTGTCTTTATCAGGCTAATTTCAAATATGATAAGAGCAAATGCTTATATGGTCTTAAACAGAGGCTGCTGTAGTCACAGAATGGGATGCCCCGGGCAGGAATCGAGCTGGCAGGGTCCAGTAGTGCTTTGGCCAGCAAAAGTGTCTTTATCAGGCCTAATTTCAAATATGATAAGAGCAAATGCTTATATGGTCTTAAACAGAGGCTGCTTTAGTCACAGAATGGGATGCCTCACAGCAGACTTAAGATCAGTTCAGTATATATGCACAGTTAGTTACTATAAGC